>JAAAWK010000910.1:0-1200000 GCA_022496015.1 Hordeum marinum
ATGAAGCATAAAGCACCATGTTCAAGTAGAGGGTACATCAAGTTGCGGGAGAGTGGACCACTGAATATAGATGGGGTAAGGTGATGGAGGTGTTGGTGAAGATGACGGAGGTGTTGGGGTAGATTGCCGTCACACGATGATGTCCCGGGCGGCGTTTCGGCGCCGACGGGAGAGAGGGGGAGAGAGCCCCCTTCTTATTCTTCTTCCTTGACCTCCTCCCTAGATGGGAGAATGGTTTTCCCTCTGGTCCATGGTCTCCATGGTGACGGAGGGGCGAGAGCCCCTCCGAGATTGGATATCTCTCTTTGTTTCCTTCTGTTTCTGCCCTCCTATTTGGTTTTTGGTGGCTACAGGGGCTTGCGGCGGCGGAACTCCCGATCTAGGTTTAGTTCTAGAGGTTTTTGGTATTTATAAGACCGTCTGGCATCAAGAACAAGTAAAGAGGGGCCACGAGGAGGTCACGAGCCTCCCAGGCGCGGCCAGAGGGGTGGCCAGGCCTCCCAGGCTCGTGGCTTCCTCGGGACTCCTCCCCGGTATCTTTTTCTTTTGGTATTTTTGATATTTTCCATAAAAAAACAACGAAAGCTCCGTTTGATATTCCTATCTGAAAAAGGTCAAAAACACGGAAAAAACAGGAACTGGCACTAGGCACTGGCTCAATATGTTAGTCCCAAAAATAGTATAAAAAGTTGCCAAAAGTATATGAAAGTTGTAGAATATTGGCATGAAACAATCAAAAATTATAGATACGATGGAGACGTATCAGCATCCCCAAGCTTAATTCCTGCTCGTCCTCGAGTAGGTAAATGATAAAAAGATAATTTTTGATGTGGATTGCTACCTAGCATAATCTTGATCATATAATCTAATCATGGCATGAATATTAAGACACGAGTGATTCAAATAAATAGTCTATCATTTGACATAAAGACAATAATATTTCAAGCATACTAATAAAGCAATCATGTCTTCTCAAAATAACATGGCCGAAGAAATTTATCCCTACAAAATCATATGGTCTGGCTATGCTCCATCTTCTGCACACAAGGTATTAAATCATGCACAACCCCGGTTTTAGCCAAGCAATTGTTTCATACTTTAGTATTCTCAAACTTTTTCAACTTTCACGCAATACATGAGCGTGAGTCATGGACATGCTGGAAATATGCCCTACAGGCAATAATAAATTAGTTATTATCATATTTCCTTGTTCATGATAATCGTTTATTATCCATGCTATAATTGTATTGATCGGAGACTTAAATACATGTGTGGATACATAGACAAAACCATGTCCCTAGTATGCGTCTAATGGACTAGCTCGTTGATCAAAGGATGGTTAAGGCTTCCTAGCCATGGACATGAGATGTCATTTGATAATGGGATCACATCATTAGAAGAATGATGTGATGGACAAGACCCAAACTACAAAACGTAGCATATGATCGTGTCAGTTTATTGCTACTGTTTTCTACATGTCAAGTATATGTTCCTATGACCATGAGATCATGCAACTCACGGATATAGGAGGAGTGAATTGTGTGTATCAAACGTCGCAACGTAACTGGGTGACTATAAAGGTGCTCTACAGGTATCTTCGAGGGTGTCTGTTGAGTTGGCATGGATCGAGACTGGGATTTGTTACTCCATGTGACGGAGAGGTATCTCGGGTCCCACTCGGTAATACAACATCACAATAAGCCTTGCAAGCAATGTGACTAATTGTTAGTTGCGGGATCTTGTATTACGTAACGAGTAAAGAGACTTGCCGGTAACGAGGTTGAACTAGGTATGAAGATACCGACGATCGAATCTCGGGCAAGTAACATACCGAAGAACAAAGGGAACGTTATACGAGATTAACTGAATCCTTGACAAAGAGGTTTGACCGATGAAGATCTTCGTAGAATATGTAGGAACCAATGTGGACGTCCTGGTCTCACCATTGGTTATTGACCGTAGAGATGTCTCGGTCATGTCTACATAGTTCTCGAACCCGCAGGGTTTGCACACTTAAGGTTTGGTGATGTTTCGGTAGTATAGAGTTATGTATGGTGGTGACCGAAGGATGTTCGGAGTCTTGGATATGATCTCGGACATGATGAGGATCTCCGGAAGAGTCTGGAGATAAAGATTGATATATGTGATAATAGTGTTTTGATCTCTGGAAGGGTTCCGAAATTAACCGGAAGGGGTTCCGGATGTTTACCGAAGTGTTTGGGTGTAGCAACACTTTATATGGACCAATGGGGTAAAACCCACGAGGTATTGGAAAGGGAAAAAGGAAGTTTTGCTGCTGCCTTAAGCAGTAAGGCAGTACTACCGCTTGTGAAGCGGTACTACCGCTCGTGAAGCGGTACTACCGCTCAAGCGGTACTATCGCTCGTGAAGCGGTACTACCGCTTGTGCGTGGGACTGTAGGGATCCGAGTTGGACTCTTTCCTTGTGGGCCAAACCGACCTTGTGCGGGCAAAACTGACCTTGTAGAGGTTTTTGCTCCAAGTTTCGACCCCAGGGCTCAACATATAAATAGAGGGGCAGGGCTAGCACACGGGTTACAACTTACGGCCACGTGCTACCCGTTTCACCGGTGCTCCTCTAGATCGGATTTCTGCAGTGCTTAGGCGAAGCCCTGCCGGAATTGCTCCACCACCATCACCGGAGTGCCGTCACGCTACCGGTGAACTCTCTCTCCTCTCCACCTCCTCTTGCTGGATCGAGACGGTGGAGATCGTCATCAAGCTTCATGTGTGCTGAACATGGAGGTGTTGTCCGTTCGGCGCTAGATTGGAAGGACCGTGATCGAGATCGCGAGACGGTTCGTGATGAGATCGCGGAACGGATCGTGATGAGTTTGCGGGACAGATCGTGATCAAGATCGTGAGACGGATCGTGATGAGTTCGCAGGACGGATCGTGATTGGATCGCAGGACAGATCGTGATGTGATCGTGGGATGCTCGGCGATTTGGAGCGCGAAGATGTTCGACTACACCAACTGCGTTTCTTAACGCTTCCCGCTTAGCGATCTACAAGGGTACGTAGATCCACTCTCCCTCTCGTAGATGCTCATCACCATGGATAGGTTTGTGTGTGCGTAGGAAAAATTTTGTTTCCCATGCGACGTTCCCCAACAGGACATAGCACTATAGGTGGAAGAGAATATGGTGGTTGTGGAGAAGACAAAAAGGAGTAGATAGTCTCACATCAACTAGGCGTATCAACGGGCTATGGAGATGCCCATCAATAGATATCAATGTGAGTGAGTAGGGATTGCCATGCAACGGATGCACTGGAGCTATAAGTGTATGAATGATCAAAAAGAAACTAAGTGGGTGTGCATCCAACTTGCTTGCTCACGAAGACCTAGGGCAATTTGAGGAAGCCCATCATTGGAATATACAAGCCAAGTTCTATAATGAAAATTTCCCACTAGTATATGAAAGTGACAATATAGGAGACTCTCTATCATGAAGATCATGGTGCTACTTTGAAGCACAAGTGTGGTAAAGGATAGTAGCATTGTCCCTTCTCTCTTTTCTCTCATTTTTTTCTCTTTTTTTGGTGGGCTTCTTTGGCCTCTCTTTTTTATTTGGGCTTCATTGGCCTCTTTTATTACTTCCTCACATGGGACAATGCTCTAATAATGATGATCATCACACTTTTATTTACTTACAACTCGATATTTAGAACAGAATATTACTCTATATGAATGCCTCCGGTGGTGTACCGGGGTGTGCAATAATCTAGCATAGCAATGACATCAAAAAACGGACAAGCCATGAAAACATCATGCTAGCTATCTTATGATCATGCAAAGCAATATGACAATGATGGTGTGTGTCACAATAAATGGAACGATGGAAGTTGCATGGCAATATATCTCGGAATGGCTATGGAAGTGCCATAATAGGTAGGTATGGTGTCTGTTTTGAGGAAGGGTATATGGTGGGTGTAATGCACTGGCGAAAGTTGCGTAGTACTAGAGAGGCTAGCAATGATGGAAGGGTGAGAGTGTGTATAATCCATGGACTCCACATTAGTCATAAAGAACTCACATACTTATTGCAAAAGTCTATTAGTCATCGAAACAAGGTACTACACGCATGCTCCTAGGGGAAGGGTTGGTAGGAATTAACCATCGCGCGATCCCGACCTCCACACAAAGGATGACAATCAACAAATAAATGATGCTCCGACTTCGTCACATAACGGTTCACCATACGTGCATGCTACGGGAATCACAAACCTTAACACAAGTATTTCTACGAATACACAATTACTCACTAGCATGACTCTAATATCACATCTTCATGTCGCAAAACTATTGCAAGGAATCAAACATATCATATTCAGTGATCTACAAGTTTTATGTAGGATTTTATGACTAACCATGTGAATGACCAACTCCTGTTAACTCTCTAAATAGGTATAAGTGAAGCACGAGAGTTTAATTATTTCTACAAAAATTATGCCCCGCTCTAACAAATATAAGTGAAGCAAAAGAGCATTCTACAAATGGTGGTTTTCTATGTGTAGGGAAATAGGCAATCCAAACTTCAAATGATATAAGTGAAGCACATGAAGCATTCTATAAAGCCATACTCAAAAGATATAAGTGAAGTGCAAGGAGCATTCCATAAATCAACCAAGGACTATATCATACCAGCATGGTGCATAAAAGAAAAAGGAAAAATAAACACAAAAGAGGCTCCAAGCATTTGCACATATCATGTGACGAATAAAAATATAGCTCCGAATAAAATAACCGATAGATTGTAGACGAAAGAGGGGATGCCTTCCGGGGCATCCCCAAGCTTAGACGCTTGAGTCTTCCTTGAATATTACCTTGGGGTGCCTCGGGAATCCCCAAGCTTAGGCTCTTGCCTCTCCTTATTCCTTCATCCATCGTGGTCTCACCCAAAACTTGAAAACTTCAGTCACACAAAACTTAAACAGAAACTCGTGATAGCATTAGCATAAGAAAACAAACCACCAACTTTTTAGATACTGTAGTAGACTTAATTTCCATTTAGATTGATGTTATATTACTGTATTCTCACTTTTCCATGGCTTGTACCCCCCCCCCCCGATACTAACCATAGTTTCATCAAAATAAGCAATCAACACAACAAAAACAGAATAGTCTGTAGCAATCTGTATATTTCGTATACCTATGATATCCCAAAAAATCTGAAACACTTATGAAAATTAATTAAATTTGCATATCAATCAGCATCAAAAAGAATCAACTCAAAATCTCTTTCTGGTTAGGAATTAAAAATAATTTTGTGTGCACAAAGTTTCTGTCTTTTTTCAGCATGATTAAACAACTATCTCCAAAACTAATCATAAAGGCTTTACTTGGCACATTATTTTTATAATATAATGGAATTGTACAAGGGCTAATTATATTTGCTAGAAACGTCCATGAAAAATTCTACATTGTTTCCATGAGCATGAACACAAGTGTTCAAGGTCGACCCTCACTTCCGCAATGCATCACCTTTCAATCGCTTCTCTTTTTGAAAAAAAAATTAGTTCCACTCTATATTTTTTGTTTTTAAACTATATAAAAGCACTCAACAGAAATAAATGACTCTCTAAAACTTTCGGGTTGTCTCCCAGGCAGCGCTTTCTTTAAAGCCATTAAGCTAGGCATAAAGTGCTCAAGTAATGAATCCACCCGGATCCCAAGGTATATCAAAGCGAATTTTAATTAACAATGATTTGTAATTTAGTAGTGAGCACAAGGTAACATATATCATGCTATGACGAAGTCTAACTCTCTTCCTATGCATTGGCATGTCATAAAAGAACAATTCATGCACATCAAGTAAAGGCCAATACATAGCATAAGCAGTATCTTGCAATTTTATTGTATTGGAAACATAGAGAGGTGGAGATGTAGTTCCTCTCTCATAATAATTTCAAGTAGGAGCAGTAAGCACATGCATATTATATTCATCAAAATCATCATGTGTAATAGTATAAGGCAACCCATCAATGTAATCCCTAATAAGAGCAAATTTCTCCGATATAGTGTAGTTGGGAGAATTCAAAAAGATAATAGGACTATCATATGTGGGTGCAATAGCAACAAGTTCATGTTTAACATAAGGAACTATAGCAAGTTCATCTCCATAAGCACCGTTCATATTGGCATCATGGCCACAAGCATAGCAAGCATCAAGTTCGTCAAAAAGGGATATTTCTAACGAATCCAAGGGATCATAGCAATCAACATAGCATTCATCCTTCAGTAAGCACGAAGGGAAATTAAAAAATGTATGAGTTGAAGAGTTACTCTCATTAGAAGGTGGGCACGGGTAGCTAGTACGCTCTTCCTCCTTTTGTTCTTCGCTCTCCTCATCATTTTTTCATCCAATGAGCTCGCAGTTTCAGCATTTTCTTCTTCCATAGATTCCTGCAAAATATTAGTCTCTTCTTGGATAGCGGAGACTTTCTCAATAAATTGATAAATATGGGCATTATATTCATAATTTTTATAACAATAACGAAGCACAGCCAAATTTTGGGATCGATAAACAGCATCATCATAATCTTCATACTTTTCAAACAAAGCTTCAAATTCATAAGCACCCTTAAAAGCAACAAACTCTTCTATTTGTTCCACATCATAGTAATCATATATACCATTAGCATAAGAAGCCAAGGTTTCATTAGCATTAAATTCGCATGAAAAGCGAAGATGTGGAGTATTCATCCTAGAGCAACAAGTAATATCATATCTCAAGCATAGATCCCAAGCATACCATTTCAACATATGAATTTGATCCCATAATAGTTTCCCTTTTTTAGTCAAGCGATAATCCCTAAAGTATTCACATTGATCCAATGTGACTCCCATTATATAATTTAATGGGGTTTTCTCAGGATTATTAAAGAAGTGCATAATATTTCCACATAACGGGCATCGAGGGTTTTAGGAGGTTCCCCATCTCCATGAGTAGCAAGTACACCTAATTTTTTGGTATTTCATGTTCCATATCCATAACTAAATATAGATAACAACTTAGAACAGCAAATAAATCTACTTAGTGATAAAGCAAATAAGCACACACGAGAATATTCATCCCACGCTATCTCTCCCCGGCAACGGCGCCAGAAAAAGGTCTTGATAACCCACAAGTATAGGGGATCAATTGTAGTCTTTATCAATAAGTAAGAGTGTCAAACCCAATGAGGAGCTAAAGGTAAGAAAAATATTCCCTCAAGTTCTATCGACCATCGATACAACTCTACGCACACTTTATGTTCGCTTTACCTAGAACAAGTATGAAACTAGAAGTACTTTATAGGTGTGATAGGATAGGTTTGCAAGATAATAAAGGACACGTAAATAAAAACTAGGGGCTGTTTAGATAAAGAAACAATTACGTCAGTTTAACGAGTGTGGAAAAGTGGAGGTAGGAGTTGCAGAATTGTCCCTAAGCAATTGACTACGTTACTAAACCGATAGCAAGTTTTATGTGGGAGAGGCCATTGCTAGCATGTCATCCCTTACGTGGAATTCTATGCACTTATGATTGGAACTATTAGCAAGCATCCACAACTACTAACGTTCATTAAGGTAAAACCCAACAATAGCAATAAGATATATTGGTCCCCCTGTTGGGAGACGTAGTAGTAAATCAAAAAATTTCCTACGCATTCACCAAGATCCATCTATGGAGAAACCAGCAACGAGCAAGGGGAGAGTGGATCTTCATACCTTTGAAGATCGCTAAGCGGAAGCGTTACAAGAACGCGGTTGATGGAGTCGTACTCGCAGCGATTCAGATCGCGGTAGATCCGATCAAGGGCCGAACGGACGGCACCTCCGCGTTCAACACACGTGCAGCCCGGTGACGTCTCCAATACCTTGATCCAGCAAGGAGGAAGGAGAGGTTGGGGAAGGGCTCCAACAGCAGCACGACGGCGTGGTGGTGGTGGAGTAGCAAGGTATTCCGACAGGGCTTCGCCTAAGCGCTGCGGAGGAGGAAGAAGAGAGGTAGGGCTTTGCCGTGAGAGAGAGAGATCAAATCTTCTCTCAAAACATCCAAAACCTCAAGTATATATAGGAGGAGGGACGTGGAGGGCTGGCTTGGCCTCTACACCAAAGAGGAGAGGGTCGGCCGAATTAAAGGGAGAGTCCACCTCCCACAAGGGAGGTGGATCTCCTCCTTTTAAATCCTTTTTGCCTTATCTCCTTATCTCCAGCCACATGGGCCCACATAGATGGTCTTTGCCGACCCAATATGGGCTGGCACACCTCCTCTAAGGGCCCATGAGGTCCTTTGGTCGTCACACCCCTCTCGGGGGTCCTCCGGCACCCTCCCGGCACTCCCGGTACACTACCGATGAGCCCGAAAACTTTCCGGTGACCAAAACTGGACTTCCTATATATCAATCTTTACCTCCGGACCATTCCGGAGCTCCTCGTGATGTCCGGGATCTCATCCGGGACTCCGAACAACCTTCGGTAATCACGTATACCATTTCCCTATAACCCTAGCGTCATCGAACCTTAAGTGTGTAGACCCTACGGGTTCGGGAGACACGTAGACATGACCGAGACACTTCTCCGGCCAATAACCAACAGCGGGATCTGGATACCCATGTTGGCTCCCACGTACTCCACGATGATCTCATCGGATGAACCACGATGTCGGGGATTCAATTAATCCCGTATACAATTCCCTTTGTCTATCGGTATGGTACTTGCCCGAGATTCGATCGTCGGTATCCCTATACCTTGCTCAATCTCGTTACCGGCAAGTCTCTTTACTCGTTCCGTAATACATCATCCCGTGGCTAACTCCTTAGTCACATTGAGCTCATTATGATGATGTCTTACCGAGTGGGCCCAGAGATACCTCTCCGTCACACGGAGTGACAAATCCTAGTCTCGATTCGTGCCAACCCAACAGATACTTTCGAACATACCCGTAGTGCACCTTTATAGCCACCCAGTTACGTTGTGACGTTTGGCACACCCAAAGCATTCCTATGGTATCCGGGAGTTGCACAATCTCATGGTCTAAGGAAACGATACTTGACATTGAAAAGCTTTAGCAAATGAACTACACGATCTAGTGCTATGCTTAGGATTGGGTCTTGTCCATCACATCATTCTCCTAATGATGTGATCCCGTTATCAACGACATCCAATGTCCATGGCCATGAAACCGTGACCATCTATTGATCAACGAGCTAGTCAACTAGAGGCTCACTAGGGACATGTTGTGGTCTATGTATTCACACATGTATTATGGTTTCCGGTAACACAATTATAGCATGAACAATAGACAATTATCATGAACAAGGAAATACAATAATAACCATTTTATTATTGCCTCTAGGGCATATTTCCAACAGTCTCCCACTTGCACTAGAGTCAATAATCTAGTTCACATCACCATGTGATTAACACTTACATCACCATGTGATCATATCATCATGTGATTAACACCCAATAAGTTCTGGGGTTTGTTCATGTTCTGCTTGTGAAAGAGGTTTTTAGTCAACGGGTCTGTGACATTCAGATCCGTGTGTACCTTACAAACTTTCCATGTCATATTTGTAGATACTGCTCCCACGCTCCACTTGGAGCTATTCCAAATGGCTGCTCCACTATACGTAGCCAGATTTCTACTAAGAGTCATCCGGATTGGAGTTAAAGCTTGCATCATCGTAACCCTTTACGATGAACTCTTTATCACCTCCATAATCAAGAAATATTTCCTTAGTTCTCAAGTTACTAAGGATAACTTTGACCATTGTCCAGTGATCCACTCTTGGATTACTCTTGTACCCCTTGACAGACTCATGGCAAGGCACACACACAGGTGCGGTACACAGCATGGCATATTATATAGAGCCTATGGCTAAAGCATAGGAGATGACACTCATCTTTTCTTTATCTTCTGCCGTGGTCGGGTATTGAGTCTTACTCAATTTCACACCTTACAATACAGTCAAGAACTCCTTCTTTGACCCATCTATTTTGAACTCCCTCAAAAACTTGTCAAGGTATGTCTTCGTCGAAAAAACTTATCAAGCGAATAGATCTATCCCTATAGATCTTGATGCTCAATAAAATAGTAGCTTTATCTGGGTCTTCCTTTGAAAAAACTCTTTTCAAACAACCCTTCATGCTCTTCCAGAAATTCTACATCATTTCCGATCAATAATATGTCAACTACATATTCTTATAAGAAATTCTATAGTGCTCCCACTCACTTTCTTGCAAATACAAGTTTCTCATAAACTTTGTATAAACTTAAACACTTTGATCACCTCATCAAAGCATATATTCCAACTCCGAGATGCTTGCTCCAGTCCATAGAAGGATCGCTGGAGTTTGCATATTATTAGCATCCTTAGGATTGACAAAACCTTCTGGTTGTATCACATACAACTCTTCCTCACAGCAACCATTACGGAAACCTTGTTTTGTCATCCATCTGCCAGATTTCATAATCGAAAAATGCAGCAACTGCTAACAAAATTTAATAGACTTTTAGCATCGCTACAGATGAGACAATCTCATCGCAGTCAACTCCTTGAACTTGGCGGAAACTTCTTTGCGACAAGTCGAGCTTTATAAACGGTGACAATTCACCATTAGCGTCTATGTTTATCTCAAAGGTCCATTTGTACTCAATGACCCGCCATTCAACAGGCAAGGCTACCAAAGTCCATACTTGGTTTTCATACATGGATCCTTTCTCGGATTTCATGGCTCCTAGCCATTTGTTGGAATCCGGGCCCACCATCGCTTCTCCATAGTTCGTAGGTTCATCGCTGTCCAACAACATGATTTCCAAGATAGGGTTGTCGTACTACTCAGGAGCAGTACGCGTCCTTGTCGACCTACGAGGTTCGATAGTGACTTGATCCGAAGCTTCATGATCATCATCATTAACTTCCTTTTCAACTGAGTAGGCTCTACAGAAACATCTTTCTGTGTTGCACTATTCTCTGGTTGAAACAAAGGTTCAACAACCTCATCAAGTTCTATCTTCCTCCCACTCAATTCTTTCGAGAGAAACTCTTTCTCAAGAAAGGACCCGTTCTTAGCAACAAACACCTTTTGCGCTTGGATCTGAGATAGAAGGTATACCCAATGTCTCATTAGGGTATTCTATGAAGATGCATTTGTCTGCTTTGGGTTCGAGCTCGCTAGGTGAAAAACCCATTTTCACATAAGCGTCGCAGCCCCAAACATTAAGAAATGACAGCTTAGGCTTCTGTCAAACCATAATTCTCATGGTGTCATCTCAAAAGACTTAGATGGTGCCCTATTAAAGTGAATGGATTTGTCTTTAATGCATAACCCCATAACGATAGTGGCAAAATGATAAGAGACATCATAGTACTCACTATATCCAATAGAGCACGACTACGACGTTCGAACACACCATCACACTATGGTGTTCCAGGAGGCGTGAGCTGTGAAACAATTTCCACATTGTCTAAAATTGCATACCAAACTCGTAACTTAGATATTCACCTCCATGATCGTATCATAGACATTTATCTTCTTGTCACGATGATCTTTAACTTCACTCTGAAACTCCTTGAACCTTTCAAACATTTCAGATTCGTGTTTCATTAAGTAAATATCCCCATATTTACTCAAATCATCAGTGAAGGTAAAGGAAAACAACGATATCCACTGTGTGTTTCAACACTCATTGGACCACATACATCAACATGTATTAATTCCAATAAGCCACTTGCCCGCTCCATCATATTGGATGACGGGGTCTCAGTCATCTTGCCCAAGAGGCATGGCTCGCATGTCTCAACCGATTCGAAATCGAGTGAGTCAAAAAAAATCCATCATCATGGAGTTTCTTCATGCGATTTATACCAATATGACATTACGTGGCAGTGCCACAAGCATGTGGTACTATCATTATTAACTTTGTATCTTTTGGTACCAATGTTATGAATATGTGTACTACTACGATCATGATTCGATAAACCATTTCGAGTGGGTGCATGACCATTGAAGGCATTATCCATGTAAACATAATAACCATTATTCTCTAACTTATATGAATAACCGTATCGCACTAATCATGATCTAATCACGTTCATGCTCAACGCAAACACCAAATAACATTTATTTAGGTTTATCACAAATCCTGAAGGTAGAGAGAGCGTGCGATGGTGATCACATCAATCTTGGAAATACTTCCAACACACATCGTCACCTTTCACCTAGCTAGTCTCCATTTACTCCGTAGCTTTTATTTCGAGTTGCTAACACTTAGCAACCGAACCGGTATCCAATACCCAGGTGCTACTAGGAGTACCAGCAAGGTACACATCACTAACACGTATATCAAATATACTTCCATTGACATTACCAGCCTTCTTATCTACCAAGCATCTAGGGGTTTTCCGCTTCAGCGAACATTCTCCTCATAACAGAAGCACTTAGTCTCGGGTTCGGGCTCAACCTTGGGTTTCTTCACTAGAGCAACAACTGGCTTGCCATTCCTGAAGTTTTCTGTTCTTGCCCTTGCCCCTTTTGAAACTAGTGGTTTCACTTAACCATCAACACTTGATGCTCCTTCTTGATTTCTACCTTCGTGGTGTCAAACATCACGAACAACTCAGGGATCATCTTATCCATCCCTCGCATGTTATGAACATGTGTAATACTACGATCAAGATTTCAACAAACCATTCTCACTGGGTGCATGACCATTGAAGGTATTATTCATGTAAACAGAATAACCATTATTCTCTAACTTAAATGAATAACCGTATTGCAACAAACATGATCTAATCATGTTCATGCTCAACGCAAAACACCAAATAACATTTATTTAGGTTCGTCACTAATCCTGAAGGTAGAGAGAGCGTGCGATGGTGATCACATCAATCTTGGAAACACTTCCAACACACATCGTCACCTTTCACCTAGCTAGTCTCCGTTTATTCCATAGCTTTTATTTCGAGTTCCCAACACTTAGCAACCGAACCGGTATCCAATACCCAGGTGCTACTAGGAGTACCAGCAAGGTACACATCACTAACACGTATATCAAATATACTTCCATCGACATTACCAGCCTTCTTATCTACCAAGCATCTAGGGTTTTTCCGCTTTAGCGAACATTCTCCTCATAACAGAAGCACTTAGTCCTGGGTTCAGGCTCAACCTTGGGTTTCTTCACTAGAGCAACAACTGGCTTGCCATTCCTGAAGTTTTTCCCTTCTTGCCCTTGTCCCTTTTGAAACTAGTGGTTTTCACTTAACCATCAACACTTGACGCTCCTTCTTGATTTCTACCTTTGTGGTGTCAAACATCACGAACAACTCAGGGATCATCTTATCCATCCCTGGCATGTTATAGTTCATCACGAAGCTCTAGTAGCTTGGTGGCAGTGACTTGGAGAACTGCATTAATCACTATCTCATCTGGAAGATTAACTCCCACTTGATTCAAGTGATTGTAGCACCCAGACAATCCGAGCACACGCTCAGCGATTGAGCTATTCTCCTTTATCTTGCAGACAAAGAATCTTGTTGGAGGTCTCATACCTCTCAACATAGGCACGAGCCTGAGATCACAATCTCAGCTCCTAGAACATCTCATATGTTCCGTGACGTTCAAAACGTTTTGGAGCCTCAATTCTAAGCCGTAATGCATGACGCATTGAACTATCACGTAGTCACCAAAAAGTGCCTGTCATATGTTCACAACATCTACAGACAACGCTTGAGGGAGTGATGCAGTTAGCGGTACATAAAAAACATAAGCTTTATGTGCAACAATGAGGACAATCCTCAGATCACGGACCCAGTCCGCATTATTGCTACCATCAACTTTCAACTTACTTTTCTCTAGGATTGTATCAATAAAACTGGGGAGCTACAGCGTGAGCTATCTACGACATAATTTGCAAGGACATTTTTAGACTAAGTTCATGATAATTAAGTTCATTTAATCAAATTATTAATGAACTCCCACTTAGATAGACATCTCTCTAGTCTTCCAAGTGATACATGATCCATGTCAACTAGCCCGTGTCCGATCATCACGTGAGACGGACTAGTCATCCATGGTGAACATCTCTATGTTGATCGTATCTTCTATACGACTCATGTTCGACCTTTCGGTCCTCCGTGTTCCGAGGCCATGTCTGTACATGCTAGGCTCGTCAAGTCAACCTAAGTGTTTTGCATGTGTAAATCTGGCTTACACCCATTGTATGCGAACGTTAGAACCTATCACACCCGATCATCACGTGGTGCTTCGGAACGACGATCCTTAGCAACGGTGCATAGTTAGGGTGAACACCTTTCTTGAAATTTTATTGAGAGATCATCTTATTTACTACCGTCGTTCTATGCAAATAAGATGTAAACATGATAAACATCACATGCAATCAATATAGTGACATGATATGGCCAATATCATCTTGCTCCTTTGATCTCCATCTTCGGGCACCATGATCATCACTGTCACCGGCATGACACCATGATCTCCATCATCATGATCTCCATCATTGTGTCTTCATGAAGTTGTCTCGCCAAATATTACTTCTACTACTACAGCTAACGTTTAGCAATAAAGTAAAGTAATTACATGGCGTTTATGATTGACTCGCAGGTCATACAATAAATAAGACAACTCCTATGGCTCCTGCCGGTTGTCATAGTCATCGACATGCAAGTCGTGAACCCTATTACAAGAACATGATCAATCTCATACATCACAATTCATCACATCACATCCTTCTGGCCATATCACATCACAAGGCATATGCTGCAAAAACAAGTTAGACGTCCTCTAATTTGTAGTTGCAAGTTTTTACGTGGTTGCTATAGGTTTCTAGCAAGAACGTTTCTTACCTACGTTAAAACCACAACGTGATATGCCAATTGCTATTTACCCTTCATAAGGACCCTTTTCATCGAATCCAATCCGACTAAGGTGGGAGAGACAGATACCCGCTAGCCACCTTATGCAACTAGTGCATGTCAGGCGGTGGAACCGGTCTCACGTAAGCGTACGTGTAAGGTTGGTCCGGGCCGCTTCATCCCACAATACCGTCGAATCAAGATAAGACTAGTAACGGCAAGCATATTAACAAAATCGACGCCCACGACTGCTTTGTGTTCTACTCGTGCATAGATTCTACGCATAGACCTAGCTCATGATGCCACTGTTGGGAGACGTAGTAGTAAATCAAAAAATTTCCTACGCGTTCACCAAGATCCATCTATGGAGAAACCAGCAACGAGCAAGGGGAGAGTGGATCTTCATACCTTTGAAGATCGCTAAGCGGAAGCGTTACAAGAACGCGGTTGATGGAGTCGTACTCGCAGCGATTCAGATCGCGGTAGATCCGATCAAGTGCCGAACGGACGGCACCTCCGCGTTCAACACACGTGCAGCCCGGTGATGTCTCCAACACCTTGATCCAGCAAGGAGGAAGGAGAGGTTGGGGAAGGGCTCCAACAGCAGCACGACGGCGTGGTGGTGGTGGAGTAGCAAGGTATTCTGACAGGGCTTCGCCTAAGCGCTGCGGAGGAGGAAGAAGAGAGGTAGGGCTTTGCCGTGAGAGAGAGAGATCAAATCTTCTCTCAAAACATCCAAAACCTCAAGTATATATAGGAGGAGGGACGTGGAGGGCTGGCTTGGCCTCTACTCCAAAGAGGAGAGGGTCGGCCGAATTAAAGGGAGAGTCCACCTCCCACAAGGGAGGTGGATCTCCTCCTTTTAAATCCTTTCTGCCTTATCTCCTTCTCTCCAGCCACATGGGCCCACATAGATGGTCTTGGCCGACCCAATATGGGCTGGCACACCTCCTCTAAGGGCCCATGAGGTCCTTTGGTCGTCACACCCCTCTCGGGGGTCCTCCGGCACCCTCCCGGCACTCCCGGTACACTACCGATGAGCCCGAAAACTTTCCGGTGACCAAAACTGGACTTCCTATATATCAATCTTTACCTCCGGACCATTCCGGAGCTCCTCGCGACGTCCGGGATCTCATTCGGGACTCCGAACAACCTTCGGTAATCACGTATACCATTTCCCTATAACCCTAGCGTCATCGAACCTTAAGTGTGTAGACCCTACGGGTTCGGGAGACACGTAGACATGACCGAGACACTTCTCCGGCCAATAACCAACAGCGGGATCTGGATACCCATGTTGGCTCCCACGTACTCCACGATGATCTCATCGGATGAACCACGACGTCGGGGATTCAATTAATCCCGTATACAATTCCCTTTGTCTATCGGTATGGTACTTGCCCGAGATTCGATCGTCGGTATCCCTATACCTTGTTCAATCTCGTTACCGAAAAGTCTCTTTACTCGTTCCGTAATACATCATCCCGTGGCTAACTCCTTAGTCACATTGAGCTCATTATGATGATGTCTTACCGAGTGGGCCCAGAGATACCTCTCCATCACACGGAGTGACAAATCCCAGTCTCGATTCGTGCCAACCCAACAGATACTTTCGGAGATACCCGTAGTGCACCTTTATAGCCACCCAGTTACGTTGTGACGTTTGGCACACCCAAAGCATTCCTACGGCATCCGGGAGTTGCACAATCTCATGGTCTAAGGAAACGATACTTGACATTGAAAAGCTTTAGCAAATGAACTACACGATCTAGTGCTATGCTTAGGATTGGGTCTTGTCCATCACATCATTCTCCTAATGATGTGATCCCGTTATCAACGACATCCAATGTCCATGGCCATGAAACCGTGACCATCTATTGATCAACGAGCTAGTCAACTAGAGGCTCACTAGGGACATGTTGTGGTCTATGTATTCACACATGTATTATGGTTTCCGGTTAACACAATTATAGCATGAACAATAGACAATTATCATGAACAAGGAAATACAATAATAACCATTTTATTATTGCCTCTAGGGCATATTTCCAACACCCCCTTCAATCCCGTATACATCAATTTCTATGCTAGGCTGAAGCTTCTGTTACTCTTGCCCTCCAATACATAGTCCTATCTATTGGAAATATGCCCTAGAGGCAATAAAGTGTTTATTATTATATTTCCTTGTTCATGACAATTGTTTATTATCCATGCTATAATTGTACTGAATGGAAACACATTGCATGTGTGGGTAAATAGACAAACAATGTGTCCCTAGTATGCCTCTAGTAAACTAGCTCGTTGATCAAAGATGGTCAAGGTTTCCTAGCCATTGACATGTGATGTCATTTGATAACGGGATCACATCATTAGGAGAATGATGTGATCGACAAGACCCAAACTACAAGCGTAGCATATGATCGTGTCAGTTTATTGCTACTATTTTCCGCATGTCAAGTATATTTTCCTATGACCATGAGATCATGCAACTCATGGATATCGGAGGAGTGCCTTGTGTGTATCAAACGTCACAACGTAACTGGGTGACTATAAAGGTGCTCTACAGGTATCTCCGATGGTGTCTGTTGAGTTGTCATGGATCGAGACTGGGATTTGTTACTCCGTGTGACAGAGAGGTATCTCGGGGCCCACTCGGTAATGCAACATCACAATAAGCCTTGCAAGCAATGTGACTAATTGTTAGTTGCGGTATCTTGTATTACAGAACGAGTAAAGAGACTTGCCGGTAATGAGGTTGAACTAGGTATGGAGATACCGACGATCGAATCTCGGGCAAGTAACATACCGAAGAACAAAGGGAACGTTATACGGGATTAACTGAATCCTTGACATAGAGGTTCGACTGATAAAGATCTTAGTAGAATATGTAGGAACCAATGTGGACGTCCAGGTCCCGCCATTGGTTATTGACCGTAGAGGTGTCTCGGTCATGTCTACAAAGTTCTCGAACCCGCAGGGTCTGCACACTTAAGGTTCGGTGACGTTTCGATAGTGTAGAGTTATGTATGGTGGTGACCGAAGGTTGTTCGGAGTCCCGGATGATATCCCGGACGTCAGGAGGAGCTCCAGAATGGTCCGAAGGTAAAGATTCATATATAGGAAGTCCCAGTTTGGTTTCCGGAAAAGTTTCGGGCTCATCGGTAGTGTATCGGGAGTGCCGGTAGTGTACCGGGAGGCCTCCGGGAGGAGTATTTCGACCCTAGAGGGACCATGGGCTGTAGGAGAGTATTAACAAGCCCTTAGTGGTCTGGAAAATCATCCTAGAAGGCCCATGGCGCAGGAGAGAAAAAGGCTAAAGGAAAAAGGCAAAAATTAGCCAATAGGAGGCAATCCTACTCCAACTAGGATTGGAGGTGGAATAGGATTCCACCCTCCTCCTAGCCGGCCAAACCATAGAGGCGTTGGCTGCCTCTCCTCTCCTCTCCTCCTATATATACTAGTGGAATATCTAGGGTTTTGGCAGAAATTACGACCACGTGCTACCCGTTCCACCGGTGCTCCTCTAGATTAGTTTTCCGCAGTGCTTAGGCGAAACCCTGCCGGAATTGCTCCACCACCACCACCACCGGAGTGCCGTCATGCTGCCGGTGAACTCTCTCTCCTCTCCACCTCCTCTTGCTAGATCAAGACGGTGGAGATCGTCATCAAGCTGCACGTGTGCTGAACGCGGAGGTGCCGTCCGTTCGGTACTAGATCGGAAGGATCGTGATCAAGGCCACGGGACGTCCGTGATCGGATCGTGGGACGGATCGTGACGAGATCGTGGGACGGTTCGTGATTGGTTTGCGGGACGGTTCGTGATTAGATCGCGGGACGCTCGGCGATTTGGATCGCGAAGAAGTACGACTACACCAACCGCGTTTCTTAACGCTTCCCGCTTAGCGATCTACAAGGGTACGTAGATCCACTCTCCCTCTCGTAGATGCTCATCACCATGGATAGGTTTGCGTGTGCGTAGGAAAAATTTGTTTCCCATGCGACATTCTCCGACAGTGGCATCATGAGCTAGGTTGATGGTTCGATGAGATCTCGAGTAGAACACAAAAGGTTTGTGGGCGTTGATGCTTAGATTGCTTCCTCCCTTGGTCGGATTTTGGTTCAGCGGGATTGTGAGATGAAGCGGCCCGGACCAACATTACTCATACACTTACGAGAGACCGGTTCCCTCGACGCAACTTGTTGCTTAGATAGCTTGCGGGTGACAGTTTCTCTCACTTTAGTTAGATCGGATCCAACAAAGGCGGTCCTTGAGAAGGTTGAAAAGCAATCTATGTATCACCGTTGTGGTTTATGCGTAGGTGAGAATCGTTCTTACTAGATACCCGTAGCAGCCACGTAAAACATGCAACAACAATTAGAGGACGTCTAACTTGTTTTTGCTGGGTATGTTGTGATGTGATAGGGCCAATTACATGATGAGATATATGTGATGTATGAGATAATCATGTGATGTATAGATTTTCACGACTTGCACGTCGGTGAATACGGCAACCGGCAGGTGCCATAGGGTTGTCTTTAAT
This sequence comes from Hordeum marinum, assembly GCA_022496015.1. Classification (NCBI taxonomy): domain Eukaryota; kingdom Viridiplantae; phylum Streptophyta; class Magnoliopsida; order Poales; family Poaceae; genus Hordeum; species Hordeum marinum. The sequence continues at coordinate 19,429 of JAAAWK010000910.1, forward strand.
TATTGTATGACCTGCGTGTCAATCATTAAGAGCTATGTAATGCTTTACTTTATCTCTAAGCGGTAGCAATAGAAGTAGAAGCAGGGCTGGCGCCACAACCCCAATGGTAACACATTGATGGAGATCAAGATAATAGACCATGGTGTTGTGTCGGTGATGATGGAGATCATGTCGGTGTTTCGAAGATGGAGATCTTAAACACAAGTTCATGGCCATATCATGTCACTTATGAATTGCATGAGATGCTAATCCTTTTATGCACCTTGTTTTGCTTAGTACGGCGGTAGCATTATAAGGTGATCCCTCACTTGAATTTCAAGATGAACTGTGTTCTCCCCGAGTGTGCACCGTTGTGAAAGTTCGTCATGTCGAGACACCACATGATGATCGGGTGTGATAGACTCTACGTTCACATACAATGGGTGCAAGCTAGATTTGCACGTGCAGAACACTTGGGTTAAACTTGACGAGCCTAGCATGTATAGATATGGCCTCGGAACACAAGAGACCGAAAGGTCGAACATGAGTCATATAGTAGATATGATCAACATAATGATGTTCACCATTGAAACCAACTTAACTCACGTGATGATCAGACTTGAGTTGGTGAATTTGGATCATGTGACACTCAGATGACCTGAGGGATGTCAATTTGAGTGGGAGCTTTAGTAATTTGATTAACTAAACTCATTATCATGAACAATAGTCTAAGTAACCTTTGCATATTTATGTTGTAGATCAATGGCTCGCACAGTAGCACCCCTGAATTTTAATGTGTTCCTAGAGAAAGCTAAGTTGAAAGATGACGGAAGTAACTTTGTTGATTGGGCCCATAATCTGAGGATTATCCTTACGGCTTCCCAGAAACAATATGTCCTTGATGCACCGCTTGGTGATAAACCAGAAGACATGACCTCCGAAGACGTTAAGAACGCTTGGGAGGCTCATGCTGGAGACTACTCAATAGTTTAGTGTGCAATATTTTATGGCATAGAACCGGGACTTCAAAGACGTTTTGAACGTCATGGAGCATATGAGATATTCCAGGAGTTGAAGTTCATCTTTCAGAAGAATGCCCGGAACGAGAGGTATGAGACCTCCGATAAGTTCTATGCTTGCAAGATGGAGGAGAACGGGTCTATCGGTGAGCATATACTCAGAATGTCTGGATATTCAAACCGTCTAGCTGAGTTGGGAATTGCCCTTCCGCAAGAGGCGATCATTGATAGAGTTCTTCAATCACTGCCACCTAGTTACAAGAGTTTTGTGATGAACTATAACATGCACGGGATGAACAAGTCATCAACCGAGCTGTTTGCGATGCTGAAAGTCGCTAAGTCTGAAATCCAGAAAGAACATCAAGTGTTGATGGTCAATAAAACCACTAGTTTCAAGAAAAATGGCAAGGGCAAAGGCAAGAAGGGTAAAACCAAGAAGGATGGCAAAGTAGTTGCTACTCCTACAAAGAAGCCTAAGCATGGACCTAAGCCAGAAACTGAGTGCTTTCATTGCAAAGGAACTGGTCACTCGAAGCGGAACTGCCCCAAGTACCTGGCTGACAAGAAGGCGGCCAATGACAAACAAGGTATATATGATATACATGTTATTGATGTGTACCTTACTAGTTCTTGTAGTAGTGCCTGGGTATTTGATACCGGTTCGGTTGCTCACATTTGCAACTCAAAGCAGGAACTACGGAATAAACGAAGACTGGCAAAGGACGAAGTGATGATGCGCGTGGGAAATGGTTCCAAGGTTGATGTGATCTCCGTCGACACGCTCTCTCTTCGATTACCATCAGGATTAGTGATGAACCTAAATAATTGTTATTTAGTGCCTGCGTTAAGCATGAACATTATATCTGGATCTTGTTTATTGCGAGATGGTTACTCATTTAAATCAGAGAATAAAGGTTGTTCTATTTATATGAGTGATATCTTTTATGGTCATGCACCCAATGTTAGGGGTTTATTCATATTGAATCTTGATAGTGATGACACACATGTTCATAACATTGATGCCAAAAGATGTAGAGTAGTTAATGATAGTACCACTTTCTTGTGGCACTGCCGTTTAGGTCATATTGGTGTAAAGCGCATGAGGAAGCTCCATGCTGATGGACTTTTGGAGTCACTTGATTTTGAATCACTTGACACATGTGAACCATGCCTAATGGGCAAGATGACTAAAACGCCGTTCTCTGGAACAATGGAACGGGCGAGTGACTTGTTGGAAATCATACATACTGATGTGTGCGGTCCAATGAATGTTGCAGCGCGCGATGGTTATCGTTACTTTCTCACCTACACTGATGACTTAAGTAGATATGGGTATATTTACTTGATGAAACACAAGTCTGAAATGTTTGAAATGTTCAAGCAATTTCAGAGTGAAGTTGAGAATCATCGTGACAAGAAGATTAAATTTCTGCCATCTGATCAAGGAGGTGAATATCTGAGTTATGAGTTTGGCAATCACTTAAGACAATGTGGAATTGTTTCACAGTTGACACCGCCCAGAACACCATAGCGTAATGGTGTGTCTGAACGTCGTAATCGAACCTTATTAGATATGGTGCGTTCTATTATGTCTCTTGCCGATTTGCCACTATCGTTTTGGGGTTATGCATTGGAGACAGTTCCATTCACTTTAAATAGGGCACCATCGAAATCCGTTGAGACGACGCCATATGAACTGTGGTTTGGCAAAAAGCCGAAGTTGTCGTTTCTTAAAGTTTGGGGATGTGATGCTTATGTCAAAAAGCTTCAGCCTGAAAAGCTGGAACCCAAAGCGGAAAAATGCGTCTTCATAGGATACCCAAAAGATACTGTCAAGTATACCTTCTATCTCAGATCCGAAGGCAAAGTGTTTGTCACTAAGAATGGAACATTTCTTGAGAAAGGGTTTCTCTCGAAAGAATTGAGTGGGAGGAAAATAGAGCTTGATGAGTTTATTGAACCTTTACTTCAACCAGAGAGTAGCGCAGCGTAGAAAGATGTTTCTGTGGAACCTACGACGGTAGAAGAGGAAGTTAATGATGATGATCATGAAGCTTCGGATCAAGCTGCTATTGAACCTCGTAGGCCGAAAAGGGCGCGTACTACTCCTGAGTGGAACGGCAACCCTGTCTTGGAGGTCATGTTGTTAGACAACAATGAACCTACGAGCTATGGAGGAGCAGTGATGGGCCTGGATTCCGAGAAATGGTTAGAGGCCATGAAATCCGAGATGGGATCCATGTATGAAAACAAAGTATGGACTTTGGAAGTACTACCTGAAGGGCGAAAGGCCATTCAGAACAAATGGAATTATAAGAAGAAGACGGACGCGGATGGTAATGTCATCGTCTATAAAGCTCGACTTGTGGCAAAGGGTTTTTCAAAAGTTCAAGGATTTGACTACGATGAGACTTTCTCACCCGTAGCGATGCTTAAGTCTGTCAGAATCATGTTGGCAATAGCTGCTTATTTCGACTATGAAATTTGGCAGATGGATGTCAAAACGGCATTCCTCAACAGTTTCCTTGAGGAAGAGTTGTATATGATGCAACACGAAGGTTTTGTCGATCCAGAGAATGCTGACAAAGTTTGCAAACTCCAGCGATCCATTTATGGACTGGTGCAAGCATCTCGGAGTTGGAACAAGTGCTTTGATGAGGTGATCAAAGCGTTTGGGTTTATACAAGTTTATGGAGAAGCTTGTATTTACAAGAAAGTGAGTGGGAGCTCTATAGCGTTTCTAGTGTTATATGTGGATGACATATTGCTGATCGGAAATGATATAGAAATGCTGGAAAGCGTGAAGGAATATTTGAATAAGAGTTTTTCAATGAAGGACCTAGGAGAAGCTGCTTTCATATTAGGCATTAAGATCTATAGAGATAGGTCGAGACGCTTAATAGCACTTTCACAGAGCACATACCTTGATAAAGTTTTGAAGAAGTTCAAAATGGAGCAGTCCAAGAAAGGGTTCTTGCCTGTGTTACAAGGTGTGAAGTTGAGTAAGACTCAATGCCCAGTGACTGCAGAAGATAAAGAAAAGATGAGTGTCATCGCCTATGCTTCAGCCATAGGCTCTATCATGTATGCAATGCTATGCACAAGACCCGATGTCAACCTTGCCATAAGTATGGCCGGAAGGTTTCAAAGTGATCCCGGAGTGGAGCACTGGCAAGCGGTCAAGAATATCCTTAAGTACCTTAACAGGACTAAGAACATGTTTCTCGTTTATGGAGGTGATGAAGAGCTCGTCATAAAGGGTTACGTCGATGCAAGCTTTAACACTGATCCGGACGACTCTAAGTCACAAACCGGATACGTATTTATTCTTAACGGAGGAGCGGTAAGCTGGTGCAGTTCCAAGCAAAGCGTGATAGCTGATTCTACGTGCGAAGCGGAGTACATCGCAGCCTCGGAGGCGGCGAAGGAAGGTGTCTGGATGAAGCAGTTCATGACAGATCTTGGAGTAGTGCCTAGTGCGCTGAATCCAATAAATCTGTTCTGTGACAACACTAGTGCCATTGCTCTAGCCAAGGAACCAAGGTTTCACAAGAGGACCAAACACATAAAGCGACGCTTCAACTCCATCCGGTTCTACATCGAGGAGAAGGACATAAATATTAGCAAAGTGCACATGGATCTGAATGTGGCAGACCCGTTGACTAAACCTCTTCCAACGGCTAAACATGATCAACACCAGAACTACATGGGTCTTCGATTCTTTACCATGTAAATCACATAGTGATGTGAACTAGATTATTGACTCTAGTGCAAGTGGGAGACTGTTGGAAATATGCCCTAGAGGCAATAAATAAAGTGTTTATTATTATATTTCCTTGTTCATGATAATTTTTTATTATCCATGCTATAATTTTATTGAATGGAAACACATTGCATGTGTGGGTAAATAGACAAACAATGTGTCCCTAGTATGCCTCTAGTAAACTAGCTCGTTGATCAAAGACGGTCAAGGTTTCCTAACCATTCACATGTGATGTCATTTGATAACGGGATCACATCATTAGGACAATGATGTGATGGACAAGACCCAAACTACAAACGTAGCATATGATCATGTCAGCTTATTGCTACTGTTTTCCGCATGTCAAGTATATGTTCCTATGACCATGAGATCATGCAACTCACGCATATTGGAGGAGTTAATTGTGTGTATCAAACGTCACAACATAACTGGGTGACTATAAAGGTGCTCTACAGGTATCTCCGATGGTGTCTGTTGAGTTGGAATGGATCGAGACTGGGATTTCTTACTCCCTGTGACAGAGAGGTATCTCGGGGCCCACTCGGTAATGCAACATCACAATAAGCCTTGCAAGCAATGTGACTAATTGTTAGTTGTGGGATCTTGTACTACGTAACGAGTAAAGAGACTTGCCGGTAACGAGGTTGAACTAGCTATGGAGATACCGACGATCGAATCTCGGGCAAGTAACATACCGAAGAACAAAGGGAACGTTATACGGGATTAACTGAATCCTTGACATAGAGGTTCGACCAATAAAGATCTTCGTAGAATAGGTAGGAACCAATGTGGACGTCCAGGTCCCGCCATTGGTTATTGACCGTAGAGGTGTCTCGGTCATTTCTACATAGTTCTCGAACCCGCAGGGTCTGCACACTTAAGGTTCGGTGACATTTTGGTAGTGTAGAGTTATGTATGGTGGTGACCGAAGGTTGTTCGGAGTCCCAGATGAGATCCCGGACATCACGAGGAGCTCCGGAATTGTCCGGAGGTAAAGATTCATATATAGGAAGTCCCATTTTGGTTTCCGGAAAAGTTTCGGGCTCATCGGTAGTGTACCGGGAGTGCCGGGAGTGTACCGGGAGGCCTCCGGGAGGGGTATTTTGACCCTAGAGGGACCATGGGCTGTAGGAGAGTATTAACCAGCCCTTAGTGGGCTGGAAAATCAGCCTAGAAGGCCCATGACGCAGGAGAGAAAAAGGCTAAAGGAAAAAGGCAAAAATCAGCCAATAGGAGGCAATCCTACTCCAACTAGGATTGGAGGTGGAATAGGATTCCACCCTCCTCCTAGCCGGCCGAACCATACAGGCCTTGGATGCCTCTCCTCTCCTCTCCTCCTATATATACTAGTGGAATATCTAGGGTTTTGGCAGAAATTACGGCCACATGCTACCCGTTCCACCGGTGCTCCTCTAGATTAGTTTTCCGCAGTGCTTAGGCGAAGCCCTGCCGGAATTGCTCCACCACCACCACCACCACCGGAGTGCCGTCACACTTCCGGTGAACTCTCTCTCCTCTCCACCTCCTCTTGCTGGATCAAGATGGTGGATATCGTCATCAAGCTGCACGTGTGCTGAACGCGGAGGTGCCGTCCGTTCGGTACTAGATCGGAAGGATCGTGATCAAGGCCACAGGACGTTCGTGATCGGATCACGGGACGGATCATAACGAGATCGCGGGACGGTTTGTGATTGGTTCACGGGACGGTTCATGATTAGATCGCGGGATGCTCGACGATTTGGATCGCGAAGAAGTACGACTACACCAACCGCATTTCTTAACGCTTCCCGCTTAGTGATCTACAAGGGTACGTAGATCCACTCTCCCTCTCGTAGATGCTCATCACCATGGATAGGTTTGCGTGTGCATAGGAATTTTTTTGTTTCCCATGCGACGTTCTCCAACACTATCAACATACAACTAACCCTATGGTGTTATCCACTCGCGCGCTCATATGATGGGCACCAAAGGACGGCAACATAACCATAAGCAATTTAAACCAATCATAGCAATTCATCAATCACCGATAGGACAACAAAAATCTACTTAGACATCATAGGATGGCAACACATCATTGGAAAATAATATGAAGCATAAAGCACCATGTTCAAGTAGAGGGTACAGCGGGTTGAGGGAGAGTGGACCGCTGAATATAGATGGGGGAAGGTGATGGAGGTGTTGGTGAAGATGACGGAGGTGTTGGTGTATATCGTCGTCACACGATGATGTCCCGAGAGGCGTTCCAGCGCCACCGGGAGAGAGGGGGAGAGAACACCCCTTATTCTTCTTCTTCCTTGACCCCCTCCCTAGATGGGAGAAGGGTTTCCCCTCTGGTCCATGGTCTCCATGGCGACGGAGGGGCGAGAGCCCCTCCGAGATTGGATCTCTCTCTCTGTTTCCTTCTGTTTCTGCCCTCCCGATTGGTTTTTGGTGTCTACTGTTGGAAATATGCCCTAGAGGCAATAATAAAATGGTTATTATTGTATTTCCTAGTTCATGATAATTGTCTATTATTCATGCTATAATTGTGTTAACCGGAAACCGTAATACATGTGTGAATACATACACCACAAACATGTCCCTAGTGAGCCTCTAGTTGGCTAGCTCGTTGATCAATATATGGTCACGGTTTCATGACCATGGACATTGGATGTCATTGATAACGGGATCACATCATTAGGAGAATGATGTGATGGACAAGACCCAATCCTAAGCATAGCACAAGATCGTGTAGTTCGTTTGCTAAAGCTTTTCAATGTCAAGTATCGTTTCCTTAGACCATGAGATTGTGTAACCGCTAGATACCATAGGAATGCTTTGGGTGTTCCAAATGCCACAACATAACTGGGTGGCTATAAAGGTACACTACGGGTATCTCCGAAAGTGTCTGTTGGGTTGACACGAATCGAGACTGGGATTTGTCACTCCGTGTGACGGAGAGGTATCTCTGGGCCCACTCGGTAAGACGTCATCATAATGAGCTCAATGTGACTAAGGAGTTATCCACGGGATGATGTATTATGGAACGAGTAAAGAGACTTGTCGGTAACGAGATTGAACAAGGTATAGGGATACCGACGATCGAATCTCGGGCAAGTACCATACCGATAGACAAAGGGAATTGTATATGGGATTGATTGAATCCCTGACGTCGTGGTTCATCCGATGAGATAAACGTGGAGTACGTGGGAGCCAACATGGGTATCCAGATCCCGCTGTTGGTTATTGACCGGAGAGGTGTCTCGGTCATGTCTACGTGTCTCCCGAACCCGTAGGGTCTACACACTTAAGGTTCGATGACGGTAGGGTTATAGGGAAATAGTGTACGTGGTTACCAAAGATTGTCCGGAGTCCCGGATGAGATCCCGGACATCACGAGGAGTCCTGGAATGGTCCGGAGATGAAGATTGATATATAGGAAGTGAGGATTTGGTTACCGGAAGTGTTCTGGGTGTCACCGGTAGTGTACCGGGACCACCGGAAGGGTTCCGGGTGTCCACCAAGTGGGGCCACCAACCCAGGAGGGCTGCATGGGCCTGAGGTGGAGTGAACCAGCCCATTGGTGGGCTGGGGCGCCACTCCCACCAGCCCAAGGTGCAGCAGATAGGGGAGGGAGGGGAAACCCTAGACCCAGATGGGCCTAAGGCCCACTAGGGCAGTGCCCCCTCCTCTCCTCCCTCTGGCCGACGGCCAGAACCCCATCTGGGGCTGCCGCCACCCCTAGGGTGGGAACCCTAGGGGCTGTGCCCTCTCCTCCCCTCCCCCTATATATAGTGGAGGTTTTGGGGCTGCCAGATACACGGTTCTCCCTCTCTCTCTGGCGTAGCCCTACCTCCTTATCTCCTCATTCTCCGTAGTGCTTAGCGAAGCTCTGCTGGAGTACCACGCAGCTATACCGCCACCACGCCGTCGTGCTGCAGGAGCTATTCCCCAACCTATCTTTCCTCCTTGCTGGATCAAGGCGTAGGAGACGTCACCGGGCTGCACGTGTGTTGAACGCGGAGGCACCATTGTTCGGTGCTTAGATCGAAATCCACCGGGATCTGAAGCGCTACGAGTACGACTCCACCAACCGCGTTCTAGCAACGCTTCCGCTTAGCGATCTTCAAAGGTATGAAGATCCAATATCTCCCCGCTCATTTACTGGTTTCTCCATAGATAGATCTTGGTGACAGGTAGGAAAATTTTGATTTACTACTACGTCTCCCAACAGTGGTATCAGAGCTAGGTCTATGCGTAGAATTTATGCACGAGTAGAACACAAAGCAGTTGCGGGCATCGATCTTGTTAATATGCTTGCCGTTACTAGTATTATCTTGATTCGACGGTATTGTGGGATGAAGCTGCCCGGACCAACCTTACACGTACGCTTACGTGAGACCGATTCCACCGCCTGACATGCACTAGTTGCATAAGGTGGCTAGCGGGTGTCTTTCTCTCCCACCTTAGTCGGATTGGATTCGATGAACAGGGTCCTTACGAAGGGTAAATAGCAATTGGCATTTCACGTTGTGGTTTTGGCGTAGGTATGAAACGTTCTTTCTAGAAACCTATAGCAACCACGTAAAAACTTGCAACTATACATTAGAGGACGTCTAACTTGTTTTTGCAGCATATGCCTTGTGATGTGATATGGCCAAAGGATGTGATGTCATGCATTGTGATGTATGAGATTGATCATGTTCTTGTAATAGGGTTCACGACTTGCTTGTCGATGACTACGACAACCGGCAGGAGCCATAAGAGTTGTCTTATTTTATTGTATGACCTGCGTGTCAATCATAAACGCCATGTAATTACTTTACTTTATTGCTAAGCGTTAGCCATAGTAGTAGAAGTAATAGTTGGCGAGATAACTTCATGAAGACACAATGATGGAGATCATGATGATGGAGATCATGGTGTCGTGCCCGTGACAATGATGATCATGGTGCCCCGAAGATGGAGATCATAGGAGCAAGATGATATTGGCCATATCATGTCACTATATTGATTGCATGTGATGTTTATCATGTTTACATCTTATTTTCTTAGAACGACGGTAGTAAATAAGATGATCTCTCAATAAAATCTCAAGAAAAGTGTTCACCCTAACTACGCATCGTTGCTAAGGATCGTTCTTTCGAAGCACCACGTGATGATCGGGTGTGATAGGTTCTAACGTTCGCATACAATGGGTGTAAGCCAGATTTACACACGCGAAACACTTAGGTTGACTTGACGATCCTAGCATGTATAGACATGGCCTCGGAACACGGAAGACCGAAAGGTCGAACATGAGTCGTATAGAAGATACGATCAACATAAAGATGTTCACCATGGATGACTAGTCCGTCTCATGTGATGATCAGACACGGGCTAGTTGACATGGATCATGTGTCACTTGGATGACTAGCAAGATGTCTATCTAAGTGGGAGTTCATTGAATAATTTGATTATGTGAACTTAATTATCATGAACTTAGTCTAGAAATTTCCTTTACTATCTATATTGTAGATCCAATGGCCAAAACAAATGTCACCCTCAATTTCAACGCGTTCCTAGAGAAAACCAAGCTGAAAGATGATGGAAGCAACTATGCGGACTAGGTCCATGGCTTGAGGATCATCCTCATAGCTTCCAAGAGATTGTATGTCCTTGATGCATCGCTAGGTGACCCACCCATTTTCCCAGTGGACCAAGACATTACGAACGCTTGGCAGTCGCGCTATGATGAATACTCCCATGTTCAGAGCGGCATGCTTTACAGTTTAGAACCGGGGCTCCAAAAGCGTTTTGAGCAACACGGATCATATGAGATGTTCCAAGAGCTGAAATTGGTTTTCCAAGCTCATGCCCGGGTCGAGAGATATAAAGTCTCCGACAAGTTCTTTAGCTGTAAGATGGAGGAGAATAGTTCTGTCAGTGAGCACATCCTCAAGATGTCTGGGCTTCACAACCGCTTGACTCGGCTGGGAGTTAATCTCCCGGATGACTCGATCATTGACAAAATCCACCAATCGCTTCCACCTAGCTACAAAAGCTTTGTGATGAACTACAACATGCAAGGTATGGAGAAGTCCATTCCTGAATGGTACTGGATGCTGAAATCAGCAGAAGTCGAGATCAAAAAGGAGCATCAAGTGTTGATGGTGAATAAGACCACTAGTTTCAAGAAAGGCAAGGGTAAGAAGAACTTCAAGAAGGACGGCAAAGCTATTGCCACGCCCGGTAAGCAAGTTGCCGGGAAGAAGAAGAACAAGAATGGACGCAAGCCTGAGACTGAGTGCTTTTATTGCAAGGTTACCGGTCACTAGAAGCGGAACTGCCCCAAGTACTTAGCGGATAAGAAGGACGGCAACATTAAAGGTATATGTGATATACTTGTTATTGATGTGTACTTGACCAGCGCTCGTAGTAGCTCCTGGGTATTTGATACGGGTGTAGTTGCTCACATTTGTAACTCCAAGCAGGAGCTGCGGAATAAGCGAAGGCTGGCAAAGGATGAGGTGACGATGCGTGTCGGGAATGGTTCCAAGGTCGATGTGATCGCCGTCGGCATGCTACCTCTACATCTACCTTCGGGATTAGTTTTAAACCTTAATAATTGTCATTTTGTACCAGCTTTGAGCATGAACAATTGTATCTGGATCTCGCTTGATGCGAGATGGCTACTCATTTAAATCCGAGAATAATGGTTGTTCTATTTATATGAGAGAAATGTTTTATGTTCATGCCCCGCTGGTCAATGGTTTATTTTTGATGAATCTCGAATGTGATGTTACACATGTCCATAGTGTGAGTACCAAAAAGTGTAAGGTTGATAACGATAGTCCCACTTACATGTGGCATTGCCGCCTTGGTCATGTTGGTGTCAAACGCATGAAGAAGCTCCATGCTGATGGACTTTTGGAGTCACTTGATTTCGAATCATTTGACACGTGCGAACCATGCCTCATGGGCAAGATGACCAAGACTCCGTTCTCCGGAACAATGGAGCGAGCAACTGACTTGTTGGAGATAATACATATCGATGTATGCGGTCCAATGAGTGTCGAGGCTCGTGGTGGCTACCGTTATGTTCTCACCCTCACGGATGACTTGAGAATATATGGGTATGTCTACTTAATGAAACACAAGTCTGAAACCTTTGAAAGGTTCAAGGAATTTCAGAGTGAGGTAGAGAATCAACGTGACAGGAAAATAAAATGCCTACGATCTGATTGTGGCGAAGAATATTTAAGTCATGAGTTTGGCATGCACCTTAGGAAATGTGGAATTATTTCACAACTCACGCCGCCAGGCACACCTCAGCGAAATGGTGTGTCTGAACGTCGTAATCGCACTCTATTGGATATGGTGCGATCTATGATGTCTTTTATCGACTTACCGCTATCATTTTGGGGATATGCATTAGAGACTGCCGCATTCACTTTAAATAGGGCACCGTCTAAATCCGTTGAGACGACACCATATGAATTATGGTTTGTAAAGAAACCTAAGCTGTCGTTTCTAAAAGTTTGCGGATGCGATGCTTATGTGAAGAAACTTCAACCTAAGAAGCTCGAAACCAAAGCGGAAAAGTGCGTCTTCATAGGATATCCCAAAGATACTATTGGGTATACCTTCTACCTACGATCCGAGGGCAAAGTCTTTGCTGCCAAGAATGGATCCTTTCTCGAGAAAGAGTTTCTCTCGAAGAAGTAAGTAGGAGGAAAATAGAACTTGATGAGGTAATTGTACCTCCACTCGAACCGGAGAGTAGCGCAGCACAGGAAGATGTTTCTGTGGAGCCTACATCGGCTAGAGAGGAAGTTAATGATGTTGATCATGAAGCTTCAGATCAAGTTGCTATTCGAAGGTCCACTAGGACACGTTCCACACCAGAGTGGTACGGCAATCCTGTCCTAGAGATCATGTTGTTGGACAACGGTGAACCTTCGAACTATGAAGAAGCGATGGCGGGCCCGGATTCCGACAAATGGCTTGAGGCCATGAAATCCGAGATAGGATCCATGTATGAGAACAAAGTATGGTCTTTGGTGGACTTGCCTGATGATAAGCGAGGCATTGAAAACAAATGGATCTTTAAGAAGAAGACTGATGCGGACAGTAATGTGACCGCCTATAAAGCTCGGCTTATCGCTAAGGGTTATCGACAAGTTCAAGGAATTGACTACGATGAGACTTTCCTGTAGCGATGCTGAAGTATGTCCGAATCATGTTAGCAGTTGCCGCATTTTATGATTATGAGATCTGGCAAATGTACGTCAAAACGGCATTCCTTAATGGCTTCCTCAAGGAAGAACTGTATATGATGCAGCCCGAAGGTTTTGTCAATCCTAAGGATGCTAACAAAGTGTGCAAGCTCCAGCGCTCCATCTATGGGCTGGTGCTAGCATCTCGGAGTTGGAACACTCGCTTTAATGAGGTGATTAAAGTGTTTGGGTTTGTACAGGTTTGTGGAGAACCCTGTATTTACAAGAACGTGAGTGGGAGCTCTATAGCATTTCTTATACTGTATGTGGATGACATGCTGATAATTGGAAATAACATTGAACTCTTGGAAAGTATAAAGGCCTACTTGAATAAGTGTTTTTCAATGAAGGACCTTAGAGAAGCTGCTTACATATTAGGTATTAAGATCTATAGAGATAGATCGAGATACCTCATTGGTCTTTCACAAAGCACATACCTTGAAAAGATATTGAAGAAGTTCAATATGGATCAGTCCAAGAATGGGTTCTTGCCTGTGTTGCAAGGTGTGAGATTGAGTACAACTCAATGCTGGACCACGGCAAAGGATAGAGAGGAGATGAGTGTCATCCCCTATGCTTCAGCCATAGGCTCTATTATGTATGCCAAGCTGTGTACCAGACCTGATGTGAACCTTGCCATAAGTTTGGTAGGGAGGTACCAAAGTGATCCCGGAGCGGAAAACTGGATAGCGGTCAAGAATATCCTGAAGTACCTGAAAAAGACAAAGGACATGTTTCTCGTATATGGAGGTGCCGAAGAGCTCGTCGTAAAGGGTTACGTCGACGCTAGCTTCGACACAGATCCGGACGATTCCAAGTCACAAACCGGATACGTGTATATTTTGAATGGAGGGGCAGTCAACTAGAACAGCAGCAAGCAAAGGGTCATGGCGTCATCTACATGTGAAGCGGAGTACATAGCTTCTTCGGAAGCAGCGAAGGAGGGAGTCTGGATGAAGGAGTTCATCACCGACCTAGTAGTGATTCCGAATGCGTCGGGCCCGATGACTCTACTCTGTGACAAAACTGGAGCTATTGCCCTTGTGAAGGAGCCCAGGTTTCACAAGAAGACAAGACACATCAAGCGCCGCTTCAACTCCATCCGTGATTACATTCAGGAGGGAGACATAGATATTTGTAAAGTGCATACGGATCTGAATGTCACAGATCCGTTGAATAAACCTTTCTCACGAGCAAAACATGATCAACACCAGAATGCTATGGGTGTTCGATTCATCACAATGTAACTAGATTATTTACTCTAGTGCAAGTGGGAGACTGTTGGAAATATGCCCTAGAGGCAATAATAAAATGGTTATTATTGTATTTCCTAGTTCATGATAATTGTCTATTATTCATGCTATAATTGTGTTAACCGGAAACCGTAATACATGTGTGAATACATAGACCACAAACATGTCCCTAGTGAGCCTCTAGTTGGCTAGCTCGTTCATCAATAGATGGTCACGGTTTCATGACCATGGACATTGGATGTCATTGATAACGGGATCACATCATTAGGAGAATGATGTGATGGACAAGACCCAATCCTAAGCATAGCACAAGATCGTGTAGTTCGTTTGCTAAAGCTTTTCAATGTCAAGTATTGTTTCCTTAGACCATGAGATTGTGTAACTCCCGGATACCGTAGGAATGCTTTGGGTGTGCCAAACGTCACAACGTAACTGGGTGGCTATAAAGGTACACTACGGGTATCTCCGAAAGTGTTTGTTGGGTTGACACGAATCGAGACTGGGATTTGTCACTCCGTGTGACGGAGTGGTATCTCTGGGCCCACTCGATAAGACATCATCATAATGAGCTCAATGTGACTAAGGAGTTAGCCGCGGGATGATGTATTACGGAACGAGTAAAGAGACTTGTTGGTAATGAGATTGAACAAGGTATAGGGATACCGACGATCGAATCTCGGGCAAGTACCATACCGATAGACAAAGGGAATTGTATATAGGATTGATTGAATCCCTGACATCGTGGTTCATCCGATGAGATCATCGTGGAGTAAGTGGGAGCCAACATGGGTATCCAGATCCCGCTGTTGGTTATTGAACGGAGAGGTGTCTCGGTCATGTCTACGTGTCTCCCGAACCCGTAGGGTCTACACACTTAAGGTTCAATGACGCTAGGGTTATAGGGAAATAGTGTATGTGGTTACCGAAGGTTGTTCGGAGTCCCGGATGAGATCCCGGACATCATGAGGAGTCCCGGAATGGTCTGGAGATGAAGATTGATATATAGGAAGTGAGGATTTGGTTACTGGAAGTGTTCCGGGTGTCACCGGTAGTGTACCGTGACCACCGGAAGGGTTCCGGGGGTCCACCAAGTGGGGCCACCAACCCCGGAGGGCTGCGTGGGCCTGAGGTGGAGTGAACCAGCCCATTGGTGGGCTAGGGCGCCACTCCCACCAGCCGAAGGCGCAGCAGATAGGGGAGGGAGGGGAAACCCTAGACCCAGATGGGCCTAAGGCCCACTAGGGCAGCGCCCCCTCCTCTCCTCCCTCTAGCCGGCGGTCAGAACCCCATCTGGGGCTGCCGCTACCCCTAGGGTGGGAACCCTAGGGGCTGTGCCCTCTCCTCCCCTCCCCCTCTATATAGTGGAGGTTTTGGGGCTGCCACATACACGGTTCTCCCTCTCTCTCTGGTGCAGCCCTACCTCCTTCTCTCCTCGTTCTCCTTAGTGCTTACCGAAGCTCTGCTGGAGTACCACGCAGCTCCGCCGCCTCCATGCCGTCGTGCTGCAAGAGCTCTTCCCCAACCTCTCCTTCCTCCTTGCTGGATCAAGGCGTAGGAGACGTCACCGGGTTGCACGTGTGTTGAACGCGGAGGCACCGTTGTTCGGCGCTTAGATCGGAATCCACTGCGATCTGAATCGCTGCAAGTACGACTTCACCAACCGCGTCCTAGCAACGCTTCCGCTTAGCGATTTTCAATGGTATGAAGATCCAATCTCTCCCCGCTCGTTTGCTGGTTTCTCCATAGATAGATCCTTGTGACACATAGGAAAATTTTGATTTACTACTACGTCTCCCAACAGCTACAGGGGCATGTGGCGGCGGAACTCCCGATCTAGGTTTAGTTCTGGAGGTTTTGGTATTTATAAGACCGTTTGGCGTCGAGAACAAGTAAAGAGAGGCCACAAGGAGGTCACGAGCCTCCCAGGCGCGGCCAGGGGGGTGGTCGCGCCTCCCAGGCTTGTGGCTTCCTCGGGACTCCTCTCCGGTATCTTTTTCATCTGTTATTTTTGATATTTTCCATAAAAAATCACAGCGAAAAATCTGTTTGATATTCCTGTCTGAAAAAGGTCAAAAACACGGAAAAAACAGGAACTGGCACTAGGCACTGGATCAAAATGTTAGTCCCAAAAATAGTATAAAAAGTTGCCAAAAGTATATGAAAGTTGTAGAATATTTGCATCAAAGAATCAAAAATTATGGATATGACGGAGACTTATCACTCGTTGATCAACAGATGGTCATGGTTTCATGACCATGGACATTGGATGTCGTTGATAACGGGATCACATCATTAGGAGAATGATGTGATGGACAAGACCCAATCCTAAGCATAGCACAAGATCGTGTACCTCATTTGCTAAAGCTTTTCTAATGTGAAGTATCGATTCCTTAGACCATGAGGTTGTGCAACTCCCAGATACTGTAGGAATGCTTTGGGTGTGCCAAACATCACAACGTAACTGGGGGCTATAAAGGTACACTACAGGTATCTCCGAAAGTGTCTGCTGGGTTGGCACGAATCGAGACTGGAATTTGTCACTCCGTGTGATGGAGAGGTATCTTTGGGCCCACTCAGTAATACATCATCATAATGAGCTCAATGTGACTAAGGAGTTAGCCACGGGATGATGTATTACGGAACGAGTAAAGAGACTTTCTGGTAACGAGATTAAACAAGGTATAGGGATACCGACGATCGAATCTCGGGCAAGTATCATACCGATAGACAAAGGGAATTGAATACGGGATTGATTGAATCCCCGACATCGTGGTTCATCCGATGAGATCATCGTGGAGTACGTGGGAGCCAACATGGGTACCCATATCCCGCTGTTGGTTATTGACCGGAGAGGTGTCTCGGTCATGTCTACATGTCTCCCGAACCCGTAGGGTCTACACACTTAAGGTTCGATGACGCTAGGGTTATAGGGAAATAGTGTACGTTGTTACCAAAGGTTGTTCGGAGTCCCGGATGAGATCCCAGACGTCACGACGAGTCCCAGAATGGTCCGGAGACGAAGATTGATATATAGGAAGTGAGTTTTTGGTTACCGGAAGAGTTTCGGGAATTACCGGTATTGTACCGGGACCACCGGAAGGGTTTCAGGGGTCCACCAAGTGTGGCCACCAGCCCAGAGGGCTCCATGGGTCTGAGGTGGAGTGAACCAGCCCATTGGTAGTCTGGTGCGCCACTCCCAACTGGCCCAAGGCGCATGAGAGAAGGAGGGAGGGGAAACCCTAGGTCCAGATGGGCATAAGGCCCATCTAGGGTTGCGCCCTCCTCTCCTCCTCCTCTGGCCGCTGCACCAGATTGATCTGGTGGCTACCGCACCACCCTAGGGTGGGAACCCTAGGGTGCAGCCCTCCCTCCTCCTTCCCCCTATATATATGTGAGGTTTCAGGGCTGCCAAAGACACGGTTTTCTCTCCCTCTCTGGCGCAACCCTGCCTCCTCCTCTTCTCATTCTCCGTAGCGCTTGGCGAAGCCCTGCCAGAGTCCACGCAGCTCCACCGTCACCACGCCGTCGTGCTGCCAGAGCTCTTCCCGAACCTCTCCTTCCTCCTTGCTGGATCAAGGCGTAGGAGACGTCACCAGGCTGCACGCAAGTTGAAAGCGGAGGCACCGTTGTTCGGTGCTAAGATCGGAGTCCACTGCGATCTGAATCGCTGCGAGTACGACTCCACCAACCACGTTCTTGTAACACTTCCGCTTAGCGATCTTCAAAGGTATTAAGATGCAATCTCTCCCCTCTCGTTGTTGGTTTCTCCATAGATAGATCTTGGTGACACGTAGGAAAATTTTGATTTACTACTACATCTCCCAACAGTGGCATCATGAGCTAGGTCTATGCGTAGAATCTATGCACGAGTAGAACACAAAGCAGTTGTGGGCGTCAATTTTGTTAATTTTCTTACCACTACTAGTCTTATCTCGATTCGGTGGTATTGTGGGATGAAGCAGCCCGGACCAACTTTACATGTACGCTTACGTGAGACCGGTTCCACCGCCTGACATGCACTAGTTGCATAAGGTGGCTCGCGGGTGTCTATCTCTTACCTTAGTTGGATTGGATTCGATCAAAAGGGTTCTTATGAAGGCTAAAAAGCAATTGGCATATCACGTTTTCGTTTTGGCGTAGGTAAGAAACGTTCTTGCTAGAAACCTATAGCAGCCACGTAAAACTTGCAACTACAAATTAGAGGACGTCTAACTTGTTTTTGCAGCATATGCCTTGTGACGTGATATGGCCAAAAGGATGTGATAAGATGCATGGTGATGTATGAGATTGATCATGTTCTTGTAATAGGATTCACGACTTGCATGTCGATGAGTATGACAACCGGCTAGAGCCATAGGAGTTGTCTTATTTTATTGTATGACCTGCGTGTCAATCATAAACGCCATGTCATTACTTTACTTTATTGCTAAACGTTAGCCACAGTAGTAGAAGTAATAGTTGGCGAGACAACATCATGAAGACACAATGATGGAGATCATGATGATGGAGATCATGGTGTCGTGCCGGTGAGAGTGGTGATCATGGTGCCCCGAAGATGGATATCAAAGGAGCAAGATGATATTGGCCATATCATGTCACTATATTGATTGCATGTGATGTCTATGATGTTTACATCTTATTTGCTTAGAACGACGGTAGTAAATAAGATGATCTCTCAATAAAATTTCAAGAGATGTGTTCACCCTAACTGTGCACTGTTGCTAAGGATCGTCACTCCGAAGCACCACATGATGATCGGGTGTGATAGGTTCTAACGTTCACATACAACGGGTTTAAGCCAGATTTACACACGCGGAACACTTAGGTTGACTTGACGAGCCTAGCATGTACAGACATGGCCTCGGAACACGGAAGACCAAAAGGTCGAACATGAGTCATATAGAAGATACGATCAACATGGAGATGTTCACCATGGATGACTAGTCCGTGTCACGTGATGATCGGACACGGGCTAGTTGACATGGATCATGTGTCACTAGGATGACTAGAGAGATGTCTATCTAAGTGGTAGTTCATTAAATAATTTGATTATGTGAACTTAAGTATCATGAACTTAGTCTACAATTTATCTTTACAATCTATATTGTAGATCTAATGGCCAACGTGAATGTCACCTTCAATTTCAACGCGTTCCTAGAGAAAACCAAGCTGAAAGATGATGGAAGCAACTATGCAGACTGGGTTCTTGGCTTGAGGATCATCCTCATAGCTTCCAAGAAATTGTATGTCCTTGATGCACCGCTAGGTGATGCACCCATTCTCCCAGCAGAACAAGATGTGGTGAACGCTTGGCATTCTCGCTGCGATGATTACTCCCTTGTTCAGTGCGGCATGCTTTACAGTTTAGAACCGGGGCTCCAAATGCGTTTTGAGTAACACAGAGCATATGAGATGTTCCAAGAGCTAAAACTGGTTTTCCAAGCTCATGCCCGGGTCAAGAGATATGACATCTCCGACAAGTTCTTTAGCTGTAAGATGGAGGAGAATAGTTCTGTCAGTGAGCACATCCTCAAGTTGTCTGGGCTTCACAACCGCTTGACTCGGCTGGGAGTTAATCTCCTGGATGACTCGGTCATTGACAGAATCCTCCACTCGCTTCCACCTAGCTACAAAAGCTTTGTGATGAACTACAACATGCAGGATATGGAGAAGTCCATTCCTGAGTTGTACTCGATGCTGAAATCAGCAAAGGTCGAGATCAAAAAGGAGCATCAAGTGTTGATGGTGAATAAGACCACTAGTTTCAAGAAAGGCAAGGGTAAGAAGAACTTCAAGAAGGACGACAAAGTTGTTGCCGCGCCCGGTAAGTAAGTTGCCGGGAAGAAGAAGAACAAGAATGGACCCAAGCCTGAGACTGAGTGCTTTTATTGCAAGGGTACCGGTCAGTGGAAGCGGAACTGCCCCAAGTACTTAGCGGATAAGAAGGACGGCAACGTTAACGGTATATGTTTTATACTTGTTATTGATGTGTACCTAACCAGTGCTCGTTGTAGCTCCTGGGTATTTGATACCGGTGCAATTGCTCACATTTGTAACTCCAAGCAGGAGCTACGGAATAAGCGAAGGCTGGCAAAGGACGAGGTGACGATGCGCGTCGGGAATGGTTCCAAGGTCGATGTGATCGTCGTCGGCATGCTACCTCTACATCTACCTTCGGGATTAGTTCTAAACCTGAATAATTGTTATTTAGTACCAGCTTTGAGCATGAACATTGTATCTGGATCTCGCTTGATGTGAGATGGCTACTCATTTAAATCTGAGAATAATGGTTGTTCTATTTATATGAGAGAAATATTTTATGGTCATGCCCCGCTGGTCAATGGTTTATTTTTGATCAATCTCGAATGTGATGTTACACATGTCCATAGTGTCAGTACCAAAAATTGTAAGGTTGATAACCATAGTCCCACTTACATGTGGCACTGCCGCCTTGGTCATATTGGTGTCAAACGCATTAAGAAGCTCCATGCTGATGGACTTTTGGAGTCTCTTGATTTTGAATCATTTGGCACGGGAGAACCATGCCTCATGGGCAAGATGACTAAGACTCCGTTCTCCGGAACAATGGAGCGAGCAACTTACTTGTTGGAGATAATTCATAATGATGTATGCGGTCCAATGAGCGTTGAGGTTCGTGGTGGCTACCGTTATGTTCTCACCCTCACTGATGACTTGAGTAGATATGGGTATGTCTAGTTAAAGAAACACAAGTATGAAACCTTTGAAAGGTTCAAGGAATGTCAGAGTGAGGTCTGATCGTGGCGGAGAATATTTAAGTCACGAGTTTGGCACGCACCTTAGGAAATGTGGAATTGTTTCACAACTCACGCCGCCCGGCACACCTCAGCGAAATGGTGTGTCTAAACATCGTAATCGCACTCTATTGGATATGGTGTGCTCTATGATGTCTCTTACCGACTTACCGCTATCATTTTGGGGATATGCATTAGAGACTGGCGCATTCACTTTAAATAGGGAACCGTCTAAATCCGTTGAGACGACATCGTATGAATTATGGTTTGGAAAGAAACCTAAGCTGTTGTTTCTAAAAGTTTGGGGATGCGATGCTTATGTGAAGAAACTTCAACCTGAGGAGCTCGAACCCAAAGCGGAAAAGTGCGTCTTCATAGGATATCCCAAAGAGACTATTGGATATACCTTATACCTATGATCCAAGGGCAAAGTCTTTGTTGCCAAGAATGGATCCTTTCTCGAGAAAGAGTTTCTCTCGAAAGAAGTAAGTGGGAGAAAAATAGAACTTGATGAGGTAATCGTACCTCCACTCGAACTGGAGAGTAGCGCAACACAGGAAGTTGTTTCTGTGGAACCTACACCGGCTGGAGAGGAAATTAATGATGGTGACCATGAAACTTCAGATCAAGTTACTATTGAATGTCGAAGGTCCACTAGGACACGTTCCGCACCAGAGTGGTACGACAACCCTGTCCTAGAGATCATGTTGTTGGTTAACGGTGAACCTTCGAACTATGAAGAAGCGATGGCGGGCCCGGATTCCAACAAATGGCTTGATCCCATGAAATCCGAGATAGGATCCATGTATGAGAACAATGTATGGACTTTGGTTGACTTGCCTAATGATAAGCGAGCCATTGAAAATAAATTAATATTTAAGAAGAACACTGACGCAGACGGTAATGTGACCGCCTATAAGGCTCGGCTTGTCGCTAAGGGTTATCGACAAGTTCAAGGAGTTGACTATGATGAGACTTTCTCACCCGTAGCGATGCTAAAGTCTGTCCAAATCATGTTAGCAATTGCCGCATTTTATGATTATGAGATCTGGCAAATGGACGTCAAAACGGCATTCCTTAACGGCTTCCCTAAGGAAGAGCTGTATATGATGCAGCCGGAAGGTTTTGTCGATCCTAAAGATGCTAACAAAGTATGCAAGCTCCAGTGCTCCATCTATGGGCTGGTGCAAGCATCTCGGAGTTGGAACATTCGTTTTAATGAGGTGATTAAAGCGTTTGGGTTTGTACAGGTTTATGGAGAATTCTGTATTTATAAGAAAGTGAGTGGGAGCTCTGTAGCATTTCTTATATTATATGTGGATGACATGCTGATAATGGGAAATGATATAGAACTCTTGGAAAGTATAAAGGCCTACTTGAATAAGTGTTTTTCAATGAAGGACCTTGGAGAAGCTGCTTACATATTAGGTATTAAGATCTATAGAGATAGATCGAGACGCCTCGTAGGTCTTTCACAGAGCACATACCTTGAAAAGATATTGAAGAAGTTCAATATGGATCAGTCCAAGAAGGGATTCTTACCTGTGTTACAGGGTGTGAGATTGAGTATGACTCAATGCCCGACCACGGCAAAGGATAGAGAAGAGATGAGTGTCATCCCCTATGCTTCAGCCATAGGCTCTATTATGTATGCCATGTTGTGTACCACACCTGAAGTGAACCTTGCCATGAGTTTGGTAGGGAGGTACCAAAGTGATCCCGGAGCGGAACATTGGACAGTGGTCAAGAATATCCTGAAGTACCTGAAAAGGAGAAAGGACATGTTTCTCATATATGGAGGTGTCGAAGAGCTCATCGTAAAGGGTTGCATCAATGCTACCTTTGACACAGATCAGGACGACTCCAAGTCGCAAACTGGATACGTGTATATTTTGAACGGAGGGGCAGTCAGCTGGCGCAGCAGCAAGCAAAGCGTCGTGGCGGCATCGACATGTGAAGCAGAGTACATAGCTCCTTCGGAAGCAGCAAAGGAAGGAGTCTGGATGAAGGAGTTCATCACCGACCTAGGAGTAATTCCCAATGCGTCGAGCCCGATGACTCTATTCTGTGACAACACTAGAGATATTGCCCTTGCGAAGGAGCCCAGGTTACACAAGAAGACAAGACACATCAAGCGCCACTTCAGCTCCATCCGTGATTAAATTCAAGAGGGAGATATAAATATTTGTAAAGTGCATACGGATCTGAATGTCGCAGATCCGTTGACTAAACCTCTCTCACGAGCAAAACATGATCAACACCAGAATGCTATGGGTGTTCGATGTTGGAAATATGCCCTAGAGGCAATGATAAAATGGTTATTATTGTATTTCCTTGTTCATGATAATTGTCTATTGTTCATGCTATAATTGTGTTAACCGGAAACCATAATACATGTGTGAATACATAGACCACAACATGTCCCTAGTGAGCCTCTAGTTGACTAGCTCGTTGATCAATAGATGGTCACGGTTTCATGGCCATGGACATTGGATGTCGTTGGTAACGGGATCACATCATTAGGAGAATGATGTGATGGACAAGACCTAATCCTAAGCATAGCACAAGATCGTGTAGTTCGTTTGCTAAAGCTTTTCAATGTCAAGTATCGTTTCCTTAGACCATGAGATTGTGCAACTCCCGGATACCGTAGGAATGCTTTGGGTGTGCCAACCGTCACAACGTAACTGGGTGGCTATAAAGGTGCACTACGGGTATCTCTGAAAGTGTCTATTGGGTTGGCACGAATCGAGACTGGGATTTGTCACTCCGTGTGACGGAGAGGTATCTCTGGGCCCACTCGGTAAGACATCATCATAATGAGCTCAATGTGACTAAGAAGTTAGCCACAGGATGATGTATTACGGAACGAGTAAAGAGACTTGCCAGTAACGAGATTGAACAAGGTATGGGGATACCGACGATCGAATCTCGGGCAAGTATCATACCGATAGACAAAGGGAATTGAATACGGGATTGATTGAATCCCCGACATCGTGGTTCATCCGATGAGATCATTGTGGAGTACGTGGGAGCCAACATGGGTATCCAGATCCCGTTGTTGGTTATTGGTCAGAGAAGTGTCTCGGTCATGTCTACGTGTCTCCCGAACCCATAGGGTCTACACACTTAAGGTTCGATGACGCTAGGGTTATAGGGAAATGGTATACGTGATTACCGAAGGTTGTTCGGAGTCCCGGATGAGATCCCGGACGTCACGAGGAGCTCCAGAATGGTCCGGAGGTAATGATTGATATATAGGAAGTCCAGTTTTTGTCACCGGAAAGTTTTCGGGCTCATCGGTAGTGTACCGGGAGTGCCGGGAGGGTGCCGGAGGACCCCCGGGAGGGGTGTGACGACCAAAGGACCACATGGGCTGTTAGATAAAGTGTGCCAGCCCTTATTGGGCTGGGCAAGACTTTTTCTAAAGGCCCATGCGGCTAGGGATAAGAGATAGGGCCAAAAAGGATTTAAAAGGAGGAGATCCACCTCCCTTGTGGGAGGTGGACTCTCCCTTTAATTCGGCCGACCCTCTCCTCTTTGGAGTAGAAGCCAAGCCAGCCCTCCATGTCCCTCCTCCTATATATACTTGAGGTTTTGGATGTTTTGAGACAAGATTTGATCTCTCTCTCACGGCGAAGCCCTACCTCTCTTCTTCCTCCTCCGCAGCGCTTAGGCGAAGCCCTGTCGGAATACCTTGCTACTCCACCCCCACCACGGCGTCGTGCTGCTGTTGGAGCCCTTCCCCAACCTCTACTTCCTCCTTGATGGATCAAGGTGTTGGAGACGTCACCGGGCTGCACGTGTGTTGAACGCGGAGGTGCCGTCCGTTCGGCACTTGATCGGATCTACCGCGATCTGAATCGCTGCGAGTACGACTCCATCAACCGCATTCTTGTAACGCTTCCGCTTAGTGATCTTCAAAGGTATGAAGATGCAATCTCTCCCCTCTCGTTTCTGGTTTCTCCATAGATAGATATTTGTGAACGTAGGAAAATTTTTGATTTACTACTACGTCTCCCAACAGTAGCATCATGAGCTAGGTCTATGCATAGAATCTATGCACGAGTAGAACACAAAGCAGTTGTGGGTGTCAATTTTGTTAATATGCTTGCCATTACTAGTCTTATCTAGATTCGACGGTATTGTGGAATGAAGCGGCCCGGACCAACCTTACACGTACGCTTACGTGAGACCGGTTCCACCGCCTGACATGCACTAGTTGCATAAGGTGGCTAGCGGGTGTCTGTCTCTCCCACCTTAGTCGGATTGGATTCGATGAAAAGGGTCCTTATGAAGGGTAAATAGCAATTGGCATATCACGTTGTGGTTTTGACGTAGGTAAGAAACGTTCTTGCTAGAAACCTATAGAAACCACGTAAAACCTTGCAACTACAAATTAGAGGACGTCTAACTTGTTTTTGCAGCATATGCCTTGTGATGTGATATGGCCAAAAGGATGTGATGTGATGCATTTTGATGTATGAGATTAATCATGTTCTTGTAATAGGGTTCATGACTTGCATGTCGATGACTATGACAAGCGGCAGGAGCCATAGGAGTTGTCTTATATTATTGTATGACCTACGTGTCAATCATAAACGCCATGTAATTACTTTACTTTATTGCTAAACGTTAGCTGTAGTAGTAGAAGTAATAGTTGGCGAGACAACTTCATGAATACACAATGATGGAGATCATGATGATGGAGATCATGGTGTCATGCCGGTGACAGTGATGATCATGGTGCCCCGAAGATGGAGATCATAGGAGCAAGATGATATTGGCCATATCATGTCACTATATTGATTGCATGTGATGTTTATCATGTTTACATCTTATTTGCATAGAACGATGGTAGTAAATAAGATGATCTCTCAATAAAATTTCAAGAAAGGTGTTCACCCTAACTGTGCACCGTTGCTAGGGATCGTCGTTCCGATGCACCACGTGATGATCGGGTGTGATAGGTTCTAACGTTCGCATACAACGGGTGTAAGCCAGATTTACACATGTGAAACACTTAGGTTGACTTGACGAGCCTAGCATGTACAGCCATGGCCTTGGAACACGGAAGACCGAAAGGTCGAACATGAGTCGTATAGAAGATACGATCAACATAGAGATGTTCACCATGGATGACTAGTCCGTCTCACGTGATGATCGGACACGGGCTAGTTGACATGGATCATGTATCACTTGGAAGACTAGAGAGATGTCTATCTAAGTGGGAGTTCATTAATAATTTGATTAAATGAACTTAATTATCATGAACTTAGTCTAAAAATGTCCTTGCAAATTATGTCGTAGATAGCTCACGCTGTAGCTCCCCAGTTTTATTGATACAATCCTAGATAAAAGTAAGTTGAAAGTTGATGGTAGCAATAATGCGGACTGGGTCCGTGATCTGAGGATTGTCCTCATTGCTGCACAGAAAGCTCATGTTTTTTATGTACCGCTAACTGCACCACTCACTCAAGCGTTGTCTGTAGATGTTGTGAACATATGACAGGCACTTTTTGATGACTACGTGATAGTTCAGTGCGTCATGCATTACGGCTTAGAATTGAGGCTCTAAAACGTTTTGAACGTCACGGAACATATGAGATGTTCTAGGAGCTGAGATTGTGATCTCAGGCTCGTGCCTATGTTGAGAGGTATGAGACCTCCAACAAGATTCTTTGCCTGCAGGATAAAGGAGAATAGCTCAATCGGTGAACGTGTGCTCAGATTGTCTGGGTGCTACAATCACTTGAATCAAGTGGGAGTTAATCTTCCAGATGAGATAGTGATTAATGCAGTTCTCCAAGTCACTGCCACCAAGCTACTAGAGCTTCGTGATGAACTATAACATGCCAGGGATGGATAAGATGATCCCTGAGTTGTTCGTGATGTTTGACACCACAAAGGTAGAAATCAAGAAGGAGCGTCAAGTGTTGATGGTTAAGTGAAAACCACTAGTTTCAAAAGGGACAAGGGCAAGAAGGGAAAAACTTCAGGAATGGCAAGCCAGTTGTTGCTCTAGTGAAGAAACCCAAGGTTGAGCCTGAACCCAAGACTAAGTGCTTCTGTTATGAGGAGAATGTTCGCTAAAGCGGAAAAACCCTAGATGCTTGGTAGATAAGAAGGCTGGTAATGTCAATGGAAGTATATTTGATATACGTGTTAGTGATGTGTACCTTGCTGGTACTCCTAGTAGCACCTGGGTATTGGATACCGGTTCGGTTGCTAAGTGTTAGGAACTCGAAATAAAAGCTACGGAATAAACGGAGACTAGCTAGGTGAAAGGTGACGATGTGTGTTGGAAGTGTTTCCAAGATTGATGTGATCACCATCGCACGCTCTCTCTACCTTCGGGATTTGTGATAAACCTAAATAAATATTATTTGGTGTTTGCGTTGAGCATGAACATGATTAGATCATGATTAGTGCAATACGGTTATTCATATAAGTTAGAGAATAATGGTTATTCTGTTTACATGGATAATGCCTTCAATGGTCATGCGCCCACTCGGAATGGTTTATTGAATCATGATCGTAGTAGTACACATGTTCATAACATTGGTACCAAAAGATATAAAGTTAATAATGATAGTACCACATACTTGTGGCACTGCCGCTAAATGTCATATTGGTATAAATCGCATGGAAGAAACTCCATGATGATGGATTTTTGACTCACTCGATTTTGAATCGGTTGAGACATGCGAGCCATGCCTTTTTGGCAAGATGACTCAAACCCTGTCTTCCGGTATGATGGAGTAGACTAGTGGCTTATTGGAATTAATACATGTTGATGTATGTGGTCCAATGAGTGTTATAACACACAGTGGATATCGTTATTTTTCTTTACCTTCACTGATGATTTGAGTGAATATGGGGATATTTACTTAATTAAACACGAGTCTGAAATGTTTGAAAGGTTCAAGGAGTTTCACAGTGAAGATAAAGATCATCGTCTACGATATGATCGTGGAGGTGAATATCTAAGTTACGAGTTTGGTATGCAATTTTAGACAATGTGGAAATTGTTTCACAGCTCACGCCTCCTAGAACACCATAGTGTGATGGTGTGTTCGAATGTCGTAGTCGTGCTCTATTGGATATAGTGAGTACTATGATGTCTCTTATCATTTTACCACTATCGTTATGGGGTTATGCATTAAAGACAAATCCATTCACTTTAATAGGGCACCATCTAAGTCTGTTGAGATGACACCATGAGAATTATGGTTCGACAGAAGCCTAAGCTGTCATTTCTTAATGTTTGGGGTTGCGACACTTATGTGAAAATGGGTTTTTCACCTAGTGAGCTTGAACCCAAAGCAGACAAATGCATCTTCATAGAATACCCTAATGAGACATTGGGTATACCTTCTATCTCAGATCCAAGCGCAAAAGGTGTTTGTTGCTAAGAACGGGTCCTTTCTTGAGAAAGAGTTTCTCTCAAAAGAATTGAGTGGGAGGAAGATAGAACTTCATAAGGTTGTTGAACCTTTGTTTCAACCAGAGAATAGCTCAACACATAAAGATGTTTCTGTAGAGCCTACGTCAGTTGAATAGGAAGTTCATGATGATGATCGTGAAGCTTCGGATCAAGTCACTATCAAACCTCGTACGTCGACAAGGACGTGTACTGCTCCTGAGTAGTACGACAACCCTGTCTTGGAAATCATGTTGTTGGACAACGATGAACCTACAAACTATGGAGAAGCGATGGTGGGCCCGGATTCCAGCAAATGGCTGGGAGCCATGAAATCTGAGAAAGGATCCATGTATGGACTTTAGTAGACTTGCCTGTTGAATGGCAGGTCGTTGAGTACAAATGGACCTTTGAGATGAACATAGACGCTAATGGTGAAATGTCACCGTTTATAAAGCTCGACTTGTCGCAAAGAAGTTTCCGCCAAGTTCAAGGAGTTGACTGCGATGAGATTGTCTCATCTGTAGCGATGCTAAAAGTCTATTAAAATTATGTTAGCAGTTGCTGCATTTTTTGATTATGAAATCAGGCAGATGGATGACAAAACAAAGTTTCCATAATGGTTTCTGTGAGGAAGAGTTGTATGTGATACAACCAGAAGGTTTTGTCAATCCTAAGGATGCTAATAATATGCAAACTCCAGCGATCCTTCTATGGACTGGAGCAAGCATCTCGGAGTTGGAATATATGCTTTGATGAGGTGATCAAAGTGTTTAAGTTTATACAAAGTTTATGAGAAACTTGTATTTGCAAGAAAGTGAGTGGGAGCACTATAGAATTGCTTATAAGAATATGTAGTTGACATATTATTGATCGGAAATGATGTAGAATTTCTGGAACAGCATGAAGGGTTGTTTGAAAAGAGTTTTTCAAAGGAAGACCCAGATAAAGCTACTATTTTATTGAGCATCAAGATCTATAGGGATAGATCAATTCGCTTGATAAGTTTTTTCGACGAAGACATACCTTGACAAGTTTTTGAAGAAGTTCAAAATAGATGGGTCAAAGAAGGAGTTCTTGACTGTATTGTAAGGTGTGAAATTGAGTAAGACTCAATACCCGACCATGGCAGAAGATAAAGAAAAGATGAGTGTCATCTCCTATTCTTTAGCCATAGGCTCTATATAGTATGCCATGTTGTGTACCGCACCTGTGTGTGCCTTGCCATGAGTCTGTCAAGGGGTACAAGAGTAATCCAAGAGTGGATCACTGGACAACGGTCAAATTTATCCTTAGTAACTTGAGAACTAAGGAAATATTTCTCAATTATGGAGGTGATAAAGAGTTCATCGTAAAGGGTTACGATGATGCAAGCTTTAACTCCAATCCGGATGACTCTTAGTAGAAATCTGGCTACGTATAGAGGAGCAGCCATTTGGAATAGCTCCAAGTGGAGCGTGGGAGCAGTATCTACAAATATGACATGGAAAGTTTGCAAGGTACACACGGATCTGAATGTCGCAGACCCGTTGACTAAAAATCTCTTTCACGAGCAGAACATGAACAAACCCCAGAACTTATTGGGTGTTAATCACATGATGATATGATCACATGGTGATGTAAGTATTAATCACATGGTGATGTGAACTAGATTATTGACTCTAGTGCAAGTGGGAGACTGTTGGAAATATGCCCTAGAGGCAAGGATAAAATGGTTATTATTGTATTTCCTTGTTCATGATAATTGTCTGTTGTTCATGCTATAATTGTGTTAACCGGAAACCATAATACATGTGTGAATACATAGACCACAACATGTCCCTAGTGAGCCTCTAGTTGACTAGCTCGTTGATCAATAGATGGTCACGGTTTCATGGCCATGGACATTGGATGTCGTTGGTAACGGGATCACATCATTAGGAGAATGATGTGATGGACAAGACCTAATCCTAATCATAGCACAAGATCGTGTAGTTCGTTTGCTAAAGCTTTTCAATGTCAAGTATCGTTTCCTTAGACCATGAGATTGTGCAACTCCCGGATACCGTAGGAATGCTTTGGGTGTGCCAAACGTCACAACGTAACTGAGTGGCTATATAGGTGCACTACGGGTATCTCTGAAAGTGTCTATTGGGTTGGCACGAATCGAGACT
This sequence comes from Hordeum marinum, assembly GCA_022496015.1. Taxonomy (NCBI): domain Eukaryota; kingdom Viridiplantae; phylum Streptophyta; class Magnoliopsida; order Poales; family Poaceae; genus Hordeum; species Hordeum marinum. The sequence goes on from JAAAWK010000910.1 coordinate 50,029, forward strand.
GGGATTTGTCACTCCATGTGACGGAGAGGTATCTCTGGGCCCACTCGGTAAGACATCATCATAATGAGCTCAATGTGACTAAGAAGTTAGCCACGGGATATGTATTACGGAACGAGTAAAGAGACTTACCAGTAACGAGATTGAACAAGGTATGGGGATACCGACGATCGAATCTCGGGCAAGTATCATACCGATAGACAAAGGGAATTGAATACGGGATTGATTGAATCCCCGACATCGTGGTTCATCCGATGAGATCATCGTGGAGTATGTGGGAGCCAACATCGGTATCCAGATCCCGCTTTTGGTTATTAGTCGGAGAAGTGTCTCGGTCATGTCTACGTGTCTCCCGAACCCGTAGGGTCTACACACTTAAGGTTCGATGATGCTAGGGTTATAGGGAAATGGTATACGTGATTACTGAAGGTTGTTCGGAGTCCCGGATGAGAACCCGGATGTCACGAGCAGCTCCGGAATGGTCCGGAGGTAAAGATTGATATATAGGAAGTCCAGTTTTGGTCACCGGAAAGTTTTCGGGCTCATCGGTAGTGTACCGGGAGTGCCGGGAGGGGTGTGACGACCAAAGGACCACATGGGCTGTTAGATAAAGTGTGCCAGCCCTTATTGGGCTGGTCAAGACTTTTTCTAAAGGCCCATGCGGCTAGGGATAAGAGATAGGGCCAAAAAGGATTTAAAAGGAGGAGATCCACCTCCCTTGTGGGAGGTGGACTCTCCCTTTAATTTGGCCGACCCTCTCCTCTTTGGAGTAGAGGCCAAGCCAGCCCTCCACGTCCCTACTCCCATATATACTTGAGGTTTTGGATGTTTTCAGACAAGATTTGATCTCTCTCTCTCACGACGAAGCCCTACCTCTCTTCTTCCTCCTCCGCAGCGCTTAGGCGAAGCCCTGTCGGAATACCTTGCTACTCCACCACCACCACGCCGTCGTGCTGCTGTTGGAGCCCTTCCCCAACCTCTCCTTCCTCCTTGATGTATCAAGGTGTTGGAGACGTCACCGGGCTGCACGTGTGTTGAACGCGGAGGTGCCATCCGTTCGGCACTTGATCGGATCTACCGCGATCTGAATCGCTGCGAATACGACTCCAGCAACCGCGTTCTTGTAACGCTTCCGCTTAGCGATCTTCAAAGGTATGAAGATGCAATCTCTCCCCTCTTGTTGCTGGTTTCTCCATAGATAGATCTTGGTGAACATAGGAAAAATTTTGATTTACTACTACGTCTCCCAACATTCGATTCATCACAATGTAACTAGATTATTGACTCTAGCGCAAGTGGGAGACTATTGGAAATATGCCCTAGAGGCAATAATAAAATGGTTATTATTGTATTTCCTTGTTCATGATAATTGTCTATTGTTCATGCTATAATTTTGTTAACCGAAAACCGTAATACATGTGTGAATACATAGACCACAACATGTCCCTAGTGAGCCTCTAGTTGACTAGCTCGTTGATCAATATATGGTCACAGTTTCATGACCATGGACATTGGATGTCGTTGATAACGGGATCACATCATTAGGAGAATGATGTGATGGACAAGAACCAATCCTAAGCATAGCACAAGATCATGTAGTTCGTTTGCTAAAGCTTTTCTAATGTCAAGTATCGATTCCTTAGACCATGAGATTGTGCAACTCCCAGATACCTTAGGAATGCTTTGGGTGTGCCAAACGTCACAACGTAACTGGGTAGCTATAAAGGTACACTATGGGTATCTCCGAAAGTGTCTGTTGGGTTCGCACGAATCGAGACTGGGATTTGTCACTCCGTGTGATGGAGAGGTATCTTTGGGCCCACTCGGTAACATCATCATAATAAGCTCAATGTGACTAAGGAGTTAGCCACGGGATGATGTATTACGGAACGAGTAAAGAGACTTGTCGGTAACGAGATTGAACAAGGTATAGGGATACCGACGATCGAATCTCGGGCAAGTATCATACTGATAAACAAAGGGAATTGAATACGGGGTTGATCGAATCCCCGACATCATGGTTCATCCGATGAGATCATCGTGGAGTACGTGAGAGCCAACATGGGTATCCAGATCCCGCTGTTGGTTATTGACCGGAGAGGTGTCTCGGTCATGTCTACGTGTCTCCCAAACCCATATGGTCTACACACTTAAGGTTTGATGACGCTAGGGTTATAGGGAAATAGTGTACGTGGTTACTGAAGGTTGTTCGGAGTCCCGGATGAGATCCCGGACGTCACGAGGAGTCCCGGAATGGTCCGGAGACGAAGATTGATATATAGGAAGTGAGGTTTTGGTTACGGGAAGAGTTTTGGGAATTACCGGTATTGTACTCGGACCCCCGGAAGGGTTCCGGGAGTCCACCAAGTGGGGCCACCAGCCCCGGAGGGCTCCATGGGCCTGAGGTGGAGTGAGCCATCCCATTGGTGGTCTGGTGCACCACTCCCACCTAGCCCAAGGCGCATGAGAGAAGGAGGGAGGGGAAACCCTAGGTCCAGATGGGCCTAAGGCCCATCTAGGGCTGCGCCCTCCTCTCCTCCTCCTCTGGCCGCCGCACCAGATTGATCTGGTGGCTGACGCACCACCCTAGGGTGGGAACCCTAGAGTGCAGCCCTCCGTCCTCCCTCCTCCTATATATATGTGAGGTTCAGAGCTGCCAAACACACGGTTTTCTCCCCCTCTCTGTCGCAGCCCTGCCTCTTCCTCTCCTCGTTCTCCGTAGCGCTTGGCGAAGCCCTGCCGGAGTCCATGCAGCTCCACCGTCACCATGTCATCGTGATGCCGAAGCTCTTCCCTAACCTATCCTTCCTCCTTGCTGGATCAAGGCGTAGGAGACGTCACCGGGATGCACATGTGTTGAACGCGGAGGCACAGTTGTTCGGTGCTAAGATCGGAGTCCACCGCGATCTGAATCGCTGCGAGTAGGACTCCACCAACCGCGTTCTTGTAACGCTTCTAGTTAGCGATCTTCAATGGTATGAAGATGCAACCTCTCCCCTCTCGTTGCTGGTTTCTCCATAGATAGATCTTGGTGACGCGTAGGAAAATTTTGATTTACTACTACGTCTCCCAACACATTGAACCGCAAACATCGGTATGTATTATTTCCAACAAGTCAGTTGCTCGCTCCATTGTTCTAGAGAACGGATTCTTGCACATCTTGCACATTAGGCATGGTTCGCACGTGTAAAGTGATTCAAAATCAAGAGACTCCAAAAGTTCATTAGCATGGAGTTCCTTCATGCGTTCGACACCAATATGACTAAGGCGGCAGTGCCTCATGTAAGTGGGACTATCGTTATCAACCTTACACTTTTTGGTACTCACACTATGAACATGTGTAACATCACATTCAAGATTCATCAAAATTAAACCATTGACCACCAGGGCATGACCATAAAACATTTCTCTCATATAAATCGAACAACCACTATTCTCAGATTTAAATGAGTAGCCATCTCGCATCAAACGAGATCCAGACATAATGTTCATGCTCAAAGTTGGTACTAAATAACAATTATTGAGGTTTAAAAACTAATCCTGAAGGTAGATGTAGAGGTAGCGTGCCGACGGTGATCACATCGACCTTGGAACCATTCCCGACGTGCATTGTCACCTTGACCTTTGCCAGTCTCCGCTTATTCCGCAGCTCCTGCTTGGAGTTACAAATGTGAGCAACTGCACCGGTATCAAATACCCAGGAGCTACTACGAGCGCTGGTTAGGTACACATCAATAACAAGTATATCACATATACCTTTAACGTTGTTGGCCTTCTTATCCTCTAAATACTTGGGGCAGTTCTGCTTCCAGTGACCGGTACCCTTGCAATAAAAGCACTCAGTCTCAGGCTTGGGTCCATTCTTGTTCTTCTTCCCGGTAACTTGCTTACCGGGTGCGGCAACAGCTTTGCTGTCCTTCTTGAAGTTCTTCTTACCCTTGCCTTTCTTGAAACTAGTGGTCTTATTCACCATCAACACTTGATGCTCATTTTTGATCTCGACCTTCGTTGATTTCAGCATCGAGTACAACTCAGGAATGGAATTCTCCATACCCTGCATGTTGTAGTTCATCACAAAGATCTTCTAGCTAGGTGGAAGCGACTGGAGGATTTTGTCAATGCCTGAGTCATCCAGAAGATTAACTCCCAGCTGAGAGAAGCGGTTGTGCAACCCAGACATTTTGAGTATGTGCTCACTGACAAAACTATTTTCCTCCATCTTACAACTAAAGAACTTGTCAGAGAATTCATATCTCTCGACCCGGGCATGAGCTTTGAAAACCAATTTTAGCTCTTGCAACATCTCATATGCTTCGTGTTGCTCAAAACGCTTTTGGAGCCCCAGTTCTAAATTGTAAAGCATGCCGCACTGAACCAAGGAGTAGACATCACAGCACGACTGCCAGGCGTTCATAACGTCTTGAGTTGCGGGGAAAATGGGTGCATCACCTAGCGGTGCATCAAGGACATGCAATCTCTTGGAAGCTATGAGGATGATCCTCAAGCTACGGACCCAGTCCGCATAGTTACTTCCATCATCTTTCAGCTTGGTTTTCTCAAGGAACGCGTTGAAGTTGAGGGCAACATTAGGGTTGGCCATTGGATCTACAATATAGATTGTAAAGACAATTTTAGACTAAGTTCATGATAATTAAGTTCACATAATCAGATTATTTAATGAACTCCCACTTAGATAGACATCTCTCTAGTCATCCAAGTGACACATGATCCACGTCAACTAGCCCGTGTCTGATCATCACGTGAGACAGACTAGTCATCCATGGTGAACATCTCTATGTTGATCGTATATTCTATACGACTCATGTTCGACCTTTCGGTCTACCGTATTCCGAGGCCATGTCTGTACATGCTAGGCTCATCAAGTCATCCTAAGTGTATTGTGTGTGTAAATCTGGCTTACACTCGTTGTATATGAACGTTAGAACCTATCACACCCGATCATCATGTGGTGCTTCGGAACAACGAACCTTAGCAATGGTGCACAGTTAGGGGGAACACATTTCTTGAAATTTAAGTGAGAGATCATCTTATTTAAGCTACCGTCGTTCTAAGCAAATAAGATGTAAAACATGATAAACATCACATGCAATCAATATAGTGGCATGATATTGCCAATATCATCTTGCTCCTTTGATCTCCATCTTCGGGGCACCATGATCATCATTGTCACCGGCACGACACCATGATCTCCATCATCATGATCTCCATCACTATGTCTTCATGAAGTTGTCTCGCCAACTATTACTTCTCCTACTATGACTAACGATTAGCAATAAAGTAAAGTAATTACATGGTGTTTATGATTGACACGCAGGTCATACAATAAATTAAGACAACTCCTATGGCTCCTGTCGGTTGTCATACTCATCGACAAGCAAGTCGTGAATCCTATTACAAGAACATGATCAATCTCATACATCACATATATCATATCACATCCCTTGGCAATATCACATCACACGGCATATGCTACAAAAACAAGTTAGACGTCGTCCTCTAATTTGTTGTTGCAAGTTTTTACGTGGCTGCTATAGGTTTCTATCAAGAACGTTTCTTACCTACGCCAAAACCACAACGTGGTATGCCAATTGCTATTTACCCTTCATAAGGACCCTTTTCATCGAATCCGATCCGATTAAGGTGGGACAAATAGACACCCGCTAGCCATCTTATGCAACAAGTGCATGTCAGGCGGTGGAACCAGTCTCACGTAAGCGTACGCGTAAAGTCGGTCCGGGCCACGTCATCCCACAATGCCGCCGAATCAAGATAACACTAGTAACGGTAAGAAAATTAACAAGATCGACACCCACAACAACTTGTATTCTGTTAGTGCATCTAGTGCCCCTTAGTGATTTTGGTGTGTTGAAGACTTATAGGTTAAGAGACTAATGTGTTCGTGAGTGTACACAGGCTCTATAAGTCGATGAGGAGTTTGATACAAACGGAGATTACCGACCCCTAAAAATGAATGTCTTCAACTGAAGACTTTGGTGAAGACTTGAAGACTTTGCTGAAGACTTTATATGGAAGAAATCGGTGGACCTTGAAGAAATGAACGAGGACTATGAAACGTGAAGACTTTTGTTTTTGGAGTTTCATTTCCTTTTCTTGAGTCATAGGAACCACCGTACTGTTAAAGGGGGCTGAGGTAATACTAAGGAAAATTTCCAACTGATGCTCAACTCCAATATCCTCAACCTACACATTCATATGAGTGGAGCCTTTGGAAACCTCTTTCAGATCAGTCAAGTTCTTCAGTGACAGAGACGAAGTTCTTCTAGTTTCTGAGGAAATTTTTCTGACTGAGGAGTTAGGAATTCGCCAGTGCGAATTGCCTACAAGTGAGGAACGTGATATGTCTGAGGACTTTCGCCGTTCGAAAATCCGACCGTTGTTGTGCTTAGTGCCAGCTGTCCCCAATCATTCCAATCCACATAACGGTCATATCATTGGGGGCATTAATGTCATATCATGTCTGGATGCGCCCCCGGCTATAAATAGCCACCCCCTCACAACCACTAGCTGGTTGGCTGCTCAGAGAGAGAACTGACACTTGTCATTTGAGAGCATCCCATCCTCCGAGGGCTTTTGTCCGAAAGTGAGGAAAAACCCATAATCAAACCACCAACCCAAAGTGATTGAGCATCACTAAAGAAATACCTGTGTGGAACCGATGCTTGTTACCTTTGAGGACTGTGTATCCTCCAGACGGTTAGGCGTCATCGTCTAGTGTATCCTGCAGTCAATTGGGGATCACGAAGTGACCTTGGTCTAGAGCATCCAGCAATAAATTGTGGATCGTCGGGTGACCAGTTTGTGAGGGTTTTGGAAGTCTGCCCTGAAGACTTACAACGATTGTTGAGCGAGGACTGTGTGACCTTAGCTCAAGGAGAATACAGTAAGGACTGTGTGTCCTGGGACTGTGTGTCCTCTGGTTTAAATACCAGGCCGCTCCAAACCAGACGTACGACTATCACAGCAGTTGGAACTGGGTCATCAAATCATTGTCTTCATCAGGCTACCTGCTTCTATTTCCTCAACTCCCTTATTCCTCATTTACATGTTGATGAAATTGATCGTTATTGTTTGAAGAATTTGACTGAAGACTTTCACCAATTCCTCACCTCAAATTCTTCAAATTACCTTGTTCATCACTACTTATCCTGTATCACGCTGCTCTTAACTAGTGCATGTTTCATTTCATCGTGATGACTATGCTACCGCTATGGATTCCATGCACTGAGTAATTATTCCGTTGTTAGTTATTCATCACATTTCAAATTCCTCAAAGTTGAAATTCCTCAAGTGATGAATTTATAAAAATCGTCTATTCACCCCTCCTCTAGTTGATATAACGCACTTTCAATTGGTATCAGAGCGGGTACTCCCTGTCTTTGTATGATTTTGGTTTAACCACCTGGAGTTTTAGCTATGTCGACTGCAGGTATGATCAAGGTTTCTGCGGGGTGTCCTACCTTCGATGGGACGGACTACCCCTACTGGAAAAACAAGATGCGTATGCATCTCGAAGCTGTTGACAACGATCTCTGGTACGTTGTGGAAAATGGTGTGCCCTCTGTCACTCCCACTGTTACAACTGCTGATGTGAAGAGATTCAAGCAACTTGACTCCCAAGCGAAGAATATCATCTGTGGCCATCTGAGCAAAGGTCAGTATGGCAGAGTGAGTGCTCTGGAGACTGCGAAGCTTATCTGGGACAGGCTATCCAAGGTGAATGAAGGTGTCTCCACTCAACGTGACTCTCGTGTGGATGTTCTTCGCAATCTCTTCAACCGCTTCAAGAGGATTGACAATGAGAATGTTCAGCAAACGTTTGATCGCCTCACTGATATTTCCAATGAACTTCAAGCACTGGGTGCCACTGATATCACTGACCATGAAGTGGTGAAGAAACTGCTGAGGTCGCTAGATTCCTCATTTGATACTTTGGTTTTGATGGTTCAAGAACGCGGAGATTTCAAAGCTCTTGATCCAGCTGATATTCTTGAAAGACTCAATACTCATGAATTCCAACAAGCTGAGAAGAGAGACCTCTACGGACCAAGCTATGGAAGATCTCGTGCTCTGAAGGCAAAAGCAATTTCCTCATCTAAAGAAGAAGATTCTGGTAGTAGCCTTGGAGATCCTGAAGAACTAAGTCAGCAACTAGCTATGCTTGTTAGGAAATTCCAGAAGTTCTCAAGAAGAGGTGGATTTGGAAAGTCATCAAGAAGTGGTTTGAGGAAATCAGATTCCTCAGAAGATTACAAGAAAAGAACATGTCATCGATGCAAGAAACCAGGCCACTTTATCTCTGGCTGTCCTCTATGGGAAAAAGACTCAAAGAAGAAGAAGAAATACAAAGATGATAGTTCTGATGACTCGAAGAAAAAGAGGAAATCCTCAAAGTCCTCATCTGCAAAATCCTCATCTTCAAAGTCCTCAAGACACAAGAAGAATGGTTCCAGAAAGGCTCGAGCATTCATCAGCAAAGAAATGGATTCTGAGGAAGAATCTGAAGAATATGATGAAGAATAAGACTTTGAAGAAGAATCAGAATCTGGTGTGGCTAGTCTTGCTCTTGCTACTGCCTTCGTCAACAAGTCTTTCGTCAATGCTGATGAATCTGACTGCACCAACGATTCTGACGTCTGCAATGATGACTACGCTCCCACCTATTGCTTCATGGCAAAAGGTTCAAAGGTACAAAAACATCATTCCTCGTCTGAATCAAGTGAAGGAGAATCTGATGAATATGTGAAACCTAGCTATGCTAAACTTGTTAAGCTTTCCACTAAACAACAAAGTGCACTTGAAAAGCTTCAGAAAATGCTAGACAAAAGCGATGATCTGTTAAACCGTGAAGTGGATCGTACTCAAACTTTGTCTGTCGATCTAAGTCTTCAGACAATGTATGATAACCTACAGAGTCATCATAATGATCTCTTAGCCGATCATGATAAGCTTTCTTATGAATTTATTCAGAGAAAGAAAGATCTTGAGAAACTAAAGATGTCACTTGAGGATCTCCAAAGGGAAAACGATTCATTACTGGCTCAACAGATCAGTACCGCTCAGGAAGAATTTGCTCCACCTTGCTTAAAATGCATCGAACGTGAAACTGCTCATTCTTCACCTGAATGTTCAAATGCTTCTATTACTGCAATTTCTTCAACTATTCCAGTGGTTTCAAATTCCTCATCTGAGGATACCTCAAGTATCACTAATGAAAATGCAGGGTTGAAGGAATTGCATGTGACAGGCATATACAAAAGTCTCAAAGGGCATCAAACCCTTTGCGATGTCCTCAAAAAGTAGATCCTGAACAAGAACCCTAGAAAAGAGGGTATTGCCTTTGTGAGGAAACTAAACGCTGATGGTTCATACTGGACACCTGAGCAGTATCCCAAAACCTCATGGGTTGCTGCAAAAGGCACTCCTGTAGATCCATCTACTTTATCAGGCTTTACATGTGAAATTTCATACTTCTCTGATGATTCGCTTGACTCTAACTTCAAATTCTTCAAAACTCAGAAAGGTGAAGTATTTGCTAGATTTGTTGGAACTAACTGCAGGAATGGCTCTCCATTGAAGAAAATCTGGGTTCCCAAGAGCTACTTACAAAATCTTCAAGTGAATGTCCTCACGACACCACTGGTGAAGAAAAGGAACCTCCGATCAAATTCCTCAAGTGGACCAAATTCCTCAAATGGTCAAAATCATCATTCTCGTGCTAATGCTTCTGTTTCGCAGGGAAAACCTAAGAGATATGAATATATTCATCATTCTTCAATCTGTTATGTTCATAAATCTTCGAAGAATTTCTCTGCTTATTCATATGAATACTCTAACCCTCGACCTGTGAAACAGAGTGCACTTGCTTCAATGCCTTCCTTCTCTTATGGTGCTCGCAGGATGATAAATTCTTTGCCACCCCTTGAGATGTGGGTGGTGAAGAAATCGAACTAATCGTTCATTGCAGGGTCAGGTCTCCAAATGAATTTGAACATCTGATGAACTTGCTGGAGACCTGAGGAAATGCTTGATAGGACGCAAGCTAACCATGATGAAATGAATTCCTCATTTCTCACGTCCTCACATTGCTTGCTATATTGTGTGATGAAATCCTATCTGATGAAATTGATGTCATATTCTTCACTCTGAAGCATATGAGTTCGTAAGTTGTACTAATTCATCTGCAGGATGATACTCCAAAAGCTACAGAGTGGGTCCTCGATAGTGGATGCACAAACCACATGACTGGTGACAAAAGTCTTCTGATGAATCTGCCACTCGCTCCATCTCATCTGAAGCATATCACTTATGCTGACAAAGGAAAAAGCAAGGTATTGGAACTTGGTAAGGTTGCTATCTCAAAAGACCGAACCATGGATAAAGTAATGCTCATCGAATCCCTTGGGTTCAACCTCATGTCTGTCTCAATGCTTTGTGATCTTGATATGGTTGTGGTATTTGGAAAACATCATTGTGTTGTCATCATGGAATCTGACAATTCCAAAGTCTTCGAAGGCTTTAGGAGAGGAGATTTATATATTGTTGATTTCTCTACACGACCTCAGCCTGCCACATGCCTACTTGCAAAATCCTCAGAAGGCTGGTTGTGGCATCGACGACTTGGTCATGCGGGTATGAGGAACTTGCACACGCTCGTGAAGAAGAAGCATGTCATTGGCATTGAAGGCGTCAAATTCCTCAAGGATCACCTTTGTGGGGCTTGTGAATCTGCAAAGATGACCAGATCCAAGCATCCCTCGAAGACAATCATGACCACTACTCGTCCCTTTGAATTACTTCATATGGATCTGTTTGGTCCCACTCACTATTACGTACTAACAAATGCTTCAAGTCTGTATGGATTTGTCATTGTAGATGATTACTCACGCTACACATGGGTGCATATCATTCTGTACAAAAATGAAGTACAGGATGTCTTCAGGCGATTTGCTTCAAGGGCCTCCACCAACTTTGGCGTCAAGATCAAGCATATCAGGAGTGATAATGGGACCGAGTTCAAGAACACGAATCTTGATGAGTATCTTGATGAACTTGGTATTACTCATGAATTATCTGCCCCTTACACTCCTTAGCAGAATGGCGTTGTGGAAAGAAAGAACAGGACTCTCGTTGAGATGGCCCGAACCATGCTTCATGAATACAAGACTCCTTGTCGCTTCTGGCCTGAAGCAATCGACACTGCATGACACATCATCAACAGAGTATATCTTCACAAATTCCTCAAGAAAGCCTCATACGAGCTCATGACAGGCAATAAACCTAATGTAAGTTATCTCAAAGTCTTCGGTGCAAAATGTTGGATCAGAGATCCTCACCACAGCTCTAAATTTGCACCGAAAGCACATGAAGGTTTCATGCTTGGTTATGGAAAGGACTCGCACACCTACAAAGTCTTCAACACCTATCATCACAAGGTTGTTGAAACTGTAGATGTGCGGTTCGATGAAACTAATGGATCGCAAAGAGAGCACCTACCTTCTGTGATAGATGAACAGACTCCTGAGGAAATCATCAAGCTAAAGGCAACTGAAGATGTTATTCGCACTGAAGAAATCATCCCAGATGGTGAAGAATCTCATGCAAGGATTCCTGAAGAAAATGGTGCTGATGAAAGTCCTCAGAAAAATCAACCTGCACACCCAAGAGTAGCAAATGAAGTTTAGATTGACAAAATCATCGACAGCATCAATGCACCAGGTCCTCTCACACGCTCTAGGGCTTCTCATTTAACTAACTTTTGTGGGCACTTTGCTTTTGTCTCTATCATAGAGCCCACCAAAGTTGATGAAGCATTCAAGGAGCCAGAGTGGATTCAAGCTATGCAAGAGGAATTGCATCAATTCAAGCTCAACAACGTATGGGAACTTGTTAAGCGACCAGATCCTCGCAAACATAACATCATAGGTACCAAGTGGATCTACCGCAACAAGCAAGATGAAAATGGCCTTGTGGTGAGTAATAAGGCTCGACTTGTAGCTCAAGGCTACACACAGGTTGAAGGAATTGACTTCGATGAAACTTTTGCACCTGTTGCTAGACTAGAAGCTATTTGAATACTCCTTGCTTATGCTAATCATCACAATATCATCTTATATCAAATGGATGTGAAAAGTGCATTCCTCAATGGTAAGATTGAGGAAGAAGTATATGTTGCTCAACCCCTAGGTTTTGAGGATCCTAAGCATCCTGACAAAGTCTTCAGACTCAACAAAGCTCTCTATGGCCTCAAGCAGGCCCCACGAGCGTGGTATGACACTCTGAAGGACTTCCTCATGAAGAAAGGCTTCAAACCCGGTTCACTCGATCCAACTCTTTTCACAAAATCCTATGACAATGAATTATTCATCTGTCAAATATATGTTGATGACATTATCTTTGGATGTACTGACAAACGCTACAGTGATGAATTTGCCTATATGATGAGTGAAGAATATCAACTGTCTATGATGGGAGAATTGAAATTCTTCTTAGGTCTTCAAATTCGTCAGCAAGACAATGGCATCTTCATCTCACAAGAGAAATACCTCAAAGATGTTCTGAGGAAATTCGACATGCAAGATTGCAAAGGCGTCAAAACTCCGATGCCTTCAAAAGGACACCTCTGCACTGACGAAAATGGTAAAGATTTCGATCAGAAGGTATACCGCTCCATGATTGGCTCTTTATTGTATCTATGTGCATCTAGGCCTGATATAATGCTAAGTGTTTGCATGTGTGCTCAATTCCAAGCAACACCGAAGGAATCACACCATAAGGATGTGAAACATATTCTTCGATACTTAGCTCACACTCCAACACTAGGATTATGGTATCCCAAGGGCTCAAATCTTCACCTCGTCGGATACTCTGATGCTGACTATGCTGGAGATCGTGTGGATCGCAAGTCAACCTCAGGCACATGTCATTTCCTCGGACGATCATTAGTATGTTGGTCCTCAAAGAAGCAGAACTGTGTGTCGCTCTCTACTGCAGAAGCTGAGTACATTGCTGCTGGCTCATGTTGTGCTCAGTTACTATGGATGAAGCAAACCCTCAAGGACTACAGCATCAAGTTGAAGAATGTGCCTCTCTACTGTGACAACAAAAGCGCCATCCAAATAGCATACAACCCAGTTCAGCACTCCAAGACCAAGCACATCGAGATTCGTCATCATTTTCTTCGAGATCATGTACTCAAGGGCGACATCTTCATCAACCACATTCCCATTGAAGAACAACTGGCTGATATCTTCACAAAGCCCTTGGATGAAAAGAGATTTTGCAAGTTGCGGTGTGAGCTAAATATCTTAGAATCTTCAAATGTTCTTTGAAAAAGGAGACACATCCTAACACTTATGCAAAATTGATGACTTAGATGTGCAACACACGAAGTAACGTTTTTCTTCAAAACTATGAAGAATAACTCTCTAAGTGTGAAGATATTAATGAAGAATTTGCTTCTCAGAACCCTACGACAATTGTACGCGGTGTCTAAAATCATCATTCTTATACGGTGGGTAACGCCACCAACCAAAAGTTGAGAATCTTCAAAGTTGAATTTTTCATCATTTGCAAATTCTTCAATTGTTTCAAATTCCTCAGCTTTTCAAATTCTTCAAAACTCTGAGACTTATTATCATTTGACTATAAGTATCTATGAGTGTTTCAATGTCCTCAACAGCATTCACTTATTGCTAAATTCTTCTCAGTTGGTTTTCATCTAAGTGAATGTGATCGGACCCTATACCTCATCTATGCTAAACTCAACCCAGTCTATTCTCAAATTCTTCATATGCGTTCTACTTTGAAACCTGTTCAAAGTCTTCACTGTGTCCTTGACAGCTGAAGAATCTGCGAACGGAAACTTTAAAACTTCTCTTCCGAAATTTTCGGCGGTTCCCGCTCAAACCGTTCCTATTCCAGCGACTGGATAACCCACGATCCCCCCCCCCCATATCTCCACTACTCAGAACGTGGGTGACACCTGTCGCAAGGAGAGCAAGAGTCAGGGGTAAATCTGTCCAAAGTCCTCAGGCGGATCCGGTTTTCACCCTCTCTATAAATACCCTTTCACTCCAACCGAGCTCGGTTAGTCTCCTCCTCAACCTCTCCCGAGCTCCTGCCCCAGCGCCACCACTGAAATCATCGTTGCCAGAGAGGAAGAGCTTCCCTGCCTCAACCTCGTCATCGTAGTACTCACACCGGCCGCGGAAGTCTTCATCCCGCTGCCGATGTAGTCTTCTCCCTCTGCCAAGTTAGGGCATGGGAGATCTTAACGGACGACCCTCCCCATTTCTTCTCAGAGTTCGTCGTGTTCTTCATCAGGGTAATTAAATTTATTTTTACTGCCCTTGGTTGGATCTTCATTTGACTCTACTATTCCTCAAAAGGTGTTTATTCGTCATAGATTCAATTATTGATGATTTTCTCTAAGTAATGATTTTCCTTAAGATTCCTCAATTGTGCGAATTCAAAAATTTGTACAACTTTGGAACCTGAGACAAAGAACACTTAGTGAAACTCCTCAAGACATCCATGGTCAAATTCCTCAAACCATTGATTTTCAAAAATTTTGAGAACGCATATGACCTCTTCAAGTTCCTCGCACCTATACTCTCTTCACAGGTACAGATATGTCTGCTGATGAATCACTAGGTTCTCATCAAGTTAACCCATTTGCAGCGCTACTTGAAGAAAAGTTGTGTAATTCCTTAGAATCTTCAAGAGTTCCAAATCCTCAGTTGAAGAAGATGGCTGATAAACGGACTCAGAAAGGAGGAAAGAAACCCGACGTGCAGACAGCTTTTGAGATTCCTGATGAAGTCTATGCAGACTACTACACGCCTGACGAAGTAACCTATGGCAAAGACACAACAAAGCAATGCAAAATTTGTCTGCAGAAAATTGAACGCAGATGGGCAAAAGAATGGAAGGAATATCGTTATGTTACTCCCAAGTACATGATGAAATTCGCTGTGAAGCCTCCCTGCAGCAGGCCTCCCGTTGCAAAGAATCAAATAGTTGATCCCACTAGTCTCCAGACTAGTGAGGACTTTCCCAAACTATGGGAAAAGCAGCAGGCCAAGCTGGCAAAGAAGGCCAAGGACGCTGTGAGGAAATTCAATGAGGACTCTGCTGCTGCTGCCACTGCTGGTGCATCTTCAAGCGGTCCGAAGAAGTATATTCTGAAGAAGTCTGCGATGAAACCAATTTCTTCAACTTCCAAGTCATCACAGCAAGTTCCTCAAACTAAAAGGCCTCAACCTAAGGTCTCTGCTGCTGGAACCATGGCTGCTCAGTCTTCAGCAGCTGTGAAGAAAACCTCAACTCCAGTCCACCTGGCTACATGCAAGAGGACTGAGGGTTTCACAAGGAAACTGAGGAGCTCTGCAAGCCCTTCAGATTCAAAGTCTTCAAACAGTCCCTCTGGACTGAAGATGAAGAAATCAGCTGGTAGGGGTCTTCGCCCAAGCTCCAGCAAGTCACTTGTCAAAAATTCCTCAAGGGCTGAGGATGATAATGAAGATGATGCTGATGATGATGAACTTGAAGAAATCATCAGACAGAGTCAGCTGAAGGCTGCCACTGCTAAGGATAGCTCAATTCCACTGCTGCTGGATCCGAAGACGATCTTTGACTTCATCGACATATGGCTTGAGGATCCACAAACTCCTCTCTCTGCTCTGAAACTGCCTCCTATTGTGGACCACGTCCTCACTCATTTCATCACAGAAGAGAAGTGGAAGAGGGAAAAGGCAAAAAGGGCCAAGACAAACATCGCTCGCAAAGAAAAAATTCTACATGACAATGTGATGAATCTAACTCCAAAGCAACTTGTCACTGTTCAGTCTGAGATTCACAACCTCAATGAGGAACAAGCAAGACTTGACAAAGAATGGACAGGGGCAAAGGACAGATTTGTCAAGGTTGCCCAAGCTGCAGTGAAGGATTACAACACATCCACTACTGCTCGTAATGCTGCTCGCTCCACCACTCCTCAGCCTCCAACTGCTGAAGTTCCTCAAACGGCTGAGGAATCTGCTCTTGAAATTCCTCATCCTACTGAGGAATCCGCACTTGAAGAAGCCCCTCCTGCCGATGACTTTGCTTCTGCACCAGAAGCTGCTACCAATGCTGCTGATGAAACTCAGCTCGTTGATGAACCTGCCAGGCCAACAACTATTGTGCCTGAAGAAACTGAGAGGCCAGCTGAAGACTCTGTTGCACCTGATGAAACTGATGATGCTGAGAAGACAACTCTCAAAAGGAAGGCATCAAACTATGAAGCTCCTGCTAAGAAACGGTTGAAGACTTTGACAAGTTCTTCAACAGTGCCATTTGATGTCATTCCCATTTCCTCAGCACCATCATGAGAGATTGTTCCTTATGGAGTTGAATACGTCATTCCTCCAGAAGATGAAGATATCCATTCTGCTGCTTCCACAGAGCAGATGGATGAAGAAATTGAGGTTGAAGACTTTTATTCACCTCCTCAACAACCAATGCTTTTGCTCGAGTATGAAAAAGAAACTGCAACAGCTGAACCCATGGATGAAGACATCGATGTTGGTAGCACCACACCCGTCATCCATGATGAATTCTAGGAAGCTGCTCATCCTTCATCCCCAACAACTACATTGACTATCATTCCTCCAATGTCTGAGCCTACTGAAGATATTCAAACAGACTCTGAACCCCTATATCTTCCAGATCCTGAAGATTTTCCAGCTACTGAAGATATTGACGTTCAGATTACTCATGAAACTCCAGTGGCTGTGACTGATGAAGATGTTCAGATCACAGATGATGCTCCAACAGCACAAGTTTCAGGCACTGAGGAACCTGACCTCCAGGTTGTTCCTCATATTCCTGAAGAAATGAAGGGGACCACCATGCCAAATCTGCAACCTGTGCAGCGCATGCCATTCAAAGGCCCTTGTCGTCCAATCTTCATCAAATCAAACTTCTTCAACGAGCACATGTTATTCACTGGTCCGAATCCATATGAAAATACTCGTGTTGGACGCTCAAGGTTCTGGACCGAGTCTCAGATGAATTACTATGCCTCTGTGTTGTGTGAAAGGAAGAAAATATCCGAGCATCATCATATTCCTCACATGGATATGGAATCAATTCCTTCATACACCCCAGTTCTTCAAGTCTTATATGATGTTGGGCTACTACCATTCTGTGTGGACATCTGTGACTGGAACAAAGAGTTAGCTCTTCAGTTCTATGCAACCCTATTCATCAGTGGAAATGCCTCTGACATCAACTCTTGGGTGCTAGACTAGATGACAGGTTCAAAGCACTACACAGCAACTGCATCTGAATTGCTTCAAACAGTGCCTCTTCAAATTCCATCGGAGGAATCTCGTTGCATATTCAATGATCCACCAGTGCCAAACCAGTTGATGAATGTGCTCATGAAGAAATTGGCACCTGGAAAGCCTCTGAGGACTGTCTTCCTTGTAAAGGACTTATTATATGTGCCAAGGACAGTATACAGGATCCTCACCCACACCATATGTCCTCAGAAAGGGCATAATTCTGATGATGAAGCTGTTGAGGGAATCCTGAAGAATGTGTTGTTCAACATCATACATGGGATTCCCATCAACTTTCACGATTTCTTCATGCGATCACTTGCTCAGTCTGCAATGGCTCCTTTTGATTTGAAGATATTTGCTCCTTGGATCATGAATTTCCTCAGGACCAAGACTTCAGTTCCATTCAAAGCTGACTTTCAGAATCACTTTGCCTTTCTTCCGCCTATTGATGTCCTCAAGACTACCATCGCTGAAGGCAAAGGCAAGGATATTATTGATGAAGGGACTCGACCCATGGATGGCCAGTTTCGTCAAGCTGCCTCCTACTCTACCAATGATGATTCTGCTACTCAGGACTCCACTGCAAAAGTTTCAGCTCCAAAACCTCACGCCACTACACCTCGTGTGATGACTGATCGAGAACTTCTCCTCAGTCTTCACCAGAAAGTTGACAGAAATCACAAGTGGGTCAAGCACCAGTTGGGTGCTATTCTTCACAACATGACTGTTACTCAGAACTCTGTGAAGAAGAATCACTACTATGCTCATCAAATCTTCAAGCGCACTTGGTCCACTATGTCTGCTGTCTTACCTTCCTGATGAATTTGATGAGCTGAATCTTCAAGAAAGCTTTGACTGGGCTCGTCAACCTCCCAAGAAGTCCAAGAAAGTTCAAGTTCCTCAGCTGGTGGCAAGTTCATGCTCCTCATCGCGCGACTCGGATGATGTTGACGAGACTGAAGACACTGCTGCGGGCCCTGCTTCAACGATTGACCCCGACTACACTGACGCTCCTTCGCCGACACGATGAATTTCTTCAAGGGGGAGAAAACTTGATGTTCTTCAAGGGCGTTAGTTTTCAGTTTTCGTCCTTTTTTGTCTTAGATGACAAAGGGGGAGAAAATTTGAGTTAGTCTTCAAGCGGGTCTCTATCTATATGGGATGTTTTGTTTAAGTTACAACTCTCGTCTTCTGATACTTTCTGATTGGGTTGTAAACTTACGACCGATGGTGGTCTGACTCTTCAGAACTATTTCCTCGCATGTTTTTAATACCTCAAGTACCTTAATGCATGCATGCTGAATTTCGTCAGACCCCATCTTCTTCACGCATTTTTAAATTTCTTCATATCATATATTCAACTGCGTGTATGAATTACAAGATATAGGGGGAGTTCATGTTTCAACCTGCCATGTGCAATTGCAGTCCAAAGCAAATTCCTCAAATATGCACATCTTCAGGGGGAGCTCATCTATATCTTGCAATCAACTTCCTCATACTCTGCACTTACACTCAATATCTTTAATTCCTGTTGAAAACTTAACCTATTTGTCATCAAACACAAAAAAGGGGGAGATTGTTAGTGCATCTAGTGCCACTTAGTGATTTTGGTGTGTTGAAGACTTATAGGTTAAGAGACTAATGTGTTCGTGAGTGTACACAGGCTCTATAAGTCGATCAGGAGTTTGATACAAACAGAGATTACCGACCCCTAAAAATGAATGTCTTCAACTAAAGACTTTGGTGAAGACTTGAAGACTTTGCTGAAGACTTTATACTAAAGAAATCGGTGGACCTTGAAGAAATGAACGAGGACTATGAAACGTGAAGACTTTCATTTTTGGAGTTTCATTTCCTTTTCTTGAGTCATAGGAACCACCGTACTATTAAAGGGGGCTGAGGTAATACTAAGGAAAATTTCCAACTAATGCTCAACTCCAATATCCTCAACCTACACATTCATATGAGTGAAGCCTTTGGAAACCTCTTTCAGATCAGTCAAGTTCTTCAGTGACACAGACGAAGTTCTTCTGGTTTCTGAGGAAATTGTTCTGACTGAGGAGTTAGGAATTCGCCAGTGTGAATTGCCTACAAGTGAGGAACGTGATATGTCTGAGGACTTTCGCCGTTCGAAAATCCGACCGTTGTTGTGCTTAGTGCCAGCTGTCCCCAATCGTTCCTATCCACATAACGGTCATATCATTCGGGGCATTAATGTCATATCATGTCTGGATGCGCCCCCGGCTATAAATAGCCACCCCCTCACAACCACTAGCTGGTTGGCTGCTCAGAGAGAGAACTGACACTTGTCATTTGAGAGCATCCCATCCTCCGAGGGCTTTTGTCCGAAAGTGAGGAAAAACCCATAATCAAACCAACAACCCAAAGTGATTGAGCATCACTGAAGAAATTCCTGTGTGGAACCGACGCTTGTTACCTTTGAGGACTGTGTATCCTCCATACGGTTAGGCGTCATGGTCTAGTGTATCCTGCAGTCAATTGGGGATCACGAAGTGACCTTGGTCTAGAGCATCCAGCAGTAAATTGTGGATCGCCGGGTAACCAGTTTGTGAGGGTTTTGGAAGTCTGCCCTGAAGACTTACCACGATTGTCGAGCGAGGACTGTGTGACCTTAGCTCAAGGAGAATACGGTAAGGACTGTGTGTCCTAGGACTGTGTGTCCTCTGGTTTAAATATCAGGCCGCTCCAAACCAGACGTACGACTGTCACACAGTTGGAACTGGGTCATCAAATCATTGTCTTCATCAGGCTACCTGCTTCTATTTCCTCAACTCCCTTATTCCTCATTTACATGTTGATGAAATTGATCGTTATTGTTTGAAGAATTTGACTGAAGACTTTCACCAATTGCTCACCTCAAATTCTTCAAGTTACCTTGTTCATCACTACTTATCCTGTATCACGCTGCTCTTAACTTGTGCATGTTTCATTTCATCGTGATGACTATGCTGCCGCTATGGATTCCATGCACTGAGTGCTTATTCCGTTGTTAGTTATTCATCACATTTCAAATTCCTCAAAGTTGAAATTCCGCAAGTGATGAATTTATAAAAATCGTCTATTCACCCCCCCTCTAGTCGATATAACGCACTTTCAATTGGTATCATTACGGGTACTCCCTGTCTCTGTGTGATTTTGGTTTAACCCCTGGACTTTTAGTTATGTCGACTGCAGGTATGATCAAGGTTTCTGTGGGGTGTCCTACCTTCGATGGGACGGACTACCCCTACTGGAAAAACAAGATGCGTATGCATCTCGAAGCTATTGACAACGATCTCTGGTACGTTGTGGAAAATGGTGTGCCCTCTGTCACTCCCACTGTTACAGCTGCTGATGTGAAGAGATTGACTCCCAAGCAAAGAATATCATCTGTGGCCATCTGAGCAAAGGTCAGTATGGCAGAGTGAGTGGTCTGGAGACTGCGAAGCTTATCTGGGACAGGCTATCCAAGGTGACTGAAGGTATCTCCACTCAACGTGACTCTCGTGTGGATGTTCTTCACAATCTCTTCAACCGCTTCAAGAGGCTTGACAATGAGAATGTTCAGCAAACGTTTGATCGCCTCACTGATATTTCCAATGAACTTCAAGCACTGGGTGCCATTGATATCACTGACCATGAAGTGGTGAAGAAACTGCTGAGGTCGCTAGATTCCTCATTTGATACTTTGGTTTTGATGATTCAAGAACGCGGAGATTTCAAAGCTCTTGATCCAGCTGATATTCTTGAAAGACTCAATACTCATGAATTCCAACAAGCTGAGAAGAGAGAACTCTACGGACCAAGCTATGGAAGATCTCGTGCTCTGAAGGCAGAAGCAATTTCCTCATCTGAAGAAGAAGATTCTGATAGAAGCCTTGGAGATCCTGAAGAACTAAGTCAGCAGCATCTTTACTCGTTCCGTAACACATCATCCCGTGGCTAATTCCTATTGGGAGACGAAATAGTAAATCAAAAAAATTCCTATGTGTTCACCAAGATCTATCTATGGAGAAACCAGCAACGAGTGAGAAAGAGATTGCATCTTCATACCTTTGAAGATCGCAAAGCGGAAGCGACAAGAACGTGGTTTGTGGAGTCGTACTCGTAGCGATTCAGATCATGGTGGATTCCAATCTTAGCGCCGAACAACGGTGCCTCCCTGTTCAACACACGTGTAGCCCGGTGACGTCTCCTATGCCTTGATCCAGCAAGGAGGAAGGAGAGGTTGAGGGAGAGCTCCGGCAGCACAAAGGCGTGGTGACGATGGAGCTGCATGGTCTCCGGCAGGGCTTCGCCAAGCACCACGGAGAACGAGGAAGAGGAAGGGTAGGGCTGCGCCGAGAGAGAGAGAGGGAGAGAGAAAACTTGTGTATTTGGCAGCCCCAAAACCCTCCACTATATATAGGAGGAGGGGGAGGGAGGGTGCAGCCCTAGGGTTCCCACCCTAGGGGCTGCGGCCGGCCCTAGATTGGCCATCTGGCCGGCGGCTAGAGAGGGAGAGGGGAGGGCCAAACACTAGGTGGGCCTTAGGCCCATCTAGGCCTAGGGTTTCCCATCCTTCCCACCTTTCCTACGCCTTGGGCCAGGGTGCAGGGCGCACCAGCCCACTCTGGGGATGGTCCCTTCCACTCTCGGCCCATGCAGCCCTCTGGTGCCCGTGTTGATGGTCAATAAAACCACTAGTTTCAAGAAGAATGGCAAGGTCAAGAAGGGTAAATCCAAGAAGGGTGGCAAAGCAGTTGCTACTCCAGTGAAGAAACCCAAGGCTGGACCCAAGCCACAAACTGAGTGCTTTCATTGCAAGGGAACTGGTCACTGGAAGCGGAACTGCCACAAGTATCTGGCAGACAAGAAGGCGGCCAACAACAAACAAGGTATATATGATATACATGTTATTGATGCGTACCTTACAAACTCTCGTTGTAGTGCCTGGGTATTTGATACCAGTCCGGTTGCTCACATTTGCAACTCAAAGCAGGAACTATGGAATAGACGAAGGTTGGCAAAGGACGAAGTGACGATGCGCGTGGGAAATGGTTCCAAGGTTGATGTGATCGTCGTCGGCATGCTCTCTCTTCGATTACCATCGGGATTAGTGATGAACCTGAATAATTGTTATTTAGTGTCTATGTTAAGCATGAACATTATATCTAGATCTTGTTTAATGCGAGACGGTTACTCATTTAAATCTGAGAATAATGGTTGTTCTATTTATATATATGAGTGATATATTTTATGGTCATGCACCCAATGTGAGGGGTTTTTTCATTTTTAATCTTGATAGTGATGATACACATGTTCATAACATTGACGCCAAAAGATGTAGAGTTGATAGTGATAGTAACACTTTTTGGTGGCTCTGCCGTTTGGGTCATATTGATGTAAAATGCATGAGGAAGCTCCATGCTGATGGACTTTTAGAGTCACTTGATTTTGAATCACTTGACACATGTGAACCATGCCTCATGGGCAAGATGACTAAAACATCGTTCTCTGAAACAATGGAACGGGCAGGTGACTTATTGGAAATCATACATACTGATGTGTGTGGTCCGATGAGCATTGAGGCACGCAATAGATATCGTTACTTTCTCTCCTTCACTGATGACTTAAGTAGACATGGGTATATTTACTTAATGAAACACAAGTCTGAAACGTTTGAAAAGTTCAAGAAAATTCGGAGTGAAGTTGAGAATCATCGTAACAAGATGATTAAATTCCTATGATCTGATCGAGGAGGAGAATATCTGAGTTATGAGTTTTGCAGTCACTTAAGACAGTGTGGAATTGTTTCACAGTTGACACCGCCTGGAACACCACAGCGTAATGGTGTGTCTGAACGTCATAATCGAACCTTATTGCATATGGTGCGTTCTATGATGTCTCTTACCGATCTGCCACTATAGTTTTGGGGTTATGCATTAGAGACAACCGCATTCACTTTAAATAGGGCAGTATCGAAATCCGTTGAGACGATGCCATATGAACTATGGTTTGGCAAGAAGCCAAAGTTGTCGTTTCTTAAAGTTTGGGGATGTGATGCTTATGTCAAAAACCTTCAGCCATAAAAGCGAGAACCCAAAACGGAGAAATGCGTCTTCATAGGATTACCAAAAGAGACGGTTGGGTATACCTTCTATCTCAGATCTGAAGGCAAAGTGTTTGTCACTAAGAACGGAACATTTCTTGAGAACGAGTTTCTCTCGAAAGAATTGAGTGGGAGGAAGATAGAACTTGATGAGGTTGTTGAACCTTTGTTTCAACCAGAAAGTCATGCAGCATAGAAAGGAGTTCGTCAACATCCAAATTCTTATGAAATTTGCAATGTGCACCTATCTCTGAACTGGAATTTCAGAATTTTTTTGGTAATAATAATAATAAATGGGCTCAATAACCAGATCATGTGATCTGGACGATCTGATGATATTCTCGGTCTGTGGTGTTGTGCCACACCCTGAGATCAAGGCTTGATTCGGCCCATGGGCCCAAGGTCCTCATAGAATAGTGACGCGAGGGTGTCATGCCCACTTGCTCCTTTGTTTGTTTAAATGTTCAATCGGTTGGCTGGGAACGGTTGCTCAAATTGTTAAAGAATGGGCTGGGGGCACTAAGAGCTGGTTGTTGGGTCAATATCATGAAACAAATGTGGGAGCATGGTGGTGTACTTGAATGTCAATTAATAATTACCCAACCTGGATAGTGAAAATGCAGAAGGTAAGGTAGTACAGACTGCTAATGTTGCACAGTAGGTGTCACACATTGGTAGTGATCCCATTAGTTCGTCTTGTCCTGCATGGATTTGAATGTATTTTGTATCATTTATTCGTTCTACATTTTTCACCTTTTGTAAGTAACTCTATTCTTTCTTTTTCTTATGTACAGCAACAGTAATCATAGTCCAAGACAATGGTTGCACAAGCCTTTACTATCGATTTGGACAAGCCTCTTGTATTTCAGGTAAATGTGCCTATATTAAATTTTGCACTGTTTTTTCAACTCTGAGTGCCTATTTGGCATATTGGCTTTATGTTTTTTAGTACTGTCGTGGGAACGAGCCTGACAGTACATGGTAGGGGTACGAAAGGAGAGGGGAGAGTCCTAGTTACGGCGAGGATGTACACACGGATGTATGAGTTCAGGCCCCTCTCGTGGAGGTAACAGCCCTACGTCTCAGTGCTCGGGAGCTTTATGTCGTGTGGAATGTAAAGATTACAGTGGTTGCGAACCCTTGTGCACGAGGGGAGGGGCGGCTTATATAGAGTTCGCTGTCCCTCATAATTATCCCGCATCTAAGGGCCTGGTCGTGGGGTTATAGTCTGCCGTTACAGGTAACGTACGTAGTAAATGATACTAATGACCATTGGAACAACGTCTGCCCGTTGGGCTCTTGATGATGGCTCCTGGTCTTCTGGCGTTGAGTGAAAGCAAGGTCTTCCAAGTGACATGCGACTGCCGAGTAAAGGAAGGAGTCTCCGAGTGGATATATGTCGAGTGACTTTGGACGTCTCTAGGAATCCACTCGGAAGTTCATGCTTGATCTTCAAGTCCTCCCATGTGGTGTCCTTAGGTAGGGTACGCAGGCCTTGCTTAGGACCCTACCCTAGGTACATATCCTCGTCATTAGCCCCCAAATGGATCGGGGTCTGAGTGGTCGGAGGTATCAACGTTGACCTTGAGTGGGTGCATCAAATCCTTCGAATGACATTTGGGACTTCCATGGAACTTGCGCCAATTGAACTCTGAGTATTAACGTCCATTCAGGATCGACATGCAAGATCTTCCGAATGATATACGGGGCTTCGACGAAACTTCGCCGATTGAATTCTTCTATGCTCGCCGGGATCCATTCAGCCTTAAAAGCGCCCGGGTGGAAATTCAACATTTGTTTTGCTCCGAGTGAATCGACAATATCTTGGGATTCGACGGGTCGGTTTGACAGACCCGGATTCCTTTGGATACGAAAATTTGGGCAAGTGGAGGCACGATGCCTCGATTTTCGTGTCGGTCATATCGCCACGCACTAGGCGCCATCAGCGGCCGGCGTGTGCGATAATCTCGCGAGCCCACTGGTCAGTGAGACACTCGACATGGTATAAAAGTTCTAGCACCGCGGTTCGCATAGTGCCTCTGCTAGTTCTTTCTCTCTTTTCCTCCGTGTCCTCTGCTTGCAATCATCGCACTCTGCTCCTCCTCAACGAGAACCGCCACGCCAACGATGAAGAACACAACGAAGAAGCTGGAGCGGGCAAAGAAGGGGCGATGAAGCTCAAGGGCAAGAATCCCTCGACCGCCCGGTTCACCGCGCCGGCGGGGTGGATGCAGGGGGATTTTCTCCCCTCTGTTTTCACTCGCGAGGACATGGAGGGCCTCGTCTCCAACGGGCTCATGGCATAAGGTGCGTGGAGGCTGCCGGGGGAGGAGCGCGAGCCGGAGCCGCGGACGGGGAGCGGATTCTTCTCCTCTCCCATGTCGAAAGAGGTTTCTCCATGCCTCCCCACCCTTTCTTTAGGGGGTTTCTGAACTTTTTCGGTGCTCAACTGCACCTCCTCTCGCCAAACACCATAGCTTATCTGTCTGCATTCGTCACTTTGTGCGAATATTTCCTTGGTTGCTCTCCCCATTGGGGGTTGTTCAAACACCTCTTCTCAGTCAGATCCCAGACCGTGAAGAAAGCTCTCCCCGCCGATGGGAAGACTCACGTGCTACAGTTGTGTGGAGGCTTAGGGGTTCAGAAAAGAGCCCGTAGTTCTTTCCTTGCGATGACTTTTCCTGAGTCTGTCAGAGGCTGGCAGTCGACTTGGTTTTACTGCAAAGATGTTGTAGCACATAATATGTCGACTGGCCTCCCCCCTATACACCCGACCATCGCACTGTGCCCAAATCTCTGAGGATGACCGACGAGGAGCATGTCCAAGTGGGTATCCTAGTCGAGGTAGTGGAGCAACTGATCTGGGGCGGAGTGACAAGCATGGACTTCCAGGAGACGTTTCTCGGTCGATGCATTCAGCCGCTCCAAGCCAGAGACCACACCATGTGGCACTATGCAGGCCTAGAGGACATGACCAGGACGCACCCAGAGGAGGTTCCACAGGAAACTATCTAGAAGTGGCTTCGTAGCATCAGTGGAGCTTGCGACAATCCTCTGGGAGCCAAGAGGGTCCGACCTTACTCAGCTGAAAACCCACCGAAGAACCTGGTAAGTAGTGTGATGTCGACTGATATATTTATGCTATGGAGTGGCATATTGATTTGTAAACTGACTTCTTCACTTGAATCACGTAGGAGTGGATGAACATGCACTCGCCCGTTCCCAATGGGAACCATGTGGAGGACGGCGTGTTGAGCGAGGACGATAGTGTGGACGGCGACGGCCTATCTGACACCGAGGACGACTACGACGACTCTGACGACGAGGAAGAAGTTGACTCACCTCCCCGGCGCAAAAGTCGCACCAAGGCCCGCTAGGATCTGGCAGCTGCTGAGGACAAGGCCCCGGGCCCAAGCGAGAAGAACCCGAAATGGAGCCGCCCCTCAACTGTTGAGTCGAGCAAAAGACTGGCCAAGCAACCCAAGCAAGCCATCTCCAAGCCTCGCAAAGCTCTGCCTCGCATGAGGGTGGCCGTACATGTCGTCTCCATGTAAGTGTTTATTTCTGAATTTTTCTATCGACTGAAGTCTTGAGTTGTATCTGAGCAAAAGTTGTTCAATCCTTCAGAGCTGCTACGTCTATGACCTCGCCTCATCGAGATGGAGGGGATGTGATGGATGTTGACACCGCTGACGCCGCCACTTCTCATAGAGGTAAGAAAGTTGTTGGTTTGTCTGAATGGGACTCGACACATGCAGGTGTTGATACTGTCGGTTGTCGTCGTAGAGGTCATTCAGGTGGAGGACGATGAGGAGCAACTGGATACTTCGCGCGCTCGCACCCGAAGAGCGTCATTGGTGCAGGCACCTCAGCCCTCAACTGCAGAGTCTTCCCAGGGGAGAGGTGGCTCGACGCAACCTAGGGTTGATCCTGCAACGCCTCTATCACATGCTCCTCCAGCCATCTCGACCGTTGTGATGTCGACTCCAACTGGACCCCCTCATGCTGCCTCAGCTGCCCCAGCGACCATGCCGACCCCACCTGTGACGGCCTTCTCTCTGCATCGCACCCCGGAAGATCAGATTGGAGCTGCGAAGGAAGCCATGATTCAGGCGGAGCAGCTCATGCTAAGGACCAAGGAAGCGTACGAGGCCAGCAAACTGGCTTTTGACGTTAGCGCAGCCCTCCACACCAATGTCCGAGTAAGTTCGATTGTAAGTTCATTGTCGATTGAATTACTGTCTTCTCTTAGCTGTTGTACACCCACTGGGTGATTGTTGTAGAATGTTTGGATTTTCTCCACTCGAATAGATTGGATCATAGTCGAGTAGGATTGGGGTTGATATTACGCATGGTACTAGGGTGCTCGACATGTCGAGTGAATTTTTTGACGAGTTACTCGACAGATCGAGAGTTAACCATCTCAGTGGGGGCACTCTTAGCACACCCACCGGGTGTAGTCCCCGAGACTGCTGTCGAGTGCTTGCACAGGGGTCTTAGAGTTTATAGTATACAAGATACACTTTGCTTTGAACCACACCACTCCGTAGCTACCTTGCAGGTTTCATGGATATTATTCGCAAACCATGATATGACGCTGCATAAGGATACACTGCACTTCATAGAGTAGGGAGGCGCGTCGCTCGACATGTTGAGTGTCGTGACAGGGCTAACCTTGTCAGATGTCTTAGTTTTTTTCTGACAAGTTACTCGACGGATCAAGAGTTAACCGTCTCAGTGGGGGCGCTCTCAGCGTAGCCACTGGGTGTAGTCCCCGAGACCGCTGTCGAGTGCTTGCATCGGCAGGGGTCTTAGAGTCTGTTGTATACAAGATACATTCCGCCTTGAATCACACCACTCTGTAGCCACCTTGCAGGTTTCATGGATATTATTGGCAAACCATGATATGACGCTGCATAAGGATAGACTGCACTTCATAGTGTAGGGAGGCGCGTCACTCAACTGGTCGAGTGTTGTGACAGGGCTGACCTTGTCGAATATTTGAAAACTTGTCGTACACATGGTACTAGGGCCACTCGACATGTCGAGTGTGTTTTTTTCTCTGGCAAGTTACTCGACGGATCGAGAGTTAACCTTCTCAGTGGGGGTGCTCTTAGCGCACCCACTGGGTGTAGTCCCCGAGGCCGCCGTCGAGTGCTTGCACTGGCAGGGGTCTCAATAGAGACAGCTTTTGAATTTAATTATGGCGCGCGGAGCACCAGAGCCACTCGACATGTCGAGTGGACTTTCTGGTCGAATTTTTCTAAGATAGTCCTTCGCCGGCGTTCGATACCCAGTCAATTGTCCCAAACATCACTCGCCAATTGAATTTCTGTCTTGTGTTGATTCCAGAGGGCATGTGAACTTGGGGCGGAGTACAAGGATGTGGAGGACGAACGGAATCGGCTGCAGGTGGATCTGGCGGTGGTCAACAATGCTCTGGAGCGAGTGCGTGCGGAGATGAAGACTTTGGGAGGTAATTACTGCCGACTTTCTGCATTCTCCTCTTCACTCTTCATGTTTTGAACCGAGTGCTCTCACTCGAACAGACGTACGCAATGAAAACCGTCGACTCCGAGCACGACTCAACAATGTTGTTTCTTTAGATTCCATGAAGGAAGCACTAGAGGAGAAGGACAAGGCGCTTGCTGATGCTCAACGAGTGGCCAAGGACAAGACTGAAGCTGCGGATCGGAAGCTAACGGCTGCCAAGAAGCTTAAGGACGAGAACACCAAGCTAAAGCAGGAGTGTGCGGACCTTGTCAAGAAGGTCGAGCAACTAACCAAGAGGGGTAATGGCCTGGAGAGGCATCTGGACGAATTCTCAAGGAAGATGTATCTTCTGCTCGACGATGAGTGTTTCTTGTCGACTTACATTTGTAAAAAATTGAAGGTCATAGTTCACCAATTCTCTTCCTATCCCTCCCTTCTTCAATAGACTTCTGCCAGGATTTTGAAAAGGAAACAGAGGAGATCGAGCCCAATCTTGACCCTACCAAGTCGCCAGTTGCTGATGCGGTGGCGATGAACATGTTGCGGCTCAACTTCCGGCTCCAAGGTGTCCAGGCCTACATCACTCGACTGAAATCTGCCATGGAAAGAATTGAAAAGGAGCTATGGCCTGAGGACACTCTTCAGCTGGACCTCAACTCTATAACGGCTCGTCTGAATGAACTTCCCAGTCGAGTGCAAGCTTGGAAAAAATCTGTTGCTCGCTGCGGGGCCGACGTGGCATTATCACTCCTCAGGGTCAACTGTAGGGACGTGAGGGAGGACAAGCTGAAGGAACTCCAGGTGGTGAACACAAAGAAACTCCAGTTCGAGGACTTCATGGAAACCTTCATCGAGGCAGCCACTAGAATCGTCGACAGCATCGACTTGGACACCTTCGTCGAGCCAGCCAGTCTGTTTCCCGTTTAAAGACTTGGTCTTTGGAAAAAACCAGTTAAATTTGCCTCAGTATGCCGAGTGGAATTGTATCCCTAAAAACTTCTTTTAGGCCTTAGGCCTAAGCACATTTGCTTCTGCACAAGACATTTTATCCGCGGTTTTACCCTTTTGGATTTTACTCATGCTTTGGCTTTCAATCGTCTGTTCGACTAAGTTTGTTTTTAACTTAGGCAAAGCATGTTCGCAACTAAGCCCCCGAGTGTGAGGATTGCTCATCACTCAGAGTATTTTTTTTTGAACTTAGGCGAATGACGATTCGTAGCTAAGTTGTCGAGTGTTGGATTACTATCCACTCGACGAGGTTTTTAACTTAGGCGAAACATGTTTGCAGCTAAGCCCTCGAGTGTGAGGATAGCTCATCACTCGGAGTATTTTTTTGAACATAGGCGAATGTCGATTCGCAGTTAAGTTGTCAAGTGTTGGATTACTATCCACTCGATGACGTTTTTAACTTAGGCAAAACATGTTCGCAGCTAAGCCCCCGAGTGTGAGGATTGCTCATCACTCAGAGTATTTTTTGAACTTAGGCGAATGTTGATTCGCAGCTAAGTTGTCGAGTGTTGGATTACTATCCATTTGACGATGTTTTTAACTTAGGCAAAACATGGTCGTAGCTAAGCCCCCGAGTATGAGGATTTCTCATCACTCGGAGTATTTTTTGAACTTAGGCGAATGTTGATTCGTACCTAGGTTGTCAAGTGTTGGATTACTATCCACTCGATGACGTTTTTAACTTAGGCAAAACATGTTCGCAGCTAAGCCCCCGAGTGTGAGGATTGCTCAGCACTCGGAGTATTTTTTGAACTTAGGCGAATGTCGATTCGCAGCTAAGTTGTCGAGTGTTGGATTACTATCCACTTGACAATGTTTTTAACTTAGCGAAACATGTTCATAGCTAAGCCCCCGATTGTGAGGATTGCTCATCACTCGGAGTATTTTTTTGAACCTAAGCGAAGACAGATTAGCAAATAGGCCGTCAAGTGAATGGACTGCTATCCACCCGACAGGGTTTTTAACTTAGGCGAAACATGTTCGCAGCTAAGCCTCCGAGTGTGAAGATTGCTCATCACTCGGAGTATCCCCAAGAATGTAGATGTACGATCGGAGTCGACAATACAAATTGCAGAAATTTGAATTGCATTGATGAAGTATTCTTATTACATCAGAAAACTCTTGTCTCAAGTGTAAAAACGCCGGAGCAGATCTCCATTCCAAGCTCGTGGCTCATCTATCTGCTTCATGAGATTATACAGGTAATAGGCTCCATTGTTTAGCACCTTAGTGACGACAAAAGGGCCTTCCCATGCCGGAGCGAGCTTGTGAGGTCGTTGTTGATTCACTCGGAGCTCCAAGTCTCCTTCATGGAACGCCCAACTCCTGACATTCTTTGCATGGAAGCGCCATAGGTCTTGCTGATAGGCAGTAGTCCGGATCAAAGCCATATGTCGCTCCTCCTCCAGAAGATCTACCCCATCCTATTTGGCCTGTTCAGCTTCAGCTTCAGAGTACAACTCCACTCGAGGAGAATTGTGGGCCAAGTCAGTCGACAATATGGCTTCAGCACCATAGACAAGGAAGAAAGGAGTTCGTCCAGTCTACCGATTAGGCGTTGTCCTCAGTCCCCACAAGACAAATGGCAGATCAGTTACCCAAGCCCCGGCAGCATGATCCAAATCGCGCATGAGACAGGGCTTCAGACCTTGTAGAATGAGACCATTAGCCTGCTCGACTTGCCCATTGGTTTGAGGATGCGCAACAAAAGCATAACCCACTCGGGTGCCTTGGGAGTTACAGAATCTCCTGAATTCTTCCGAGTCAAAATTAATGCCATTGTCTGTGATGATGTTGTGCGGGATGCCGTATCGGATAATGATCTCCCTCATGAACATGACCGTCGTATGAGCATTTAGCTTCTTGATGGGCTTGGCTTCAATCCACTTGGTGAATTTATCGACTGCTACCAACAAGTGGGTGAATCCTCCTTTTCCGGGTTGGAAGGGACCAACCATGTCGAGTCCCCAAACCGCAAATGGCCAGGTGAGAGGAATTGTCTTCAGAGCAGACGTTGGCTTTGTTGGAAATATGCCCTGGAGGCAATAATAAAATGGTTATTATTGTATTTCCTTGTTCATGATAATTGTCTATTGTTTATGCTATAATTGTGTTAACCGGAAACAGTAATACATGTGTCAATATGTAGACCACAATATGTCCCTAGTGAGCCTCTAGTTGGCTAGCTCGTTGATCAATAGATGGTCACGGTTTCATGACCATGGAAATTGGATATCGTTGATAATGGGATCACATCATTAGGAGAATGATGTGATGGACAAGACCCAATCCTAAGCCTAGCACAAGATCGTGTAGTTCGTCTGCTAAAGCTTTTCAATGTCAAGTATTGTTTCCTTAGACCATGAGATTGTGCAACTCCCGGATACCGTAGGAATGCTTTGGGTGTGCCAAACGTCACAACGTAACTGGGTGGCTATAAAGGTGCCCTACGGGGATCTCCGAAAGTGTCTGTTGGGTTGGCACGAATCGAGACTGGATTTGTCACTCCGTGTGACGGAGAGGTATCTCTGGGCCCACTCGGTAAGACATCATTATAATGAGCTCAATGTGACTAAGGAGTTAGCCATAGGATGATGTATTACGGAATGAGTAAAGAGACTTGCCGGTAACGAGATTGAACAAGGTATAGGGATACTGACAATCGAATCTCGGGCAAGTATCATACCGATAGACAAAAGGAATTGTATACGAGATTAATTGAATCCCCGACATCGTGGTTCATCCGATGATATCATCATGGAGCATGTGGGAGCCAACATGGGTATCCAGATCCCGCTGTTGGTTATTGATTGGAGAGGTGTCTCGGTCATGTCTACGTGTCCCAGTCTCTATTAAGTTGGCATGGATCGAGACTGGGATTTGTTACTCCGTGTGACAAAGAGGTATCTCAGGGCCCACTCGGTAATACAACATCACAACAAGCCTTGCAAGCATTGTGGCTAAGTGTTAGTCACGGGATCTTGTATTACGGAATGAGTAAAGAGACTTGCCAGTAACGAGGTTGAACTAGGTATGGAGATACCGACGATCGAATCTCGGGCAAGTAACATACCGAAGAACAAAGGGAACGTTATACGGGATTAACTGAATCCTTGACATAGAGGTTCGACCGATAAAGATCTTCGTAGAATATGTAGGAACCAATGTGGACGTCCAGGTCCCGCCATTGTTTATTGACCGTAGAGGTGTCTCGGTCATGTCTACATAGTTCTCGAACCCGCAGGGTCTGCACACTTAAGGTTCGGTGACGTTTCGGTAGTGTAGAGTTATGTATGGTGGTGACCGAAGTTTGTTCGGAGTCCCGGATGAGATCCCGGACATCACGAGGAGCTCCGGAATGGTCCGGAGGTAAAGATTCATATATAGGAAGTCCCAGTTTGGTTTCCGGAAAAGTTTCGGGCTCATCGGTAGTGTACCGGGAGTGCCGGTAGTGTACCGGGAGTGCCGGTAGTGTACCGGGAGGCCTCCGGGAGGGGTATTTCGACCCCAAGAGGTCCATGGGCTGTGGGAGAATAATAACCAGACCTTAGTGGGCTGGGAAAACAGCCACAAAGGCCCATGGCGCAGGAGAGAAAGTCCTAAAGCAAAAAGTGGAAAATCAGCCAATAGGAGGCAATCCTACTCCAACTAGGATTGGAGGTGAAGTAGGATTTCTTCCCACCTCCTATTTCGGCCGACCCAAAGGCCTTGGCTGCCTCTCCTCTCCTCTCCTCCTATATATACTAGTGGATTGGGTGGTTTTTGGACAGAATTTCCGGCCACGTGCTACCCGTTTCATCGGTGCACAGTTTCTCCTCTAGATCGGTTTTCCGCAGCGCTTAGGCGAAGCCCTGCCGGAATCACTCCACCACCATCACCGGAGCACCGTCACGCTGCCGGTGAACTCTCTCTCCTCTCCACCTCCTCTTGCTGGATCAAGACGGTGGAGATCGTCATCAAGCTGCACGTGTGCTGAACGCGGAGGTGCCGTCCGTTCAGCGCTAGATCGGAAGGACCGTGATCGAGATCGCGAGACGGTTCGTGATGAGATCGCGGAACGGATCGTGATGAGTTCGCGGGACAGATCGTGATCAAGATCGTGAGACGGATCATGATGAGATCGCGGGACGGATCATGATGAGTTCGCGGGACGGATCGTGATTGGATCGCGGGACGGATCGTGATGAGATCGCGGGACGCTCGGCGATTTGGATCGCGAAGATGTTCGACTACACCAACCGCGTTTCTTAACGCTTCCCGCTTAGCGATCTACAAGGGTATGTAGATCCACTCTCCCTCTCGTAGATGCTCATCACCATGGATAGGTTTGCGTGTGCGTAGGAAAAATTTTGTTTCCCATGCGACGTTCCCCAACAGTGGCATCATGAGCTAGGTTGATGGTTTGATGAGATCTCGAGTAGAACACAAAAGGTTTGTGGGCGTTGATGCTTAGATTGCTTCCTCCCTTGGTCGGATTTTGGTTCAGCGGGATTGTGAGATGAAGCGGCCCGGACCAACATTACTCGTACGCTTACGAGACACCGGTTCCCTCGACGCAACTTGTTGCTTAGATGGCTTGCGGGTGACAGTTTCTCTCACTTTAGTTGGATCGGATCCGACAAAGGCGGTCCTTGAGAATGTTGTAAAGCAATCTATGTATCACCGTTGTGGTTTATGCGTAGGTGAGAATCGTTCTTGCTAGATACCCGTAGCAGCCACGTAAAACATGCAACAACAATTAGAGGACGTCTAACTTGTTTTTGCAGGGTATGTTGTGATGTGATATGGCCAATTACATGATGAGATATATGTGATGTATGAGATGATCATGTGATGTATAGAATTTCACGACTTGCATGTCGTTGAGTACGGCAACCGGCAGGAGCCATAGGGTTGTCTTTAATTGTTGTATGACCTGCATGTCAATCATTAAGCGCTATGTAATGCTTTACTTTATCGCTAAGCGGTAGCAATAGAAGTAGAAGCAGGGCTGGCGCCACAACCCCAATGGCAACACATTGATGGAGATCCAGATGATGGAGATCATGGTGTTGTGTCGGTGACGATGGAGATCATGCCGGTGTTTCGAAGATGGAGATCTTAAACACAAGTTCATGGCCATATCATGTCACTTATGAATTGCATGAGATGTTAATCCTTTTATGCACCTTGTTTTGCTTAGTACGGCGGTAGCATTATAAGGTGATCCCTCACTTGAATTTCAAGATGAACTGTGTTCTCCCCGAGTGTGCACTGTTGCGAAAGTTCATCGTGTTGAGACACCACGTGATGATCGGCTGTGATAGACTCTACGTTCACATACAATGGGTGCAAGCCAGATTTGCACGCGCAGAACACTCGGGTTATACTTGACGAGCCTAGCATGTACAGACATGGCCTCGGAACACAAGAGACCGAAAGGTCGAGCATGAGTCATATAGTGGATATGATCAACATAATGATGTTCACCATTGAAGCCACCTTAACTCACGTGATGATCGGACTTGAGTTGGTGAGTTTGGATCATGTATCACTCGAATGACCCGAGGGATGTCAATTTGAGTGGGAGTTCTTAAGTAATATGATTAATTGAACTCATTATCATGAACATAGTCAATAGTGTCTTTGCAAATTATGTTGTAGATTACTATCTCGCGTTGTAGATCCCTTAAATTTTTATATGTTCCTAGAGAAATAGAGTTGAAATATGTTGGTAGCAATATTGCGGACTGGGTCTATGATCTGAGGATTGTCCTCATTGCTGCACAGAAGGCTTATGTCCTTAATGTTGGGGAACGTCACATGGGAAACAAAAAATTTCCTACGCACACGCAAACCTATCCATGGTGATGAGCATCTACGAGAGGGAGAGTGGATCTACGTACCCTTGTAGATCGCTAAGCGGGAAGTGTTAAGAAACGCGGTTGGTGTAGTCGAACTTCTTCGCGATCCAAATCGCCGAGCGTCCCGCGATCCAATCACGAACCGTCCCGCGAACACATCATGATCCGTCCCGCGAGCTCATCACGATCCATCTCACGATCTTGATCATGATCTGTCCCGCGAACTCATCATGATCCGTTCCGCGATCTCATCACGAACCGTCTCGCGATCTCGATCACGGTCCTTCCGATCTAGCGCCGAACGGACGGCACCTCCGCGTTCAGCACACGTGCAGCTTGATGACGATCTCCACCGTCTCGATCCAGCGAGATGAGGTGGAGAGGAGAGAGAGTTCACCACCAGCGTGACGGCGCTCCGGTGATGGTGGTGGAGCAATTCCGACAGGGCTTCGCCTAAGCGCTGCGGAAAACCGATCTAGAGGAGAAACTGTGCACCGGTGAAACGGGTAGCACGTGGCCGGAAATTCTGTCCAAAAACCACCCAATCCACTAGTATATATAGGAGGAGAGGAGAGGAGAGGCAGCCAAGGCCTTTGGGTCGGCCGAAATAGGAGGTGGGAGCAATCCTACTTCACCTCCAATCCTAGTTGGAGTAGGATTGCCTCCTATTGGCTGATTTTCCACTTTTTGCTTTAGGACTTTCTCTCCTGCGCCATGGGCCTTTGTGGCTGTTTTCCCAGCCCACTAAGGGCTGGTTATTATTCTCCCACAGCCCATGGACCTCTTGGGGTCGAAATACCCCTCCCGGAGGTCCCCCGGTACACCACCGGCACTCCCGGTACACTACCGATACTCCCGGTACACTACCGATGAGCCCGAAACTTTTCTGGCGACCAAAATGGGACATCCTACATATGAATCTTTACCTCCGGACCATTCCGGAGCTCCTCGTGACGTCCGGGATCTCATCCGGGACTCCGAACAACCTTAGGTCACCACCATGCATAACTCTACACTACCGAAACGTCACCAAACCTTAAGTGTGCAGACCCTGCGGGTTCGAGAACTATGTAGACATGACCGAGACACCTCTATGGTCAATAACCAATGGCGGGACCTGGACGTCCACATTGGTTCCTACATATTCTATGAAGATCTTTATCGGTCGAACCTCTATGTCAAGGATTCAGTTAATCCCGTATAACGTTCCCTTTGTTCTTCGGTATGTTACTTGCCTGAGATTCGATCGTCGGTATCTCCATACCTAGTTCAACCTCGTTAATGGCAAGTCTCTTTACTCGTTCCGTAATACAAGATCCCGTGACTAACACTTAGCCACATTGCTTGCAAGGCTTGTTGTGATGTTGTATTACCGAGTGGGCCCTGAGATACCTCTCCGTCACACGGAGTAACAAATCCCAGTCTCGATCCATGCCAACTCAACAGACACCATCGGAGATACCTGTAGAGCACCTTTATAGTCACCCAGTTACGTTGCGACGTTTGATACACACAAGGCACTCCTCCGATATCCGTGAGTTGCATGATCTCATGGTCATAGGAACATATACTTGACATGCAGAAAACAGTAGCAATAAACTGACACGATCATATGCTATGTTTGTAGTTTGGGTCTTATCCATCACATCATTCTCCTAATGATGTGATCCCGTTATCAAATGACATCTCATGTCCATGGCTAGGAAACCTTAACCATCCTTTGATCAACGAGCTAGTCCATTAGAGGCATACTAGGGACATGGTTTTGTCTATGTATCCACACATGCATTTAAGTCTCCAATCAATACAATTATAGCATGGATAATAAACGATTATCATGAACAAGGAAATATGATAATAACTAATTTATATTGCCTCTAGGGCATATTTCCAACAGTCTCCCACTTGCACTAGAGTCAATAATCTAGTTCACATCACCATGTGATTCGCATTGTTATGAATCTAACACCCAATGAGTTCTGGGGCTCGATCATGCTTTGCATGTGAGAGAGGTCTTATAGTCAACGGGTCTGCGATATTCAGATCCGTGTGTACTTTGCAAATCTCTATGTCAAACCGTAATCACTGCTACCACACTCCACTTGGTACTATTTCCAAATGGCTGCTCCACTATATGTATCCAGATTGCTACTACGAGTCATCCGGATTAGTGTTAAAGCTTGTATCGACGTAACTCCTTACGATGAATTCTTTATCACCTCCATAATCGAGAAACATTTCCTTAGTCCTCTGGTTACTAAGGATAATTCCGACCGCTGTCCAGTGATCCACTCCTGGACCACTCTTGTACCCCTTGACAGACTCATGGCAAGGTACACATAGGTGCGGTACACAGCATGGCATAATATAGAGCCTATGGCTAAGGCATAGGGGACGATGTTCGTCCTTTCTCTTTCTTCTGCCGTTGTTGATCTTTGAGTCTCACTCAACTTCACACCTTACAAATCAGACGAGAACTATTTCTCTGGCTGATCCATTTTGAACTCTTTCAAAATCTTGTCAAGGTATGCACTCATTGAAAGTCTCATCAAGCATCTTGATCTATCTCTATAGATTTTGATGCTCAACAATTAGGTAGCTTTATCCAGGTCTTCCTTTGAAAAACACTTTTCAAACAACCTTTTATGCCTTCCAGAAATTCTACATTATTTCCGATGAACAATATGTCAACCACATATACTTCTCAGAAACTCTATAGTGCTCCCACTCACTTTATTGCAAATACAAGTTTCTCGTAAACTTTGTATAAACTACAAAAACTTTGATCACCTCATCAAAGTGTATATTCCAACTCCGAGATTCTTGCTTCAGTCCATAGAAGGATCACTGAAGCTTGCTCATCTTTTAGCATCCTTAGGACTGACAAAACCTTCTGGTTGTATCACATACAACCTTTCCTTAAGTAAACCGTTAAGGAAACGATGTTTTGACATCCATCTGCCAGATTTCATAATTGAAAATGCAGCAACTGCTAACATAATTCCAACAGACTTTTAGCATCGCTACGAATGAGAAAGCCTCATCGCAGTCAACTCCTTGAACTTGTCACAAACAACTTTGCAAAAAGTCGAGCTTTACAAATGGTGAAATTCACCATCAGTGTCTGTCTTCATTCTAAAGGTCCATTTGTACTCAACGACCTGCCGTCTAACGAGCAAGTCTACCAAAGTTTATACTTGGTTTTCATAAATGGATCCTATCTCGGATTTCATGGCCTCTAACCATTTGTCGGAATCCGGGCCCATCATCGCTTCTCCATAGCTCGTAGGTTCATCGTTGTCCAACAACATGATCTCCAAGACAGAGTTGTCGTACCACTTAGGAGCAGTACACATCCTTGTCGACCTATGAAGTTCGATAGTAACTTGATCCTGAAGCTTCATGATCATCGTCATTAACTTCCTCTTCAACTAATGTAGGCTTCACAGAAACATCTTTCTGCGCTGCGCTACTCTTTGGTTGAACAAAGGTTTAACAACCTCATCAAGTTCTATCTTCCTCCCACTCAATTCTTTCGAGAGAAACATTTCCTC
Organism: Hordeum marinum; assembly: GCA_022496015.1. Taxonomy (NCBI): domain Eukaryota; kingdom Viridiplantae; phylum Streptophyta; class Magnoliopsida; order Poales; family Poaceae; genus Hordeum; species Hordeum marinum. The sequence goes on from JAAAWK010000910.1 coordinate 89,384, forward strand.
GAGAAAGGATCTGTTTAAGCAACAAACACTTTGCACTAGGATCTAAGATTGAAGGTTCACCCAACTGATCTTAGGGTATTCTATGAAGATGCATTTGTCCGCCTTGGGTTCGACCTCATTAGGTGAAAACATTTTCCACACAAGTGTCACAGCCCCAAATATGAAGAAATGACAGCTTAGGTTTCTATCAAACCATAATTCACACGGTGGCATCTCAACGGATTTAGATGATGCCCTATTTAAAGTGAATGTAGTTTTCTCTAATGCATAACCCCAAAATTATAGTAGTAAAACGACAAGAGACATCATAGCACGCACCATGTCCAATAGAGCATAACTATGATGTTCAGGCACACCATCACACTATGGTGTTCCAGGTGGCGTTTAGTTGTGAAACAACTTTCACATTGTCTTAAGTTGTATGCCCAACTCGTGACTCAGATATTTACCTCCACGATCGTATCGCAGTCATTTTTATCTTCTTGTCACGATGATCTTTAAACTTCACTCTGAATTTGCTTGAACCTTTCAAACGATTCAGACTTGTGTTTCATTAAGTAAATATACACTATATCTACTCAAATCATCAGTGAAGGTAAGAAAATAACGATATCCACTGCACGCTACAAGACTCACTAGATTGCATACATCAACATGTATCATTTCCAATGAATCACTTGCCCGCTCCATCCAACGGGGTCCTTTAGTCATCTTGCCCAAGAGGCATGGTTCGCATGTCTCAACCGATTCGAAATCGAATGAGTCCAAATATCCATCACCATGGAGTTTCTTCATGCGCTTTATACCAATATGACATTTTGCGGCAGTGCCACAAGTATGTGGTACTATCATTATTTAACTTTGTATCTTTTGACATCAATGTTATGAACATGTGTACTACTACGATCAAGATTTCAACAAACCATTCTCACTGGGTGCATGACCATTGAAGGTGTTATTCATGTAAACAGAATAACCATTATTCTCTAACTTAAATGAATAACCGTATTGCAATAAACATGATCTAATCATGTTCAAGCTCAACGCAAAACACCAAATAACATTTATTTAGGTTCGCCACTAATCCTGAAGGTAGAGAGAGCGTGCGATGTTGATCACATCAACCTTGGAAACACTTCCAACACATATCGTCACCTCACCCTTAGCTAGTTCTCCGTTTATTCCGTAGCTTTTATTTCGAGTTACTAACATTTAGCAACCGAACCGGTATCCAATACCCAGGTGCTACTAAGAGTACTAGCAAGTTACACATTAATAACTCGTATATGAAATATACTTCTATTAATGTTGCCAGCCTTCTTATCTACCAAGTATCTAGGGTTGTTCCGCTTCAGCGACCGCTCACCTCATAATAGAAGCAATTAGTCTCAGGTTTGAGTTCAACTTTGGGTTGCTTCACTGGAGCAGCAACTGGCTTGCTATCCATGAAGTTTCCCTCCTTGCTCTTGCCCTTTTCGAAACTAGTGGTTTGATTAACCATCAACACTTGACGCTCCTTCTTGATTTCTACCTTCGCGGTGTCAAACATCGCGAACAGCTCAGGGATCAATACTTCTATCCCTGGTGTATTATAGTTCATCACTAAGTTCTAGTAGCTTTAGTGACAGTGACTTGGAGAACTACATCAATCACTATCTTATCTGGAAGATCAACTCCCACTTGATTCAAGCGATTGTAGTACCCAGACAATCTGAGTACATGCTCAACGATTGAGCTATTCTCCTTCATCTTACAGGCAAAGAATCTTGTTGGAGATCTCATCTCTCGCAACACAGGCACGAGCCTGAGATCACAATCTCTGCCCCTAGAACATCTCATATGTTTCGTGACGTTCAAAACGTTTCGGAGCCTCAATTCTAAGCCGTAATGCTTGACGCACTAAACTATCAAGTAGTCATCGAAACGTGTCTGTCAGATGTTCACAACATCTATAGACGACGCTAGAGGGGGTGGCGCACCGAGCGATGCATTAAGGACATAAGCCTTCTGTGCAGCAATGAGGACAATCCTCAGATCACGAACCCAGTCCACAATATTGCTACCAACATCTTTCAACTCTATTTCTCTAGGAACATATACAAATTTAAGGGAGCTACAGCGCGAGCTAGTAATCTACAACATAATTTGCAAAGACACTTTGACTATGTTCATGATAATGAGTTCAATTAATCATATTACTTAAGAACTCCCACTCAAATTGACATCCCTCCGATCATTCGAGTGATACATGATCCAAACTCACCAACTCAAGTCCGATCATCACGTGAGTTGAGGTGGTTGCAATGGTGAACATCATTATGTTGATCATATCTACTATATGACTCATGTTCGACCTTTCGGTCTCTCGTGTTCCGAGGCCATGTCTGTACATGCTAGGCTCGTCAAGTTTAACCCGAGTGTTCTGCGCGTGCAAATCTGGCTTGCACCCGTTGTATGTGAACGTAGAGTCTATCACACCCGATCATCATGTGGTGTCTCAACACGACGAACTTTCGCAACGGTGCACACTCGGGGAGAACACAATTCATCTTGAAAATCAAGTGAGGGATCACCTTATAATGCTACCGCCGTACTAAGCAAAACAAGGTGCATAAAAGGATTAACATCTCATGCAATTCATAAGTGACATGATATGGCCATGAACTTGTGTTTAAGATCTCCATCTTCGAAACACCGTCATGATCTCCATCGTCACCGGCACGACACCATGATCTCCATCATCTTGATCTCCATCAACGTGTCGCCATCGGGGTTGTCACGCCCTATATGCTTCTACTACTATTGCTATCGTAGCGATAAAGTAAAGCATTACATAGCGCTTAATGATTGACACGCAGGTCATACAATAATTAAAGACAACCCTATGGCTCCTGCCGGTTGCCGTATTCAACGACATGCAAGTCGTGAAATTCTATACATCACATGATCATCTCATACATCACATATATCTCATCATGTAATTGGCCATATCACATCACAACATACCCTGCAAAAACAAGTTAGACGTCCTCTAATTGTTGTTGCAAGTTTTACGTGGCTGCTACGGGTATCTAGCAAGAACGATTCTCACCTACGCATAAACCACAACGGTGATACGTAGATTGCTTTTCAACCTTCTCAAGGACCGCCTTTGTCGGATCCGATCCAACTAAAGTAAGAGAAACTGTCACCCGCAAGCCATCTAAGCAACAAGTTGCGTCGAGGGAACCGGTCTCTCGTAAGCGTACGAGTAATGTTGGTCCGGGCCGCTTCATCTCACAATCCTGCTGAACCAAAATCCGACCAAGGGAGGAAGCAATCTAAGCATCAACGCCCACAAACCTTTTGTGTTCTACTCGAGATCTCATCGAACCATCAACCTAGCTCATGATGCCACTATTGGGGAACGTCACATGGGAAACAAAAAATTTCCTATGCACAGGCAAACCTATCCATGGTGATGAGCATCTATGAGAGGGAGAGTGGATCTACGTACCCTTGTAGATCGCTAAGCGGGAAGCGTTAAGAAACGCGGTTGGTGTAGTCAAACTTCTTCGCGATCCAAATCGCCGAGCGTCCCGCGATCCAATCACGAACCGTCCCGCGAACACATCATGATCCGTCCCGCGAGCTCATCACGATCCATCTCACGATCTTGATCACGATCTCTCCCACGAAATCATCACGATCCGTTCCGCGATCTCATCACGAACCGTCTCGCGATCTCGATCACGGTCCTTCCGATCTAGCGCCGAACGGACGGCACCTCCGCGTTCAGCACACGTGCAGCTTGATGACGATCTCCACCGTCTCGATCCAGCGAGATGAGGTGGAGAGGATAGAGAGTTCACCGCCAGCGTGACGGCGCTCCGGTGATGGTGGTGGAGCAATTCCGGCAGGGCTTCACCTAAGCGCTGCGGAAAACCGATCTAGAGGAGAAACTGTGCACCGGTGAAACGGGTAGCACGTGGCCGGAAATTCTGTCAAAAAACCACCCAATCCACTAGTATATATAGGAGGAGAGGAGAGGAGAGGCAGCCAAGGCCTTTGGGTCGGCCGAAATAGGAGGTGGGAGCAATCCTACTTCACCTCCAATCCTAGTTGGAGTAGGATTGCCTCCTATTGGCTGATTTTCCACTTTTTGCTTTAGGACTTTCTCTCCTGCGCCATGGGCCTTTGTGGCTGTTTTCCCAGCCCACTAAGGGCTGGTTATTATTCTCCCACAGCCCATGGACCTCTTGGGGTCGAAATACCCCTCCCGGAGGTCCCCCGGTACACCACCGGCACTCCCGGTACACTACCGATACTCCCGGTACACTACCGATGAGCCCGAAACTTTTCCGGCGACCAAAATGGGACATCCTATATATGAATCTTTACCTCCGGACCATTCCGGAGCTCCTCGTGACGTCCGGGATCTCATCCGGGACTCCGAACAACCTTCGGTCACCACCATGCATAACTCTACACTACCGAAACGTCACCAAACCTTAAGTGTGCAGACCCTGCGGGTTTGAGAACTATGTAGACATGACCGAGACACCTCTACGGTCAATAACCAATGGCGGGACCTAGACGTCCACATTGGTTCCTACATATTGTATGAAGATCTTTATCGGTCGAACCTCTATGTCAAGGATTCAGTTAATCCCGTATAACGTTCCCTTTGTTCTTCGGTATGTTACTTGCCTGAGATTCGATCGTCGGTATATCCATACCTAGTTCAACCTCATTAATGGCAAGTCTCTTTACTCGTTCCGTAATACAAGATCCCGTGACTAACACTTAGCCACATTGCTTGCAAGGCTTGTTGTGATGTTGTATTACCGAGTGGGCCCTGAGATACCTCTCCGTCACACGGAGTAACAAATCCCAGTCTCGATCCACGCCAACTCAACAGACACCATCGGAGATACCTGTAGAGCATCTTTATAGTCACCCAGTTACGTTGCGACATTTTATACACACAAGGCACTCCTCCGATATCCGTGAGTTGCATGATCTCATGGTCATAGGAACATATACTTGACATGCAGAAAACAGTAGCAATAAACTGACACGATCATATGCTATGTTTGTAGTTTGGGTCTTATCCATCACATCATTCTCCTAATGATGTGATCCCGTTATCAAATGACATCTCATGTCCATGGCTAGGAAACCTTAACCATCCTTTGATCAACGAGCTAGTCCATTAGAGGCATACTAGGGACATGGTTTTGTCTATGTATCCACACATGCATTTAAGTCTCCGATCAATACAATTATAGCATGGATAATAAACGATTATCATGAACAAGGAAATATGATAATAACTAATTTATATTGCCTCTAGGGCACATTTCCAACACTTAATGCACCGCTCGATGCGCCACCCCCTCTAGCGTCGTCTGTAGATGTTGTGAACATCTGACAGGCACGTTTCGATGACTACTTGATAGTTTTGTGCGTCATGCATTACGGCTTAGAATTGAGGCTCCGAAACGTTTTCAACGTCACGGAACATATGAGATGTTCTAGGAGCAGAGATTGTGATCTCAGGCTCGTGCCTGTGTTGCAAGATATGAGATCTCCAACAAGATTCTTTGCCTGTAAGATGAAGGAGAATAGCTCAATCGTTGAGCATGTACTCAGATTGTCTGGGTACTACAATCGCTTGAATCAAGTGGGAGTTGATCTTCCAGATAAGATAGTGATTGATATAGTTCTCCAAGTCACTGTCACTAAAGCTACTAGAACTTAGTGATGAACTATAAAACACCAGGGAAAGAAATGTTGATCCCTGAGCTATTCGCGATGTTTGACACCGCAAAGGTAGAAATCAAGAAGGAGCGTCAAGTGTTGATGGTTAACCAAACCACTAGTTTCGAGAAGGGCAAGAGCAAGGAGGGAAACTTCATGGATAGCAGTTCAGTTGCTACTCCAGTGAAGCAACCCAAAGTTGAACTCAAACTCGAGACTAAGTGCTTCTGTTATGAGGTGAGCGGTCGCTGAAGCGGAACAACCCTAGATACTTGGTAGATAAGAAGGCTGGCAGCATTGATAGAAGTATATTTGATATACGAGTTACTAATGTGTACCTTGCTAGTACTCTTAGTAGCACCTGGGTATTGGATACCGGTTCGGTTGCTAAATATTAGTAACTCGAAATAAAAGCTACGGAATAAATGGAGAACTAGCTAAGGGTGAGGTGACGATATGTGTTGGAAGTGTTTCCAAGGTTGATGTGATCAACATCGCACGCTCTCTCTACCTTCAGGATTAGTGACGAACCTAAATAAATGTTATTTGGTGTTTTGCGTTGAGCATGAACATGATTAGATCATGTTTATTGCAATACGGTTATTCATTTAAGTTAGAGAATAATGGTTATTCTGTTTACATGAATAATACCTTCAATGGTCATGCACCCAGTGAGAATGGTTTGTTGAAATCTTGATCGTAGTAGTACACATGTTCATAACATTGATGTCAAATGATAAGTTAATAATGATAGTACCACATACTTGTGGCACTGCCGCTAAATGTCATATTGGTATAAAGCGCATGTACAAACTCCATGCTGATGGATATTTGGACTCATTTGATTTCGAATCGGTTGAGACATGCGAACCATGCCTCTTGGGCAAGATGACTAAAGGACCCCGTTGGATGGAGCGGGCAAGTGATTCATTGGAAATGATACATGTTGATGTATGCAATCTAGTGAGTCATGTAGCGTGCAGTGGATATCGTTATTTTCTTACCTTCACTGATGATTTGAGTAGATATAGTGTATATTTACTTAATGAAACACAAGTTTGAATCGTTTGAAAGGTTCAAGCAAATTCAAAGTGAAGTTTAAAGATCATCGTGACAAGAAGATAAAAATGACCGCGATATGATCGTGGAGGTGAATATCTGAGTTACGAGTTTGGCATACAACTTAAGACAACGTGAAATTTGTTTCACAACTAACGCCACCTGGAACACCATGGTGTGATGGTGTGTCCGAACATCATAGTCATGCTCTATTGATATAGTGCATACTGTGATGTCTCTTATCGTTTTACTACTATAATTTTTGGGGTTATGCATTAGAGACAACTACATTCACTTTAAATAGGGCATCATCTAAATCCGTTGAGATGACGCCGTGTGAATTATGGTTTGATAGAAACCTAAGCTGTCATTTCTTAATATTTGGAGTTGTGACACTTGTGTGGAAAATGTTTTCACCTAATGAGGTCGAACCCAAGGCGGACAAATGCATCTTCATAGAATACCCTAAGATCAGTTGGGTGAACCTTCAATCTCATATCCTAGTGCAAAGTGTTTCTTGCTTAAACGGATCCTTTCTTGAGGAAATGTTTCTCTCGAAAGAATTGAGTGGGAGGAAGATAGAACTTGATGAGGTTGTTAAACCTTTGTTCAACCAGAGAGTAGCGCAGCGCAGAAAGATGTTTTTGTGAAGCCTACGTTAGTTGAAGAGGAAGTTAATGATGATGATCATGAAGCTTCAGGATCAAGTTACTATCGAACTTCATAGGTCGACAAGGATGTGTACTGCTCCTAAGTGGTACGACAACTCTGTCTTGGAGATCATGTTGTTGGACAATGATGAACCTACGAGCTATGGAGAAGCGATGATGGGCCCGGATTCCGACAAATGGTTAGAGGCCGTGAAATCCGAGATAGGATCCATGTATGAAAACCAAGTATAGATTTTGGTAGACTTGCTCGTTAGACGGCAGGTCGTTGAGTACAAATGGACCTTCAGAATGAAGACAGACACTGATGGTGAATGTCACCATTTGTAAAGCTCGACTTGTTGCAAAGTTGTTTGTGACAAGTTCAAGGAGTTGACTGCGATGAGGCTTTCTCACTCGTAGCGATGCTAAAAGTCTGTTGGAATTATGTTAGCAGTTGTTGCATTTTCAATTATGAAATCTGGCAGATGGATGTCAAAACATCGTTTCCTTAACAGTTTACTTAAGGAAAGGTTGTATGTGATACAACCAGAAGGTTTTGTCAATCCTAAGGATGCTAAAAGGGAGTTGGCGTGGATCGAGACTGGGATTTGTTACTCCGTGTGACGGAGAGGTATCTCAGGGCCCACTCGGTAATACAACATCACAACAAGCCTTGCAAGCATTGTGGCTAAGTGTTAGTCACGGGATCTTGTATTACGAAACGAGTAAAGAGAATTGCCAGTAACGAGGTTGAACTAGGTATGGAGATACCGACGATCGAATCTCGGGCAAGTAACATACCGAAGAACAAAGGGAACGTTATACGGGATTAACTGAATCCTTGACATAGAGGTTCGACCGATAAAGATCTTCGTAGAATATGTAGGAACCAATGTGGACTTCCAGGTCCCGCCATTGGTTATTGACCATAGAGGTGTCTCGGTCATGTCTACATAGTTCTCGAACCCGCAGGGTCTGCACACTTAAGGTTCGGTGACGTTTCGGTAGTGTAGAGTTATGTATGGTGGTGACCGAAGTTTGTTCGGAGTCCCGGATGAGATCCCGGACATCACGAGGAGCTACGGAATGGTCCGGAGGTAAAGATTCATATATAGGAAGTCCCAGTTTGGTTTCCGGAAAAGTTTCGGGCTCATCGGTAGTGTACCGGGAGTGCCGGTAGTGTACCGGGAGTGCCGGTAGTGTACCGGGAGGCCTCCGGGAGGGGTATTTCGACCCCAAGAGGTCCATGGGCTGTGGGAGAATAATAACCAGCCCTTAGTGGGCTGGGAAAACAGCCACAAAGGCCCATGGCGCAGGAGAGAAAGTTCTAAAGCAAAAAGTGGAAAATCAGCCAATAGGAGGCAATCCTACTCCAACTAGGATTGGAGGTGAAGTAGGATTTCTTCCCACCTCCTATTTCGGCCGACCCAAAGGCCTTGGCTGCCTCTCCTCTCCTCTCCTCCTATATATACTAGTGTATTGGGTGGTTTTTGGACAGAATTTCCGGCCACGTGCTACCTGTTTCACCGGTGCACAGTTTCTCCTCTAGATCGGTTTTCCGCAGCGCTTAGGCGAAGCCCTGCCGGAATCACTCCACCACCATCACCGGAGCGCCGTCATGCTGCCGGTGAACTCTCTCTCCTCTCCACCTCCTCTTGCTGGATCAAGACGGTGGAGATCGTCATCAAGCTGCACGTGTGCTGAACGCGGAGGTGCCGTCCGTTCGGCGCTAGATCGGAAGGACCGTGATCGAGATCGCGAGACGGTTCGTGATGAGATCGCGGAATGGATCGTGATGAGTTCGCGGGACAGATCGTGATCAAGATCGTGAGACAGATCGTGATGAGATCGTGGGATGGATCATGATGAGTTCACGGGACGGATCGTGATTGGATCGCGAGACGGATCGTGATGAGATCGTGGGACGCTCGGCGATTTGGATCGCGAAGATGTTCGACTACACCAACCGCGTTTCTTAACGCTTCTCGCTTAGCGATCTACAAGGGTATGTAGATCCACTCTCCCTCTCGTAGATGCTCATCACCATGGATAGGTTTGCGTGTGCGTAGGAATATTTTTGTTTCCCATGCGACGTTCCCCAACATTACCCTCCTCTTCTCGCTCGACAGGCAGCACTATACTGACGACCTGATTAGTGGCCGCGATGCACAGGAGCAAGGGCTCTTTGCTGGTAGGAGCGGCAAGCACAGGCTGGGTGGAGAGTAGGGCTTTGAGCTCAACAAATGCTGCTTCGACTTCAGGAGTCCAATCGAACATGTCGAACTTCTTCATCAACTGATACAAGGGCAGAGCCTTCTCACCAAGACGAGAAATGAATCGACTCAATGCCACCAAGCAACCTGTGAGCTTCTGAACGTCATGCACTCGCACGGGAGTCTTCATACGGGTGATGGCGCTGATCTTCTCAGGATTGACATCAATTCCTCGCTCGGAAACGAGAAAACCAAGCAGCTTGCTGCCAGGGACGCCGAAGGTACATTTAGCCGGATTCAGCTTTATGTCGAATCGCCTCAGATTGGCGAATGTCTCAACCAAGTCAGCCAGCAGGTCGGAACCTTTGCGGGACTTAACCACGATGTCGTCCATGTAAGCCTCGACTTTCTGGGGAATCTGGTCGAGTAAACATTTCTGAATCATGCACATAAAAGTAGCACCGGCATTCTTGAGACCAAAAGGCATGGTGATGTAACAAAAGCACCCGAATGGGGTGATGAAGGCTGTCTTTACTTCGTCCGGGCCATACAAACGGATCTGATGGTACCCAGAATAAGCATCCAAAAACGATAAACGCTCACACCCCGCTGTCGAGTCAACAACTTGATCTATGCGGGGGTGCGGAAAATAGTCTTTTGGGCACACCTTATTGAGATGTTTGAAGTCAATGCACATGCACAACAACTTATCTTTCTTTGGCACCATCACAAAATTCGAGATCCACTCGGAGTGGTAAATCTCACGAATGAACTTGGCTTGCAAGAGACGGGCCACTTCTTCTCCGATTTCCTTGCGCTTCTTCGCGGCGGATCGATGCAAATGCTCCCTGACAGGTTTGGCTTTTGGATCCACTCATAGACGATGCTCAGCCAGCTCCCTGGGAATCCCTTGCATGTCAGCAGGCTTCCATGCAAAGATATCCCAGTTCTCACGGAGGAACTGGATGAGCTCAGCTTCCTACTTACTGTTGAGTGTTGTTTAGATATTTGTCGGGGCAGCATCTGGATCCGTCAGGTGGATGTGCACCTTGTTCACTTCCCCTGCCGACTGAAAGGCCGACTCGGAAGCCGGCTTCTTTGCACGGAGCAAATCAGCAGGGTCAGCGGTTTTCTTGTACTCCTCTAGCTCGACCATGGCCATCTGTTGATCGGCAATCTTGGAGCCTTGCTGTAGGCACTCTTCGGCCCGCTGTCGATTGTCAGTGACCGTGATCACGCCCTTAGGGCCCGGCATTTTCAACTTGAGATACACGTAACATGGTCGGGCCATGAAGGGTCGACCCAAAATGGCGTGGTAAGCTCTTGAAATCCACGACTTCAAATGTTAACTTTTCTTTTCGGAAATTTTTGTCATCTCCGAATGCCACATCCAATGCTATCTGGCCGAGTGACTTGGTATTCTTTCCTGGGATGACCCCGTGAAACTGCATGTTGCTCTTGGTCAGACGGGACATCGGAATGCCCATCCCTTTCAGAGTATCCGCATACAAAACATTCAGGCCGCTGCCGCCGTCCATGAGGACTTTTCTAAGTCGAGTCCCCTGCACCACCGGATCAACTACCAAAGCCTGCCAACCGGGAGTGGCCACACGAGCAGGATGGTCTGTCTGGTCGAATTTGATAGCATATTGGCGCCATTTGAGGTAGGTGGGGGTGTCTGGTACAGCCATGTTGATTTCTCTGTTGATGACCTTCAGACGATTCTTGCCCTCGACATCAGCAAAGATCACCAGTGTTGCAGTGATATCCGGGAATGTCTCCTTTTCCTCATCTTCATCCCCCTTTTCAGGAGATTTCTCACTCGACTGGACCCCCTTGAACTGCTGGATAAGGGCTCGACACTGTCGAGTGGTGTGCTTGGGAAAAATCAGGTTGCCTTCTGCATCTTTCCTCGTGTGAATTACACACGGCTGATCCATGATGTCAGTTCCTGACTGACCTTTCCCTTTCTTGGGAGCATACTGAGTCTTGGATTTGCCCTTGTTCTTCGACTGAGTCGCCAGTGCCGCTGCCTCTGCCGGAGCCGGGTCTTCAGCCTTTCGCTTCTGTTTCCGATTGTTGGGGCCTCCAGACTCGTTGGCGACAGCCTTTCCTTTGCCGCTACGGAGGCGGTCTTCTTCCTCGCCATTGGCGTACCGAGTGGCGATTTCCATCATTTTGCCGAGTGAAATATCACCCGTGCGCTCGAACTTCAGGTACAGCTCCCTGTATCTCACACCGGCCTTGAAAGCACAAATAGCCTGGTGTTCTGACACATTCTCCACAGTATGATGCAGGGTAGACCATCGTTGAATATAATCTCTTAAGGTTTCGTTGGACTTATGGACGTAGTGTTGTAAGTCGACTAGACCCGTCGGGCGCTTGCAAGTGCCTTCAAAGGTCCGGACAAACACTCAGGCAAGATCCTCCCAACAATATATGTTGGAGGGAGCCAAACGGTTCAACCAAGCTCGAGCTGAACTATCCAACATGAGGGGCAGGTGCTTCATTGCGACAATGTCATTTCCGCCGCCAATCTGCACAGCCACTCGGTAGTCATCTAACCAAGTTTCTATCTTTGTCTCACCAGAGAACTTTCTGATTCCCGCTGCCATTCTGAAATTGGGGGTGATCTCTGCAGAATGTATAGCTTTACTGAAACACTCGGGACCCGAGACCACAACTGAGCTTCCACTCGGAACATCTCTGTCGTGTCCTTCTCTATAGGCTCTGCTCTTGTCGATCCATTTCTGAACAAGGTAGGCGCGGGCGTCAAAGTCCGCGTCCCGCTCGCCATCGAAGGAGTGCCTCTCGTCCTGGCGCCGGGGCGCGTACGGACCACTCCGCGGAGGAGTGGGCACTCAACGGTGGTCTTCGCGGTGATGCTGATCTCTGTCTTGCCCTTCACGGAAACCGCTGCCTCGACGACGCAAGGGCAATCCAGGGCTGTGTGCCGACTGAACGGTCTCAGCCTTGGGTGAGTTGTTGTATATTCTGTTACGGGACTGAGAAACTGCTGAATTCTGACGCTGCGTTGCATCTAACAGTGCTCTGGTCTGCAACAGTCCTCTTCCAGCCTCCGACCGGGATGGCTGAATGGAATCCGCTATCCTAGCAGCAACAACAACATTTAACACAGGAGTTCGGTATACCTCAACATGGTCACGAGATCCAGTCGGAAACAGCTGTCGATGATGTCGACTGGGGCGTGGTGGGCGCTGGCGAGCGCGCTCGTCGATCTCTGCTTGGAGCTCTTCCAGACGAATGCGCGCGGCCTCCAAAGCTTGGGCCTCGGCAGTCGCGCCGATGATGGGAGTATGAAGAACCTCTTCGTCACTACGTGGCTGCTCTTTCGACGGTCCTCCAGCCTCGCGCTTGCCACGGCCAAAGCCGAAGCCAGGCGGTGAACTCTGATGAGAGCCCGCCATCAAGACCTTCGCTGCAGGATCACAGCTTTCGCACTCGGAAGGCACGTCGAACGGATCGGAATCCGACTCGAACACGCCGTGAAGGGACTCGGCGGGATCGAATGCTGCCACCAGCGGAGAAGTTTGGCGCGCCGCTGCGTGTTCGACCGAACGCTAAAGTTGTGGGCGGAGAGACCGCTTGCGACCGCGAACAACGATAGGAGCCGACGCGTAAGGAGTCGACGGCTGACGCAGCAACACACCGCAGGGACTCACACGGAAGTGCGCGGCCCCGCGGACCGGGAGCGCCTCGACATCGAGGGGCGCTTCCTGGAGCCATGCCGAATCGTCGACGATGAAGGTGAGCACTCCGAAACGGATCTCGTGGCCCAGAGCAAAAACACCGCCGGAAGACATGTCGAAGGATGAAAATCGCAACCTCACCGGAAGTCGCTTAGACGCCTGCCCCACGGTGGGTGCCAACTGTTGTGGGAACGAGCCTGACAGTAGATGGTATGGGTACGAAAGGAGAGGGCAGAGTCCTAGCTATGGCGAGGGTGTACACACGGATGTATGAGTTCAGGCCCCTCTCGTGGAGGTAACAGCCCTACGTCTCAGTGCTCGGGAGCTTTATGTCGTGTGGAATGTAAAGATTACAGTGGTTGCGAACCCTTGTGCACGAGGGGAGGGACGGCTTATATAAAGTTCGCTGCTCCTCATAATTATCCTGCATCTAAGGGCCTCGTCGTGGGATTAAAGTCTGTCATTACAGGTAACATACGTAGTAAATGCTACTAATGACCATTGGAACAACGTCTGCCTGTTGGGCTCTTGATGATGGCTCCTGGTCTTCTGGCATCGAGTGAAAGGGAGGTCTTCCGAGTGACACGCGACTGCCGAGTAAAGGAAGGAGTCTCCGAGTGGATATTTGTCGAGTGACTTTGGACGTCTCCAGGAATCCACTTGGAAGTTCATGCTTGATCTTCAAGTCCTCCCATGTGGTGTCCTTCGGTAGGGTATGCGGGCCTTGCTTAGGACCCTACCCTAGGTACATATCCTCGTCAAGTACTCCTAAAAGAAATGTGGTATAAGTGGATTTTCCAAAGGAATAAGTCAGCATAGAGTACAGATGACTAAGATTTTGTAGCTACAGGTGTTGTTAGTTCTTAAAGCACATTATTTGCTCATCCCCAAGATGTAGAGCACATATATTTATGTATTAGTAAATGTAATTTACGATTGTTAAATTGAGAAGTTGTAGAATTCCTTTGCTCATCCCCAGGATGTATCAGTAATCTTTGATCATAATTGTTGCCTAATTCCCCTGTTTAAGCTTTGGTGTTTGGGTGCAGTTAAAATCCAGACCTGCTCTTTGATTTTGTGTTCAACTATTTGGGTGCAATTTTTCAGGTTGGTCATCTGGAGGAACAGTATCAGAACTGGGTTCACCAGCCAATTGTCAGCAAGGAAGGGCCACGCTTTTTTGCCAATGATGTATTGGAGGTGAATATTCAGTTTCCTTTTGCACTTGATCTATTTGAAATTCCGGATAATTATGTTCTGATGGATGGCTCATTTCAGTTGTTAACACGGACAAAATGGTGGGCAGTTCCTCTCATTTGGTTGCCTGTTGTTTGCTGGTGCGTGTATACATCGATCCAAATGGGCCACACAGTTCCACAAGTGGCAATGGTGGGCAGTTGCTCTCATTTGGTTGCCTGTTGTTTGCTGGTGCCTGAATACATCGATCCAAATGGGCCACACAGTTCCACAAGTGGCGCTGATGGTTGTGGCAGGAATATTTATATGGACACTGGTTGAATACATGCTGCATCGGTACCTGCATTCATTTGGTTGCATGTTGTTTCCTACCATTATGTATTTATTTTTAAATAATTCCGTTCTTGTGCTCTGTCCATCCAATTCTGGAATTTTGTCAAGCTCTTCACTAGCACAACTACAACTCCTGGTGTGATTGGAGGTGGTCTGTTGGGCTACGTGATCTATGATTGCACACACTATTACCTGCATCACGCCCACCCCTCATTCGATCCAGCAAAATATTTCATCCTGAAGCTTATTAAAGCACTCTCATTTCTTTGTGCACCAACTAACATGTTGTTTGTGCTGCATATCAGAAATACCACCTGAACCATCACTTGAGAATTCCAACACAAGGGCTTTGGAATAACATCGACCATGTGGGACCACGTATTCGGAACGAAAACCGCCGACAAGAGCTCTTGAATTGTTGTACCCCCTTGCAGTGCCAGATATCAAGGTCAGGCTCGCACCATTTCCCATGTTTCTACTTCTTCCCTCATGCTACATTCTCATTCCATCATTGACCTTTGGTCGACAACCAAAGGTAGAGGAAGACTAATAAATACCATGTTGCTCATGCAGACTGTCGAATGGTTGACGATGGGTGGAACGGACCAAGAAACAATTGATCGGAGATGTCACTCAAGTGCTTGTCACATCCTTGACGATGTGTCACGAATAGAGAGGTTTTTCTATCTGCTAGTATAGCACCAGCGTCGTTCATTTGTGGCTGTTGGTGGCCAGTATAATTTTGGGACCAAGTAACTGCATGCATTGCTTGATATAATTTGTAAGTTTTACCAGCTTTGCTAGTATTCAGCCAACCATTTGTCTTTTTTCCATTGCGGGCCTCTCCTGCTTCTTTTGACAAGCAACAGCGGCAACTGTGGTGCATATTAAGGGTGCCATGCGGTCCTGCTTCTTTTGACAAGCAACGGCTGCAACTGTGGTGCATATTAAGGGTGCCACGTGGTAGGGTTAGTTTGTTTTGTTACCTTGAATTCAACCGGTTCAAGTGACTCGGTTAAACTTCGGGCCTTCTTTTCGAGCACGCAAGAGAATAACTGAGATCTTTTCGTCCTTGTGAGCCATTCGGTCTCTATTGAATCAGTCCATCTAAAATGAAAAACTTTGCTTCTTTTTTTTGAAGTGTAAATGAAAAACTTTGCTAAAACTCATTGATGAGAATGAAAAAGAGTTCCAACACATCAAACCAAACTTGTCACGAATGATTGAGAAGTGGCAGCGGCTGGACAAGGTCATCTTCAGGAATTCACAAGGTCATCTTCAGCGGCTGAAGAAATTATATTTCTCATGTGTTGGTTTTGTGAACTTCCGCATACCTGCTGTATCAAGATCATGTAACGTGGTAGCGTGTGTCCCTTTGTTAGGGAATGGCAACCACGGGGTTTGGATTCGTCATCTACCACAGTTTGTACTAAACTTGTGTTGTTGGTGATATGTCATCGGATCATGCTCTCGCGGACACTGTTGCAGGGGAAGTACATGTGCAGGGTGAAGCTGTCGATGACCGAGATAATGTAGCTGTCCAGGGCGCCACCATTCCCAATGTTGAACTCAGCCAACATTGCTGGGGGCTTGCCTGAGAGCATGCAGCACTAGCAAGATTGCCTGGTAGGGTGATCGATGGCAAGATTGCCCAGGCCAACCACACAATCCTTCCTAGTATCAAATACTGGCAATGCAATATCTTCATCAGATATTATATGAAGTATACACACACATTTTATGCAATAATGCAAATAACATTAGAAATGCAATACCGCCAAATCCAGATTAGGAGTACAGGAAAATAAGATATAACCACATGCAAACAAGAATGTCCTCAACATTATTACAACCCCATAGATGTGCACTGAGCAAGCATACAAATCGTCCCGGTAAAACAATCAGATTAACTATTATAAACCTTAACGTTCACCAAATTCTGCAGATGCACTTCATTCCTCACCATCAGCCGCAGTTTGTTTTCCAAGCATCAGGGTACCGCGAGTTACTTCATTCATGGAAACATAGAGTAAACAAATAAGCTCTTTAAAAAGACAAATAGTTAATAGATCAAACTAGAAATACTTCATTCATGTTAATTATCACACACTAAGACATGGTGCTAGAATAAAACAAGATACAAATTAGGGGGAGGAATCAGCACCGTCTATGTTTCATTTTATTCACTGTTAAATACTAACATTTACTCGTTTCAACGTGCAAAAAAAAGTGTAAATTTCACTCGACTCGCGGCAAAAAGAATTAACCAGCACTCCATTCACATCCCCGTTATTAGATCAAGAGATCCAATTTTCACTAAGTCATCGCACCGCAAAGCCACAAATTTCATGAGAACGATCTTCTTGTGGCATCTCATTCTAATGGATTGTTCTAAGGTGGACCCCAACCATATGTTGTCTACTGCAGTATCGTTTCCGACCAGTTCTGACATGGCACTGGACAATTGTCATGTACTCCACTTCTAATTGAGAGTGAAGTTCAGTAGGTAAATAAACTCAAGTGTTCGATTGGTTTCTTGGAAATAATGATACACTTATAATTAAGGCACTACCACAATCCTGAAGCTAGCGAGACAGAACTTAGGACATGACCGACAAAAAACCACTAAATTGTGGTGATTTCACATCAGTATATCACTAGAATGTTAATTCTCCTCCGCTACCTACCATGCTAAGGAAATTCATTGTCACCTGAAAATAAACATGCAGACATTGGCCTCAGTAGTTAACAATTGCAAGTCTTGCAGATTTGGCAAGATTATTTTTATCTTACCGGTTGCAGCTTGTACGTACAATTAATCACAGGACATGGCATTAATTTGACACTAGAATATATATATTTACCTGGCATAGTCGTCCCATTCAGGCAGCTGGAGTTGAGATCCTACAAGGAAAATATTTGAGCGACAAGGCGGTACTCCTTTCGTTTTCAATCATAGCCATTGCTCGTACTTGGTTGTTGGCCATGTCAACAGCAAGAAGCCATGCCTTTGGGTGCCTAAATTTGACCCTGGTGATGAGGTAAACAATAGTGCCTTCATCTTTCAGGCTGACAACAGGCTGGCATGTCCAGAGATTTTGCAAGTTTCTCTCTGCAGCAGCCTCACCTCCACTGTTGTGAGTCTTAGGCAGCAACATTCCACAGTGAAGCAAACCAGACCGCATTGCTTTGTCGATTTGGATGGCAGATGCATTGACAGTGAAGTCGGGTTTCCAGTCCTCGGGATCGCCAGTGATGTTGCAGTTGGTATATGTGGTGAGTGTCCAGTCATCAACTCTGAACTTGGGGCCCCCGGTTTCAGGGTCTTTACCAGGAAGACGTTTGCCGAAGGGTTCCAACTCGACAAACTTGAGGCAATCCCCCATGACAGAGACACTTCGGTAAGGCTTTGGACAGCACTCAAACGCATGGCCGTCATGGCTTCCCGGCCTTACCGGCAGTGGCACGAGGCAGAGTTTGTCGTTGTCGTCGTCGTCACGGAGCACATCGTAGAGCAGTATTCCGCTCCAGAGATCAACCCAGCCAATGGCTCCCCTGCTCCCGACGGTGATGACCGAGCTGGTAACATGCCCAAAGTGGCGGCAGCCAGGGGGGAGCGGCATCGGGAAGGGGATCTGGGGCGGGTCCACTAGCACCTTCTTGGAGGTCCAGCACCAGTCCTCGGACTTGAAGAGGTAGAGCAGGAATTTGAAATAGGAGGGCTGAGACAGCGCGGCGATGGTGAATTGGTCACCGGAGCGGGGGAGGACACCAACATCATCGTCTCTGAACAAGTGAGGGTGAGGGTGAGGGTGAGCGAGGAGCTTGAGCGACGGACCTTTGGAGCTAGCCGGCTGGTAGATCAAGTAGTCGCTTATCTTCTTTGTGATGTATGTGGGTCGGGGGCTGCAGCCCATGGCGATGCGGAGGACAAATAAGCTGTCCGCCGCGCAAAGGATCTTGGGTTCCTGGAAGAATTCATGGCCGGGATGCATCCTCTTGCAGTGCACGGAGAGATGGGATGGGATCGGCGGGGATGCAGGCCACAAGGAAACCGCGATCTGATTGCCTGTGCTGGTAAACTCTTGGGCCGTGCTTTCGTTGGTGCCGTCGTCGCTGTCGTCGATGTACACACCGGAATCGACGAGGACGCAGGCGGCCGCCATGGAATGGAAACCCTAGAGGCCAAGATTTGGATTTGGATTTCTCTTCTTAGGTTGGGGACGGGTGGGGGGGGGGGGGGGGGGGGGTAGGACGGGAGACGGCGGCGACAAACTGGTGGGAGGTAACCCTAGATCGCGCATATATACTCCAGTGCAGACATGCCAACCGGGCCGGGCCGGCCCACCGCAATCGAGCCCAGCACGGCCCGGTCTACCATGACATGATTAATAGCCGGGTCGTGCCGCGCCGGGCAGCGTGCACGGCGGCACGGGGTGATATGGGCCGGCACGCGGCACGCCCGTCAGACACGGAATTTCCTATTTTCCGCGAAATACCTCGGAAAACAAAGGGAAAAATGCCACATTGTAAAATTCGACAGTGTTATGTGGAATAAATCTATAGTTTTACTAGCCATACCCGTGCCGCGCCCCGTCGATACATGGTGTTTATAGTGCCAATCTTTATTGTACACAATGAACTTTGAATTATACTAAAATTACTATGTCGATAAAGTTTTATTTAAAAAATAAAAAAGTAATGCATAGAAGCAAATTGGGAAGGATACATTTTTTGTCACAATTGCAGGGTGCATCTTAGACAACGGAAAATGCACGTTCACCCTTTTCTAACAAAATTAAACGTCATACATTACATTAATTTATGATCTATATCATTCAATTTCTATTTTTGTTCTACATCATTCAAGTGATGACATAAAAATAAGACAATGTTAGACATGTTAAATTTAGAGTCATACCATTCTCAAATTAATATAAAATTTAATAACATATCATAAAACCTAAATAAAATATCTCGTTGGTTTAATTTTATCTAGAACAATGACATATTTTAGAAAATAATATATTTGAAACGATGAAAAAACATGAAATATGAACTTAAAATGCACCAAAAATAGACAGAAAATATGCAAGAAATGTTTTGGCCCACAGTACGGTAGCTTTTTTTCTAAGGATAAAAGTTAGTGGTTGAAACCAAAAAATTATAACATTTCTACGAGGCTGAGACAACTTAGGACGGAGCCCATGGCCCAAACTGGCACATTAACGCCCAAATGCCCGTTCCGAGCTCCGTGTTACATTTGGATGGTTCGCGTTGTGAGCGGATGGAAGAGAACTGACGCCCTAGCTAAGCCTAGCTCATTTCTCTTTGCTTTCATGGTAGCACAATAGTGGTTGTGCTCGTCGGAGAAGCATGTCGTGGTCCGAGTCCGGCGCGCTCTTCCGTCACACATGGCTACTGGCAGTGCACTCATGCAGGGCGCCAATGTTGGGACTACGTGTCACCAAGATCAGTCTAGGAGATGCTAGCAACGAGAGTGAGGGAGTGCACCTTCATACCCTTGAAGATCGCTAAGCGGAAGCATTGCAAAGAATGTGGTTGATGGAGTCGTACTCGCGGCGATTCAAATCGCGGAAGATCCAATCCAAGCACCGAACGGACGCGCCTCCACGTTCAACACATGTACAGCCCGAGGACGTCTCCTCCTTATTGATCCGGCAAGGGGGGAGGAAAAGTTGAGGGAGAGCTCTGGCAGCACGACGACGTGGTGGCGGTGAAGCTCGTGGTTCTCCGGCAGAGCTTCGCTAAGCACTACGGAGGAGGAGGAGGTGTATGTGTTGGGGAACATAGTAGTAAATCAAAAAAATGCTACGTGTCACCAAGATCAATCTATGGAGAAACCAGCAATGAGCAAAGGGGGAGTGCATCTTCATACCTTTGAAGATCGCAAAGCGGAAGCATTACTAGAACGTCGTTGGTGGAGTCGTACTCGCAGCGATTCAGATCGCGGTGGATTCCGATCTAAGCATCGAACAATGGCACCTCCGCGTTCAACACACGTGCAGCTCGGTGATGTCTCCTACGCCTTGACCCAGCAAGGAGGAAGGAGAGGTTGAGGGAGAGCTCCGGCAGCACGACGGCGTGGTGACGATGGAGCTGCGTGGTACTCCGGTAGGGCTTCGCCAAGCACTACGGAGGACGAGGAATAGGAGGAGTAGGGCTGCGCCGAGGGAAAGAGAGATGCGTGTCCCCGGTAGCCCCAAGGGCTCCACTATATATAGGAGGAGAGGGGGGAGGGTGCACACCCCTAGGGTTCCCACCCTAGGTGGTGCGGCAACCCTAGATGGATCTGGCCGACGGCCAAGAGGGGAGAGGGGAGAGGCGACGCCCTAGGTGGGCCTAAGGCCCATCTAGGCTAGGGTTTGCCCCCCCTCTCCTCTTGTGTTGCGCCTTGGGCCCTTGTGGGGGCACACCACCCACCTAGGGGCTGGTTCCCTCCCACCTGCGGCCCATGCAGCCCTCTGGTGCCAGTGGCCCCACACGGTGGACCCCTGGAACCCTTCCGGTGGTCCCCGTACATTACCGGTGATGCCCGAAACACTTCCGGTGACCAAAACCTCACTTCCTATATATGAATATTTACCTCCGGACCATTCCAGAACCTACGGGTTCGGGAGGCATGTAGACATGACCGAGACACCTCTCCGGTCAATAACCAACAGCGAGATCTGGATACCCATGTTGGATCTCACATGCTCCACGATGATCTCATCGGATGAACCACGATGTCGGGGATTCAATCAATCCCGTATACAATTCCCTTTGTCTACCGGTATGATACTTTCCCGAGATTCGATCGTCGGTATCCCTATATCTTGTTCAATCTCGTTACCGGCAAGTCTCTTTACTCATTCTATAACACATCATCCCATGGCTAACTCCTTAGTCACATTGAGCTCATTATGATAATGTCTTACCGAGTGGGCCCAGAGATACCTCTCTGTCACACGAAGTGACAAATCCCAGTCTCGATTCGTGCCAACCCAACAGACACTTTTGGGGATACTTGTAGTGTACCTTTATAGCCACCCAGTTACGTTGTGATGTTTGGCACACCCAAAGTATTCCTACGGTATCCAGGAGTTGCAAAATCTCATGGTCTAAGGAACTACACGATCTTGTGTTATGCTTAGGATTGGGTCTTGTCCATCACATCATTCTCCTAATGGTGTGATCCCGTTATCAACGACATCCAATGTCCATGGTCATAAAATCGTGACCATCTATTGATCAACGAGCTAGCGAACTAGAGGCTCACTATGGACACGTTGTGGTCTATGTATTCACACATGCATTACGGTTTCCGATTAATACAATTATAGCATGAACAATACACAATTATCATGAACAAGGAAATACAATAATAACCATTGTTATTGCCTCTAGGGCATATTTCCAACAGTCTCCCACATGCACTAGAGTCAATAATCTAGTTACATTGTGATGTATCGAACACCCATAGAGTTCTGGTGTTGATCATGTTTTGCTCATGAGAGAGGTTTAGTCAACGGATCTACGACATTCAAAATGGTATGTACTTTACAAATATCTATATCTCCATCCTGGACATATCCACAAATGGAGTTGAACCAGTGCTTGATGTGTCTTGTCTTCTTGTGAAACCTGGGCTCCTTGGCAAGGGCAATAGCTCCAGTGTTGTCACAGAGTAGAGTCATTGGGTCCGATGCATTGGGAATCACTCCTATGTTGGTGATGAACTCCTTCATCCACACTCCTTCCTGTGCTGCTTCTGAAGCAGCTATGTACTCCGCTTCACATGTAGATGCCGCCACGATGCTTTGCTTGCTGTTGCACCAGCTGACTGCCCCTCCGTTCAAAATATACACGTATCCGGTTTGTGACTTGGAGTCATCCCGATCTGTGTCGAAGCTAGCATCGACGTAGCCCTTTACGATGAGTTGTTCGGCACCTCCATATACGAGAAACATGTCCTTGGTCCTTTTCACGTCCTTCAGGATATTCTTGACCGATGTCCAGTGTTCCGCTCCAGGATCACTTTGGTACCTCCCTACCAAACTTATGGCAAGGTTCACACCAGGTCTGGCATGGCATACATAATAGAGCATAAGGCCGAAGCATAGGGGATGACACTCATCTTTTCTCTATCCTCTGTCGTGGTCGGGCATTGAGTCGTACTCAATCTCACACCCTGTAACACAGGCAAGAACCCCTTCTTGGACTAATCCATATTGAACTTCTTCAATATCTTGTCAAGGTATGTGCTTTGTGAAAGACCTATGAGGCGTCTCGATCTATCTCTATAGATCTTGATGCCTAATATGTAAGCAGCTTCTCCAAGGTCCTTCATTGAAAAACACTTATTCAAGTAGGACTTTATGCTTTCCAAAAGTTCTATATGATTTCCCATCAACAATATGCCATCCATATATAATATGAGAAATGCTACAGAGCTCCCACTCACTTTCTTGTAAATTCAGGGTTCTCCATAAACCTGTATAAATCCAAACGCATTAATCACCTCATTAAAGCGAATGTTCCAACTCCGAGACGCTTGCACCAGCCCATAGATGGAGCGCTGAAGATTGCATACTTTGTTAGCATCTTTAGGATCGACAAAACCTTCCGGTTGCATCATATATAGTTCTTCCTTAAGGAAACCATTAAGGAATGCCGTTTTGACGTCCATTTGCCAGATCTCATAATCATAAAATGTGGCAATTGCTAACATGATTTGGACGGACTTCAACATCGCACGGGTGAGAAAGTCTCATCGTAGTCAACTCCTTGAACTTGTCGATAACCCTTAGAGACAAGCCGAGACTTATAGAAGGTCACATAACATCCGCGTCAGTCTTCTTCTTAAAGATCCATTTTTTTTCTATGGCTCGCCTATTATCGGGCAAGTCCACCAAAGTCCATACTTTGTTCTCATACATGGATCCTATCTCGAATTTCATGGCTTCAAGCCATTTGTTGGAATCCAGGCCTGCCACCGCTTCTTCATAGTTCGAAGGTTCACCGTTGTCCAACAACATGATCTCCAGGACAGGATTGTCGTACCACTCTGGTGCGGAAAGCGTCCTTGTGGACCTTCGAGGTTCAATAGCAACTTGATCTGAAGTTTCATGATCATCATCATTAACTTCCTCTCCAGCCTGTGCAGGCCCCACGGAAACAACTTCCTGTGCTGCGCTACTCTCCGGTTTGAGTGGAGGTACAATTACCTCATCAAGTTCTATTTTCCTCCCACTTACTTCTTTCGAGAGAAACTCTTTCTCTAGAAAGGATCCATTCTTGGCAACAAAGACTTTGCCTTCGGATATGAGGTATAAGGTATACCCAACCGTTTCTTTGGGGTATCCTATGAAGACGCACTTTTCCGCTTTGGGTTCGAGATTCTGAGGTTGAAGTTTCTTCACATAAGCATCGCATCCCCAAACTTTTATAAACGACAGCTTAGGTTTCTTTCCAAACCATAATTCATACGGTGTCGTCTCAACGGACTTAGACGGTGCCCTATTTAAAGTGAATGTGGCAGTCTCTAATGCATATCCCCAAAATGATAACGGTAAGTCGATAAGAGACATGATAGATTGCACCATATCCAATAGAGTGCGATTACGATGTTCAAACACACCATTTCGCTGAGGTGTGCTAGACGGCGTGAGTTGTGAAACAATTCCACATTTCCTTAGGTGCGTGCCAAACTCGTGACTCAAATAATCTCTGCCACGATAAGATCGTAGGCACTTTATTTTTCCTGTCCCGTTGATTCTCTACCTCACTCCAAAATTCCTTGAACTTTTCAAAGGTTTCACACTTGTGTTTCATTAAGTAGACATACCCATATCTGCTTAAGTCATCAGTGAGGGTGAGAACATAACGGTAGCCACCGCGAGCCTCAACGCTCATTGGACCGCAAACATCGGTATGTATTATTTTCAACAAGTTAGTTGCTCGCTCCATTGTTCCAGAGAACGGAGTCTTGGTCATCTTGCCCATTAGGCATGGTTCGCACGTGTCAAATGATTCAAAATCAAGAGACTCCAAAAGTCCATCAGCATGGAGTTTCTTCATGCGTTTGACACCAATATGACCAAGGCGGCAGTGCCACATGTAAGTGGGACTATCATTATCAACCTTACACTTTTTGGTACTCACACTATGAACATGTGTAACATCACGTTCAAGATTCATCAAAAATAAACCATTGACCAGCGGGGCATGACCATAAAACATTTCTCTCATATAAATCGAACCATTATTCTCAGATTTAAATGAGTAGCCATCTCGCATCAAACGAGATCCAGATATAATGTTCATACTCAAAGCTGGTACTAAATAACAATTATTGAGGTTTAAAACTAATCCCGAAGGTAGATGTAGAGGTAGTGTGCCGATGGTAATCACATCGACCTTGGAACCATTCCCGACGTGCATCATCACCTCGTCCTTTGCCAGTCTCCGCTTATTTCGTAGCTCCTGCTTGGAGTTACAAATGTGAGCAAGTGCACCGGAATCAAATACCCAGGAGCTACTATGAGCGCTAGTTAGGTACACATCAATAACAAGTATATCACATATACCTTTAACATTGCTCGCCTTCTTATCCGCTAAATACTTGGGGCAGTTCCGCTTCCAGTGACCGGTAACCTTGCAATAAAAGCACTCAGTCTCAGGCTTGGTTCCATTCTTGTTCTTCTTCCTGGCAACTTGCTTACCGGGTGCGGCAACAACTTTGCCGTCCTTCTTGAAGTTCTTCTTACTCTTGCCTTTCTTGAAACTAGTGGTCTTATTCACCATCAACACTTGATGCTAATTTTTGATCTCGACCTCTACTGATTTCAGCATCGAGTACAACTCAGGAATGGACTTCTCCATACCCTGCATGTTGTAGTTGATCACAAAGATCTTGTAGCTAGGTGGAAGCGACTGGAGGATTCTGTCAATGTCCGAGTCATCCGGAATATTAACTCCCAGCTGAGACAAGCGGTTGTGCAACCCAGACATTTTGGGTATGTGCTCACTAACAGAACTATTTTCCTCCATCTTACAACTGAAGAACTTGTCAGAGACTTCATATCTCTCGACCCGGGCATGAGCTTTGAAAACCAATTTCAGCTCTTGGAACATCTCATATGCTCCGTGTTTCTCAAAACGCTTTTGGAGCCCCAGTTCTAAACTGTAAAGCATACCGCACTGAACCAGGGAGTAGACATCATAGCGCGAGTGCCAGGCATTCATAACGTCTTGAGTTGCGGAGAAAACGGGTGCGTCACCTAGCGGTGCATCAAGGAAATACAATCTATTGGAAGCTATGAGGATGATCCTCAAGCTACGGCCCTAGTCCGCATAGTTACTTCCATCATCTTTCAGCTTGTTTTTCTCAAGGAACGCGTTGAAGTTGAGGGCAACATTAGCGTTCGCCATTGGATCTACAATATAGATTGTAAAGACAATTTTAGACCAAGTTCATGATAATTAACTTCACATAATCAGATTATTTAATGAACTTCCACTTAAATAGACATCTCTCTAGTCATCCAAGTGACACATGATCCACGTCAACTAGCCCGTGTCCGATCATCACGTGAGACAGACTAGTCATCCATGGTGAACATCTCTATGTTGATCGTATCTTCTATACGACTCATGTTCGACCTTTCGGTCTCCCGTGTTCCGAGGCCATGTCTGTACATGCCAGGCTCATCAAGTCAACCTAAGTGTATTGCGTGTGTAAATCTGGCTTACACCCGTTGTATATGAACGTTAGAACCTATCACACCCGATCATCACGTGGTGCTTCGGAGCAATGAACCTTAGCAATGGTGCACATTTAGGGGGAACACATTTCTTGAAATTTTAGTGAGAGATCATCTTATTTAAGCTACCGTCGTTCTAAGCAAATAAGATGTAAAACATGATAAACATCACATGCAATCAATATAGTGACATGATATTGCCAATATCATCTTGCTCCTTTGATCTCCATCTTCGGGGCACCATGATCATCATTGTCACCGGCACGACACATGATCTCCATCATCATGATCTCCATCACTATGTCTTCATGAAGTTGTCTCGCCAACTATTACTTCTCCTACTATGACTAATGATTAGCAATAAAGTAAAGTAATTACATGGCGTTTATGATTGACACATAGGTCATACAATAAATTAAGACAACTCCTATGGCTCCTGCCGGTTGTCATACTCATCGACATGCAAGTCGTGAATCCTATTACAAGAACATGATCAATCTCATACATCACATATATCATATCACATCCCTTGGCCATATCACATCACACGGCATATGCTGCAAAAACAAGTTAGACGTCCTCTAATTTGTTGTTGCAAGTTTTTACGTGGCTGCTATAGGTTTCTAGCAAGAACGTTTCTTACCTATGCCAAAACCACAACGTGATATGCCAATTGCTATTTACCCTTCATAAGGACACTTTTCATCGAATCCGATCCGATTAAGGTGGGAGAGACAGACACCCGCTAGCCATCGTATGCAACAAGTGCATGTCAGGCGGTGGAACCAGTCTCACGTAAGCATACGTGTAAAGTCAGTCCGGGTCGCTTCATCCCACAATGTAACATCCCAAAATTCTAAATTTTGGAATGTTATATTAAATAAATAAGTAGGATTGTTTGCTTGAATGTTGTGTATTTGATTGTGTGAAATTGAGTGGAATTTTGAAACTTTTGAAATTTTAATGAGAGGGAATAAAATGACTTTCCCCCCCAAAAAAATTCGAATCCCTATTCAATTTTGAGTTCAAATATTTTCAAAACCCTCTTATAAAATCAAATGAGAGGAAGTAAATGACAGTCAAAAATCAGATACAATTTTTTGACTCAAATTTTAAAATAAAAATTATTTGCCATTTAATTGAAATTCAAGTTTCCTTTTCATTTTGGAGTTAGTTGCAAAAAAATCATATTTTTTAAGTATTTTATTCGGCCTTGAAAAAATATTCATGTTTTAGGAAATATTTTCTGAAATTTTTGATATATAATACGCCTATATAAAATGTTTTTCTTTTTTTCTTTTTTTGTTTTTCTTTGCTGGCTTTAAAAAAAACAGGAAACACTGTTCGTTGCGGACACTGTTTATCCGGGACAAATATATATATATTCTGCAGCCACCGAAGCCCATGTGGCCCTCTTCTTCTCTCTTTTCCTCTTTGTCTATGATTTTAGCCCCACCTCGCTTAGCTTTAGACCTTTGCACCTTCCTTCCACCTATAAATATAGACCCATAGGTGAACCAAAAAAATCATCCACTTCGGGTTGAATCGAATCATTTCGGTTTGACTAGTTTTATAAAAGAAATATTTTCTTCTCTCCGGCGGGATTTCTGGAAGTCGTCTCCTCTTTGGATTTATATCTTCTCTGCATTCTAAAGGTATTTTCTTCATATTTTATTTTATACTCCTGTAGTTTAATATCCCTAGACTAGTATTTCTATACTAGTATACGATAGAGTAATTAGATTTTTAATTAGTCTCCGTATTTACTCACTAGTCCTAGAATTCTTTTAGACATAATATATTTCTTACGTAAAACAGTTTGGCCCAAAATTTTCAAATAGCCATAACTTTCTGCTCGTTTATCAGAATTAGATGAAACCAACGCCTAGATTTTCGTCTTGACCTCACCTATCCAATCAACCTATCACGTCAACTTTTTCAAATTTTCAAATTTCGAAATTTATTCAGATTTATATTCAAACTTCTTTTGATCATATCTTTTTATCCGTAGCTCCGTTTCCGATGAATCCAATTGCATCGGATCCGTATCGAAGTAATCTTTCCGTTCACATCATTAGTGTTATCGTTTCAACATATAATTTTGATCTTGCTCATATTTCTCTATTAGTCTCCAAAATGTGTTCACCCACTGTACTAAGCTAATTTAATGCCATATTGAATTGCTTATAACTTTTGATCCGTTATTTTGAACCTAGTAATTCTTTTTTCTACACGTTCCTATTGACTTCCCATATATAGTAACATCATCAGTTTCAATCTTTGAACCTTTCAAATTTGAACGATTCAATTTGAATCCGAACCTTCATTTGATCATATCTTGCAAAGTGTAACACCATTTCAATTGATTCTTTTGTCCCTAAATACTCGTGTCATATATTTCTATTCATAACCATCGTACTTCGGTTCAACTTCTTTTGACCTTCGTGAATTCAGATTCAATTCATACTTGAATTTACAATTGAACTTATTTTGACCTTTTCAATTAAATTCTTTCTGCAAATAAATTCTTATGTCTTATACTATTTGTCAAACAACATTCATGTTGTTCTCCCATACTTTGGATCGTCTTTCGTAGTCTCTCCAACCTAAGCTTATATAGCAATAGTTCATCATCCATTAACTCTTTTGAGTTGATTCCTCCACTTTCACTTTACAACACAGTTAGAACCTATCTTTTCTTATTTAACCTTAGTATGTTGTTATATTCGCTCCAAGACATGTTTTGTTCTTGCGTTCTTTCGGTTCTTTGTTTTGGCATAAATGTTTATTGAATGTTATTTACTTACGATAGATTTCTCGAAGTGTGACGAGTAGAATTATCCAGATTGTGAGAGCGACTATCTTCATCAAGTAATACCAGGCAAGTCACTTTGATCATGTCTAACCATGTTTTTATTGCATTAGTTCTACCATCTCCCCAATTGCATGCAAAGTAGGTAATTGGAAACTTGGTTACTTGTTGTAGTATCATGTGGTAGGATCCCCCTCACCCCTTTGACACCTTGGCCCCGGGAACTTGTTTTCCTTTGCTATGCTATTAGTAGACGGGGTGGGTTGTGTGATTCATGAGAGTTGTGAGGTAATAATTTCAAGACCTGCAAGATGATCAAGACTTCAAGACTCCGAGTTTCAACATACCTCTGGGTGGATGATGGTTGAACGGCGCCCTGGAGAAACCAGTGGTTAGCCTAGGTGTTGCTAGAGAAGTGCCAGTATTCACGCGGAAAGGTCCATCCAGGCACAAAGAGATGGATGGATGCTTCAAGACCCAAGGCTTACCTGCACAGCCACAAGCCATTATGGGCTCTGGCTTGGTTGGATACCGCGGTGACCCTGGACAGGCGGTGCTATGAGATGTAGAAGAACGATAGGAAAGGATGGGCACCGACAGAGTCTCAAAGAAACCCTTTAGAAGACCATGTTTTGGTCATCAGTTTCTCAAACACCCTGAAGTGCGAGAAATCCAACGGAGGCGACCAAATCTTGTGGGGAACGTGTGCAAAACTCTGCAGAGTACTCAAACCTAATCGATTAGCCATGTCCACGGTCATGGACAACTTGAGCCAAAGGAATTGAACTATCTGGAACTCTCAACACCAAGTATTATAATGATGTGGGTATTAATAACTTGGGTATGAGAATTGGTTGGTGGAACCATCTCATTAATCAACCAATTTTGTAGTAATAATTTATGCATTACCATCTCATGTTGTAGGAAACATTTGCTTTATGCAAAACTTGAACTTATAGCCCCACTTGCCATATATGCATATAGTATAGATGATTATTTTCACCCCCTATTTTGTGACTTGCCGGCATATTCAAAATGATGACCTACATGGTTGCAACGTCTCATGTTGCAGATACTCTTCTTCGACGAGTAAGAGTACGATTCAGGGTTACGGTCTACACTCAACCTGCCGTTGGTGTTTATTGGGACTCCACTCCCGTTGACTGCTTCCGCTGAGATTTTAAGGTATATATCATTTTTACGTTAATTACATGTGATTGCACTTTGATATATACATTGATGTACTGTGTGTGCCAGCATACTGATCCAGGGATGGCACAGAACACACAGAGGCTTGACTCATTTTGAGTCGGGTCGCTACACACAATGCCGCTGAATCAAGATAAGATTAGTAACGGTAAGCAAATTAACAAGATCGAAGCCCACAACAACTTGTATTCTACTCGTGCATAGATTCTACGCATAGACCTAGCTCATGATGCCACTTTTCGGGAACGTTGTAGTAAATCAAAAAAATTCCTACGTGTCACCAAGATCATTCTATGGAGGAACCGGAAACGAGCAAAGGGGGGGGTGCATCTTCATACCTTTGAAGATCGCAAAGCGGAAGCGTTACTAGAACATGGTTGTTGGAGTCGTACTCGCAGCGATTCAGATCGCGGTGGATTCCGATCTAAGCGCCGAACAACGGCGCCTCCGCATTCAACACACGTGCAGCTCAGTGACGTCTCCTACACCTTGATCCAGCAAGGAGGAAGGAGAGGTTGAGGGAGAGCTCCGACAGCACGACAGCGTGGTGATGATGGAGCTGCATGGTACTCCGACAGGGTTGCGCCAAGCACTACGGAGGATGAGGAGTAGGAGGAGTAGGGTTGTGCCAAGGAAGAGAGAGACGCGTGTCCCCGGTAGCCCCAAGGGCTCCACTATATATAGAAGGAGAGGAAGGAGGGTGCGCACCCCTAGGGTTCCCACCCTAGGTGGTGCGGTATCCCTAGATGTGGTCTTGCCGGCGGCCAAGACGGGAGAGGGGAGGGGCGGCGCCCTAGGTGGGCCTAAGGCCCATCTGGGCTAGGGTTTGCCCCCCTCTCCTCTTGTGCTGCGCCTTTGGCCCTTATGGGGGGTGCACCAACCCACCTAGGGGTTGGTTCCCTCCCACCTGCGCCCATGCAGCCCTCTAGTGCCGGTGTCCCCACATGATGGACCCCCGGAACCCTTCCGGTGGTCCCGGTACGTTACCGGTGATGCCCGAAACACTTTCGGTGACCAAAACCTCACTTCCTATATATGAATATTTACCTCCGGACCATTCTGGAACTCCTCGTGACGTCCGGGATCTCATTCGGGACTACGAACTACCTTCGGTAACCACGTAAACTATTTCCGTATAAACCTAGCGTCATCGAACCTTAAGTGTGTAGACCCTACGGGTTCGGGAGGCACATAGACATGACTGAGAAACCTCTCCGATCAATAACCAACAGCGGGATCTACATACCCATGTTGGCTCCCACATGCTCCATGATGATCTCATCGAAATGAACCACAATGTCGGGGATTCAATCAATCCCGTATACAATTCCCTTTATCTACCGGTATGATACTTGCCCGAGATTCGATCGTCGGTATCCCTATACCTTGTTCAATCTCGTTACCGGCATGTCTCTTTACTCGTTCCGTAACACATCATCCCGTGGCTAACTCCTATTGGGAGACGTAGTAGTAAGTCAAAAAAATTCCTACGTGTTCACCAAGATCTATCTATGGAGAAACCAGCAACAAGTGAGAAAGAGATTGCATCTTCATACCTTTGAAGATCGCAAAGCGGAAGTGTAGGGGAACGCGACAGAAAACAAAAAATTTCGGTATAGCGAGCACGCCCAGGACCACTATGGAGAATGCATACAAGGTTTGATCTGATCTGTACCGACTCGTAGCGCAGCGGAAGAAGAGTCGGTGGAGATCGTTGGTGCAGATCCCCGCAGCTAGGATTTACAACCTCCCAACCGCGAGGATGTACTCCCTCAGCCCTTCGGGAGGCGGTCGGACAGTCCCCCGGACGATGTCGCGGACAGCCCTTCGAGAGGACCCTCGAAACTCGAACGGAGACTCGGACGGCCCTTCGGGAGGACTCTCGAAAATCGACCTGAGACTCGGACAGCCCTTCGGGAGGACACTCGAACAGCCCCTCGGGCAAAAGATCGAAACTACGAACTCTCTACGGGGTTGCACACATACGGTGTCATCTACCCGGCAGGGCTTCGCCGTCCAGAACTAGTTCCTGCCGGAACCCAGACAGCCTTTCGGCTCTACGAAAAACTCTTTTCGTGGGAGGGAGAGAGAGAGCTTGCAAAGCAAAGCATGTGTATGAGAGCAAAGGATGAGTGTGGAGAGTGCATCTCCACCTCTATTTATAGGAAAACCCAAGGGGTAGGGTGGCACTTGAAATACCCAAAATGCCCATGAGGTGAGCACACCACAAGGGCATAAAGGGAAAGCCTCCAAATAGTGTTGCCTGCATTACCATGCCTGCATCACCATGCCTGCATCATCCCCTAATAGTATTTCCACTATTCACAATAGTGTTTCCACTATTTACAATAGTGTTTCCACTATTTACAATAGTGTTTCCACTATACATATATAGTGTTTCCACTATTTACAATAGTGTTTCCACTATACATATATAGTGTTTCCACTATTTATATATATAGTGTTTCTACTATTCAAAATAGTGTTTTCACTATTCACGAAGACATTTTTCTGCGTCCGTCAAATCCCAAATTATTTCTGTGTGCCTAGATAATTCCAGTACCCACTAAAACAATTTTGGACGCGTTCCGAAACAATTCCGGAACAATGTTTTTCTTCAGCGAAAAGCTACCATAGCGGTTCCGGCGGCTCCGGAACACTTCCGGTTTTTTCCTCCGAAAAATCCCAGAAGTCCCCAGAATCATTCTGGCACCCTCCAAGAATTTCCAGACATGTGCCGAAACCATTTTGACTTAATGGTATACTCCGAAACAACTTTTCGGTTTTACCGGAACTATTCCAATGTTCTCTCTCCGGAACTCTTCCGTTGTCTCCGAAACTTTTTCGGTGATTTTCTCTCAGACTCCCTGTCTAGTATTCAGCAGATAGATGACCCTTAAGCGTGTGACCCTATAGGTTCGGTGAAGTATAGACATGACCCGGAACACCTTCCGATCAATGATCAGCATCGGAGCCGTGGACACCCATATCGATCCCTATACCCACACGAATAAATATTCGAGTGAACCTCCAGTTGCCGTGAGCTATTCCTGTTGCTTCGCGATATGTTACAATTACCCGAGGTGAGAAACATCGGAATCCTCGTGGATCAACACTTGTCCACAATGCCAGTTACCTCATTGCCGGTATTGTTCTCTTTTCTCGTTCCCATGTTTTGGCATCCCCGTGATCAAATCACAAAGTGTCTGGCCAGACGATGATGGATACCGTAACACCGAGAGGGCTCAGAGATATCTCTCCATCACCGAAGGAGCAAATCCCAATCTTGAGCTATCAAGTTACTTGACATACTTTTCCATGAACCCGTAAGCCGCCGTAATAGCCAGCCATTTACGGATGACGTTTAACAAACCCCAAAGTTCATGAAGCAAGCATGAAGAAACTCGATACTCGCATGGTCTAAGGAATTATGCAAACATTAACTTCTCTGTGTTATTAACCATAAACTTATGACGAATGTATCTCATAGCATAACATCAATTCGGATCGATTCAACACAAGTGTTCTACCAACATCGTGCCCTCAAAATTGCCGGCATGGCCATGCCCATGATCAGGAAAACAGGATCATCATGCAATACTTGAGCCAGTCTTAGAGGCAAGACTAGGAATACAATTTACCATTTATTATACCACACGTGCACATGAGTTTCCCTCCAAGCCTCGTTTTATTTGCAGACTCGAGAATCATTGCAGTTATAGCATGGATCATAAACATTCATTACAAACTTGGAGATACAAAAGTAACTGATATTACTGCCTCTAGGGCATATCTCCTACAGACTCCCACTTGCACTAGAGTCATAATCTAGTTACATGGCTTCCCTAACACCAATGGCAATCCGGTGTTGCTCATGCTTTGCTCGTGGTAGAGGCTTCGTCATCGGGTCTGACACATTCAGATCCGTGTGAACTTTGCGTACTTTCACTAAACCTTCTTCGACATGATGTCGAATGAGTTTAAATTTGCGTTGAATATGCATTGTCTTATGGTGCGAACATGGCTCCCTTGCCTGAGCCACGGCGCCACTATTGTCACAATAGATCTCCACCGGGTCCAGAGCACTTGGAACCACACCAAGATCTTCAAGGAATTGCTTGATACCGACAGCTTTCTTGGAGGCTTCTGAAGCAGCCACATATTCCGCCTCCTTTGTAGAATCCTCCACAGTCTTTTGTTTGGAACTTTTCCAATCAACTGCACCGCCGTTCAATAAGAAAACATAGCCCGATTGAGATTTGAAGTCATCTGGGTCAGTCATGAAGCCTGCATCAGTGTAACAACTTACAATGAGCTCTTCATCACCTCCGTACACAAGGAGTAAATCCTTGGTCCTCCTGAGGTACTTAAGAATACCCTTAACTGCGGCCCAGTGTTCCAATCCTGGATCACCTTGGTACCGGCTGCTAACACTTAGCGCATAGGAAACATCCCGTCTTGTACATAGCATGGCATACATAATAGAACCAACTATCGAAGCATATGGAATATCATTCATTTGTACTCGCTCATCGAGGGTCTGAGGACACTGATTCTTGCAAAGCACTGTGCCAGGTGACATGGGGAGTAGGCCTTTCTTGGAGTTCTCCATGTTGAACCTTTTCAACACCTTGTCAATGTACGTGCTTTGGCTTAGCGCTATCAGGCGTCTTGATCTATCTCTATAGATCCTGATGCCCAATACATATGCCGCTTCGCCTAAGTCTTTCATTGAAAAACTCTTCTTCAATGAGTCTTTTATTTCGCTAAGAAATTTCACATCATTTCCAATCAACAATATGTCATCCACATACAAGATTAGAAATGCTTTTGCGCTCCCACTAAACTTCTTGTAAACACAAGATTCTTCATCGTTCCTGATGAAGCCAAACTCTTTGACCACTTCATCAAAACGAATGTTCCAGCTCCTTGATGCTTGCTTCAGACCATAAATGGCTTTCTGAAGCTTGCATACCTTTCTAGCATTCTTAGGATCGACAAAACCTTCTGGCTGTATCATGTATACATCCTGTTCAAGGTTTCCATTTAGGAAAGCCGTTTTGACATCCATCTGCCATATTTCATAATCGAAATAAGCAGCAATTGCTAGTAATATCCGAACAGACCTGAGCATGGCTACGGGCGAGAAAGTCTCGTCGTAGTCAACTCCTAGAACTTGCGTGAACCCTTTCGCGACAAGTCTAGCTTTGTGGATAGTAATGTTACCATCCGCGTCCGTCTTTCTTTTGAAAATCCATTTACAACCAATGGGTTTTACGCCATCTGGAAGTTCTTCCAAGTTCCAAACTTGGTTTTCGTACATGGATTCCATCTCGGATCTCATGGCCTTGTGCCATTCCCTTGAGCTAGGCCCCGCCATCGCTTCCTTGTAGTGCGCAGGTTCATCGTCTTCAAGAATGAAGATTTCGTTATGAAACCATTCAGGTGGCTGGATAGCCCTACCTGATCTGCGCGGTTCAGTTACAACATTGTCTGAAGTTTCCGCATCACATGCGACAACTTCTGGCTCGGTTGTAGGGATAATTTGCGGAATTACTTCCGGTTCCTTAGCCATATCAACGGTTGCTGAAGATTCACTAATCTCATTAAGCTGTACTGTCCTCCTACTCAATTCTTTAGCGAGAAACTCTTTCTCGAGAAAATGTGCAACCTTTGCGACAAACACTTTGCCCTCGGTTTGGTGGTAGAAGGAATATCCAATGGTGTTATTTGGATAACCTACAAAGTAACATTTGTCTGATCTAGGTTCTAGCTTGGTTGGCTGTAAACGTTTTACGTATGCCTCACAACCCCAAACCTTGACATGTGACACACTAGGTATCTTCCCATACCACATCTCATGTGGTGTCGTCTCAACAGACTTAGACGGTGCTCTGTTTAATGTATAAGCAGCAGTTTCTAGTGCGTGACCCCAAAAAGATATCGGTAGATCTGTAAGAGACATTATCGACCTTACCATGTCTAACAGGGTTCGGTTACGTCGTTCCGACACTCCGTTTCGCTGTGGAGTTCCGGGAGGCGTAAGCTGTGAAACGATTCCACGATCACTCAGATGTTGGCCAAACTCGTGACTAAGATATTCGCCTCCGCGATCAGACCGCAGAAACTTAATCTTTTTGTTACGATGATTTTCTACCTCATTCTAAAATTCTTTGAACTTTTCAAAGGTTTCCGACTTATGCTTCATCAAGTAGATATAGTCATACCGACTCAAATCATCAGTAAAAGTCACGAAGTAAAAATACCCACCCCGTGCGGCCGTGTTCATTGGACCACATACATCACTATGTATTATTTCCAATAATTCACCCGCCCGTTCAGGATGACCCGTGAACGGCGTCTTGGTCATTTTTCCCATCAAGCAAGCTTCACATGTGTCAAATAATTCAAAATCAAGGGACGGTAAAACTCCATCTTTATGGAGTCTTTGCATGCGTTTCTTTCCGATGTGGCCAAGCCGACAGTGCCACAAGTAAGTGGCGGTGGTATCAGCCTTCTTAAGGCGTTTAGCATTCACGTTAAAGACATCATTTCCACATTCAAGATTTAGTATGAAAAGGCCCCCAACAATGGGTGCAAATCCATAAAACATATCCTTACAATAAAGTGAACAACCATTGTTCTCAGACTTGTAGGAGTACCCGTCGTGCACTAAACATGATCCAGAGATAATGTTTCTACACAACAACGGAACAAAATAACAGTTACTAAGTTCCAAAATAAATCCTGAAGGGAGACGTAGAGGCATAATGCCGACGGCTTGAGCGGCGATCCCAGCGCCATTCCCGACACGCATCACGACTTCATTCTTTGCCAGCTTGCGCACCTTCTGAAGCCCCTGTATCGAGTTGCAAATGTGAGCAACCGATCCGGTATCAAATACCCAAGACTTAGAATTTTCGCTAGCAAGCAAAACGTCAATGACATTAACTTGTATAACAATTATACCTTTTCCGGTTTTCCCGGATTTCTTATCTTCCAGATACTTCTTGCAGTTTCTCTTCCAGTGTCCTGTGCCCTTGCAGTAGAAGCACTCAGTTTCATTCTTGGCTCCGCCCTTAGATTTGCGTTGGAAGCCGGTCTTACCGGCGCCCTTGCCTTTCTTTGGCTTGCCTTTCTTTTTGAAACTGACAGTTTTATTCACAAGCAACACTTGCTTGCGATTTTTCTGCAGTCCTCCTTCAACAGTTTTCAGCATGGCAAGCACCTCATTAGGTGTTTTGTCCATCCCATTCATGTTGTAGTTCATGACAAAACCTCCGTAAGAAGGGGGGAGTGAACAGAGCAACATGTCCATTACATGCTCTTCTGGAAGTGGAAATTCCAGGGTTTTAAGCCTTTCAGCGTAGCCAATCATATTGACTACGTGCTCGCCAACTGAACTGCCCTCAGCCATCTTGGTCTCCGACATCATCTTCATGATATCAAAACGTTCAGACCTTGCATTAAACTTGTAAAGAGCATCCAGATCCTTGATCATATCAAAGGAGTTATGGAATTCAAAACGTTTTTGAAGCTCTGAACTCATGCAAGACAGCATGAGGCACTGCACTAAGTTGTAATCATCATCCTTAGTGGCCCAGGCATTCTGTATGTCTACCGCGGCTGTTGCCGCCGGCTTTGGTGGAAGAGCTCCATCAAGCACGTACACTTTCTTAGCGCTCCTGAGGACAATCCTCAGGGTACGGACCCAGTCCGCATAGTTGTTTCCATTCGCAGCTAACTTCTCTTTCTCTAACATCGGGCCTAAGTTGAACGCGCTATTGCGAGCCATTTGATCTACAACGGAAAACACAAGTTCATTTTAGACATTGTTCATAATGATTTTTGGCACTAGTGAATAAACAATTTTATTCTAAAGTGCGCTCCCACTCAAATCAATATCTCTCATAATTGATAGTGAGTGATGCAAGATCCAACTTTCAATTTAGCGTCAAGGATGTAACCATCTCAAGTGACGAGAATTTCAATTGGTAGGCCAACTTGCCAATCACATCTCTATGTGACTCTTGTTCATCTTTCGATGCGTGTGTTCCGAGCTCATGACTTTCATGCCTGAACGTCAAGACAACCAAGTGATCTCGCTGCGAGGTCTCAACTCACCCGCCTCACACTTCTCTAATCGTTCGTATCCATGTAACCATGTGATACCCCGAAGAGATGGGTGCCGTGATGGTGCTACACTTGGGAGAACACTATCTACTTGATATTTTTGTGAGAGATCACCCTAATAAAAAGCGACTACCGCGCAATCAAGAAGGGTGCATCAAGAGGGATAAACATCTCAGGCAATTCATAATAGCATGATATGATATAGCCCCTTCTGACGGAGAAGTCAAGTATTTCTTCGTCTTCGGCATTCGCGTCGGTGTTCACCTTTGCGAAGATTGCCACCACCTTGTCGATGCACCAAATAATATTGCTATCTCTATAGCTAATAAAATAAGTGCATTACATAAGGTTGACACGCAGGTCATTAAAGTGCAATCATATGGCTCCAGCCATCATGCTGAATCATGACACGCAGGTCATGTTAATTACATCATATAGCCATCTCATACATAATCAAATTGAATATGAGCATTGTTATACCACATCACATGCAAACCATCCTGCAAAACCAAGTTAGACGCCTCTAATCGGTTTATGCAAAATTTTATTTTACGTGGCTTCTAAGGTTTTGACTTAAACCGCAGCTACCAACGTTTATCATCAAGTATGATACTTCAAGTTGCTAGATTAACTTTCCAGGGTGTATGAAACACGAGATAGTAAAATCTCGAGCCCCATACTAAACTTCGTCATACGCGTGACCCCCGTGCAGATCATATCTGCATTGCCCTTCGTCTGCGAAACATCCATCTTTCTTTAACTATGGTGGAACCCAAAGACACTGAAGCACTTCGTTGATCTGTCAATCAGCATACTCAGGAGCAGCATGAAAGGATCGCGGATTGCCAGAACTTTGTAAGATTCCACCATTCCGTCAAGATCAGGAGTACGCAAATTCACAGGAAGCAACAAGAACATCGGGTAACAGATTTCATCTGCTACCCGCACAAATAATTTTCAGCAATAGATCTCATCTACTAAAAAATTATACTATGCAATACTCATACATCTCATGTATTCTAGATCATACCATGCATCTACTCATAGCCTGGCTCTGATGCCACTGTAGGGGAACGCGACAGAAAACAAAAAAATTCGGTATAGCGAGCACGCCCAGGACCACTATGGAGAATGCATACAAGGTTTGATCTGATCTGTACCGACTCGTAGCGCAGCGGAAGAAGAGTCGGTGGAGACCGTTGGTGCAGATCCCCACAGCTAGGATTTACAACCTCCCAACCGCGAGGATGTACTCCCTCGTTGGACAGCCCTTCGGGAGGCGGTCGGACAGTCCCCCGGACGATGTCGCGGACAGCCCTTCGGGAGGACCCTCGAAACTCGAACGGAGACTCGGACGGCCCTTCGGGAGGACTCTCGAAACTCGACCTGAGACTCGGACAGCCCTTCGGGAGGACACTCGAACAGCCCCTCGGGCAAAAGATCGAAACTACGAACTCTCTACGGGGTTGCACACATACGGTGTCATCTACCCGGCAGGGCTTCGCCGTCCAGAACTAGTTCCTGCCGGAACCCAGACAGCCTTTCGGCTCTACGAAAAACTCTTTTCGTGGGAGGGAGAGAGAGAGCTTGCAAAGCAAAGCATGTGTATGAGAGCAAAGGATGAGTGTGGAGAGTGCATCTCCACCTCTATTTATAGGAAAACCCAAGGGGTAGGGTGGCACTTGAAATACCCAAAATGCCCATGAGGTGAGCACACCACAAGGGCATAAAGGGAAAGCCTCCAAATAGTGTTGCCTGCATCACCATGCCTGCATCATCCCCTAATAGTATTTCCACTATTCACAATAGTGTTTCCACTATTTACAATAGTGTTTCCACTATACATATATAGTGTTTCCACTATTTACAATAGTGTTTCCACTATACATATATAGTGTTCCCACTATTTATATATATAGTGTTTCTACTATTCAAAATAGTGTTTTCACTATTCACGAAGACATTTTTCTGCGTTCGTCAAATCCCAAATTATTTCTGTGTGCCTAGAATAATTCCAGTACCCACTAAAACAAATTTGGACGCGTTCCGAAACAATTCCGGAACAATGTTTTTCTTCAGCGAAAAGCTACCATAGCGGTTCCGGCGGCTCCGGAACACTTCCGGTTTTTTCCTCCGAAAAATCCCAGAAGTCCCCAGAATCATTCTGGCACCCTCCAAGAATTTCCAGACATGTGCCGAAACCATTTTGACTTAATGGTATACTCCGAAACAACTTTTCGGTTTTACCGGAACTATTCCAATGTTCTCTCTCCGGAACTCTTCCGTTGTCTCCGAAACTTTTTCGGTGATTTTCTCTCAGACTCCCTGTCTAGTATTCAGCAGATAGATGACCCTTAAGCGTGTGACCCTATAGGTTCGGTGAAGTATAGACATGACCCGGAACACCTTCCGATCAATGATCAGCATCGGAGCCGTGGACACCCATATCGATCCCTATACCCACACGAATAAATATTCGAGTGAACCTCCAGTTGCCGTGAGCTATTCCTGTTGCTTCGCGATATGTTACAATTACCCGAGGTGAGAAACATCGGCATCCTCGTGGATCAACACTTGTCCACAATGCCAGTTACCTCATTGCCGGTATTGTTCTCTTTTCTCGTTCCCATGTTTTGGCATCCCCGTGATCAAATCACAAAGTGTCTGGCCAGACGATGATGGATACGGTAACACCGAGAGGGCCCAGAGATATCTCTCCATCACCGAAGGAGCAAATCCCAATCTTGAGCTATCAAGTTACTTGACATACTTTTCCATGAACCCGTAAGCCGCCGTAATAGCCACCCATTTACGGATGACGTTTAACAAACCCCAAAGTTCATGAAGCAAGCATGAAGAAACTCGATACTCGCATGGTCTAAGGAATTATGCAAACATTAACTTCTCTGTGTTATTAACCATAAACTTATGACGAATGTATCTCATAGCATAACATCAATTCGGATCGATTCAACACAAGTGTTCTACCAACATCGTGCCCTCAAAATTGCCGGCATGGCCATGCCCATGATCAGGAAAACAGGATCATCATGCAATACTTGAGCCAGTCTTAGAGGCAAGACTAGGAATACAATTTACCATTTATTATACCACACGTGCACATGAGTTTCCCTCCAATCCTCGTTTTATTTGCAGACTCGAGAATCATTGCAGTTATAGCATGGATCATAAACATTCATTACAAACTTGGAGATACAAAAGTAACTGATATTACTGCCTCTAGGGCATATCTCCTACAGACTCCCACTTGCACTAGAGTCATAATCTAGTTACATGGCTTCCCTAACACCAATGGCAATCCGGTGTTGCTCATGCTTTGCTCGTGGTAGAGGCTTCGTCATCGGGTCTGACACATTCAGATCCGTGTGAACTTTGCGTACTTTCACTAAACCTTCTTCGACATGATGTCGAATGAGTTTAAATTTGCGTTGAATATGCATTGTCTTATGGTGCGAACATGGCTCCCTTGCCTGAGCCACGGCGCCACTATTGTCACAATAGATCTCCACCGGGTCCAGAGCACTTGGAACCACACCAAGATCTTCAAGGAATTGCTTGATACCGACAGCTTTCTTGGAGGCTTCTGAAGCAGCCACATATTCCGCCTCCTTTGTAGAATCCTCCACAGTCTTTTGTTTGGAACTTTTCCAATCAACTGCACCGCCGTTCAATAAGAAAACATAGCCCGATTGAGATTTGAAGTCATCTGGGTCAGTCATGAAGCCTGCATCAGTGTAACAACTTACAATGAGCTCTTCATCACCTCCGTACACAAGGAGTAAATCCTTGGTCCTCTTGAGGTACTTAAGAATACCCTTAACTGCGGCCCAGTGTTCCAATCCTGGATCACCTTGGTACCGGCTGCTAACACTTAGCGCATAGGAAACATCCGGTCTTGTACATAGCATGGCATACATAATAGAACCAACTGCCGAAGCATATGGAATATCATTCATTTGTACTCGCTCATCGAGGGTCCGAGGACACTGATTCTTGCAAAGCACTGTGCCAGGTGACATGGGGAGTAGGCCTTTCTTGGAGTTCTCCATGTTGAACCTTTTCAACACCTTGTCAATGTACGTGCTTTGGCTTAGCGCTATCAGGCGTCTTGATCTATCTCTATAGATCCTGATGCCCAATACATATGCCGCTTCGCCTAAGTCTTTCATTGAAAAACTCTTCTTCAATGAGTCTTTTATTTCGCTAAGAAATTTCACATCATTTCCAATCAACAATATGTCATCCACATACAAGATTAGAAATGCTTTTGCGCTCCCACTAAACTTCTTGTAAACACAAGATTCTTCATCGTTCCTAATGAAGCCAAACTCTTTGACCACTTCATCAAAACGAATGTTCCAGCTCCTTGATGCTTGCTTCAGACCATAAATGGCTTTCTGAAGCTTGCATACCTTTCTAGCATTCTTAGGATCGACAAAACCTTCTGGCTGTATCATGTATACATCCTGTTCAAGGTTTCCATTTAGGAAAGCCGTTTTGACATCCATCTGCCATATTTCATAATCGAAATAAGCAGCAATTGCTAGTAATATCCGAACAGACCTGAGCATGGCTACGGGCGAGAAAGTCTCGTCGTAGTCAACTCCTAGAACTTGCGTGAACCCTTTCGCGACAAGTCTAGCTTTGTGGATAGTAATGTTACCATCCGCGTCCGTCTTTCTTTTGAAAATCCATTTACAACCAATGGGTTTTACGCCATCTGGAAGTTCTTCCAAGTTCCAAACTTGGTTTTCGTACATGGATTCCATCTCGGATCTCATGGCCTTGTGCCATTCCCTTGAGCTAGGCCCCGCCATCGCTTCCTTGTAGTGCGCAGGTTCATCGTCTTCAAGAATGAAGATTTCGTTATGAAACCATTCAGGTGGCTGGATAGCCCTACCTGATCTGCGCGGTTCAGTTACAACATTGTCTGAAGTTTCCGCATCACATGCGACAACTTCCGGCTCGGTTGTAGGGATAATTTGCGGAATTACTTCTGGTTCCTTAGCCATATCAACGGTT
This sequence comes from Hordeum marinum, assembly GCA_022496015.1. Lineage (NCBI taxonomy): Eukaryota > Viridiplantae > Streptophyta > Magnoliopsida > Poales > Poaceae > Hordeum > Hordeum marinum. Next base: position 133,253 of record JAAAWK010000910.1, read on the forward strand.
GCTGAAGATTCACTAATCTCATTAAGCTGTACTGTCCTCCTACTCAATTCTTTAGCGAGAAACTCTTTCTCGAGAAAATGTGCAACCTTTGCGACAAACACTTTGCCCTCGGTTTGGTGGTAGAAGGAATATGCAATGGTGTTATTTGGATAACCTACAAAGTAACATTTGTCTGATCTAGGTTCTAGCTTGGTTGGCTGTAAACGTTTTACGTATGCCTCACAACCCCAAACCTTGAGATGTGACACACTAGGTATCTTCCCATACTACATCTCATGTGGTGTCGTCTCAACAGACTTAGATGGTGCTCTGTTTACTAGGGCATATCTCCTACAGGAAGAGTTACAAGAACGCGGTTGGTGGAGTCATACACATAGCGATTTAGGTCACGGTGGATTCCGATCTTAGCGCCGAACAACGGCGCCTCCCCGTTCAACACATGTGTAGCCCGGTGACATCTCCTACGCCTTGATCAAGCAAGGAGGAAGGAGAGGTTGAGGGAGAGCTCCGGCAGCACGAAGGCGTGGTGACAATGGAGCTGCATGGTCTCCGGCAGGGCTTCGCCAAGCACCACGGAGAACAAGGAAGAGGAAGGGTAGGGCTGCGCCGAGAGAGAGAGAGAGAACTTGAGTATTTGGCAGCCCCAAAACCCTCCACTATATATAGGAGGAGGGGGAGGGAGGGCGCAGCCCTAGGGTTCCCACCCTAGGGGTTGCGGCCGGCCCTAGATTGGCCATCTGGCCGGCAGCCAGAGAGGGAGAGGGGAGGGCGCAACCCCTAGGTGGGCCTTAGGCCTATCTGGGCCTAAGGTTTCCCCTCCTTCCCACCTTTCTTGCGCCTTGGGCCAGGGTGCAGGGCGCACCAGCCCACTCTGGGGATGGTCCCTTCCACTCTCGGCCCACGCAGCCCTCTGGTGCCCGTGTTGATGGTCAATAAAACCACTAGTTTCAAGAAGAATGGCAAGGGCAAGAAGGGTAAATCCAAGAAGGGTGGCAAAGCAGTTGCTACTCTAGTGAAGAAACCCAAGGCTGGACCCAAGCCAGAAACTGAGTGATTTCATTGCAAGGGAACTGGTCACTAGAAGCGGAACTACCACAAGTATTTGGCTGACAAGAAGGCGGCCAACAACAAACAAGGTATATATGATATACATGTTATTGATGCGTACCTTACCAACTCTCGTTGTAGTGCCTAGGTATTTCATACCGGTCCGGTTGCTCACATTTGCAACTCAAAGCAGGAACTATGGAATAGACGAAGGTTGGCAAAGGATGAAGTGACGATGCGCGTGGGAAATGGTTCCAAGGTTGATGTGATCATCGTCGGCATGCTCTCTCTTCGATTACCATCAGTATTAGTGATGAACCTGAATAATTGTTATTTAGTGTTTGCGTTAAGCATGAACATTATATTTGGATCTTGTTTAATGCGAGAAGGTTACTCATTTAAATCTGAGAAATAATGGTTGTTCTATTTATATATATGAGTGATATATTTTATGGTCATGCACCCAATGTGAGGTTTTTTTTTCATTTTGAATCTTGATAGTGATGATACACATGTTCATAACATTGACGCCAAAAGATGCAGAGTTGATAGTGATAGTACCACTTTCTTGTGGCACTACCGTTTGGGTCATATTGGTGTAAAACACATGAGGAAGCTCCATGCTGACGGAATTTTAGAGTCACTTGATTTTGAATCACTTGACACATGTGAACCATGCCTCATGGGTAAGATGACTAAAACATCGTTCTCTGGAACAATGGAACGGGCGGGTGACTTATTGGAAATCATACATACTGATGTGTGTGGTCCGATGAGCATTGAGGCGCGCGATGGATATCCTTACTTTCTCACCTTCATTGATGACTTAAGTAGATATGGGTATATTTACTTAATGAAACACAAGTCTGAAACCTTTTAAAAGTTCAAGAAATTTCCGAGTGAAGTTGAGAATCATCGTAACAAGAATATTAAATTCCTATGATCTGATCGAGGAGGAGAATATCTGAGTTATGAGTTTGGCAGTCACTTAAGACAGTGTGGAATTGTTTCACAGTTGACACCGCATATAACACCACAGCGTAATGGTGTGTCCGAACGTCGTAATCGAACCTTATTGGATATGGTGCGTTCTATGATGTCTCTTACCAATCTGCCACTATAGTTTTGGGGTTATGCATTAGAGACAACCACATTCACTTTAAATAGGGCACCATCGAAATCCGTTGAGACGGTGCCATATGAACAGTGGTTTGGCAAGAAGCCAAAGTTGTCGTTTCTTAAAGTTTGGGGATGTGATGCTTATGTCAAAAAGCTTTAGCCTGAAAAGCGGGAACCCAAAACGGAGAAATGCGTCTTCATAGGATAACCAAAAGAGACGGTTGGGTATGCCTTCTATCTTAGATCTGAAGGCAAAGTGTTTGTCACTAAGAACGAAACATTTCTTGAGAATGAGTTTCTCTCGAAAGAATTGAGTGGGAGGAAGATAGAACTTGATGCGGTTGTTGAACCTTTGTTTCAACCAGAAAGTAGTGCAACATAGAAAGGAGTTCATAAACATCCAAATTGTTATGAAATTTGCAATGTGCACCTGTCTCTGGACTGGAATTTCAGATTTTTTTTGGTAATAATAATAATAAATGGGCTCAATAACCAGATCATGTGATCTGGACGATCTGAGGATATTCTCGGTCTGTGGTGTTGTGCCATGCCCTGAGATCAAGGCCTGATTCGGCCCTTGTGCCCAAGGTCCTCACCGAATAGTGACGCCAAGGCATCATGCCCACTTGCTCCTTTGTTTGTTTAAATGTTCAATCGGTTGGCTGGGAACGGTTGCTCAAATTGTTAAAGAATGGGCTGGGGGCACTAAGAGCTGGCTGCTGGGTCAATATCATGAAACAAATATGGGAGCATGGTGGTGTACTTGAATGTCAATTAATAATTACCCAACCTAGACAGTGAAAATGCAGAAGATAAGGTAGTATAGACTGCTAATGTTGCACAGTAGCTGTCACACACTGGTAGTGATCCCATTAGTTCGTCTTGTCCTGCATGGATTTGAATGTATTTTGTATCATTTATTCGTTCTACATTTTCACCTTTTGTAAGTCCCTCTATCCTTACTTTTTCTTATGTACAACAACAGTAATCACAGTCCAAGACAATGGTTGCACAAGCCTTTACTGTCGATTTGGACAAGCCTCTTGTATTTCAGGTAAATGTGCGTGTATTTAATTTTGCACTATTTTTTCAACTTTGAGTGCCTATTTGGCATATTGGCTTTATGTTTTTTAGTACTGTCGTGGGAACGAGCTTGACAGTAGATGGTAGGGGTACGAAAGGAGAGGGGAGAGTCCTAGCTACGGCGAGGATGTACACACGGATGTATGAGTTCAGGCCCCTCTCGTGGAGGTAACAGCCCTACGTCTTAGTGCTCGAGAGCTTTATGTCCTATGGAATGTAAAGATGACAGTGGTTGCGAACCCTTGTGTAGGAGGGGAGGGGCGGATTATATAGAGTTCGCTGCCCCTCATAATTATCCCGCATCTAAGGGCCTGGTCGTGGGGCTAAAGTCTGCCGTTACAGGTAACGTACGTAGTAAATGCTACTAATGACCATTGGAACAACGTCTGCCCGTTGGGCTCTTGATGATGGCTCCTGGTCTTCTGGCGTCGAGTGAAAGCAAGGTCTTCCGAGTGACACACGACTGCCAAGTAAAGGAAGGAGTCTCCGAGTGGATATCTGTCGAGTGACTTTGGACGTCTCCAGGAATCCACTCGGAAGTTCATGCTTGATCTTCAAGTCCTCCCATGTGGTGTCCTTAGGTAGGGTAAGCGGGCCTTTCTTAGGACCCTACCCTAGGTACATATCCTTGTCATTATCCCCCGAATGGATCGGGGTCTGAGTGGTAGAAGGAGGTATCAACGTCGACCTTGAGTGGGTGCATCAAATCCTCCGAATGATATTTGGGACTTCCATGGAACTTGCGTCGATTGAACTCTGAGTATTAACGCCCATTCAGGATCGACACGCAAGATCTTCCGAATGATATTTGGGGCTTCGACAAAACTTGCGCCGATTGAATTCTTCTATGCTCGCCCGGATCCATTCAGCCTTAAAAGTGCCCGAGTAGAAATTCAGCATTTGTTTTGCTCCGAGTGAATCGACAATATCTTGGTGTTGGGAGACGTAGTAGTAAATCAAAATTTTCCTACGTGTCACCAAGATCTATCTATGGAGAAACCAACAAACGAGCGGGGAGAGATTGGATCTTCATACCTTTGAAGATCGCTAAGCGGAAGCATTACAAGAACGCGGTTGATGGAGTCGTACTCGGAGCGATTCAGATCGCGGTGGATTCCGATCTTAGCACTGAACAACGGTGCCTCCGCGTTCAACACACGTGCAGCCCGGTGACGTCTCCTACGCCTTGATCCAGCAAGGAGGAAGGAGAGGTTGGGGAAGGGCTCCAGCAGCAGCACGACGGTGTGGTGGTGGTGGAGTAACAAGGTATCCCGGCAGGGCTTCGCCTAAGCGCTACGGAGGAGGAAGAAGAGAGGTAGGGCTTCGCCGTGAGAGAGAGAGTTCAGATATGTTCTCAAGAGGAAAAACCCTTGGGTATATATAGGAGGAGGGAGAGGGAGGGCTGCCTTGGCCCCTCCTCCAAGGAGGAGAGGTTCGGCCGAACCAAAGGGATAGAGTCCACCTCCCACAAGGGAGGTGGACTCCTCTTTTAAAACCCTTTAGCCCTTATCTCTAGATCCCTATGCACATGGGCCTTTAGAAAAAGTCTTTCCCAGCCCAATAAGGGCTGGCACACTTTATCTAACAGCCCATGAGGTCCTCTGGTCGTCACACCCCTCCCGGGGGTCCTCCGGCACCCTCCCGGCACTCCCGGTACAATACCGATGAGCCCGAAAACTTTTCGGTGACCAAAACTGGAGTTCCTATATATCAATCTTTACCTCCGGACCATTCCGGAGCTCCTCGTGACGTCCGGGATCTCATCCGGGACTCCGAACAATCTTAGGTAATCACGTATACCATTTCCCTATAACCCTAGCGTCATCGAACCTTAAGTGTGTAGACCCTACGGGTTCGGGAGACACGTAGACATGACCGAGACACTTCTCTGGCTAATAACCAACAGCGGGATCTAGATACCCATGTTGGCTCCCACGTACTCCACGATGATCTCATCGGATGAACCACGATGTTGGGGATTCAATCAATCCCGTATACAACTCCCTTTGTCTATCGGTATGGTACTTGCCCGATATTCGATCGTCGGTATCCCTATACCTTGTTCAATCTCGTTACCAGCAAGTCTCTTTACTCGTTCCGCAATACATCATCCCGTGGCTAACTCCTTAGTCACATTGAGCTTATTATGATGATGTCTTACCGAGTGGGCCCAGAGATACCTCTCCGTCACACGGAGTGACAAATCCCAGTCTCGATTCGTGTCAACCCAACAGACACTTTCAGAGATACCCGTAGTGTACCGTTATAGCCACCCAATTACATTGTGACGTTTGGCACACCCAAAGCATTCTTACGGTATTCGGGAGTTACACAATCTCATGGTCTAAGGAAACGATAGTTGACATTGAAAAGCTTTAGCAAACGAACTACACGATCTTGTGCTATGCTTAGGATTGGGTCTTGTCCATCACATCATTCTCCTAATGATGTGATCCCATTATAAACGACATCCAATGTCCATGGTCATGAAACTGTGACCATCTGTTGATCAACGAGCTAGCCAACTAGAGGCTCACTAGGGAAATGTTGTGGTCTATGTATTCACACATGTATTACGGTTTCCGGTTAACACAATTATAGCATGAATAATAGACAATTATCATGAACTAGGAAATACAATAATAACCATTTTATTATTGCCTCTAGGGCATATTTCCAACACTTGGGAGGCGACGGGTCGGTCTGACAGACCCGGATTTCCTGGGATACAAAAATTTGGGACGCACGCGCGCGTGCGATGATGACGCCACGATTAGGGCAAGTGGAGGCACGACGCCTCGATTTTTGCACCGGTCATATCGCCATGCACTGGGCGCCGTCAGCGGTTGGCGTGTGCGGTAATCTCATGGGCCCACTGGTCAGTGAGACACTCGGCATGGTATAAAAGTTCCAGCACCGCGGTTTGCATAGTGCATTCGCCAGTTCTTTCTCTCTTTTCCTCCGCCTCCTCTGCTTGCAATCGTCGCACTCTGATCCTCCTCAACGAGAACCGCCGTGCCGACGATGAAGAACACGATGGAGAAGCTGGAGCGGGTGAAGAAGGTGTTGGGAGACGTAGTAGTAAATCAAAATTTTCCTACGTGTCACCAAGATCTATCTATGGAGAAACCAGCAACGAGAGGGGAGAGATTGCATCTTCATACCTTTGAAGATCGCTAAGCGGAAGCGTTACAAGAACGCGGTTGATGGAGTCGTACTCGCAGCGATTCAGATCGCGGTAGATCCGATCAAGTGCCGAACGGACGGCACCTCCGCGTTCAACACACGTGCAGCCCGGTGACGTCTCCAACACCTTGATCCAGCAATGAGGAAGGAGAGGTTGGGGAAGGGCTCCAACAGCAGCACGACGGCGTGGTGGTGGTGGAGTAGCAAGGTATTCCGACAGGGCTTCGCCTAAGCGCTGCGGAGGAGGAAGAAGAGAGGTAGGGCTTCGTCGTGAGAGAGAGAGATCAAATCCTGTTCTCAAAGGGCCAAAACCTCAAGTATATATAGTAGGAGGGAGAGGGAGGGCTGGCTTGGCCCCTCCTCCAAGGAGGAGAGGTTCGGCCGAAGTGGGGGAGGAGTCCACCTCCCACAAGGGAGGTGGATCTCCTCCTTTCAAACCCCTTTTGCCCTTATCTCTAGATCCCAGCCGCATGGGCCCTTCTAGGAGGTCTTGGCTGGCCCAATATGGGCTGGCACACCTCCTCTAAAGGCCCACTAAGTCCTCTGGTCGTCACACCCCTCCCGGGGGTCCTCCGGCACCCTCCCGGCACTCCCGGTACAATACCGATGAGCCCGAAAACTTTCCGGTGACCAAAACTGGACTTCCTATATATCAATCTTTACCTCCAGACCATTCCGGAGCTCCTCGTGACGTCCGGGATCTCATCCGGGACTCCGAACAACCTTCGGTAATCACGTATACCTTTTCCCTATAACCCTAGCGTCATCGAACCTTAAGTGTGTAGACCCTACGGGTTCGGGAGACACGTAGACATGACCGAGACACCTCTCCGGCCAATAACCAACAGCGGGATCTGGATACCCATGTTGGCTCCCACGTACTCCACGATGATCTCATCGGATGAACCACGATGTCAGGGATTCAATCAATCCCGTATACAATTCCCTTTGTCTATCGGTATGGTACTTGCCCGAGATTCGATCGTCGGTATCCCCATACCTTGTTCAATCTCGTTACCGGCAAGTCTCTTTACTCGTTCCGTAATACATCATCCCGTGACTAACTCCTTAGTCACATTGAGCTCATAATGATGATGTCTTACCGAGTGGGCCCAGAGATACCTCTCCGTCACACGGAGTGACAAATCCCAGTCTCGATTCGTGTCAACCCAACAGACACTTTCGGAGATACCCGTAGCGTACCTTTATAGCCACCCAGTTACGTTGTGACGTTTGGCACACCCAAAGCATTCCTACGGTATCCGGGAGTTACACAATCTCATGGTCTAAGGAAATGACACTTGACATTGAAAAGCTTTAGCAAACGAACTACACGATCTTGTGCTATGCTTAGGATTGGGTCTTGTCCATCACATCATTCTCCTAATGATGTGATCCCGTTATCAACGACATCCAATGTCCATGGTCATGAAACCGAGACCATCTATTGATCAACGAGCTAGCCAACTAGAGGCTCACTAGGGACACGTTGTGGTCTATGTATTCACACATGTATTACGGTTTCCGGTTAACACAATTATAGCATGAACAATAGACAATTATCATGAACCAGGAAATACAATAATAACCATTTTATTATTGCCTCTAGGGCATATTTCCAACAGTCTCCCACTTGCACTAGAGTCAATAATCTAGTTACATTGTGATGAATCGAACACCCATAGCATTCTGGTGTTGATCATGTTTTGCTCGTGAGAGAGGTTTAGTCAATGGATCTGCGACATTCAGATCCGTATGCACTTTACAAATATCTATGTCTCCCTCCTGAATGTAATCACGGATGGAGTTGAAGCGGCGCTTGATGTGTCTTGTCTTCTTGTGAAACCTGGGCTCCTTCGCAAGGGCAATAGCTCCAGTGTTGTCACAGAGTAGAGTCATCGGGCCCGACGCATTCGGAATCACTCCTAGGTCGGTGATGAACTCCTTCATCCAGACTCCCTCCTTTGCTGCTTCCGAAGCAGCTATGTACTCCGCTTCACATGTAGATGCTGCCACGACGCTTTGCTTGCTGCTGCTCCAGCTCACTGCCCCTCCATTCAAAATATACACGTATCCGGTTTGCGACTTGGAGTCGTCCGGATCTGTATCGAAGCTAGCATCGACGTAACCCTTTACGACGAGCTCTTCGGCACCTCCATAAACGAGAAACATGTCCTTTGTCCTTTTCAGGTACTTCAGGATATTCTTGACCGCTGTCCAGTGTTCCGCTCCGGGATCACTTTGGCACCTCCCTACCAAACTTATGGCAAGGTTCACATCAGGTCTGGTACACAGCATGGCATACATGATAGAGCCTATGGCTGAAGCATAGGGGATGGCACTCATCTCTTCTCTATCCTTTGCCGTGGTCGGGCATTGAGTCGTACTCAATCTCACACCTTGCAACACAGGCAAGAACCCCTTCTTGGACTGATCCATATTGAACTTCTTCAATATCTTTTCAAGGTATGTGCTTTGTGAAAGACCAATGAGGCGTTTTGATCTATCTCTATAGATCTTAATACCTAATATGTAAGCAGCTTCTCCAAGGTCCTTCATTGAAAAACACTTATTCAAGTAGGCCTTGATACTTTCCAAGAGTTCTATATTATTTCCCATTATCAGCATGTCATCCACATACAGTATAAGAAATGCTATAGAGCTCCCACTCACTTTCTTGTAAATACAGGGTTCTCCATAAACCTGTACAAACCCAAACGCTTTAATCACCTCATTAAAGCGAATGTTCCAACTCCGAGATGCTTGCACCAGCCCATAGATGGAGCGCTGGAGCTTGCATACCTTGTTAGCATCTTTAGGATCGACAAAACCTTCCGGCTGCATCATATACAGTTCTTCCTTGAGGAAGCCATTAAGGAATGCCGTTTTGACGTCCATTTGCCAGATCTCATAATCATAAAATGCGGCAACTGCTAACATGATTCGGACAGACTTTAGCATCGCTACGGGTGAGAATGTCTCATCGTAGTCAACTCCTTGAACTTGTCGATAACCCTTAGCGACAAGCCGAGCTTTATAGGCGGTCACATTACCGTCTGCGTCAGTCTTCTTCTTAAAGATCCATTTATTTTCAATGGCTCGCTTATCATCAGGCAAGTCCACCAAAGTCCATACTTTGTTCTCATACATGGATCCTATCTCGGATTTCATGGCCTCAAGCCATTTGTCGGAATTCAGGCCCGCCATCGCTTCTTCATAGTTCGAAGGTTCACCGTTGTCCAACAACATGATCTCTAGGACAGGATTACCGTACCACTCTGGTGCGGAACGTGTCCTAGTGGACCTTCGAGAAGCAACTTGATCTGATGTTTCATGATCATCATCATTAACTTCCTCTCTAGCTGGTGTAGGCTCCACAGAAACAACTTCCTGTGCTGCGCTACTCCCCGGTTCGAGTGGAGGTACAATTACCTCATCAAGTTCTATTTTCCTCCCACTTACTTCTTTCGAGAGAAACTCTTTCTCGAGAAAGGATCCATTCTTGGCAACAAAGACTTTGCCTTCGGATCGTAGGTAGAAGGTATACCCAATAGTCTCTTTGGGATATCCTATGAAGACGCACTTTTCCGCTTTGGGTTCGAGCTTCTCAGGTTGAAGTTTCTTCACATAAGCATCGCAACCCCAAACTTTTAGAAACGACAGCTTAGGTTTCTTTCCAAACCATAATTCATACGGTGTCGTCTCAACGGATTTAGACGGTGCCCTATTTAAAGTGAACGCGGCAGTCTCTAATGCATATCCCCAAAATGATAGCGGTAAGTCGGTAAGAGACATCATAGATCGCACCATATCCAATAGAGTGCGATTACGATGTTCAGACACACCATTTCGCTGAGGTGTGCCTGGCGGCGTGAGCTGTGAAACAATTCCACATTTCCTAAGGTGCGTGTCAAACTCGTGACTTAAATATTCTCCGCCACGATCAGATCGTAGGCATTTTATTTTCCTGTCACGTTGATTCTCGACCTCACTCTGAAATTCCTTGAACCTTTCAAAGGTTTCAGACTTGTGTTTCATTAAGTAGACATACCCATATCTGCTCAAGTCATCAGTGAGGGTGAGAACATAACGGTAGCCACCGCGAGCCTCGACACTCATTGGACCGCATACATCGGTATGTATTATCTCCAACAAGTCAGTTGCTCGCTCCATTGTTCCGGAGAACGGAGTTTTGGTCATCTTGCCCATGAGGCATGGTTCGCATGTGTCAAATGATTCGAAATCAAGTGACTCCAAAAGTCCATCAGCATGGAGCTTCTTCATGCGTTTGACACCAATATGGCCAAGACGGCAGTGCCACATGTAAGTGGGACTATCGTTATCAACTTTACACTTTTTGGTACTCACACTATGGACATGTGTAACATCACGTTCGAGATTCATCAGAAATAAACCATTGACCAGCGGGGCATGAGCATAGAACATTTCTCTCATATAAATAGAACAACCATTATTCTCGGATTTAAAAGAGTAGCCATCTCGTATCAAGCGAGATCCAGATACAATGTTCATGCTCAAAGCTGGTACTAAATAACAATTATTAGGGTTTAAAACTAATCCCGAAGGTAGATGTAGAGGTAGCGTGCCGACGGCGATCACATCGACCTTGGAACCATTCCCGACGCGCATCGTCACCTCGTCCTTTGCCAACCTTCGCTTATTCCGCAGCTCCTGCTTGGAGTTACAAATGTGAGCAACTGCACCGGTATCAAATACCCAGGAGCTACTACGAGCGCTGGTTAGGTACACATCAATAACAAGTATATCACATATACCTTTAACGTTGCCGACCTTCTTATCCGCTAAGTACTTGGGGCAGTTCCGCTTCCAGTGACTGGTACCCTTACAATAGAAACACTCAGTCTCAGGCTTGGGTCCATTCTTGTTCTTCTTCTTCCCGGCAACTTGCTTACCGGGCGCGGCAACAGCTTTGCCGTCCTTCTTAAAGTTCTTCTTACCCTTGCCTTTCTTGAAACTAGTGGTCTTGTTTACCATCAACACTTGATGCTCCTTTCTGATCTCGACCTCTGCTGATTTCAGCATCGAGTACAACTCAGGAATGGACTTCTCCATCCCCTGCATGTTGTAGTTCATCACAAAGCTTTTGTAGCTAGGTGGAAGCGACTGGAGGATTCTGTCAATGACTGAGTCATCCGGGAGATTAACTCCCAGCTGAGTCAAGCGGTTGTGAAGCCCAGACATCTTGAGGATGTGCTCACTAACAGAACTGTTCTCCTCCATCTTACAGCTGAAGAACTTGTCAGAGATGTCATATCTCTCGACTCGGGCATGAGCTTGGAAAACCAGTTTCAGCTCTTGGAACATCTCATATGCTCCGTGTTGCTCAAAACGCTTTTGGAGCCCCGATTCTAAACTGTAAAGCATGCCGCACTGAACAAGGGAGTAATCATCGCAGCGCGACTGCCAAGCGTTCGTAACGTCTTGGTCCGCTGGGAGAATGGGTGGGTCACCTAGCGGTGCATCAAGGACATACAATCTCTTGGAAGCTATGAGGATGATCCTCAAGCCACAGACCCAGTCCGTATAGTTGCTTCCATCATCTTTCAGCTTGGTTTTCTCTAGGAACGCGTTGAAATTGAGGTTGACATTTGCGTTGGCCATTGGATCTACAATATAGATATTAAAGGCAATTTTAGACTAAGTTCATGATAATCGAGTTCACATAATCAAATTATTCAATGAACTCCCACTCAGATAGACATCTCTCTAGTCATCTAAGTGACACATGATCCATGTCAACTAGCCCGTGTCCGATCATCACGTGAGACGGACTAGTCATCCATGGTGAACATCTCCATGTTGATCGTATCTTCTATACGACTCATGTTTGACCTTTCGGTCTTCCGTGTTCCGAGGCCATGTCTGTACATGCTAGGCTCGTCAAGTCAACCTAAGTGTTTCGCGTGTGTAAATCTGGCTTACACCCGTTGTATGCGAACGTTAGAACCTATCACACCCGATCATCACGTGGTGCTTCGGAACAACGATCCTTAGCAACGGTGCACAGTTAGGGTGAACACTTCTCTTGAAATTTTATTGAGAGATCATCTTATTTACTACCGTCGTTTTAAGCAAATAAGATGTAAACATGATAAACATCACATGCAATCAATATAGTGAGATGATATGGCCAATATCATCTTGCTCCTATGATCTCCATCTTCGGGGCACCATGATCATCATTGTCACCGGCACGACACCATGATCTCCATCATCATGATCTCCATCATTGTGTCTTCATGAGGTTGTCTCGCCAACTATTACTTCTACTGCTATGGCTAACGCTTAGCAATAAAGTAAAGTAATTACATGGCGTTTGTGATTGACTCGCAGGTCATACAATAAATAAGACAACTCCTATGGCTCCTGCCGGTTGTCATAGTCATCGACATGCAAGTCGTGAACCCTATTACAAGAACATGATCAATCTCATACATCACAATGCATCACATCACATCCTTTTGGCCATATCACATCACACGGCATATGCTGCAAAAACAAGTTAGACGTTCTCTAATTTGTAGTTGCAAGTTTTTACGTGGTTGCTATAGGTTTCTAGCAAGAACGTTTCTTACCTACGTCAAAACCACAACGTGATATGCCAATTGCTATTTACCCTTCATAAGGACCCTTTTCATCGAATCCAATCCGACTAAGGTGGGAGAGACAGACACCCGCTAGCCACCTTATGCAACTAGTGCATGTCAGGCGGTGGAACCGGTCTCACGTAAGCGTACGTGTAAGGTTGGTCCGGGCCGCTTCATCCCACAATACCGTCGAATCAAGATAAGACTAGTAACGGCAAGCATATTAACAAAATCGACGCCCACAACTGCTTTGTGTTCTACTCGTGCATAGATTCTACGCATAGACCTAGCTCATGATGCCACTGTTGGGAGACGTAGTAGTAAATCAAAATTTTCCTACGTGTCACCAAGATCTATCTATGGAGAAACCAGCAACGAGAGGGGAGAGATTGCATCTTCATACCTTTGAAGATCGCTAAGCGGAAGCGTTACAAGAACGTGGTTGATGGAGTCGTACTCGCAGCGATTCAGATCGCGGTAGATCCGATCAAGTGCCGAACGGACGGCACCTCCGCGTTCAACACACGTGCAGCCCGGTGACGTCTCCAACACCTTGATCCAGCAATGAGGAAGGAGAGGTTGGGGAAGGGCTCCAACAGCAGCACGACGGCGTGGTGGTGGTGGAGTAGCAAGGTATTCCGACAGGGCTTCGCCTAAGCGCTGCGGAGGAGGAAGAAGAGAGGTAGGGCTTCGTCGTGAGAGAGAGAGATCAAATCCTGTTCTCAAAGGGCCAAAACCTCAAGTATATATAGTAGGAGGGAGAGGGAGGGCTGGCTTGGCCCCTCCTCCAAGGAGGAGAGGTTCGGCCGAAGTGGGGGAGGAATCCACCTCCCACAAGGGAGGTGGATCTCCTCCTTTCAAACCCCTTTTGCCCTTATCTCTAGATCCCAGCCGCATGGGCCCTTCTAGGAGGTCTTGGCTGGCCCAATATGGGCTGGCACACCTCCTCTAAAGGCCCACTAAGTCCTCTGGTCGTCACACCCCTCCCGGGGGTCCTCCGGCACCCTCCCGGCACTCCCGGTACAATACCGATGAGCCCGAAAACTTTCCGGTGACCAAAACTGGACTTCCTATATATCAATCTTTACCTCCGGACCATTCCGGAGCTCCTCGTGACGTCCGGGATCTCATCCGGGACTCCGAACAACCTTCGGTAATCACGTATACCTTTTCCCTATAACCCTAGCGTCATCGAACCTTAAGTGTGTAGACCCTACGGGTTCGGGAGACATGTAGACATGACCGAGACACCTCTCCGGCCAATAACCAACAGCGGGATCTGGATACCCATGTTGGCTCCCACGTACTCCACGATGATCTCATCGGATGAACCACGATGTCAGGGATTCAATCAATCCCGTATACAATTCCCTTTGTCTATCGGTATGGTACTTGCCCGAGATTCGATCGTCGGTATCCCCATACCTTGTTCAATCTCGTTACCGGCAAGTCTCTTTACTCGTTCCGTAATACATCATCCCGTGACTAACTCCTTAGTCACATTGAGCTCATAATGATGATGTCTTACCGAGTGGGCCCAGAGATACCTCTCCGTCACACAGAGTGACAAATCCCAGTCTCGATTCGTGTCAACCCAACAGACACTTTCGGAGATACCCGTAGCGTACCTTTATAGCCACCCAGTTATGTTGTGACGTTTGGCACACCCAAAGCATTCCTACGGTATCCGGGAGTTACACAATCTCATGGTCTAAGGAAATGACACTTGACATTGAAAAGCTTTAGCAAACGAACTACACGATCTTGTGCTATGCTTAGGATTGGGTCTTGTCCATCACATCATTCTCCTAATGATGTGATCCCGTTATCAACGACATCCAATGTCCATGGTCATGAAACCGAGACCATCTATTGATCAACGAGCTAGCCAACTAGAGGCTCACTAGGGACACGTTGTGGTCTATGTATTCACACATGTATTACGGTTTCCGGTTAACACAATTATAGCATGAACAATAGACAATTATCATGAACCAGGAAATACAATAATAACCATTTTATTATTGCCTCTAGGGCATATTTCCAACAGAAGGGGTGACAAACCTCAAGGGCAAGAAGCCCTCGACCGCCCGGTTCACCACGCCCGCGGGGTGGATGCTAGGGGATTTTCTCCCCTCTATTGTCACTCGCGAGGACATGGAGGGCCTCGTCTCCGACGGGATCGTGGCAGAAGGTGCGTGGAGGCTGCCGGGGGAGGAGCGCGAGCCGGAGCCGCGCGAGAGGGAGTGGATTCTTCTCCTCTCCCATGTCAAAAGAGGTTTCTCCATGCCTCCCCACCCTTTCTTTAGGGGGTTTCTGCACTTTTTCGGTGCTCAACTGCACCACCTCTCGTCAAACACCATAGCTTATCTGTCTGCATTCGTCACTTTGTGCGAATGTTTCCTTGGTTGCTCTCCCCATTGTGGGTTGTTCAAACACCTCTTCTCGGCCAGATCCCAGACCATGAAGAAAGCTCTCCCCGCCGATGGGAAGACTCACGTGCTACAATTGTGTGGAGGCTTAGGGATTCAGAAAAGAGCCCGTAGTTCTTTGCCTGCGATGACTTTTCCCGAGTCTGTCAAAGGCTGGCAGTCGACTTGGTTTTACTGCAAAGATGTAGCAGGGCCTAATATGTCGACGGGCCTTCCCCCCTATACACCCGACCGTCCCACTGTTCCCAAACCTTTGAGGGTGATCGACGAGGAGCATGTCCAAGTGGGTATCCTAGTCGAGGTGGTGGTGCAACTGATCCGGGCGGAGTGACAGGCATGGACTTGCTGGAGACGTTTCTCGGTCGACTCATTCAGCCGCTCCAAGCCAAAGACCACACCATGTGGCACTATGCAGGCCTAGAGGACACAACCAGGACGCACCCAGATGAGGTTCCACCGGAAACCGTCGAGCAGTGGCTTTGTAGCATCACTGGAGCTTGCGACAATCCTCTAGGAGCCAAGAGGGTCCGACCTTACTCGGTCGAAAACCCACCAAAGAACCTGGTAAGTAGTGTGATGTCGACTAATATATTTATGCTGTCGAGTGGCATATTGATTTGTAAACTGACTTCTTCACTTGAATCATGTAGGAGTGGACGAACATGCACTCGCCCGTTCCCAACGGGAACCATGTGGAGGACGGCGTGGTGAGCGAGGGCGGCAGTGTGGACGGCGACGGCCTATCTGACACCGAGGACGACTATGACGACTCCGACGACGAGGAATAAGTTGAGTCACCTCCCCGGCGCAAAAGTCGCACCAAGGCCCGCCAGGATCCGGCAGCTACTGAGGACAAGGCTCTGGGCCTAAGCGAGAAGAACCCAAAACGGAGCCGCCCCTCAACTGTTGAGTCAAGCGAAAGACTAGCCAAGCAACCCAAGCAAGCCATCTCCAAGCCTCGCAAAGCTCTGCCTCGCATGAGGGTGGCCGTACCTGTCGTCTCCACGTAAGTGTTCATTTCCGATTTTTTCTGTCGACTGAAGTCTTGAGTTGTATCTGAGAAAAAGATGTTCAATCCTTCAGAGCTGCTACATCTGTGACCTCGCCTCATCGAGATGGAGGGGATGTGATGGATGTTGACACCGTTGACGCCGCCACTTCTCATAGAGGTAAGAAAGTTGTTGGTTTGTCCGAATGGGACTCGACACATGCATATGTTGATACTATTGGTTGTCGTTGCAGAGGTCATTAAGGTGGAGGACAACGAGGAGCAACTGGACACTTCACGCGCTCGCACCCGAATGTTGGGGAATGTCGCATGGGAAACAAAAAAATTCCTACGCACACGCAAACCTATCCATGGTGATGAGCATATACGAGAGGGAGAGTGGATCTACGTACCCTTGTAGATCGCTAAGCGGGAAGCATTAAGAAACGCGGTTGGTGTAGTCAAACATCTTCGCGATCCAAATCGCCGAGCGACCCGCGATCTCATCACGATCCGTCCCGCGATCCAATCACGATCCGTCCCGTGAACTCATCATGATCCGTCCCGCGAACTCATCACGATCCGTCTCACGATCTTGATCACGATCTGTCCCGCGAACTCATCACGATCCGTTTCGCGATCTCATCGCGAATCGTCTCGCGATCTTGATCAAGGTCCTTCCGATCTAGCGCAGAACGGATGGCACCTCCACGTTCACCACACGTGCATCTTGATGACGATCTCCACCATCTCGATCCAGCAAGAGGAGGTGGAGAGGAGAGAGAGTTCACCGGCAGCGTGACGGTGCTCCGGTGATGGTGGTGGAGCAATTCCGGCAGGGCTTCGCCTAAGCGCTGCAGAAATCCGATCTAGAGGAGCACCGGTGAAACGGGTAGCACGTGGCCGTAAACTGTGTGCAAAACCCTAGCTATCCACCAATATATATAGGAGGAGAGGAGGAGGAGAGGGGCTAGCGCACCAAGCCTCCTTATAGGATTCGGCCGGCCAAAGGAGGAGCAATCCTACTTCTCCTCCAATCCTAGTTGGAGTAGGATTGCTTCATATTGGCTGAATTTCCCTTTTTCCTTTAGAACTTCCTCTCCTGCGCCATGGGCCTTTGTGGCTGGTTTTCCCTTTTTTCCTTTAGAACTTCCTCTCCTACGCCATGGGCCTTTGTGGCTGGTTTTCCCAACCCACAAAGGGCTGGTTATTATTCTCCCACAGCCCATGGACCTCTTGGGGTCGAAATACCCCTCCCGGAGGCCTCCCGGTACACTACCGATGAGCCCGAAACTTTTCCGGAAACCAAACTGGGACTTCCTATATATGAATCTTTACCTCCAGACCATTCCGGAGCTCCTCGTGATGTCCGGGATCTCATCCGGGACTCCGAACAACCTTCAGTCACCACCATACATAACTCTACACTACCGAAACATCACCAAACCTTAAGTGTGCAGACCCTGCGGGTTCGAGAACTATGTAGACATGACCGAGACACCTCTATGGTCAATAACCAATGGCGGGACCTGGACATCCACATTGGTTCCTACATATTCTACGAAGATCTTTATCGGTCGAACCTCTATGTCAAGGTTTCAATTAATCCCGTATAACGTTCCCTTTGTTCTTCGGTATGTTACTTGCCCGAGATTCGATCGTCGGTATCTCCATACCTAGTTCAACCTCGTTACTGGCAAGTCTCTTTAATCGTTCCGTAATACAAGATCCCGCAACTAACAATTAGTCACGTTGCTTGCAAGACTCATTGTGATGTTGTATTACCGAGTGGGCCCTGAGATACCTCTCCGTCACACGGAGTAACAAATCCCAGTCTCGATCCATGCCAACTCAACAGACACCCTCGGAGATACCTGTAGAGCACCTTTATAGTCACCCAGTAACGTTGCAACGTTTGATACACACAAGGCTCTCCTCCGATATCCGTGAATTGCATGATCTCATGGTCATAGGAACATATACTTGACATGCAGAAAACAGTAGTAATAAACTAACACGATCATATGCTATGTTTGTAGTTTGGGTCTTGTTCATCACATCATTCTCCTAATGATGTGATCCCGTTATCAAATGACATCTCATGTCCATGGCTAGGAAACCTTAACCATCTTTTTGATCAACGAGCTAGTCTACTAGAGGCATACTAGGGACATGGTGTTGTCTATGTATCAACACATGTATCTGCGTTTCCGATCAATAAAATTATAGCATGGATAATTAACGATTATCACGAACAAGGAAATATGAAAATAACTAATTTATTATTGCCTCTAGGGCATATTTCCAACAGTCTCCCACTTGCAATAGAGTGAATAATCTAGTTCACATCACCATGTGATTCGCATTGTTATGAATCTAACACCCAATGAGTTCTGGGGCTTGATCATGCTTTGCACGCGAGAGAGGTCTTATAGTCAACGAGTCTGCGAAACTCAGATCCGTGTGTACTTTGCAAATCTCTATGTCAAACTGTAAACACTGC
The DNA here is from genome assembly GCA_022496015.1 of Hordeum marinum. NCBI lineage: Eukaryota > Viridiplantae > Streptophyta > Magnoliopsida > Poales > Poaceae > Hordeum > Hordeum marinum. The sequence continues at coordinate 152,240 of JAAAWK010000910.1, forward strand.
TACCACACTCCACTTGGTACTATTCCAAATGGCTGCTCCACTATACGTATCCAGATTGCTACTACGAGTCATCCGGATTAGTGTTAAAGCTTGCATCGACGTAACTCCTTACGACGAACTCTTTATCACATCCATAATCGAGAAACAATTCCTTTAGTCTTTTAGTCACTAAGGATAATGTTGACCGCTGTCCGGTGATTCACTTCTGGATCACTCTTGTACCCCTTGACGGACTCATGGCAAGGCACACACAAGTGCGGTACACAGCATGGCATACTATACAGAGCCTATGGCTAAGGCATAGGGGACAATGTTCGTCCTTTCTCTTTCTTCTGCCGTGGTCGAGCTTTGAGTCTTACTCAACTTCACACCTTACAAATCAGGCGAGAACTCCTTCTCTGACTGATCCATTTTGAACTCCTTCAAAATCTTGTCAAGGTATGTACTCATTGAAACTCTCATCAAGCATTTTGATCTATCTCTATAGATCTTGATGCTCAACAATTAGGTAGTTTTATCCAGGTTTTCCTTTGAAAAACACTTTTCAAACAACCATTTATGCTTTCCAGAAATTCTACATTATTTCCGATCAACAATATGTCATCCACATATACTTATCAGAAAATCTATAGTGCTCCCACTCACTTTATTGCAAATACAAGTTTCTCATAAACTTTGTACAGACTCAAAAACTTTGATCACCTCATCAAAGTGTATATTCCAACTCCGAGATGCTTGCTTCAGTCCATGGAAGGATCACTGAAGCTTGCACACCTTTTAGCATCCTTAGGACTGACAAAACCTTCTGGTTGTATCACATACAACCTTTCCTCAAGTAAACTGTTAAGGAAACGATGTTTTGACATCCATCTGCCAGATTTCATAACTCAAAAACGCAGCAACTGCTAATATAATTCCAACAGACTAGCATCACTACGAGTGAGAAAGTCTCATCGCAGTCAACTCCTTGAACTTGTCACAAACAACTTTGCAACAAGTCGAGCTTTAAAAATGGTCACATTTACCATCAGTGTCTGTCTTCATTTTAAAGATCCATTTGTACTCAACGACCTGCCGTCCAATGAGCAAGTCTACCAAAGTCTATACTTGGTTTCCATACATGGATCCTATCTCGGATTTCATGGCCTCCAACCATTTGTCGGAATCCTGGCCCATCATCGCTTCTCCATAGCTCGTAGGTTCATCGTTGTCCAACAACATGACCTCCAAGACAGAGTTGTCGTACCACTTAGGAGCAGTACACATCCTTGTCGACCTACGAAGTTCGATAGTAACTTGATCCTGAAGCTTCATGATCATCATCATTAACTTCCTCTTCAACTAACGTAGGCTTCACAGAAACATCTTTCTGCGTTGCGCTATTCTCTGGTTGAACAAAGGTTCAACAACCTCATCAAGTTCTATCTTCCTCCCACTCAATTCTTTCGAGAGAAACATTTCCTCGAGAAAGGATCCGTTTAAGCAACAAACACTTTGCACTTGGATCTGAGATAGAAGGTTCACCCAACTGTTCTTAGGGTATTCTATGAAGATGCATTTGTCCGCCTTGGGTTCGACCTCATTAGGTGAAAACATTTTCCACACAAGTGTCGCAGCCCCAAACATTAAGAAATGACAGCTTAGGTTTCTATCATACCATAATTAACACGGTGTCATCTCAACGGATTTAGATGATGCCCTATTTAAAGTGAATGTAGTTTGTCTCTAATGCATAACCCCAAATTTATAGTAGTAAAACGATAAGAGACATCATAGCACGCACCATATCAATAGAGCATGACTATGATGTTCGGACACACCATCACACTATGGTGCTCCAGGTGGCGTTTAGTTGTGAAACAACTTTCACATTGTCTTTAAGTTGTATGCCAAACTCGTAACTCAGATATTCACCTCCACGATCATATCGCAGCAATTTTATCTTCTTGTCACGATGATCAAAAACTTCACTCTAAATTTGCTCGAACCTTTCAAATGATTCAGACTTGTGTTTCATTAAGTAAATATACACTATATCTACTCAAATCATCAGTGAAGGTAAGAAAATAACGATATCCACTGCACGCTACAAGACTCACTAGATTGCATACATCAACATGTATCATTTCCAATGAATCACTTGCCCGCTCCATCCAACGGGGTCCTTTAGTCATCTTGCCAAAGACGCATGGTTCGCATGTCTCAACTGATTTGAAATCGAATGAGTCCAAAGATCCATCTGCATGGAGTTTCTTCATGCGCTTTATACCAATATGACATTTGGCGGCAGTGCCACAAGTATGTGGTACTATCATTATTAACTTTGTATCTTTTGACATCTATGTTATGAACATGTGCATTACTTAGGATCAAGATTTCAACAAACCATTCTCACTGGGTGCATGACCATTGAAGGTATCATTCATGTAAACAAAATAACCATTATTCTCTAACTTAAATGAATAACCGTATTGCAATAATCATGATCTAATCATGTTCATGCTCAACGCAAAACACCAAATAACATTTAGGTTCGTCACTAATCCTGAAGGTAGAGAGAGCGTGCGATGTTGATCACATCAACCTTGGAAACATTTCCAACACATATCGTCACCTCATCCTTAGCTAGCTCTCCGTTTATTCCGTAGCTTTTACTTCGAGTTACTAACATTTAGCAACTGAACCAGTATCCAATACTCAGGTGCTACTAGGAGAACTAGCAAGGTACACATCAATAACACGTATATAAAATATACTTCTGTCAACGTTGCCAGCCTTCTTATCTACCAAGTATCTAGGGTTGTTCCGCTTCAGCGACCGCTCACCTCATAACAGAAGCACTTAGTCTCAGGTTTTGAGTTCAACTTTGGGTTGCTTCACTGGAGCAGCAACTGACTTGCTATCCATGAAGTTTCCCTCCTTGCTCTTGCCCTTCTCGAAACTAGTGGTTTGATTAACCATCAATACTTGACGCTCCTTCTTGATTTCTACCTTCGCGGTGTCAAACATCGCGAACAGCTCAGGGATCAACATTTATATCCCTGGCGTTTTATGGTTCATCACCAAGTTCTAGTAGCTCAGTGGCAGTAACTTGGAGAACTATGTCAATCACTATCTTATCTGGAAGATCAACTCCCACTTGATTCAAGCGATTGTAGCACCCAGACAATCTGAGTACGTGCTCAACGATTGAGCTATTCTCTTTCATCTTGCAGGCCAAGAATCTTGTTGGAGATCTCATATCTCGCAACACGGGCACGAGCCTGAGATCCTAATTTCAGCTCTTAGAACATCTCATATGTTCCGTGACATTCAAAACGTTTTGGAGCCTCAATTCTAAGCCGTAATGCATGACACACTAAACTATCAAGTAGTCATCGGAACGTGCATGTCAGATGTTCACAACATCTACAGACGACGCTAGAGGGGGTGGCGCACCGTGCGGTGCATTAAGGACATAAGCCTTCTGTGCAGCAACGAGGACAATCCTCACATCACAGACCCAGTCCGCAATATTGCTACCATCATCTTTCAATTCTATTTCTCTTGGAACATATAAAAACTAAGGGAGCTACAACGCGAGCTAGTAATCTACAACATAATTTGCAAAGACACTATTGACTATGTTCATGATAATGAGTTCAATTAATCATATTACTTCAGAACTCCCACTCAAATTGACATCCCTCCGGTCATTCGAGTGATACATGATCCAAATTCACCAACTCAAGTCTGATCATCACATGACTTGAGGTGGCTACAATGGTGAACATCATTATGTTGATCATATTTACTATATGACTCATGTTCGACCTTTCGGTCTCTTGTGTTCCGAGGCCATGTCTGTACATGCTAGTCTCGTCAAGTTTAACCCGAGTGTTCTGCACGTGCAAATCTGGCTTGCACCCATTGTATGTGAACGTAGAGTCTATCACACCCGATCATCACGTGGTGTCTCAACACGACGAACTTTCGCAATGGTGCACACTCGGGGAGAACACAATTTATCTTGAAATTAAGTGAGGGATAACCTTATAATGCTATCGTCGTCCTAAGAAAAACAAGGTGCATAAAAGGATTAACATCTCATGCAAATCATAAGTGACATGATATGGCCATGATATTGTGCTTTTGATCTCCATCATGAAAGCACCGACATGATCTCCATCGTCACCGGCATGACACCATGATCTCCATCATCTTGTTCTCCATCAATGTGTCGCCATCGGGGTTGTCACGCCCTGCATGCTTCTACTACTATTGCTACCGTTTAGCGATAAAGTAAAGCATTACATAGCGCTTAATGATTGACACGCAGGTCATACAATAATTAAAGACAACCCTATGGCTCCTGCCGGTTGCCGTATTCATCGACATGCAAGTCGTGATAATCTATACATCACATGATCATCTCATACATCACATATATCACATCATGTAATTGGCCATATCATATCACAACATACCCTACAAAAACAAGTTAGACGTCCTCTAATTGTTGTTGCATGTTTTACGTGGCTGCTACGGGTATCTAGCAAGAATGATTCTCACCTATGCATAAACCACAACGGTGATACACTAGTTGCTTTTCAACCTTCTCAAGGACCGCCTTTGTCAGATACGATCCGACTAAAGTGAGACAAACTGTCGCCCACAAGCCATCTAAGCAACAAGTTGCGTCTAGGGAACCGGCCTCTCGTAAACGTACGAGTAATGTTGGTCTGAGCCGTTTTATCTCACAATCCCGCTGAACCAAAATCCAACCAAGGTAGGAAGCAATGTAAGCAACAACACCCACAAACCTTTTGTGTTCTACTCGAGATCTCATCGAACCATCAACCTAGCTCATGATGCCACTGTTGGGGAACGTCGCATGGGAAACAAAAAAAATTTCCTACGCACACGCAAACCTATCCATGGTGATGAGCATCTACGAGAGGGAGAGTGGATCTACGTACCCTGGTAGATCGCTAAGCGGGAAGCGTTAAGAAATGCGGTTGGTGTAGTCGAACATCTTCACGATCCAAATCGCCAAGCATCCCGTGATCTCATCACGATCCGTCCCGCAATCCAATCACGATCCATCCCGCGAACTCATCATGATCCGTCCCGCGAACTCATCACGATCCGTCTCACGATCTTGATCACGATCTGTCCCGCGAACTCATCACGATCCGTTCCGTGATCTCATCGCGAATCGTCTCGCGATCTCGATCATGGTCCTTCTGATCTAGCGCCGAACGGATGGCACCTCCGCGTTCAACACACGTGTATCTTGATGACGATCTCCACCGTCTCGATCCAGCAAGAGGAGGTGGAGAGGAGAGAGAGTTCACCGGCAGCGTGACGGTGCTTCGGTGATGGCGGTGGAGGAATTCCGGCAGGGCTTCGCCTAAGCGCTGCAGAAATCCGATCTAGAGGAGCACCAGTGAAACGGGTAGCACGTGGCCGTAAACTGTGTGCAAAACCCTATCTATCCACCAATATATATAGGAGGAGAGGAGGAGGAGAGGGGCTGGCGCACCAAGCCTCCCTATAGGATTCGGCCGGCCAAAGGAGGAGCAATACTACTTCTCCTCCAATCCTAGTTGGAGTAGGATTGCTTCCTATTGGCAGAACTTCCTCTCCTGCGCCATGGGCCTTTGTGGCTGGTTTTCCCTTTTTCCTTTAGAACTTCCTCTCCTATGACATGGGCCTTTGTGGCTGGTTTTCCCAGCCCACTAAGGGCTGGTTATTATTATCCCACAGCCCATGGACCTCTTGGGGTCGAAATACCCCTCCCGGAGGCCTCCCGGTACACTACCGGCACTCCCGGTACACTACCGATGAGCCCGAAACTTTACCGGAAACCAAACTGGGACTTCCTATATATGTATCTTTACCTCCGGACCATTCCGGAGCTCCTCGTGACGTCCGGATCTCATCCGGGACTCCGAACAACCTTCGGTCACCACCATACATAACTCTACACTACCGAAACGTCACCAAACCTTAAGTGTGCAGACCCTGCGGGTTCGAGAACTATGTAGACATGACCGAGACACCTCTACGGTCAATAACCAATGGCGGGACCTGGACATCCACATTGGTTCCTACATATTCTACGAAGATCTTTATCGGTCGAACCTCTATGTCAAGGATTCAATTAATCCCGTATAACGTTCCCTTTGTTCTTCGGTATGTTACTTGCCCGAGATTCGATTGTTGGTATCTCCATACCTAGTTCAACCTTGTTACTGGCAAGTCTCTTTACTCGTTCCGTAATACAAGATCCCGCAACTAATAATTAGTCACATTGCTTGCAAGGCTCATTGTGGTGTTGTATTACGGAGTGGGCCCTGAGATACCTCTCCGTCACACGGAGTAACAAATCCCAGTCTCGATCCATGCCAACTCAACATACACCCTCGGAGATACCTGTAGAGCACCTTTATAGTCACCCAGTAATGTTGCGACGTTTGATACACACAAGGCACTCCTCCGATATCCGTGAGTTGCATGATCTCATGGTCATAGGAACATATACTTGACATGCAGAAAACAGTAGCAATAAACTAACACGATCATATGCTACGTTTGTAGTTTGGGTCTTGTCCATCACATCATTCTCCTAATGATGTGATCGCGTTATCAAATGACATCTCATGTCCATGGCTAGGAAACCTTAACCATCTTTTTGATCAACGAGCTAGTCTACTAGATGCATACTAGGGACATGGTGTTGTCTATGTATCCACACATGTATCTGCGTTTCCGATCAATACAATTATAGCATGGATAATAAACGATTATCACGAACAAGGAAATATGACAATAACTAATTTATTATTGCCTCTAGGGCATATTTCCAACACCGAAGAGCGTCATCGGTGCAGGCACCTCAGCGCTCAACTGCAGAGTCTTCCCAGGGGAGAGGTGGCTCAACGCAACCTAGGGTTGAGCCCGCAACGCCTTTGTCGCATGCTCCTCCAGCCGTCTCGACCGTTGTGACGTCGACTCCAACTGGACCCCCTCATGCTGCCTCAGCTGCCCCAACGACCATGCCGACCCCACCTGTGACGGCTTTCTCTCTGCATTGCACCCCGAAAGATCAGACCGAAGCTGCGAAAGAAGCCATGATTCAGGCGGAGCAGCTCATGCTAAGGACCAAGGAAGCGTACGAGGCCAGCAAACTGGCTTTTGACGTTAGCGCAGCCCTCTGCACCAATGTCCGAGTAAGTTCAATAGAGACATCTTTTGAATTTGTTTATGGCGTGCGAAGCACCAGAGCCACTCGACATGTCGAGTGGACTTTCTTCTCGAATTTTTCTAAGATAGTCATTCGCTGGCGTTTGATACCCAGTCGACTGTCCCCAACGTCACTTGCCAATTGAATTTCTGTCTTGTGTCGATTCCAGAGGGCTTGTGAACTTGGGGCGGAGTACAAGGATGTGGAGGACGAACGGAATCGGCTGTAGGTGGATCTGGCGGTGGCCAACAATGCTCTAGAGCGAGTGCGTGTGAAGATGAAGAATTTGGGAGGTAATTACTGCCGACTTTCTGCATTCTCCTCTTCACTCTTCATGTTTTGAACCGAGTGCTCTCACTCGAACAGACGTACGCAATGAAAACCATCAACTCCGAGCGCGACTCAACAATGTTGTTTCTTTAGATTCCATGAAGAAGGCGCTGGTGCTGGGGAACGTTGCATGGGAAACAAAAAATTTCCTACGCACACGCAAACCTATCCATGGTGATGAGCATCTACGAGAGGGAGAGTGGATCTACGTACCCTGGTAGATTGCTAAGCGGGAAGCGTTAAGAAATGCGGTTGGCGTAGTCGAACATCTTCACGATCCAAATCGCCGAGCGTCCCGTGATCTCATCACGATCCGTCCCGCGATCCAATCACGATCCATCCCGCGAACTCATCATGATCCGTCCCCCGAACTCATCACGATCCATCTCACGATCTTGATCACGATCTGTCCCGCGAACTCATCACGATCCATTCCATGATCTCATCGCGAATCGTCTCGCGATCTCGATCACGGTCCTTCTGATCTAGCGCTGAACGGATGGCACCTCCGCGTTCAACACACGTGCATCTTGATGACGATCTCCACCGTCTCGATCCAGCAAGAGGAGGTGGAGAGGAGAGAGAGTTCACCGGCAGTGTGACGGTGCTTCGGTGATGGCGGTGGAGGAATTACGGCAGGGCTTCGCCTAAGCGCTGCAGAAATCCGATCTAGAGGAGCACCAGTGAAACGGGTAGCACGTGGCCGTAAACTGTGTGCAAAACCCTAGCTATCCACCAATATATATAGGAGGAGAGGAGGAGGAGAGGGGCTGGCGCACCAAGCCTCCCTATAGGATTCGGCCGGCCAAAGGAGGAGCAATACTACTTCTCCTCCAATCCTAGTTGGAGTAGGATTGCTTCCTATTGGCAGAACTTCCTCTCCTGCGCCATGGGCCTCTGTGGCTGGTTTTCCCTTTTTCCTTTGGAACTTCCTCTCCTATGCCATGGGCCTTTGTGGCTGGTTTTCCCAGCCCACTAAGGGCTGGTTATTATTATCCCACAGCCCATGGACCTCTTGGGGTCGAAATACCCCTCCCGGAGGCCTCCCGGTACACTACCGGCACTCCCGGTACACTACCGATGAGCCCGAAACTTTACCGGAAACCAAACTGGGACTTCCTATATATGAATCTTTACCTCCGGACCATTCTGGAGCTCCTCGTGACGTCCGGATCTCATCCAGGACTCCGAACAACCTTCGGTCACCACCATACATAACTCTACACTACCGAAACGTCACCAAACCTTAAGTGTGCAGACCCTGCGGGTTCGAGAACTATGTAGACATGACCGAGACACCTCTACGGTCAATAACCAATGGCGGGACCTGGACATCCACATTGGTTCCTACATATTCTACGGAGATCTTTATCGGTCGAACCTCTATGTCAAGGATTCAATTAATCCCGTATAACGTTCCCTTTGTTCTTCGGTATGTTACTTGCCCGAGATTCGATTGTTGGTATCTCCATACCTAGTTCAACCTCGTTACTGGCAAGTCTCTTTACTCGTTCCGTAATACAAGATCCCACAACTAATAATTAGTCCCATTGCTTGCAAGGCTCATTGTGGTGTTGTATTACCGAGTGGGCCCTGAGATACCTCTCCGTCACACGGAGTAACAAATCCCAGTCTCGATCCATGCCAACTCAACATACACCCTCGGAGATACCTGTAGAGCACCTTTATAGTCACCCAGTAATGTTGCGACGTTTGATACACACAAGGCACTCCTCCGATATCCGTGAGTTGCATGATCTCATGGTCATAGGAACATATACTTGACATGCAGAAAACAGTAGCAATAAACTAACACGATCATATGCTACGTTTGTAGTTTGGGTCTTGTCCATCACATCATTCTCCTAATGATGTGATCCCGTTATCAAATGACATCTCATGTCCATGGCTAGGAAACCTTAACCATCTTTTTGATCAACGAGCTAGTCTACTAGATGCATACTAGGGACATGGTGTTGTCTATGTATCCACACATGTATCTGCGTTTCCGATCAATACAATTATAGCATGGATAATAAACGATTATCACGAACAAGGAAATATGACAATAACTAATTTATTATTGCCTCTAGGGCATATTTCCAACACCGAAGAGCGTCATCGGTGCAGGCACCTCGGCGCTTAACTGCAGAGTCTTCCCAGGGGAGAGGTGGCTCAACGCAACCTAGGGTTGAGCCCGCAACGCCTCTGTCGCATGCTCCTCCAGCCGTCTCGACCGTTGTGACGTCGACTCCAACTGGACCCCCTCATGCTGCCTCAGCTGCCCCAACGACCATGCCGACCCCACCTGTGACGGCCTTCTCTCTGCATTGCACCCCGAAAGATCAGACCAAAGCTGCGAAAGAAGCCATGATTCAGGCGGAGCAGCTCATGCCAAGGACCAAGGAAGCATACGAGGCCAGCAAACTGGCTTTTGACGTTAGCGCAGCCCTCTGCACCAATGTCCGAGTAAGTTCAATAGAGACATCTTTTGAATTTGTTTATGGCGTGCAAAGCACCAGAGCCACTCGACATGTCGAGTGGACTTTCTTCTCGAATTTTTCTAAGATAGTCATTCGTTGGCGTTTGATACCCAGTCGACTGTCCCCAACGTCACTTGCCAATTGAATTTCTATCTTGTGTTGATTCCAGAGGGCTTGTGAACTTGGGGCGGAGTACAAGGATGTGGAGGACGAACGGAATCGGCTGTAGGTGGATCTGGCGATGGCCAACAATGCTCTGGAGCGAGTGCATGTGAAGATGAAGAATTTGGGAGGTAATTACTGCCGACTTTCTGCATTCTCCTTTTCACTCTTCATGTTTTGAACCGAGTGCTCTCACTCGAACAGACGTACGCAATGAAAACCATCAACTCTGAGCGCGACTCAACAATGTTGTTTCTTTAGATTCCATGAAGAAGGCGCTGGTGCTGGGGAACGTTGCATGGGAAACAAAAATTTTCCTACGCGCACGCAAACCTATCCATGGTGATGAGCATCTACGAGAGGGAGAGTGGATCTACGTACCCTTGTAGATCGCTAAGCGGGAAGCATTAAGAAACGCGGTTGGTGTAGTTGTACTTCTTCGCGATCCAAATCGCCGAGAGTCCCGCGATCTAATCACGAACCGTCCCGCGAACCAATCACGAACCGTCCCGCGATCTCGTCACGATCAGTCCCGCGATCCGATCACGAATGTCCCGTGGCCTTGATCACTATCCTTCCGATCTAGTATCGAACGGACGGCACCTCCGCGTTCAGCACACGTGCAGCTTGATGACGATCTCCACCGTCTTGATCTAGCAAGAGGAGGCGGAGAGGAGGGAGAGTTCACCGGCAGCGTAACGGCGCTCCGGCGATGGTGGTGGAGTGGTTCCGGCAGGGCTTCGCCTATGCACTGCAGAAAACCGATCTAGAGGAGCACCGGTGAAACGGGTAGCACGTGGCCGTAAACTATGTCTAAACAGCACCCAATCCACCAGTATATAAAGGAGGGAGGGAGAGGCAGACTTGGCGCTAGCCCAAGGTCTCCTAGGAGTCGGCCGGCTAGAGGGGGAGGAGTCCTACTCCTCCTCCACTCCTAGTAGGAGTAGGACTCTCCCTTTTTGCCTTTTTTTCCACCTTTTCCTTTAGGATTTTTGCCTCCTGCGCCATGGGCCTTGCTGTGGCTGTTTCTCCAGCCCAATAAGGGCTGGTTGTCACTCTCCAAAGCCCATGGACCCTCTGGGGTCGAAATACCCCTCCCGGAGGTCCCCCAGTACACTACCGGCACTCCCTGTACACTACCGATGAGCCCGAAACTTTTCCGGCGACCAAACTGGGACTTCCTATATATGAATCTTTACCTCCGGACCATTCCGGAGCTCCTCGTGACATCCGGGATCTCATCCGGGACTCCTAACAACCTTCGGTCACCACCATACATAACTCTACACTACTGAAACATCACCGAACCTTAAGTGTGCAGACCCTGCGGGATCGAGAACTATGTAGACATGACCTAGACACCTCTACGGTCAATAACAAATGGCGGGACCTAGACGTCCACATTGGTTCCTACATATTCTACGAAGATCTTCATCGGTCGAACCTCTATGTCAAGGATTCAGTTAACCCTGTATAACGTTCCCTTTGTTCTTTGGTATGTTACTTGCCCGAGATTCGATCGTCGGCATCTCCATACCTAGTTCAACCTCGTTACCGGCAAGTCTCTTTACTCGTTTCGTAATACAAGATCCCGCAACTAACAATTAGTCACATTGCTTGCAAGGCTCATTGTGATGTTGCATTACCGAGTGGGCCCCGAGATACCTCTCCGTCACACGGAGTAACAAATCCCAGTCTCGATCCATGCCAACTCAACAGACACCATCGGAGATACCTGTAGAGCACCTTTATCATCACCCAGTTACGTTGCGACGTTTGATACACACAAGTCACTCCACCGATATCCATGAGTTGCATGATCTCATGGTCATAGGAACATATACTTGACATGCGGAAAACAATAGCAATAAACTGACACGATCATATGCTACGTTTGTAGTTTGGGTCTTGTCCATCACATCATTCTCCCAATGATGTGATCCCGTTATCAAATGACATCACATGTCAATGGCTAGGAAACCCTGACATCACATGTCAACGAGCTAGTTCACTAGAGGCATACTAGGGACACAATGTTGTCTATTTACCCACACATGCAATGTGTTTCCAATCACTAAAATTATAGCATGGATAATAAATGATTATCATGAACAAGGAAATATAATAATAAACACTTTATATATTACCTCTAGGGCATATTTCCAACAGTCTCCCACTTGCACTAGAGTCAATAATCTAGTTCACATCACTATGTGATTTACATGGTAATGAATCGAACACCCATACAGTTCTGGTGTTGATCATGTTTAGCCCTTGGAAGAGGTTTAGTCAACGGGTCTGCAACATTCAGATCCGTGTGCACTTTGCAAATATTTATGTTCTTCTCCTCGATGTAGAACCGGATGGAGTTGAAGCATCGCTTTATGTGTCTGGTCCTCTTGTGAAACCTTGGTTCCTTGGCTAGAGCAATGGCACCAGTGTTGTCATAGAACAGGTTTATTGGATTCAGTGCACTGTGCACTACTCCAAGATCTGTCATGAACTGCTTCATCCAGACACCTTCCTTCGCTGCCTCCGAGGTTGCGATGTACTCCGCTTCGCATGTAGAATCAGCTACCACGCTTTGCTTGGAACTGCACCAGCTTACCGCTCCCCTATTAAGAATAAATATGTATCCAGTTTGCAACTTAGAATCATCCGAATCAGTGTCAAAGCTTGCATCGACGTAACCCTTTACGACGAGCTCTTCATCACCTCCATAAACGAGAAACATGTCCTTAGTCCTGTTAAGGTACTTAAGGATATTCTTGACCGCTTGCCAGTGCTCCACTCCAGGATCACTTTGAAACCTTTCGGCCATACTTTTGGCAAGGCTAACATTGGGTCTTGTGCACATCATTGCATACATGATAGAGCCTATGGCTGAAGCATAGGGGATGACGCTCATCTTTTCTTTATCTTCTGCAGTCACTGGGCATTGAGTCTTACTCAACTTCCCACCTTGTAACACAGGCAAGAACCCTTTCTTGGACTGTTCCATTTTGAACTTCTTCAAAACTTTATCAAGGTATGTGCTCTGTGAAAGTGCTATTAAGCGTCTCGACCTATCTCTATAGATCTTAATGCCTAATATGAAAGCAACTTCTCCTAGGTCCTTCATTGAAAAACTCTTATTCAAATATTCCTTCACGCTTTCCAGCATTTCTATATTGTTTCCAATCAGTAATATGTCATCCACATATAACACTAGAAACGCTATAGAGCTCCCACTCACTTTCTTGTAAATACAAGCTTCCTCATAAACTTGTATAAACCCAAACGCTTTGATCACCTCATCAAAGCGCTTATTCCAACTCCGAGATGCTTGCACCAGTCCATAAATGGATCGCTAGAGTTTGCAAACTTTGTCAGCATTCTCTAGATCTACAAAACCTTCGGGTTGCATCATATACAACTCTTCCTCAAGGAAACAGTTGAGGAACGCTGTTTTGACATCCATCTGCCAAATTTCATAGTCGAAATAAGCAGCTAAGCCCTTGAGTGTGAGGATAGCTCATCACTCGGAGTATTTTTTTGACTTAGGCAAAGCATGTTCGCAACTAAGCCCCCTGAGTGTGAAGATTGCTCATCACTCGGAGTATTTTTTTTTTGAACTTAGGCGAATGTCGATTCACAGCTAAGTTGTCGAGTGTTGGATTACTATCCACTCGATGAGGTTTTTAACTTAGGCGAAACATGTTCGCAACTAAGCCCTTGAGTGTGAGGATAGCTCATCACTCGGAGTAGTTTTTGGACTTAGGCGAATGTCGATTCGCAACTAAGTTGTCGAGTGTTGGATTACTATCCACTCAACGACGTTTTTAACTTAGGCGAAACATGTTCGCAGCTAAGCCCCCGAGTGTGAGGATTGCTCATCACTCGGAGTATTTTTTGAACTTAGGCGAATGTCGATTCGCAGCTAAGTTGTCGAGTGTTGGATTACTATCCACTCTACGATGTTTTTAACTTAGGCGAAACGTGTTCGCAGCTAAGCCCCCGAGTGTGAGGATTGGTCATCACTCGAAGTATTTTTTGAACTTAGGCGAATGTCGATTCGCAGCTAAGTTGTCGAGTGTTGGATTACTATCCACTCGACGACGTTTTTAACTTAGGCGAAACATGTTCGCAGCTAAGCCCCCGAGTGTGAGGATTGCTCATCACTCGGAGTATTTTTTGAACTTAGGCGAATGTCGATCCGCAGCTAAGTTGTCGAGTGTTGGATTACTATCCACTCGACGATGTTTTTAACTTAGGCGAAACATGTTCGCAGCTAAGCCCCCGAGTGTGAGGATTGCTCATCACTCGGAGTATTTTTTTTGAACCTAAGCGAAGACGGATTCGTAAATAGGCCATCGAGTGAATGGACTGCTATCCACCCGACAGGGTTTTTAACTTAGGCGAAACATGTTCGCAGCTAAGCCTCCGAGTGTGAGGATTGCTCATCACTCGGAGTATCCCCAAGAATGTAGTTGTACGATCAGAGTCGACAATACAAATTGCAGAAATGTGAATTGCATTGATGAAGTATTCTTATTACATCAGAAAACTCTTGTCTCAAGTGTAAAAACGCTCGAGCAGATCTCCATTCCAAGCTCGTGGCTCATCTATGTGCTTCATGAGATTATACAGGTGATGGGCTCCATTGTTTAGCACCTTAGTGACGACAAAAGGGCCTTCCCACGCCGGAGCGAGCTTGTGAGGTCATTGTTGATTCACTCGGAGCACCAAGTCTCCTTCATGGAACGCCCGACTCCTGACATTCTTTGCATGGAAGCGCCGTAGGTCTTGCTGATAGGTAGTAGTCCAGATTAAAGCCATCTCTCGCTCCTCCTCCAGAAGATCTACCCCATCTTGTTTGGCCTGTTCAGCTTCAGCTTCAGAGTACAGCTCCACTCGAGGAGAATTGTGGGCCAAGTCAGTCGGCAATATGGCTTCAGCACCATAGACAAGGAAGAAAGGAGTTCGTCCAGTCGACCGATTAGGCGTTGTCCTCAGTCCCCACAAGCCAGACGGCAGCTCAGTTACCCAGGCCCCGGCAGGATGATCCAAATGACGTATTAGACGAGGCTTCAGACCTTGCAGAATGAGACCATTAGCCCGCTCGACTTGCCCATTGGTTTGAGGATGCGCAACAGAAGCATAATCCACTCGGGTGCCTTGGGAGTTACAGAATCTCCTGAATTCTTCCGAGTCAACATTAGTGTCGTTGTCTGTGATGATGTTGTGTGGGATGCCGTATCGGATAATGATCTCCCTCCTGAATGTGACCGTCGTACGAGAATTTAGCTTCGTGATGGGATTGGCTTCAATCCACTTGGTGAATTTGTCGACTGCTACCAACAAGTGGGTGAATCCTCCTTTTCCGGGTCGGAAGGGATCAACCATGTCGAGTCCCAAAACCACAAATGGTCAGGCGAGAGGAATTGTCTTCAGAGCAGACGCCGGCTTTGTTGGAAATATGCCCTAGAGACAATAATAAAATGGTTATTATTGTATTTCCTTGTTCATGATAATTGTCAATTGTTCATGCTCTAATTGTGTTAACCGGAAACCGTAAAACATGTGTGAATATATAGACCGCAATATGTCCCTAGTGAGCCTCTAGTTGGCTAGCTCGTTGATCAATAGATGGTCACGGTTTCATGACCATGGACATTGGATGTCGTTGATAATGGGATCACATCATTAGGAGAATGATGTGATGGACAAGACCCAATCCTAAGCATAGCACAAGATCGTGTAGTTCGTCTGCAAAAGCTTTTCAATGTCAAGTATCGTTTCCTTAGACCATGAGATTGTGCAACTCCCGGATACCGTAGAAATGATTTGGTTGTGCCAAACGTCACAACATAACTGGGTGGCTACAAAGGTGCACTACAGGTATCTCTGAAAGTGTCTGTTAGGTTGGCACGAATCGAGACTGGGATTTGTTACTCCGTGTGACGGAGAGGTATCTCTGGGCCCACTCGGTAAGACATCATTATAATGAGCTCAATGTGACTAAGGAGTTAGCCATGGGATGATGTATTACGGAACGAGTAAAGAGACTTGCCGGTAACGAGATTGAACAAGGTATAGGGATACCAACGATTGAATCTCGGGCAAGTATCATACCGATAGACAAAAGGAATTGTATACGGGATTGATTGAATCCCCGACATCGTGGTTCATCTGATGAGATCATCGTGGAGCATGTGGGAGCCAACATGGGTATCCAGATCCCGCTGTTGGTTATTGACTGGAGAGGTGTCTCGGTCATGTCTACGTGTCTCCCGAACCCGTAGGGTCTACACACTTAAGGTTCGATGACGCTACGGTTATAGGGAAATAGTGTACGTGGTTACCAAAGGTAGTTCGGAGTCCCAAATGAGATCCCAGATGTCACGAGGAGTTCCGAAATGGTCCAGAAACAAATATTGATATATAGGAAGTGACGATTTGGCCACCGAAAGTGTTTCGGGAATTATCGGAACGTACTGGGACCACCGAAGGGGTTCCGGGGGTCCACCAAGTGGGGCCACTAGCCCCAGAGGGCTGCATGGGCCGAAGGTGGAGGGAACCAGCCCCTAGGTGGGCTGGTGCGCCCCCCACAAGGGGTCCAAGGCGCAGCAAGAGGTGTAGGGGGGCAAACCCTAGGGCAGATGGGCCCTAGGCCCATCTAGGGCGCCACCCCTCCCCTCTCCCACCCTGGCTGCCGGCCAGATTGATGTGGTGGCTGCCGCACCACCCTAGGGTGGAAACCCTAGGGCGCAACCCTCCCCTCCTCCTCCTCGTATGTATAGTGGGGGGTTTTAGGGATGCAAAACACATGAGTTCCTCTTCTCTCGGCGCAGCCCTACTCCTCCCTCTCCTCGTTCTCCGTAGTGCTTGGCGAAGCCCTACCGGAGACCATGCTGCTCCACCGTCACCACGCCGTCGTGGTACCGGAGCTCTTCCCCAACCTCTCGTTCCTCCTTGCTGGATCAAGGCGTAGGAGACGTCACCGGGCTGCACGTGTGTTGAACGTGGAGGCGCCGTTGTTCGGCGCTGAGATCAGAATCCACCGCGATCTGAATCGCTATGAGTATGACTCCACCAACCGCGTTCTTGTAACGCTTCAGCTTAGCGATCTTCAAAGGTATGAAGATACAATCTCTCCCCACCCGTTGATGGTTTCTTCCTAGATAGATCTTTGTGACATGTAGGAATTTTTTTGATTTACTACAACGTCTCCCAACAGTGGCATCATGAGCTACATCTATGCGTAGAATCTATGCACGAGTAGACACAAGTTGTTGTGGGCGTCGATCTATTTAATATGCTTGCTGTTACTAGTCTTATCTTGATTCGACGGTATTGTGGGATGAAGCGGCCCAGACCAACTTTACACCTACGCTTACGTGAGACCGGTTCCACCGCCTCACATGCACTTGTTGCATAAGGTGGATAGCGGGTGTCTGTCTCTCCTACCTTAGTCGGATTGGATTCAATGAAAAGGGTCCTTATGAAGGGTAAATAGCAATTGGCATATCACGTTGTGGTTTTGGCATAGGTAAGAAACGTTCTTGCTAGAAACCTATAGCAGACACGTAAAAACTTGCAACTACAAATTACAGGACGTCTAACTTGTTTTTGCAGCATGTGCCTTGTGATGTGATATGGCCAAAAGGATATGATGTGATGCATTGTGATGTATGAGATTGATCATGTTCTTGTAATAGGATTCACGACTTGCATGTCGATGAGTATGACAACCAGCAGGAGCCATAGGAGTTGTCTTATTTTATTGTATGACCTGCGTGTCAATCATAAACGCCATGTAATTACTTTACTTTATTGCTAAACGTTAGCCATAGTAGTAGAAGTAATAGTTGGCAAGATAACTTCATGAAGACACGATGACGCAGATCATGATGATGCAGATCATGGTGTCGTGCCGGTGATAGTGATGATCATGTGAAAGACCTATGAGGCGTCTCGATCTATCTCTATAGATCTTAATACCTAATATGTAAGCAGCTTCTCCAAGGTCCTTCATTGAAAAACACTTATTCAAGTAGGCCTTTATACTTTCCAAGAGTCCTATATCATTCCCCATTATCAGCATGTCATCCACATATAATATAAGAAATGCTACAGAGCTCCCACTCACTTTCTTGTAAATACAGGGTTCTCCATAAACCTGTACAAACCCAAACGCTTTAATCACCTCATTAAAGCGAATGTTCCAACTCCAAGATGCTTGCACTAGCCCATAGATGGAGCGCTGGAGCTTGCATACTTTGTTAGCATCTTTAGGATCGACAAAAGCTTCCGGCTCCATCATATACAATTCTTCCTTGAGGAAGCCATTAAGGAATGTTGTTTTGACGTCCATTTGCTAGATCTCATAATCATAAAATGCGGCAATTGCTAACATGATTCGGACAGACTTCAGCATCGCATGGGTGAGAAAGTCTCATCGTAGTCAACTCCTTGAACTTGTCGATAACCCTTAGCGACAAGCCGAGCCTTATAGACGGTCACATTACCATCCCCGTCAGTCTTCTTCTTAAACATCCGTTTATTTTCAATGGCTTGCTTATCATCAGGCAAGTCCACCAAAGTCCATACTTTGTTCTCTTACATGGATCCTATCTCGGATTTGATGGCCTCAAGCCATTTGTTGGAATCCGGACCCGCCATCGCTTCTTCATAGTTCGAAGGTTCACCGTATTCCAACAACATGATCTCTAGGACAGGGTTTGCCGTACCACTCTGGTGTGGAACGTTTCCTAGTGGACCTTCGATGTTCGATAGTAACTTGATCTGAAGTTTCATGATCATCATCATTAATTTCCTCTCCAGCCGGTGTAGGCTCCACAGAAACAACTTCCTGTGTTGCGCTAATCTCCAGTTCGAGTGGAGGTACGATTACCTCATCAAGTTCTATTTTCCTCCCACTTACTTCTTTTGAGAGAAACTCTTTCTCGGGAAAGGATCCATTCTTGGCAACAAAGACTTTGCCCTCGGATCGCAGGTAGAAGGTATACCCAATAGTCTCTTTGGGATATCCTATGAAGACGCACTTTTCCGCTTTGGGTTCGAGCTTCTCAGGTTGAAGTTTCTTCACATAAGCATCCCCAAACTTTTAGAAACGACAGCTTAGGTTTCTTTCCAAACCATAATTCATACGGTGTCGTCTCAATAGACTTTGACGGTGCCCTATTTAAAGTGAATGTGGCAGTCTTTAATGTATATCCCCAAAATGATAGTGGTAAGTCGGTAAGAGACATCATAGATCACACCATATCCAATAGAGTGCGATTACGATGTTTAGACACACCATTTCGCTGAGGTGTGCCAGGCGGCGTGAGACACATATGCTGGCCCTACGGGTACCGATAACCCTAGCGTCATCGAACCTTAAGTGTGTAGACCCTACTGGTTCGGGAGACACGTAGACATGACCGAGACACCTCTCCGGTCAATAACCAACAGCGGGATCTGGATACCCATGTTGGCTCTCTAGTACTCCACGATGATCTCATCGGATGAACCACGATGTCGGGGATTCAATCAATCCCGTATTCAATTCCCTTTGTCTATCGGTATGATACTTGCCCGAGATTCGATCATCGGTATCCCTATACCTTGTTCAATCTTGTTACCGGCATGTCTCTTTACTTGTTCCATAATACATCATCCCGTGGCTAACTCCTTAGTCACATTGAGCTCATTATGATGATGTATTACCGAGTGGGCCCAAAGATACCTCTCCGTCACACGGAGTGACAAATCCCAGTCTCGATTCAAGCCAACCCAACAGACAATTTTGGAGATACCCGTAGTGTACCTTTATAGACACCCAGTTATGTTGTGACGTTTGGCACACCCAAAGCATTCCTACGGTATCCGGGAGTTGCACAATCTCATGGTCTAAGGAAACGATACTTGACATTGAAAAGCTTTAGCAGACGAACTACATGATCTTGTGCTATGCTTAGGATTGGGTCTTGTCCATCACATCATTCTCCTAATGATGTGATCTCGTTATCAACGACATCTAATGTCCATGGTCATGAAACCGTGACCATCTATTGATCAACGAGCTAGCCAACTAGAGGCTCACTAGGGACATGTTATGGTCTATGTATTCAGACATGTATTCTGGTTTCCGGTTAACACAATTATAGCATGAACAATAGAGAATTATCATGAACAAGGAAATAGAAAAATAACCATTTTATTATTGCCTCTAGGGCATATTTCCAACACTAGGACTCCTCCCCCACTTCGGCCGAACCTCTCCTCCTTGGAGGAGGGGCCAAGCCAGCCCTCCCTCTCCCTCCTACTATATATACTTGAGGTTTTGGCCCTTTGAGAACAGGATTTGATCTCTCTCTCTCACGACGAAGCCCTACCTCTCTTCTTCCTCCTCCGCAGCGCTTAGGCGAAGCCCTGTCGGAATACCTTGCTACTCCACCACCACCACGCCGTCGTGCTGCTGTTGGAGCCCTTCCCCAACCTCTCCTTCCTCCTTGCTGGATCAAGGTGTTGGAGACGTCACCGGGCTGCACGTGTGTTGAACGCGGAGGTGCCGTCCGTTCGGCACTTGATCGGATCTACCGCGATCTGAATCGCTGCGAGTACGACTCCATCAACCGCGTTCTTGTAACGCTTCCGCTTAGCGATCTTCAAAGGTATGAAGATGCAATCTCTCCCCTCTCGTTGCTGGTTTCTCCATAGATAGATCTTGGTGACACGTAGGAAAATTTTGATTTACTACTACGTCTCCCAACAGTGGCATCATGAGCTAGGTCTATGCGTAGAATCTATGCACGAGTAGAACACAAAGCAGTTGTGGGCGTCGATTTTGTTAATATGCTTGCCGTTACTAGTCTTATCTTGATTCGACGGTATTGTGGGATGAAGCGGCCCGGACCAACCTTACACGTACGCTTACGTGAGACCGGTTCCACCGCCTGACATGCACTAGTTGCATAAGGTGGCTAGCGGGTGTCTGTCTCTCCCACCTTAGTCGGATTGGATTCGATGAAAAGGGTCCTTATGAAGGGTAAATAGCAATTGGCATATCACGTTGTGGTTTTGACGTAGGTAAGAAACGTTCTTGCTAGAAACCTATAGCAACCACGTAAAAACTTGCAACTACAAATTAGAGAACGTCTAACTTGTTTTTGCAGCATATGCCGTGTGATGTGATATGGCCAAAAGGATGTGATGTGATGCATTGTGATGTATGAGATTGATCATGTTCTTGTAATAGGGTTCACGACTTGCATGTCGATGACTATGACAACCGGCAGGAGCCATAGGAGTTGTCTTATTTATTGTATGACCTGCGAGTCAATCACAAACGCCATGTAATTACTTTACTTTATTGCTAAGCGTTAGCCATAGCAGTAGAAGTAATAGTTGGCGAGACAACCTCATGAAGACACAATGATGGAGATCATGATGATGGAGATCATGGTGTCGTGCCGGTGACAATGATGATCATGGTGCCCCGAAGATGGAGATCATAGGAGCAAGATGATATTGGCCATATCATCTCACTATATTGATTGCATGTGATGTTTATCATGTTTACATCTTATTTGCTTAAAACGACGGTAGTAAATAAGATGATCTCTCAATAAAATTTCAAGAGAAGTGTTCACCCTAACTGTGCACCGTTGCTAAGGATCGTTGTTCCGAAGCACCACGTGATGATCGGGTGTGATAGGTTCTAACGTTCGCATACAACGGGTGTAAGCCAGATTTACACACGCGAAACACTTAGGTTGACTTGACGAGCCTAGCATGTACAGACATGGCCTCGGAACACGGAAGACCGAAAGGTCGAACATGAGTCGTATAGAAGATACGATCAACATGGAGATGTTCACCATGGATGACTAGTCCGTCTCACGTGATGATCGGACACGGGCTAGTTGACATGGATCATGTGTCACTTAGATGACTAGAGAGATGTCTATCTGAGTGGGAGTTCATTGAATAATTTGATTATGTGAACTCGATTATCATGAACTTAGTCTAAAATTGCCTTTAATATCTATATTGTAGATCCAATGGCCAACGCAAATGTCAACCTCAATTTCAACGCGTTCCTAGAGAAAACCAAGCTGAAAGATGATGGAAGCAACTATACGGACTGGGTCTGTGGCTTGAGGATCATCCTCATAGCTTCCAAGAGATTGTATGTCCTTGATGCACCGCTAGGTGACCCACCCATTCTCCCAGCGGACCAAGACGTTACGAACGCTTGGCAGTCGCGCTGCGATGATTACTCCCTTGTTCAGTGCGGCATGCTTTACAGTTTAGAATCGGGGCTCCAAAAGCGTTTTGAGCAACACGGAGCATATGAGATGTTCCAAGAGCTGAAACTGGTTTTCCAAGCTCATGCCCGAGTCGAGAGATATGACATCTCTGACAAGTTCTTCAGCTGTAAGATGGAGGAGAACAGTTCTGTTAGTGAGCACATCCTCAAGATGTCTGGGCTTCACAACCGCTTGACTCAGCTGGGAGTTAATCTCCCGGATGACTCAGTCATTGACAGAATCCTCCAGTCGCTTCCACCTAGCTACAAAAGCTTTGTGATGAACTACAACATGCAGGGGATGGAGAAGTCCATTCCTGAGTTGTACTCGATGCTGAAATCAGCAGAGGTCGAGATCAGAAAGGAGCATCAAGTGTTGATGGTAAACAAGACCACTAGTTTCAAGAAAGGCAAGGGTAAGAAGAACTTTAAGAAGGACGGCAAAGCTGTTGCCGCGCCCGGTAAGCAAGTTGCCGGGAAGAAGAAGAACAAGAATGGACCCAAGCCTGAGACTGAGTGTTTCTATTGTAAGGGTACCAGTCACTGGAAGCGGAACTGCCCCAAGTACTTAGCGGATAAGAAGGTCGGCAACGTTAAAGGTATATGTGATATACTTGTTATTGATGTGTACCTAACCAGCGCTCGTAGTAGCTCCTGGGTATTTGATACCGGTGCAGTTGCTCACATTTGTAACTCCAAGCAGGAGCTGCGGAATAAGCGAAGGTTGGCAAAGGACGAGGTGACGATGCGCGTCGGGAATGGTTCCAAGGTCGATGTGATCGCCGTCGGCACGCTACCTCTACATCTACCTTCGGGATTAGTTTTAAACCCTAATAATTGTTATTTAGTACCAGCTTTGAGCATGAACATTGTATCTGGATCTCGCTTGATACGAGATGGCTACTCTTTTAAATCCGAGAATAATGGTTGTTCTATTTATATGAGAGAAATGTTCTATGCTCATGCCCCGCTGGTCAATGGTTTATTTCTGATGAATCTCGAACGTGATGTTACACATGTCCATAGTGTGAGTACCAAAAAGTGTAAAGTTGATAACGATAGTCCCACTTACATGTGGCACTGCCGTCTTGGCCATATTGGTGTCAAACGCATGAAGAAGCTCCATGCTGATGGACTTTTGGAGTCACTTGATTTCGAATCATTTGACACATGCGAACCATGCCTCATGGGCAAGATGACCAAAACTCCGTTCTCCGGAACAATGGAGCGAGCAACTGACTTGTTGGAGATAATACATACCGATGTATGCGGTCCAATGAGTGTCGAGGCTCGCGGTGGCTACCGTTATGTTCTCACCCTCACTGATGACTTGAGCAGATATGGGTATGTCTACTTAATGAAACACAAGTCTGAAACCTTTGAAAGGTTCAAGGAATTTCAGAGTGAGGTCGAGAATCAACGTGACAGGAAAATAAAATGCCTACGATCTGATCGTGGCGGAGAATATTTAAGTCACGAGTTTGACACGCACCTTAGGAAATGTGGAATTGTTTCACAGCTCACGCCGCCAGGCACACCTCAGCGAAATGGTGTGTCTGAACATCGTAATCGCACTCTATTGGATATGGTGCGATCTATGATGTCTCTTACCGACTTACCGCTATCATTTTGGGGATATGCATTAGAGACTGCCGCGTTCACTTTAAATAGGGCACCGTCTAAATCCGTTGAGACGACACCGTATGAATTATGGTTTGGAAAGAAACCTAAGCTGTCGTTTCTAAAAGTTTGGGGTTGCGATGCTTATGTGAAGAAACTTCAACCTGAGAAGCTCGAACCCAAAGCGGAAAAGTGCGTCTTCATAGGATATCCCAAAGAGACTATTGGGTATACCTTCTACCTACGATCCGAAGGCAAAGTCTTTGTTGCCAAGAATGGATCCTTTCTCGAGAAAGAGTTTCTCTCGAAAGAAGTAAGTGGGAGGAAAATAGAACTTGATGAGGTAATTGTACCTCCACTCGAACCGGGGAGTAGCGCAGCACAGGAAGTTGTTTCTGTGGAGCCTACACCAGCTAGAGAGGAAGTTAATGATGATGATCATGAAACATCAGATCAAGTTGCTTCTCGAAGGTCCACTAGGACACGTTCCGCACCAGAGTGGTACGGTAATCCTGTCCTAGAGATCATGTTGTTGGACAACGGTGAACCTTCGAACTATGAAGAAGCGATGGCGGGCCTGAATTCCGACAAATGGCTTGAGGCCATGAAATCCGAGATAGGATCCATGTATGAGAACAAAGTATGGACTTTGGTGGACTTGCCTGATGATAAGCAAGCCATTGAAAATAAATGGATCTTTAAGAAGAAGACTGACGCAGACGGTAATGTGACCGCCTATAAAGCTCGGCTTGTCGCTAAGGGTTATCGACAAGTTCAAGGAGTTGACTACGATGAGACATTCTCACCCGTAGCGATGCTAAAGTCTGTCCGAATCATGTTAGCAGTTGCCGCATTTTATGATTATGAGATCTGGCAAATGGACATCAAAACGGCATTCCTTAATGGCTTCCTCAAGGAAGAACTGTATATGATGCAGCCGGAAGGTTTTGTCGATCCTAAAGATGCTAACAAGGTATGCAAGCTCCAGCGCTCCATCTATGGGCTGGTGCAAGCATCTCGGAGTTGGAACATTCGCTTTAATGAGGTGATTAAAGCGTTTGGGTTTGTACAGGTTTATGGAGAACCCTGTATTTACAAGAAAGTGAGTGGGAGCTCTATAGCATTTCTTATACTGTATGTGGATGACATGCTGATAATGGGAAATAATATAGAACTCTTGGAAAGTATCAAGGCCTACTTGAATAAGTGTTTTTCAATGAAGGACCTTGGAGAAGCTGCTTACATATTAGGTATTAAGATCTATAGAGATAGATCAAAACGCCTCATTGGTCTTTCACAAAGCACATACCTTGAAAAGATATTGAAGAAGTTCAATATGGATCAGTCCAAGAAGGGGTTCTTGCCTGTGTTGCAAGGTGTGAGATTGAGTACGACTCAATGCCCGACCACGGCAAAGGATAGAGAAGAGATGAGTGCCATCCCCTATGCTTCAGCCATAGGCTCTATCATGTATGCCATGCTGTGTACCAGACCTGATGTGAACCTTGCCATAAGTTTGGTAGGGAGGTACCAAAGTGATCCCGGAGCGGAACACTGGACAGCGGTCAAGAATATCCTGAAGTACCTGAAAAGGACAAAGGACATGTTTCTCGTTTATGGAGGTGCCGAAGAGCTCGTCGTAAAGGGTTACGTCGATGCTAGCTTCGATACAGATCCGGACGACTCCAAGTCACAAACCGGATACGTGTATATTTTGAATGGAGGGGCAGTGAGCTGGAGCAGCAGCAAGCAAAGCGTCGTGGCAACATCTACATGTGAAGCGGAGTACATAGCTGCTTCGGAAGCAGCAAAGGAGGGAGTCTGGATGAAGGAGTTCATCACCGACCTAGGAGTGATTCCGAATGCGTCGGGCCCGATGACTCTACTCTGTGACAACACTGGAGCTATTGCCCTTGCGAAGGAGCCCAGGTTTCACAAGAAGACAAGACACATCAAGCGCCGCTTCAACTCCATCCGTGATTACATTCAGGAGGGAGACATAGATATTTGTAAAGTGCATACGGATCTGAATGTCGCAGATCCATTGACTAAACCTCTCTCACGAGCAAAACATGATCAACACCAGAATGCTATGGGTGTTCGATTCATCACAATGTAACTAGATTATTGACTCTAGTACAAGTGGGAGACTGTTGGAAATATGCCCTAGAGGCAATAATAAAATGGTTATTATTGTATTTCCTGGTTCATGATAATTGTCTATTGTTCATGCTATAATTGTGTTAACCGGAAACCGTAATACATGTGTGAATACATAGACCACAACGTGTCCCTAGTGAGCCTCTAGTTGGCTAGCTCGTTGATCAATAGATGGTCTCGGTTTCATGACCATGGACATTGGATGTCGTTGATAACGGGATCACATCATTAGGAGAATGATGTGATGGACAAGACCCAATCCTAAGCATAGCACAAGATCGTGTAGTTCGTTTGCTAAAGCTTTTCAATGTCAAGTGTCATTTCCTTAGACCATGAGATTGTGTAACTCCCGGATACCGTAGGAATGCTTTGGGTGTGCCAAACGTCACAACGTAACTGGGTGGCTATAAAGGTACACTACGGGTATCTCCGAAAGTGTCTGTTGGGTTGACACGAATCGAGACTGGGATTTGTCACTCCGTGTGACGGAGAGGTATCTCTGGGCCCACTCGGTAAGACATCATCATTATGAGCTCAATGTGACTAAGGAGTTAGTCACGGGATGATGTATTACGGAACGAGTAAAGAGACTTGCCGGTAACGAGATTGAACAAGGTATGGGGATACCGACGATCGAATCTCGGGCAAGTACCATACCGATAGACAAAGGGAATTGTATACGGGATTGATTGAATCCCTGACATCGTGGTTCATCCGATGAGATCATCGTGGAGTACGTGGGAGCCAACATGGGTATCCAGATCCCGCTGTTGGTTATTGGCCGGAGAGGTGTCTCGGTCATGTCTACGTGTCTCCCGAACCCGTAGGGTCTACACACTTAAGGTTCGATGACGCTAGGGTTATAGGGAAAAGGTATACGTGATTACCGAAGGTTGTTCGGAGTCCCGGATGAGATCCCGGACGTCACGAGGAGCTCCGGAATGGTCTGGAGGTAAAGATTGATATATAGGAAGTCCAGTTTTGGTCACCGGAAAGTTTTCGGGCTCATCGGTATTGTACCGGGAGTGCCGGGAGGGTGCCGGAGGACCCCCGGGAGGGGTGTGACGACCAGAGGACTTAGTGGGCCTGTAGAGGAGGTGTGCCAGCCCATATTGGGCCAGCCAAGACCTCCTAGAAGGGCCCATGCGGCTGGGATCTAGAGATAAGGGCAAAAGGGGTTTGAAAGGAGGAGATCCACCTCCCTTGTGGGAGGTGGACTCCTCCCCCACTTCGGCCGAACCTCTCCTCCTTGGAGGAGGGGCCAAGCCAGCCCTCCCTCTCCCTCCTACTATATATACTTGAGGTTTTGGCCCTTTGAGAACAGGATTTGATCTCTCTCTCTCACGACGAAGCCCTACCTCTCTTCTTCCTCCTCCGCAGCGCTTAGGCGAAGCCCTGTCGGAATACCTTGCTACTCCACCACCACCACGCCGTCGTGCTGCTGTTGGAGCCCTTCCCCAACCTCTCCTTCCTCCTTGCTGGATCAAGGTGTTGGAGACGTCACCGGGCTGCACGTGTGTTGAACGCGGAGGTGCCGTCCGTTCGGCACTTGATCGGATCTACCGCGATCTGAATCGCTGCGAGTACGACTCCATCAACCGCGTTCTTGTAACGCTTCCGCTTAGCGATCTTCAAAGGTATGAAGATGCAATCTCTCCCCTCTCGTTGCTGGTTTCTCCATAGATAGATCTTGGTGACACGTAGGAAAATTTTGATTTACTACTACGTCTCCCAACAAGATGGGCCCTAGGCCCATCTAGGGCGCCGCCCCTCCCCTCTCCCCTCTCTGCCCGGCGGCCAGATCCCATCTTGGGGCTGCCGCCACCCCTAGGGTGGGAACCCTAGGGGCTGTGCCCTCTCCCCCCTCCACCTATATATAGTGGTGGGTTTTAGGGCTGCAACACACGGTTTTTCTTCCTCTCTCGTTGCAGCCCTGCCTCTCACTCTCCTCGTTCTACGTAGTGCTTAGCGAAGCTCTGCGGGAGTGCCACGCGGCTCCACCGTCACCATGCCGTCATGCTGCCAGAGCTCTCCCTCAACCTCTCCTTCCTCCTTGCTGGATCAAGGCGTAGGAGACGTCACCGGGCTGCACGTGTGTTGAACACGGAGGCACCATTGTTCGGTGCTAAGATCGGAATCCACCGCGATCTGAATCGCTGCGAGTATGACTCCACCAACCGCGTTCTTGTAACGCTTCCGCTGAGCGATCTTCAAAGGTACGAAGATGCAATCTCTTCCCCCTCGTTGCTGGTTTCTCCATAGATAGATATTGGTGACACGTAGGAAAAAAATGATTTACTACTACGTCTCCCAACAACTAGTGCATGTCAGGTGGTGGAAACGGTCTCACGTAAGCGTACGTGTAAAGTTGGTCCGGGCGTCTTCATCCCACAATACCGCTGAATCAAGATAAGACTAGTAGTGGTAAGCAAATTAACAAGATCGACACCCACAACTGCTTTGTGTTCTACTCGTGCATAGATTCTACGCATAAACATAGCTCATGATGCCACTATTGGGAGACGTAGTAGTAAATCAAAAAAAATTCCTACGTGTCCCCAAGATCTATCTATGGAGAACCCAGCAACGAGTGGGGAGATATTGCATATTCATACCTTTGAAGATCGCTGAGCGGAAGCGTTACAAGAACGCGGTCGGTGGACTCGTACTCGTAGCGATTCAGATCGCGGTGGAATCCAATCTCAGCGCCGAACAATGGCGCCTCCGCGTTCAACACACGTGCAGCCGTATGATGTCTCCTACGCCTTTTTCCAGCAAGGAGGAAGGAGAGGTTGGGGAAGAGCTCCGGCAGCACAACGGCGTGGTGACGGTGGAGCAGCATGGTCTCCGGTAGGGCTTCGCCAAGCGCTACGGAGAACAAGGAGAGGGAGGAGTAGGGCTGCGCCGAGAGGAGAGGAACTCATGTGTTGGGCAGCCCTAAAACCTCACATATATATAGGGGAGAGGGAGGAGGAGGCACCCCATCTAGGGTTCCCACCCTATAGGGTGCGACAGCCTTAGATGGGGCTTGGCCGGTGGCCAGAGAGGGAGGAGTGGAGGGCGCAGCCCTAGGTGGGCCTTAGGCCCATCTAGACCTAGGGTTTCCCCTCCCTCCACCTTTCCCGCGCCTTGGGCCTGATGGGAGGGGCGCACTAGCCCACCTAGGGGCTAGTTCCCTCCACCTTCGGCCCATGCAACCCTCCGGGGCTGGTGGCCCCAATTGGTGGACCCGCGGAACCCTTCCGGTGGTCCCGATACGTTATCGGTAATTCCCGAAACACTTTCGGTGGCCAAATCCTCACTTCCTATATAACAATCATTGTTTCCGGACCATTCCGGAACTCCTCGTGACGTCCGGGATCTCATCCGGGACTCCGAACAACCTTCGGTAACCACGTACACTATTTCCCTATAAACCTAGAGTCATCAAACCTTAAGTGTGTAGACCCTACGGGTTCGGGAGACACGTAGACATGACCGAGACACCTCTCCGGTCAATAACCAACAGCGGGATCTGGATACCAATATTGGATCCCACATGCTCCACGATAATCTCATCGGATGAACCATGAGTTCGGGGATTCAATTAATCCCGTATACAATTCCCTTTGTCTACCGGTATGATACTTGCCCGAGATTCGATCGTCGGTATCCCTATACCTTGTTCAATCTCGTTACCGGCAAGTCTCTTTACTCATTCCGTAATACATCATCTCGTGGCTAACTCCTTGGTCACATTGATCTCATTATGATGATGTCTTACCGAGTGGGCCCAGAGATACCTCTCCGTTACACGGAGTGACAAATCCTAGTCTCGATTCGTGCCAACCCAACAGACACTTTCGGAGATACTCGTAGTGCACCTTTATAGCCACCCAATTACGTTGTGACGTTTGGCACACCCAAAGTATTCCTACGGTATCCGAGAGTTGCACAATCTCATGGTCTAAGGAAACGATACTTGACATTGGAAAAGCTTTAGCAGACGAACTACATGATCTTGAGCTATGCTTAGGATTGGGTCTTGTCCATCACATCATTCTCCTAATGATGTGATACCGTTATCAACGACATCCAATGTCCATGGTCATGAAACCGTGACCATCTATTGATCAACGAGCTAGCCAACTAGAGGCTCACTAGGGACATATTGGGGTCTATGTATTCACACATGCATTACAGTTTCCGGTTAATACAATCATAGCATGAACAATAGACAATTATCATGAACAAGGAAATACAATAATAACCATTTTATTATTGCCTCTAGGGCATATTTCCAACATTAGCCACCTGATGATGTGTTACAGAATGAGTAAAGGGAGTTGCTGGTAATGAGATTGAACAAGGTATAAGGATACCGACGATCGAATCTTGGGCAAGTGTCATAGCGGTAGACAACGGGAATTGTATACGGGATTGATTGAATCCCCGACATCGTGGTTCATTCGATGAGATCATCATGGAGAATGTGGGAGCCAACATGGGTATCTAGATCCCGCTATTGGTTATTGACCGGAGAGGTGTCTCGGTCATGTCTACGTGCCTCCCGAACCCGTAGGGTCTACAGACTTAAGGTTTGATGACACTAGGGTTATAGGGAAATAGTGTACATGGTTACCGAAGGTTGTTCGGAGTCCCGAATGAGATTTCGGACGTCACGAGGAGTTCCGTAATGGTCCGGAGGTAAAGATTCATATATATGAAGTGAGGTTTTAGTCATCCGAAGTGTTTCGGGCATCACCAGTAACGTATCGGGACCACCGGAAGGTTTTCGGGGGTCCACCGGGAGGGGCCACCTGCCCAGGAGGGCTGCATGGACCGCAAGTGGGAGGGAACCAGCCCCTAGGTGGGCTGGTGCGCCTCCCACATGGGCCCAAGGCGCAGCACAAGAGGAGATGGGGGCAAACCCTAGGGCAGATGGGCCCTAGGCCCATCTAGGGCGCCGCCCCTCCCCTCTCTCCCTCTGGCCGCCGCAACAGATGGCATATGGGGCTGCCACCGGCCCTTAAGGGGGAACCCTAGGGTGCAACCCTCCTTCCTCCTCCTCCTATTTATAGTGGTGGGTTTTGGGGCTGCCAACACACGAGTTCCTCTCTCTCTCGGCGCAGCTCTACCCTTCCTCTTCCTCGTTCTCCGTAGTGCTTGGCGAAGCCCTACCGGAGACCACGGAGCTCCACCGTCACCACGCCGTCATGCTGCCGGAGCTCTCCCTCAACCTCTCCTTCCTCCTTGCTGGATCAAAGCGTAGGAGACATCACCGGGCTGCATGTGTGTTGAACGCGGAGGCACCGTTGTTCGGAGCTTAGATTGGAATCGACCGCGATCTGAATCGCTGCGAGTATGACTCCACCAACTGCGTTCTTGTAACGCTTCCGCTTTGCGATCTTCAAAGGTATGAAGATGCACTCCCCTTACTCGTTGCTAGTTTCTCCATAGATTGATCTTGGTGACACGTAGGAATTTTTTTGATTTACCACTATGATCCCCAACAGTACCAAAGTGATCCCAGAATGGAACACTGGACAGCGGTCAAGAATATCCTTAAGTACCTGAAAAGGACTAAGGATATGTTTCTCGTTTGTTGAGGTGCCGAAGAGCTCGTCCTAAAGGGTTACGTCGATGCTAGCTTCGACACAGATTCAGATGACTCCAACTCACAATTTGGATACGTGTATATTTTGAATGGTGGGGCCCTCAGCTGGTGTAGTTGCAAGCAAAGCATCGTGTCGGCATCTACATGTGAATAGGAGTACATAGCTGCTTCGGAAGCAGCGCAGGAAGGAGTCTGGATGAAGGATTTCATCACCGACCTAGGAGTGATTCCTAATGCGTCGGGCCCGATGACTCTCTTTTGTGACAACACTGGAGCTATTGCCATTGCCAAGGAGCCTAGGTTTCACAAGAAGACCAAGAACATAAAGCACCGCTTCAACTCCATTCGTGGTTACATTCAATATGGAGATATTGATATTTGTAAAGTACATACGGATCTGAATGTCGCAGATCCGTTGACTAAGCCTCTTTCACGAGCAAAACATGATCATCACCAGAACTCTATGGGTGTTCGACTCATCACAATGTAACTAGATTAATGACTCTAGATACATTTCCTTGTTCATGATAATTTTCTATTGTTCATGCTATAATTGTATTAACCGGAAACCGTAATGCATGTGTGAATACATAGACCACACCATGTCCCTAGTGAGCCTCTAGTTGACTAGCTCGTTGATCAATAGATGGTCATGGTTTCCTGACCATGGACATTGGATGTCGTTGATAACGGGATCACATCATTAGGATAATGATGTGATGGACAAGACCCAATCCTAAGCATAGCACTAGGTCGTGTAGTTCGTGTGCACTACAAGTGTCTCCGAAAGAGTCTGTTGGGTTGGCACGAATCGAGACTGGGATTTCTCACTCCATGTGACGGAGAGGTATCTCTAGGCCCACTCGGTAATACATCATCATAATGAGCTCAATATGACTATGGAGTTAGTCACGGGATCATGTGTTACAGAACGAGTAAAGAGACTTGCCGGTTACGAGATTGAACAAAGTATAGGGATACCGACGATCGAATCTCGGGCAAGTAACATACCGATGGACAAAGGGAATTGTATACGGGATTAATTGAATCCCCGACATCGTGGTTCATCCGATGAGATCATCATGGAACATGTGGGATCCAATATGGGTATCCAGATACCGCTATTGGTTATTGGCTCGAGAGGTGTCTCGGTCATGACTGCATGGTTCCCGAACCCGTAGGGTCTACACACTTAAGGTTCGGTGACGCTAGAGTTGTAATGAGAATTGTATGTGGTTACCGAAAGTCGTTCGGAATCCCGGATGAGATCCCATACGTCACGAGGAGTTCCAGAATGGTCCAAAGATGAAGATTTATATATGGGAAGTCCAGTTTCAGCCATCGGAAAAGTTTCAGGGTTTATCTATATTGTACCGGGACCACCAAAGGGGTTTCGGGGGTCCACCGGGAGGGCCCACCTGCCCCTAAGGACCTAATGGGTTGTAGTTGTGTGGTAACTAGCCCCTTAGTGGGCTGGTGCGCCTCTCCCTAGGGCCCAAGGCGCCTAGGGCAACCAACCCTAGGGGTGTGGGGGCGCCCCCACCAAACTTGGGGGGGGGGGCAAGTTCCCCCCTTGGCCGCCGTCCTCACCCTAGATTGGATCTAGGGGGGGCGACCCCCTCTCCCGCTAGCCTATAAATAGTGAGGGGTTGGGAGGGCAGTCGCACCCTTGCCCTTGGCGCAGCCCTCCCCCTCCTACACCTCCTCCTCCTCCGTAGTGCTTAGCGAAGCTCTGCCGGAGAACCACGAGCTCCACCGCCACCACGTCGTCGTGCTGCCGGAGCTCTCCCTCAACTTTTCCTCCCCCCTTACTGGATCAATGAGGAGGAGACGTCCTCGGGCTGTATGTGTGTTATCACCAACATAGGAGTGATTCCCAATGCATCGGACCCAATGACTCTACTCTGTGACAACACTGGAGCTATTGCCCTTGCCAAGGAGCCCAGGTTTCACAAGAAGACAAGACACATCAAGCACTGGTTCAACTCCATTTGTGGATATGTCCAGGATGGAGATATAGATATTTTTAAAGTACATACCATTTTGAATGTCGCAGATCCGTTGACTAAACCTCTCGCATGAGCAAAACATGATCAACACCAGAACTCTATGGGTGTTCGATACATCACAATGTAACTAGATTTTTGACTCTAGTGCAAGTGGGAGACTGTTGGAAATATGCCCTAGAGGCAATAACAATGGTTATTATTGTATTTCCTTGTTCATGATAATTGTGTATTGTTCATGCTATAATTGTATTAATCGGAAACCGTAATGCATGTGTGAATACATAGACCACAACGTGTCCATAGTGAGCCTCTAGTTCGCTAGCTCGTTGATCAATAGATGGTCACGATTTTATGACCATGGACATGGGATGTCGTTGATAACGGGATCACACCATTAGGAGAATGATGTGATGGACAAGACCCAATCCTAAGCATAACACAAGATCGTGTAGTTCCTTAGACCATGAGATTGTGCAACTCCTGGATACCGTAGGAATACTTTGGGTGTGCCAAACATCACAACATAACTGGGTGGCTATAAAGGTACACTACAAGTATCCCCAAAAGTGTCTGTTGGGTTGGCACGAATCGAGACTGGGATTTGTCACTTCGTGTGATAGAGAGGTATCTCTGGGCCCACTCGGTAAGACATTATCATAATGAGCTCAATGTGACTAAGGAGTTAGCCATGGGATGATGTGTTATAGAATGAGTAAAGAGACTTGCCGGTAACGAGATTGAACAAGGTATAGGGATACCGACGATCGAATCTCGGGAAAGTATCATACCGGTAGACAAAGGGAATTGTATAAGGGATTGATTGAATCCCCGACATCGTGGTTCATCCGATGAGATCATCGTGGAGCATGTGAGATCCAACATGGGTATCCAGATCTCGCTGTTGGTTATTGACCGGAGAGGTGTCTCGGTCATGTCTACGTGCCTCCCGAACCCGTAGGTTCTGGAATGGTCCGGAGGTAAATATTCATATATAGGAAGTGAGGTTTTGGTCACCGGAAGTGTTTCGGGCATCACCGGTAATGTACGGGGACCACCGGAAGGGTTCCAGGGGCCCACCGTGTGGGGCCACCGGCACCAGAGGGCTGCATGGGCCGCAGGTGGGAGGGAACCAGCCCCTAGGTGGGTGGTGTGCCCCCACAAGGGCCCAAGGCGCAACACAAGAGGAGAGGGGGGGGGCAAACCCTAGCCTAGATGGGCCTTAGGCCCACCTAGGGCGTCGCCCCTCCTCTCTCCCCTCTTGGCCGTCGGCCAG
This sequence comes from Hordeum marinum, assembly GCA_022496015.1. NCBI lineage: Eukaryota > Viridiplantae > Streptophyta > Magnoliopsida > Poales > Poaceae > Hordeum > Hordeum marinum. The sequence goes on from JAAAWK010000910.1 coordinate 187,399, forward strand.
ATCCATCTAGGGTTGCCGCACCACCTAGGGTGGGAACCCTAGGGGTGTGCACCCTCCCCCCTCTCCTCCTATATATAGTGGAGCCCTTGGGGCTACCGGGGACACGCATCTCTCTTTCCCTCGGCGCAGCCCTACTCCTCCTATTCCTCGTCCTCCGTAGTGCTTGGCGAAGCCCTACCGGAGTACCACGCAGCTCCATCGTCACCACGCCGTCGTGCTGCCGGAGCTCTCCCTCAACCTCTCCTTCCTCCTTGCTGGGTCAAGGCGTAGGAGACATCACCGAGCTGCACGTGTGTTGAACGCGGAGGTGCCATTGTTCGATGCTTAGATCGGAATCCACCGCGATCTGAATCGCTGCGAGTACGACTCCACCAACGACGTTCTAGTAATGCTTCCGCTTTGCGATCTTCAAAGGTATGAAGATGCACTCCCCCTTTGCTCATTGCTGGTTTCTCCATAGATTGATCTTGGTGACACGTAGCATTTTTTTGATTTACTACTATGTTCCCCAACACATACACCTCCTCCTCCTCCGTAGTGCTTAGCGAAGCTCTGCCGGAGAACCACGAGCTTCACCGCCACCACGTCGTCGTGCTGCCAGAGCTCTCCCTCAACTTTTCCTCCCCCCTTGCCGGATCAATAAGGAGGAGACGTCCTCGGGCTGTACATGTGTTGAACGTGGAGGCGCGTCCGTTCGGTGCTTGGATTGGATCTTCCGCGATTTGAATCGCCGCGAGTACGACTCCATCAACCACATTCTTTGCAATGCTTCCGCTTAGCGATCTTCAAGGGTATGAAGGTGCACTCCCTCACTCTCGTTGCTAGCATCTCCTAGACTGATCTTGGTGACACGTAGTCCCAACATTGGCGCCCTGCATGAGTGCACTGCCAGTAGCCATGTGTGACGGAAGAGCGCGCCGGACTCGGACCACGACATGCTTCTCCGACGAGCACAACCACTATTGTGCTACCATGAAAGCAAAGAGAAATGAGCTAGGCTTAGCTAGGGCGTCAGTTCTCTTCCATCCGCTCACAACGCGAACCATCCAAATGTAACACGGAGCTCGGAACGGGCATTTGGGCGTTAATGTGCCAGTTTGGGCCATGGGCTCCGTCCTAAGTTGTCTCAGCCTCGTAGAAATGTTATAATTTTTTGGTTTCAACCACTAACTTTTATCCTTAGAAAAAAAGCTACCGTACTGTGGGCCAAAACATTTCTTGCATATTTTCTGTCTATTTTTGGTGCATTTTAAGTTCATATTTCATGTTTTTTCATCGTTTCAAATATATTATTTTCTAAAATATGTCATTGTTCTAGATAAAATTAAACCAACGAGATATTTTATTTAGGTTTTATGATATGTTATTAAATTTTATATTAATTTGAGAATGGTATGACTCTAAATTTAACATGTCTAACATTGTCTTATTTTTATGTCATCACTTGAATGATGTAGAACAAAAATAGAAATTGAATGATATAGATCATAAATTAATGTAATGTATGACGTTTAATTTTGTTAGAAAAGGGTGAACGTGCATTTTCCGTTGTCTAAGATGCACCCTGCAATTGTGACAAAAAATGTATCCTTCCCAATTTGCTTCTATGCATTACTTTTTTATTTTTTAAATAAAACTTTATCGACATAGTAATTTTAGTATAATTCAAAGTTCATTGTGTACAATAAAGATTGGCACTATAAACACCATGTATCGACGGGGCGCGGCACGGGTATGGCTAGTAAAACTATAGATTTATTCCACATAACACTGTCGAATTTTACAATGTGGCATTTTTCCCTTTGTTTTCCGAGGTATTTCGCGGAAAATAGGAAATTCCGTGTCTGACGGGCGTGCCGCGTGCCGGCCCATATCACCCCGTGCCGCCGTGCACGCTGCCCGGCGCGGCACGACCCGGCTATTAATCATGCCATGGTAGACCGGGCCGTGCTGGGCTCGATTGCGGTGGGCCGGCCCGGCCCGGTTGGCATGTCTGCACTGGAGTATATATGCGCGATCTAGGGTTACCTCCCACCAGTTTGTCGCCGCCGTCTCCCGTCCTACCCCCCCCCCCCCCCCCCCCCCACCCGTCCCCAACCTAAGAAGAGAAATCCAAATCCAAATCTTGGCCTCTAGGGTTTCCATTCCATGGCGGCCGCCTGCGTCCTCGTCGATTCCGGTGTGTACATCGACGACAGCGACGACGGCACCAACGAAAGCACGGCCCAAGAGTTTACCAGCACAGGCAATCAGATCGCGGTTTCCTTGTGGCCTGCATCCCCGCCGATCCCATCCCATCTCTCCGTGCACTGCAAGAGGATGCATCCCGGCCATGAATTCTTCCAGGAACCCAAGATCCTTTGCGCGGCGGACAGCTTATTTGTCCTCCGCATCGCCATGGGCTGCAGCCCCCGACCCACATACATCACAAAGAAGATAAGCGACTACTTGATCTACCAGCCGGCTAGCTCCAAAGGTCCGTCGCTCAAGCTCCTCGCTCACCCTCACCCTCACCCTCACTTGTTCAGAGACGATGATGTTGGTGTCCTCCCCCGCTCCGGTGACCAATTCACCATCGCCGCGCTGTCTCAGCCCTCCTATTTCAAATTCCTGCTCTACCTCTTCAAGTCCGAGGACTGGTGCTGGACCTCCAAGAAGGTGCTAGTGGACCCGCCCCAGATCCCCTTCCCGATGCCGCTCCCCCCTGGCTGCCGCCACTTTGGGCATGTTACCAGCTCGGTCATCACCGTCGGGAGCAGGGGAGCCATTGGCTGGGTTGATCTCTGGAGCGGAATACTGCTCTACGATGTGCTCCGTGACGACGACGACAACGACAAACTCTGCCTCGTGCCACTGCCGGTAAGGCCGGGAAGCCATGACGGCCATGCGTTTGAGTGCTGTCCAAAGCCTTACCGAAGTGTCTCTGTCATGGGGGATTGCCTCAAGTTTGTCGAGTTGGAACCCTTCGGCAAACGTCTTCCTGGTAAAGACCCTGAAACCGGGGGCCCCAAGTTCAGAGTTGATGACTGGACACTCACCACATATACCAACTGCAACATCACTGGCGATCCCGAGGACTGGAAACCCGACTTCACTGTCAATGCATCTGCCATCCAAATCGACAAAGCAATGCGGTCTGGTTTGCTTCACTGTGGAATGTTGCTGCCTAAGACTCACAACAGTGGAGGTGAGGCTGCTGCAGAGAGAAACTTGCAAAATCTCTGGACATGCCAGCCTGTTGTCAGCCTGAAAGATGAAGGCACTATTGTTTACCTCATCACCAGGGTCAAATTTAGGCACCCAAAGGCATGGCTTCTTGCTGTTGACATGGCCAACAACCAAGTACGAGCAATGGCTATGATTGAAAACGAAAGGAGTACCGCCTTGTCGCTCAAATATTTTCCTTGTAGGATCTCAACTCCAGCTGCCTGAATGGGACGACTATGCCAGGTAAATATATATATTCTAGTGTCAAATTAATGCCATGTCCTGTGATTAATTGTACGTACAAGCTGCAACCGGTAAGATAAAAATAATCTTGCCAAATCTGCAAGACTTGCAATTGTTAACTACTGAGGCCAATGTCTGCATGTTTATTTTCAGGTGACAATGAATTTCCTTAGCATGGTAGGTAGCGGAGGAGAATTAACATTCTAGTGATATACTGATGTGAAATCACCACAATTTAGTGGTTTTTTGTCGGTCATGTCCTAAGTTCTGTCTCGCTAGCTTCAGGATTGTGGTAGTGCCTTAATTATAAGTGTATCATTATTTCCAAGAAACCAATCGAACACTTGAGTTTATTTACCTACTGAACTTCACTCTCAATTAGAAGTGGAGTACATGACAATTGTCCAGTGCCATGTCAGAACTGGTCGGAAACGATACTGCAGTAGACAACATATGGTTGGGGTCCACCTTAGAACAATCCATTAGAATGAGATGCCACAAGAAGATCGTTCTCATGAAATTTGTGGCTTTGCGGTGCGATGACTTAGTGAAAATTGGATCTCTTGATCTAATAACGGGGATGTGAATGGAGTGCTGGTTAATTCTTTTTGCCGCGAGTCGAGTGAAATTTACACTTTTTTTTGCACGTTGAAACGAGTAAATGTTAGTATTTAACAGTGAATAAAATGAAACATAGACGGTGCTGATTCCTCCCCCTAATTTGTATCTTGTTTTATTCTAGCACCATGTCTTAGTGTGTGATAATTAACATGAATGAAGTATTTCTAGTTTGATCTATGAACTATTTGTCTTTTTAAAGAGCTTATTTGTTTACTCTATGTTTCCATGAATGAAGTAACTCGCGGTACCCTGATGCTTGGAAAACAAACTGCGGCTGATGGTGAGGAATGAAGTGCATCTGCAGAATTTGGTGAACGTTAAGGTTTATAATAGTTAATCTGATTGTTTTACCGGGACGATTTGTATGCTTGCTCAGTGCACATCTATGGGGTTGTAATAATGTTGAGGACATTCTTGTTTGCATGTGGTTATATCTTATTTTCCTGTACTCCTAATCTGGATTTGGCGGTATTGCATTTCTAATGTTATTTGCATTATTGCATAAAATGTGTGTGTATACTTCATATAATATCTGATGAAGATATTGCATTGCCAGTATTTGATACTAGGAAGGATTGTGTGGTTGGCCTGGGCAATCTTGCCATCGATCACCCTACCAGGCAATCTTGCTAGTGCTGCATGCTCTCAGGCAAGCCCCCAGCAATGTTGGCTGAGTTCAACATTGGGAATGGTGGCGCCCTGGACAGCTACATTATCTCGGTCATCGACAGCTTCACCCTGCACATGTACTTCCCCTGCAACAGTGTCCGCGAGAGCATGATCCGATGACATATCACCAACAACACAAGTTTAGTACAAACTGTGGTAGATGACGAATCCAAACCCCGTGGTTGCCATTCCCTAACAAAGGGACACACGCTACCACGTTACATGATCTTGATACAGCAGGTATGCGGAAGTTCACAAAACCAACACATGAGAAATATAATTTCTTCAGCCGCTGAAGATGACCTTGTGAATTCCTGAAGATGACCTTGTCCAGCCGCTGCCACTTCTCAATCATTCGTGACAAGTTTGGTTTGATGTGTTGGAACTCTTTTTCATTCTCATCAATGAGTTTTAGCAAAGTTTTTCATTTACACTTCAAAAAAAAGAAGCAAAGTTTTTCATTTTAGATGGACTGATTCAATAGAGACCGAATGGCTCACAAGGACGAAAAGATCTCAGTTATTCTCTTGCGTGCTCGAAAAGAAGGCCCGAAGTTTAACCGAGTCACTTGAACCGGTTGAATTCAAGGTAACAAAACAAACTAACCCTACCACGTGGCACCCTTAATATGCACCACAGTTGCAGCCGTTGCTTGTCAAAAGAAGCAGGACCGCATGGCACCCTTAATATGCACCACAGTTGCCGCTGTTGCTTGTCAAAAGAAGCAGGAGAGGCCCGCAATGGAAAAAAGACAAATGGTTGGCTGAATACTAGCAAAGCTGGTAAAACTTACAAATTATATCAAGCAATGCATGCAGTTACTTGGTCCCAAAATTATACTGGCCACCAACAGCCACAAATGAACGACGCTGGTGCTATACTAGCAGATAGAAAAACCTCTCTATTCGTGACACATCGTCAAGGATGTGACAAGCACTTGAGTGACATCTCCGATCAATTGTTTCTTGGTCCGTTCCACCCATCGTCAACCATTCGACAGTCTGCATGAGCAACATGGTATTTATTAGTCTTCCTCTACCTTTGGTTGTCGACCAAAGGTCAATGATGGAATGAGAATGTAGCATGAGGGAAGAAGTAGAAACATGGGAAATGGTGCGAGCCTGACCTTGATATCTGGCACTGCAAGGGGGTACAACAATTCAAGAGCTCTTGTCGGCGGTTTTCGTTCCGAATACGTGGTCCCACATGGTCGATGTTATTCCAAAGCCCTTGTGTTGGAATTCTCAAGTGATGGTTCAGGTGGTATTTCTGATATGCAGCACAAACAACATGTTAGTTGGTGCACAAAGAAATGAGAGTGCTTTAATAAGCTTCAGGATGAAATATTTTGCTGGATCGAATGAGGGGTGGGCGTGATGCAGGTAATAGTGTGTGCAATCATAGATCACGTAGCCCAACAGACCACCTCCAATCACACCAGGAGTTGTAGTTGTGCTAGTGAAGAGCTTGACAAAATTCCAGAATTGGATGGACAGAGCACAAGAACGGAATTATTTAAAAATAAATACATAATGGTAGGAAACAACATGCAACCAAATGAATGCAGGTACCGATGCAGCATGTATTCAACCAGTGTCCATATAAATATTCCTGCCACAACCATCAGCGCCACTTGTGGAACTGTGTGGCCCATTTGGATCGATGTATTCAGGCACCAGCAAACAACAGGCAACCAAATGAGAGCAACTGCCCACCATTGCCACTTGTGGAACTGTGTGGCCCATTTGGATCGATGTATACACGCACCAGCAAACAACAGGCAACCAAATGAGAGGAACTGCCCACCATTTTGTCCGTGTTAACAACTGAAATGAGCCATCCATCAGAACATAATTATCCGGAATTTCAAATAGATCAAGTGCAAAAGGAAACTGAATATTCACCTCCAATACATCATTGGCAAAAAAGCGTGGCCCTTCCTTGCTGACAATTGGCTGGTGAACCCAGTTCTGATACTGTTCCTCCAGATGACCAACCTGAAAAATTGCACCCAAATAGTTGAACACAAAATCAAAGAGCAGGTCTGGATTTTAACTGCACCCAAACACCAAAGCTTAAACAGGGGAATTAGGCAACAATTATGATCAAAGATTACTGATACATCCTGGGGATGAGCAAAGGAATTCTACAACTTCTCAATTTAACAATCGTAAATTACATTTACTAATACATAAATATATGTGCTCTACATCTTGGGGATGAGCAAATAATGTGCTTTAAGAACTAACAACACCTGTAGCTACAAAATCTTAGTCATCTGTACTCTATGCTGACTTATTCCTTTGGAAAATCCACTTATACCACATTTCTTTTAGGAGTACTTGACGAGGATATGTACCTAGGGTAGGGTCCTAAGCAAGGCCCGCATACCCTACCGAAGGACACCACATGGGAGGACTTGAAGATCAAGCATGAACTTCCAAGTGGATTCCTGGAGACGTCCAAAGTCACTCGACAAATATCCACTCGGAGACTCCTTCCTTTACTCGGCAGTCGCGTGTCACTCGGAAGACCTCCCTTTCACTCGATGCCAGAAGACCAGGAGCCATCATCAAGAGCCCAACAGGCAGACGTTGTTCCAATGGTCATTAGTAGCATTTACTACGTATGTTACCTGTAATGACAGACTTTAATCCCACGACGAGGCCCTTAGATGCAGGATAATTATGAGGAGCAGCGAACTTTATATAAGCCGTCCCTCCCCTCGTGCACAAGGGTTCGCAACCACTGTAATCTTTACATTCCACACGACATAAAGCTCCCGAGCACTGAGACGTAGGGCTGTTACCTCCACGAGAGGGGCCTGAACTCATACATCCGTGTGTACACCCTCGCCATAGCTAGGACTCTGCCCTCTCCTTTCGTACCCATACCATCTACTGTCAGGCTCGTTCCCACAACAGTTGGCACCCACCGTGGGGCAGGCGTCTAAGCGACTTCCGGTGAGGTTGCGATTTTCATCCTTCGACATGTCTTCCGGCGGTGTTTTTGCTCTGGGCCACGAGATCCGTTTCGGAGTGCTCACCTTCATCGTCGACGATTCGGCATGGCTCCAGGAAGCGCCCCTTGATGTCGAGGCGCTCCCGATCTGCGGTGCCACGCACTTCCGCGCGAGTCCCTGCGGCGTGTTTCTACGTCAGCCGTCGACTCCTTACGCGTCCGACTGGATCTCATGACCATGTTGAGGTATACCGAACTCCTGTGTTAAATGTTGTTGCTACTGCTAGGATAGCGGATTCCATTCAGCCGTCCCGGTCGGAGGCTGGAAGAGGATTGTTGCAGATCAGAGCACTGTTAGATGCAACACACCATCAGAATTCAGCAGTTTCTTAGTCCCATAACAGAATATACAGCAACTCACCCAAGGCTGAGACCATTCAGTCGGCACACAGCCCTGGATCGCCCTTGTGTCATCGAGGCAGCGGTTTCCGTGAAGGGCAAGACAGAGATCAGCATCACTTCAAAGACCACCGTTGAGTGCCCACTCCTCCGCGGAGTGGTCCGTACGCGCCCCGACGCCAGGACGACAGGCACTCCTTCGATGGCGAGCGGGACGCGGACTTTGACGCCCGCGCCTACCTTGTTCAGAAGCGGATCGAGAAGAGCAGAGCCTATAGAGAAGGACACAACAGAGATGTTCCGAGTGGAAGCTCAATTGTGGTGTCGGGTCCCGAGTGTTTCAGCAGAGCTATACGTTCTGCAGAGATCCCCCCCAATTTCAGAATGGCGACGGGAATCAGAAAGTTCTCTGGTGAGACAAAGCGAGAGACTTGGTTAGATGACTACCGAGTGGCTATGCAGTTTGGCGGCGGAAATGACAATGTCGCAATGAAGCACCTGCCCCTCATGTTGAATGGTTCAGCTCGAGCTTGGTTGAACCATTTGGCTCCCTCCAGCATACATTGTTGGGAGGATTTTTCCCGAGTGTTTGTCCGGACCTTTGAAGGCACTTGCAAGCGCCCGGCGGGTCTAGTCGACTTACAACACTGCGTCCAGAAGTCCAACGAAACCTCAAGAGATTATATTCAGCGATGGTCTACCCTGCATCATACTGTGGAGAATGTGTCGGAACACCAGGCTGTTTGTGCTTTCAAAGCCGGTGTGAGATACAAGGAGCTGTACCTAAAGTTCGGCGCACGAGTGATATTTCACTCGGCAAAATGATGGAAATCGCCACTCGGTACGCCAATGGCGAGGAAGAAGACTGCCTCCATAGCGGCAAAGGAAAGGCTGTCGCCAACGAGTTTGGCGGCGGCAACAATCGGAAATAGAAGCAAAAGGCTGAAGACCCGGCTCCGGCAGAGGCAGCGACACTGGCGACTCAGTCGAAGAACAAGGGCAAATCCAAGACTCACTATGCTCCCAAGAAAGGGAAAGGTCAGTCAGGAACTGACATCATGGATCAGCCGTGTGTAATTCACACGAGGAAAGATGCAGAAGGCAACCTGATTTTGCCCAAGCACACCACTCGACAGTGTCGAACCCTTATACAGCAGTTCAAGGGGGCCCAGTCGAGTGAGAAATCTCCTGAAAAGGGGGATGAAGATGAGGAAAAGGAGACATTCCCGGATGTCACTACAACGCTGGTGATCTTTCCTGATGTCGAGAGCAAGAGTCGTCTAAAGGTCATCAACAGAGAAATCAACATGGCTGTACTAGACACCCCCACCTACCTCAAATGGTCCCAATATGCTATCACATTCGACCAGACAGACCATCCTGCTCATGTGGCCACTCCCGGTCGGCAGGCTCTGGTAGTTGATTCGATGGTGCAGGGGACTCGACTCAGAAAAGTCCTCATGGACGGCGGCAGCGGCGTGAATATTCTGTATGCGGATACTCTGAAAGGGATGGGCATTCCGATGTCCCGTCTGAGCGAGAGAAGCATGCAGTTTCACGGGGTCATCCCAGGAAAGAAGGCCTAGTCACTCGGCCAGATAGCATTGGATGTGGCATTCGGAGATGACAAAAAATTCCGAAAAGAAAAGTTAACATTTGAAGTCGTGGATTTCAAGAGTGCTTACCACGCCATTTTGGGTCGACCCGCTTATGCACGTTTCATGGCCCGACCATGTTACATGTATCTCAAGTTGAAAATGCCGGGCCCTAAGGGCGTGATCACGGTCACTGGCAATCGACAGCGGCCCGAAGAGTGCCTCTGGCAAGGCTCCAAGATTGCCGATCAACAGATGGCCATGGTCGAGCTGGAGGAGTACAAGAAAACCGCTGACCCTACTGATTTGCTTCGTGCAAAGAAGCCGGCTTCCGAGTCGGCCTTTCAGTCGGCAGGGGAAGTGAAGAAGGTGCACATCCACCCGACGGATCCAGATGCTGCCCCGACAAATATCTCAACAACACTCGACAGTAAATAGGAAGCCGAGCTCATCCAGTTCCTCCATGAGAACTGGGATATCTTTGCATGGAAGCCTGCTAACATGCCGGTGATTCCCAGGGAGCTGGCTAAGCATCGTCTGCGAGTGGATCCGAAAGCCAAGCCCGTCAGGGAGCATTTGCATCAATCTGCAGCGAAGAAGCGCAAGGCAATCGGAGAAGAAGTGGCCTGTCTCTTGCAAGCCGAGTTCATTCGTGAGATTTACCACTTCGAGTGGATCTCGAATGTTGTGATGGTGCCAAAGAAAGATAAGTCGTTGCACATGTGCATTGACTTCAAACATCTCAATAAGGTGTGCCCAAAAGACCATTTTCCGCTCCCCCGCATAGATCAAATTGTTGACTCGACAGCGGGGTGTGAGCGTTTATCGTTTTTGGATGCTTATTCTGGGTACCATCAAATCCGTCTGTATGGTTCGAACAAAATAAAGACAACCTTCATCAGCCCATTCGGGTGCTTTTGTTACATCACCCGTATGATGTAATGTTCACCCATAGGGCAAAATAAAGAAGGCCTTTTGGTCTCAAGAATGCCGGCGCTACTTTTATGCGCATGATTCAGAAATGTTTACTCGACCAGATTCCTCAGAACGTCAAGGCTTACATGGACGACATCGTGGTTAAGTCCCACAAAGGTTCCGACCTGCTGGCTGACTTGGTCGAGACATTCGCCAATCTGAGGCGATTCGACATAAAACTGAATCCAGCTAAATGTACCTTCGGCGTCCCTGGCGGCAAGCTGCTTGGTTTTCTCGTTTCCGAGCGAGGAATTGATGTCAATCCTGAGAAGATCAACGCCATCACCCGTATGAAGACTCCCGTGCGAGTGCACGATGTTCAGAAGCTCACAGGTTGCTTGGCGGCATTGAGTCGATTCATTTCTCATCTTGGTGAGAAGGCTCTGCCCTTGTGTCAGTTGATGAAGAAGTCCAACACATTCGATTGGACTCCTGAAGCCAAAGCAACATTTGTTGAGCTCAAAGCCCTACTCTCCACCCAGTCGGTGCTTGCCGCTCCTGCCAGCAAAGAGCCCTTGCTCCTGTACATTGCGTCCACTAATCAGGTCGTCAGTACAGTGCTGACTATCGAGCGAGAAGAGGAGGGTAAAGCCTATAAAGTCCAGCGCCTAGTTTATTATGTCTCGGAAGTATTGTCCCCCTCAAAGCAAAGATATCCACACTATCAGAAGCTGGTGTATGGTATTTACCTATCAGCGAAGAAGGTGGCGCACTATTTCCAAGACCACTCGATTTTAGTTGTCAGTGATGCTCCTTTGTCTGAGATTTTCAATAATCGCGACGCAACAGGTCGAGTGGCTAAATGCGCAATCGAGCTTGGACACTTTGATATCAGATTTGAAGCCAAGAAAGCAATCAAGTCCCAAGCATTGGCAGACTTCATGGCCAAGTGGACTGAGCAGCAATAGCCCATCCAAGTTCATTCGACACATTGGAAAATGTTCTTCGACGCCTCCAAAATGTTGAATGGATCCGGTGCTGGCGTTGTCTTGATATCTCCCAAAGGCGATGGGCTTAGTTATGTCTTGCAGATTCACTTTGATTCATCCAACAATGAAGCAAAGTATGAAGCACTTTTGTATGGGTTACACATGGCTATCTCACTCGGCGTCAAGCGCCTGATGGTTTATGGCAACTCAAATTTGGTGGTGAATCAAGTGATGAAAGAGTGGGATGTTAGAAACCCCACTATGTCTGGATTCTGCAATGCAGTCCGGAAGTTGGAGAAGAAATTTGAAGGCCTGGAACTTCATCATGTTCCCCGACTGAAAAATCAAGCGGCCGATGAACTGTCCAAGATTGGTTCCACTCAATGGCCTGTCCCCAACAGCATGCTTCTGGAGAACTTGCACACTCCTTCGGTTCAAGAAGATCCCTTCATCGAAGCGCCCCCACAAGCTTTGAGTTCTACTGCCTCGACTGAAGTCGATGTTCCTGCTGTGATTGACCTGGTCATGGAGATTCTGGTTATCATTCCCGATTGTACTATGCCATACATTGCCTATTTCCTCAGACAAGAGCTCCCTGAAGATGAAGCAAAGGCTCGACAGATTGTGCGCAGATCCAAGGCATTCACTGTAATGGGAGATCAGCTATTCAGAGAGAGTGTGACTGGTGTCACTCAGCGCTGCATTTCCCCCAAGGAAGGTTGGATGATTCTAGACGAGATTCACTCGGGAACTTGCGGCCACCACGCGTATTCAAGAGCGATTGTCGCTGCATACCGAGGTGGATTTTACTGGCCACGAGCTAATGAGATGGCTAAGGACATCGTGGATCACTGCGATGGTTGCCGGTTCTATGCAAACCTGTCGCACAAGCCTGTTGGGAGACGTAGTAGTAAATCAAAAAATTTCCTACGTGTCACCAAGATCTATCTATGAAGAAACCAGCAATGAGTGGGGAGAGATTGCATCTTCATTCCTGTGAAGATCGCTAAGCGGAAGCGTTACAAGAACGCGGTTGGTGGAGTCATACTCGTAGCGATTCAGATCACGGTGGACTCCGATCTCAGCGACGAACAACGGCGCCTCCGCGTTCAACACACGTGCAGCCCGGTGACGTCTCCTACGCCTTGATCTAGCAAGGAGGAAGGAGAGGTTGGGGAAGATCTCCGGCAGCACGACGGCGTGGTGACGGTGGAGCAGCATGGTCTCCAGCAAGGCTTTGCCAAGCTCTACGGAGAACGAGGAGAGGGAGGAGTAGGGCTACACCGAGAGGAGAGGAACTCATGTGTTTTGCAGCCCTAAAAACCCCCACTATATATAGAAGGAGGAGGAGGGGAGGGCTGCCCCCTAGGGTTTCCACCCTAGGGTGGTGCGGCAGCCACCAGATCAATCTGGCCGGCGGCCAGGGTGGGAGAGGGGAGGGCTGGCGCCCTAGATGGGCCTAGGGCCCATCTGCCCTAGGGTTTGCCCCCCTCCACCTCTTGCTGCGCCTTGGGCCCCTTGTGGGGGGCGCACCAGGCCACCTAGGGGCTGGTTCCCTCCACCTTCGGCCCATGCAGCCCTCCGAGGCTGGTGGCCTAACTTGGGGGACCCCTGGAACCCTTCAGGTGGTCCTGATACGTTACCGATAATTCCGGAAACACTTCCGGTGGCCAAATCCTCACTTCCTATATATAAATCTTTCTTTCCAGACCATTCCAGAACTCCTCATCACATCTGGGATCTCATCCGGGACTCCGAACTACCTTTGGTAACCACATACACTATTGCCCTATAACCCTAGCGTCATCGAACCTTAAGTGTGTAGATCCTACGGGTTCGGGAGACACGTAGACATGACCAAGACACCTCTCCAGTCAATAACCAACAACGGGATGTGGACACCCATGTTGGCTCCCACATGCTCCACGATGATCTCATTGGATGAACCACGATGTCGGGGATTCAATCAATCCCGTATACAATTCCTTTTGTCTATCGGTATGATACTTGGCCGGGATTCGATCGTCGGTATCCCTATACCTTGTTCAATCTCATTACTGGCAAGTCTCTTTACTCGTTCCGTAATACATCATCCCGTGGCTAATTCCTTACTCACATTGACCTCATTATGATGATGTCTTACCGAGTGGGCCCAAAGATACCTCTCCGTCACACGGAGTGACAAATCCCTATCTCGATTCGTGCCAACCCAACAGACACTTTCGGAGATACCCGTAGTGCACCTTTATAGCCACCCAATTATGTTGTGACGTTTGGCACATCCAAAGCATTCCTACGATATCCGGGAGTTGCACAATCTCATGTCTAAGGAAACGATACTTGACATTGAAAAGCTTTAGCAGACGAACTACACGATCTTGTGCTATGCTTAGGATTGGGTCTTGTCCATCACATCATTCTCCTAACGATGTGATCCCATTATCAACGACATCCAATGTCCATGGGCATGAAACCGTGACCATCTATTGATCAACGAGCTGGCCAACTAGAGGCTCACTAGGGACATATTGTGGTCTATATATTTAGACATGTATTACGGTTTCCGGTTAACAATATTATAGCATGAACAATAGACAATTATCATGAACAAGGAAATACAATAATAACCATTTTATTATTGCCTCTAGGGCATATTTCCAACAGTCTCCCACTTGCACTAGAGTCAATAATCTAGTTACATTGTGATGAATCAAACTCCCATAGCATTCTGGTGTTGATCATGTCTTGCTCGTGAGAGAGGTTTAGTCAACGGATGTGCGTCATTCAGATCCGTATGCACTTTACAAATATCTATATCTCCTTCCTGAATGTAATCATGGATGGAGTTGAAGCGGCGCTTGATGTGCCTTGTTTTCTTGTGAAACCTGGGCTCCTTCGCAAGGGCAATTGCTCCAGTGTTGTCACAGAATAGAGTCATCGGGACCGACGCACTTGGAATTACTCCTAGGTTGTTGATGAACTCCTTCATCCAGACTCCTTCCTTTGCTGCTTCCGAAGCAGCTATGTACTCCGCTTCACATGTAGATGCCGCCATGACGCTTTGCTTGATGCTACACCAGCTGACTGCCCCTCCGTTCAAAATATACACTTATCCGGTTTGCGACTTGGAGTCGTCTGGATCTGTGTCGAAGCTAGCATCTACGTAACCCTTTATGACGAGCTCTTCGGCACCTCCATATACAAGAAACATGTCCTTTGTCCTTTTCAGGTACTTCAGGATATTCTTGACCCCTGTCGAGTGTTCCGCTCCGGGATCACTTTGGTACCTCCCTACCAAACTTATGGCAAGGTTCACATCAGGTCTCGTACACAGCATGGCATACATAATAGAGCCTATGGCTAAAGCATAGGGGATGACACTCATCTCTTCTCTATATTTTGCCGTGGTCGGGCATTGAGTCGTACTCAATCTCACACCCTGTAACACAGGCAAGAACCCCTTCTTGGACTGATCCATATTGAACTTATTCAATATCTTTTCAAGGTATGTGCTTTGTGAAAGACCTATAAGGCGTCTCGATCTTTCTCTATAGATCTTAATACCTAATATGTAAGCAGCTTCTCCAAGGCCCTTCATTGAAAAACATTTATTTAAGTAGGCCTTTACACTTCCCAAAAGTTCTATGTCATTTCCCATTATCAGTATGTCATCCACATATAATATGAGAAATGCTACAGAGCTCCCACTCACTTTCTTGTAAATATAGGGTTCTCTATAAACCTGTACAAACCCAAACACTTTAATCACCTCATTAAAGAGAATGTTCCAACTCCGAGATGCTTGCACCAGCCCATAGATGGAGCGCTGGAGCTTGCATACTTTGTTAGCATCTTTAGGATCGACAAAACCTTCCGGATGCATCATATATATTTCTTCCTTCAGGAAGCCATTAAGGAATGCCGTTTTGACGTCTATTTGCTCATAAAATGCGGCAATTGCTAACATGATTCGGACAGACTTTAGCATCGCTACAGGTGAGAAAGTCTCATCGTAGTCAACTCCTTGAACTTGTCGATAACCCTTAGCGACAAGCCGAGCCTTATAAACGGTCACATTACCATCCGCGTCAGTCTTCTTCTTAAAGATCCATTTATTTTCAATGGCTCGCTTATCATCAGGCAAGTCCACAAAGTCCATACTTTGTTCTCATACATGGATCCTATCTCGGATTTCATGGCCTCAAGCCATTTGTTGGAATCCGGGCCCGCCATCGCTTCTTCATAGTTCGAAGGTTCACCCTTGTCTAACAACATGATCTCCAGGACAGGGTTGTCGTACCACTCTGGTGCGGAACGTGTCCTAGTGGACCTTCGACGTTCAATAGTAACTTGATCTGAAGTTTCATGATCATCATCATTAACTTCCTCTCCAGCCAGTGTAGGCTCTACAGAAACAACTTCCTGTGGTGCGCTACTCTCCGGTTCGAGTGGAGGTACAATTACCTCATCAAGTTTTATTTTCCTCCCACTTACTTCTTTCGAGAGAAACTCTTTCTCGAGAAAGGATCCATTCTTGGCAACAAAGACTTTGCCTTCGGATCTGAGGTAGAAGGTATACCCAATAGTCTCTTTGGGATATCCTATGAAGACGCACTTTTCCGCTTTGGGTTTGAGCTTCTCAGGTTGAAGTTTCTTCACATAAGCATCGCATCCCCAAACTTTTAGAAACGATAGCTTAGGTTTCTTCCAAACCATAATTCATACGGTGTCGTCTCAACGGGCTTTGACGGTGCCCTATTTAAAGTGAATGCAACGGTCTCTAATGCATATCTCCGAAATGAAAGCGGTAAGTCGGTAAGAGACATCATAGATCGCACCATATCCAATAGAGTGCGATTACGACGTTCAGACACACCATTTCGCTGAGGTGTGCCAGGTGGCGTGAGTTGTGAAACAATTCCACATTTCCTTAGGTGCGTGCCAAACACGTGACTTAAATATTCTCTACCACGATCAGATCCTCGGCACTTTATTTTCCTGTCACGTTGATTCTCTACCTCACTCTAAAATTCTTTGAACCTTTCAAAGGTTTCGGACTTGTGTTTCATTAAGTAGATATACCTATATCTTCTAAAGTCATCAGTGAGGGTGTGAACATAACAGTAGCCACCGCGAGCCTCGATGCTCATTGGACCGCATACATCGGTATGTATTATCTCCAACAAGTCAGTTGCTCGCTCCATTGTTCCGAAGAACGGAGTCTTGGTCATCTTGCCCATGAGGCATGGTTCGCACGTGTCAAATGATTCGAAATCAAGAGACTCCAAAAGTCCATCAGCATGGAGCTTCTTCATGCGTTTGACACCAATATGACCAAGGCTGCAGTGCCACATGTAAGTGGGACTATCGTTATCAACCTTACACTTTTTGGTACTCACACTATGGACATGTGCAACATCACGTTCGAGATTCATCAAAAATAAACCATTGACCAGCGGGGCATGACCATAAAACATTTCTCTCATATAAATAGAACAACCATTATTCTCAAATTTAAATGAGTAGCCATCTCGCATCAAGCGAGATCCAGATACAATGTTCATGCTCAAAGCTGGTACTAAATAACAAGTATTAGGTTTTAAAACTAATCCCAAAGGTAGATGTAGAGGTAGCGTGCTGACGGCGATCACATCGACCTTGGAACCATTCCCGACGCGCATCATCACCTCGTCCTTTGCCAGCCTCCGCTTATTCCGCAGCTCCTGCTTGGAGTTACAAATGTGAGCAACTACACCAGTATGAAATACCCAGGAGCTACTACGAGCGCTGGTTAGGTACACATCAATAACAAGTATATCACATATACCTTTAACGTTGCCGGCCTTCTTATCTGCTAAGTACTTGGGGCAGTTCCATTTCTAGTGACCGGCACGCTTGCAATAAAAACACTCAGTCTCAGGCTTGAGTCCATTCTTGTTCTTCTTCCCAACAACTTGTTTACCGGGCGCGGCAACAACTTTGCCGTCCTTCTAGAATTTCTTCTTACCCTTGCCTTTCTTGAAACTAGTGGTCTTATTCACCATCAACACTTGACGCTCTTTTTGATCTCGACCTGCGCTGATTTCAGCATCGAGTACAACTCAGGAATGGACTTCTCCATACCCTGCATGTTGTAGTTCATCACAAATCTCTTGTAGCTAGGTGGAAGCGAGTGGAGGATTCTGTCGATGACCGAGTCATCCGGGAGATTAACTCCTAGCTAAGTCAAGCGGTTGTGCAGCCTAGACATCTTGAGGATGTGCTCAGGGACAGAACTGTTCTCCTCCATCTTACAGCTGAAGAACTTGTCGGAGACATCATATCTCTCGACCCTGGCATGAGCTTGGAAAACTAGTTTCAGCTCTTGGAACATCTCATATGCTCCGTGTTGCTCAAAACGCTTCTGGAGCCCCGGTTCTAAACTTTAAAGCATGCCACACTGAACAAGGGAGTAATTGTTGGAAATATGCCCTAGAGGCAATAATAAAATGGTTATTATTGTATTTCCTAGTTCATGATAATTGTCTATTATTCATGCTATAATTGTGTTAACCGGAAACCGTAATACATGTGTGAATACATAGACCACAACATTGTTGGAAATATGCCCTAGAGGCAATAATAAATTAAGTTATTATCGTATTTCCTTGTTCGTGATAATTGTTTATTATCCATGCTATAATTGTATTGATCGGAAACTCAGATACATGTGTGGATACATAGACAACACCATGTCCCTAGTATGCCTCTAGTAGACTAGCTCGTTGATCAAAAGTTGGTTAAGGTTTCCTAGCCATGGACATGAGATGTCATTTGATAACGGGATCACATCATTAGGAGAATGATGTGATGGACAAGACCCAAACTACAAACGTAGCATATGATCGTGTCAGTTTATTGCTACTGTTTTCTGCATGTCAAATATATGTTCCTATGACCATGAGATCATGCAACTCATGGATATCGGAGGAGTGCCTTGTGTGTATCAAACGTCACAACGTAACTGGGTGACTATAAAGGTGCTCTACAGGTATCTTCGATGGTGTCTGTTGAGTTGGCATGGATCGAGACTGGGATTTGTTACTCCGTGTGAGAGGAGAGGTATCTCGGGGCCCACTCGGTAATGCAACATCACAATAAGCCTTGCAAGCAATGTGACTAATTGTTAGTTGCGGGATCTTGTATTACGGAACGAGTAAAGAGACTTGCCGGTAACGAGGTTGAACTAGGTATGGAGATACCGACGATCGAATCTCGGGCAAGTAACATACCGAAGAACAAAGGGAACGTTATACGGGATTAACCGAATCCTTGACATAGAGGTTCAACCGATAAAGATCTTCGTAGAATATGTAGGAACCAATGTGGACGTCCAGGTCCCACCATTGGTTATTGACCGTAGAGGTGTCTCGGTCATGTCTACATAGTTCTCGAACCCGCAGGGTCTGCACACTTAAGGTTCGGTGGCGTTTCGGTAGTGTAGAGTTATGTATGGTGGTGACCGAAGTTTGTTTGGAGTCCCGGATGAGATCCCGGACATCACGAGGAGCTCCGGAATGTTCCGGAGGTAAAGATTCATATATAGGAAGTCCCAGTTTGGTTTCCGGAAAAGTTTCGGGCTCATCGGTAGTGTACCGGGAGTGCCGGTAGTGTACCGGGAGTGCCGGTAGTGTACCGGGAGGCCTCCGGGAGGGGTATTTCGACCCCAATAGGTCCATGGGCTGTGGCAGAATAATAACCAGCGCTTAGTGTGCTGGTAAAACAGTCACAAAGGCCCATGGCACAGGAGAGAAAGTCCTAAAGCAAAAAGTGGAAAATCAGCCAATAGGAGGCAATCCTACTCCAACTAGGATTGGAGGTGAAGTAGGATTGCTTCCCACCTCCTATTTCAGCCGACCCAAAGGCCTTGGCTGCCTCTCCTCTCCTCTCCTCCTATATATACTAGTGGATTGGGTGGTTTTTGGACAGAATTTCCGGCCACGTGCTACCCGTTACACCGGTGCATAGTTTCTCCTCTAGATCGGTTTTCTGCAGCGCTTAGGCGAAGCCCTGCCGGAATTGCTCCACCACCCGTCATGCTGCCGGTGAACTCTCTCTCCTCTCCACCTCCTCTCGCTGGATCGAGATGGTGGAGATCGTCATCAAGCTGCACGTGTGCTGAACGCGGAGGTGCCGTCCGTTCGGCGCTAGATCGGAAGGACCGTGATGAGTTCGCGGGACGGATCATGATGTGTTCGCGGGACGGTTCGTGATTGTATCGCGGGACGCTCGGCGATTTGGATCGCGAAGAAGTTCGACTACACCAACCGCGTTTCTTAACGCTTCCCGCTTAGCGATCTACAAGGGTACGTAGATCCACTCTCCCTCTCGTAGATGCTCATCACCATGGATAGGTTTGCGTGTGCGTAGGAAATTTTTTGTTTCCCATGCGACGTTCCCCAACAGTGGCATCATGAGCTAGGTTGATGGTTCGATGAGATCTCGAGTAGAACACAAAAGGTTTGTGGGCGTTGATGCTTATATTGCTTCCTCCCTTGGTCGGATTTTGGTTCAGCGGGATTGTGAGATGAAGCGGCCCGGACCAACATTACTCGTACGCTTACGAGAGCCCGGTTCCCTCGACGCAACTTGTTGCTTAGATGGCTTGCGGGTGACAGTTTCTCTCACTTTAGTTGGATCGGATCCGACAAAGGCGGTCCTTGAGAAGGTTGAAAAGCAATCTATGTATCACCATTGTGGTTTATGCGTAGGTGAGAATCGTTCTTGCTAGATACCCGTAGCAGCCACGTAAAACATGCAACAACAATTAGAGGACGTCTAACTTGTTTTTGCAGGGTATGTTGTGATGTGATATGGCCAATTACATGATGAGATATATGTGATGTATGAGATGATCATGTGATGTATAGAATTTCACGACTTGCATGTTGTTGAGTACGGCAACCGGCAGGAGCCATAGGGTTGTCTTTAATTATTGTATGACCTGCGTGTCAATCATTAAGCGCTATGTAATGCTTTACTTTATCGCTAAGCGGTAGCAATAGAAGTAGAAGCAGGGCTGGCGCCACAACCCCAATGGCAACACATTGATGGAGATCAAGATGATGGAGATCATGGTGTTATGCTGGTGACGATGGAGATCATGCCGGTGTTTCGAAGATGGAGATCTTAAACACAAGTTCATGGCCATATCATGTCACTTATGAATTGCATGAGATGTTAATCCTTTTATGCACCTTGTTTTGCTTAGTACGGCGGTAGCATTATAAGGTGATCCCTCACTTGAATTTCAAGATGAACTCTGTTCTCCCCGAGTGTGCACCGTTGCGAAAGTTCGTCGTGTTGAGACACCACGTGATGATCGGGTGTGATAGACTCTACGTTCACATACAACGGGTGCAAGCCAGATTTGCACGCGCAGAACACTCGGGTTAAACTTGACGAGCCTAGCATGTACAGACATGGCCTCGGAACACGAGAGACCGAAAGGTCGAACATGAGTCATATAGTAGATATGATCAACATAATGATGTTCACCATTGCAGCCACCTCAACTCACGTGATGATCGGACTTGAGTTGGTGAATTTGGATCATGTATCACTCGAATGATCGGAGGGATGTCAATTTGAGTGGGAGTTCTTAAGTAATATGATTAATTGAACTCATTATCATGAACATAGTCAAAGTGTCTTTGCAAATTATGTTGTAGATAACTAGCTCGCGCTGTAGCTCCTTAAATTTGTATATGTTCCTAGAGAAATAGAGTTGAAAGATGTTGGTAGCAATATTGCGGACTGGGTCCGTGATCTGAGGATTGTCCTCATTGCTGCACAGAAGGCTTATGTCCTTAATGCACCGCTCGATGCGCCACCCCCTCTAGCATCGTCTATAGATGTTGTGAACATCTGACAGGCACGTTTCGATGACTACTTGATAGTTTAGTGCGTCATGCATTAAGGCTTAGAATTGAGGCTCCGAAACGTTTTGAACGTCACAGAACATATGAGATGTTCTAGGAGCAGAGATTATGATCTCAGGCTCGTGCCTCTGTTGCGAGATATGAGATCTCCAACAAGATTCTTTGCCTGTAAGATGAAGGAGAATAGCTCAATCGTTGAGCATGTACTCAGATTGTCTGGGTACTACAATCGCTTGAATCAAGTGGGAGTTGATCTTCGAGATAAGATAGTGATTGACATAGTTCTCCAAGTCACTGTCACTAAAGCTACTAGAACTTAGTGATGAACTATAATACACCAGGGATAGAAGTATTGATCCCTGAGCTGTTCGCGATGTTTGACACCGCGAAGGTAGAAATCAAGAAGGAGCGTCAAGTGTTGATGGTTAATCAAACCACTAGTTTCGAAAAGGGCAAGAGCAAGGAGGGAAACTTCATGGATAGCAAGTCAGTTGCTGCTCCAGTGAAGCAACCCAAAGTTGAACTCAAACCCGAGACTAAGTGCTTCTATTATGAGGTGAGAGGTTGCTAAAGGGGAACAACCCTAGATACTTGGTAGATAAGAAGGCTGGCAACATCGACAGAAGTATATTTGATATACGAGTTATTGATGTGTACCTTGCTAGTACTCCTAGTAGCACTTGGGTATTGGATACCGGTTCGGTTGCTAAATGTTAGTAACTCGAAATAAAAGCTATGGAATAAACGGAGAACTAGCTAAGGGTGAGGTAACGATGTGTGTTGGAAATGTTTCCAAGGTTGATGTGATCAACATCGCATGCTCTCTCTACCTTCAGGATTAGTGACGAACCTAAATAAATGTTATTTGGTGTTTTGCGTTGAGCATGAACATGATTATATCATGTTTATTGCAATACGGTTATTCATTTAAGTTAGAGAATAATGGTTATTCTGTTTACATGAATAATACCTTCAATGGTCATGCACCCAGTGAGAATGGTTTGTTGAAATCTTGATCGTAGTATTACACATGTTCATAACATTGATGTCAAAAGATACAAAGTTAATAATGATAGTACCACATACTTGTGGCACTGCCGCTAAATGTCATATTGGTATAAAGCGCATGTAGAAACTCCATGCTGATGGATATTTGGACTCATTCGATTTCGAATCGGTTGAGACATGCAAACCATGCCTCTTGGGCAAGATGACTAAAGGACCCCGTTGGATGGAGCGGGCAAGTGATTCATTGGAAATGATACATGTTGATGTATGCAATCAAGTGAGTCTTGTAGCATGCAGTGGATATCGTTATTTTCTTACATTCACTGATGATTTGAGTAGATATAGTGTATATTTACTTAATGAAACACAAGTCTGAATCGTTTGAAAGGTTCAAGCAAACTCAGAGTGAAGTTTAAAGATCATCGTGACAAGAAGATAAAAATGACTGCGATATGATCGTGGAGGTGAATATCTGAGTCACGAGTTTGGCATACAACTTAAGACAATGTGAAAGTTGTTTCACAACTAAATGCCACCTGGAACACCATAGTGTGATGGTGTGTCCGAACATCATAGTTATGCTCTATTGGACATGGTGCGTGCTATGATGTCTCTTGTCGTTTTACTACTATAATTTTGGGGTTATGCATTAGAGACAACTACATTCACTTTAAATAGGGCACCATCTAAATCCGTTGAGATGACACCATGTGAATTATGGTTTGATAGAAACCTAAGCTGTCATTTCTTAATATTTGGGGATGTGACACTTGTGTGGAAAATGTTTTCACCTAATGAGGTCGAACCCAAGGCGGACAAATTGCATCTTCATAGAATACCCTAAGATCAGTTGGGTGAACCTTCAATCTCAGATCCTAGTGAAAAGTGTTTGTTGCTTAAACGGATCCTTTCTCGAGGAAATGTTTCTCTCGAAAGAATTGAGTGGGAGGAAGATAGAACTTAATGAGGTTGTTAAACCTTTGTTCAACCAGAGAGTAGCGCAGCGCAGAAAGATGTTTCTGTGAAGCCTACGTTAGTTGAAGAGGAAGTTAATGTTGATGATCATGAAGCTTCAGTATCAAGTTACTATCGAACTTCGTAGGTCGACAAGGATGTGTACTGCTCCTAAGTGGTACGACAACTCTGTCTTGGAGATCATGTTGTTGGACAACGATGAACCTACGAGCTATGGAGAAGCGATGATGGGCCCGGATTCCGACAAATGGTTAGAGGCCATGAAATCCGAGATAGGATCCATGTATGAAAACCAAGTGTAGACTTTGGTAGACTTGCTCGTTGGACGGCAGGTCGTTGAGTACAAATGGATCTTTAAAATGAAGACAGACACTGATGGTAAATGTCACTATTTGTAAAGCTCGACTTGTTGCAAAGTTGTTTGTGACAAGTTCAAAGAGTTGACTGCGATGAGACTTTCTCACTCGTAGCGATGCTAAAGTCTGTTGGAATTATGTTAGCAGTTGTTGCGTTTTCAATTATGAAATCTGACAGATGGATGTCAAAACATCATTTCCTTAACGGTTTACTTGAGGAAAGGTTGTATGTGATACAACCAGAAGGTTTTGTCAGTCCTAAGGATGCTAAAAGGTGTGCAAGCTTCGGTGATCCTTCCATGGACTGAAGCAAGCATCTCGGAGTTGGAATATACACTTTGATGAGGTGATCAAAGTTTTTGATGTTTATACAAAGTTTACGAGAAACTTTTATTTGCAATAAAGTGAGTGGGAGCACTATAGAATTTCTGATAAGTATATGTGGATGACATATTGTTGATCAGAAATAATGTAGAGTTTCTGGAAAGCATAAAACGGTCATTTGGAAAGTGTTTTTCAAAGGAAGACCTGGATGAAGCAACCTAATTGTTGAGCACCTAAATCTATGGAGATAGATCAAGATGCTCGATGAGACTTTCAATGAGTGCATACCTTGACAAGATTTTGAAAGAGTTCAAAATGGATCAGTCAGAGAAAGAGTTCTCGCTTGATTTGTAAGGTGTGAAAGTTGAGTGAGACTCAAAGCTCGACAACGGCAGAAGAAAGAGAAAGGACGAACGTCGTCCCCTATGCCTTAGCCATAGGCTCTATATTATGCCATGCTGTGTACCGCACCTGTGTGTGCCTTGCCATGAGTCCGTCAGGGGGTACAAGAGTGAACCAGGAGTGGATCACTGGACAGCGGTCAACATTATCCTCAGTAACTAAGAGACTGAGGAGATGTTTCTCGATTATGGAGGTGATAAAGAGTTCGTCGTAAGGAGTTACGTCGATACAAGCTTTAACACTAATCCGGATGACTAGTAGTAGCAATCTGGATACATATAGTGGAGCAGCCATTTGGAAGCAGTACCAAGTGGACTGTGGTAGGAGTGTTTACGGTTCGACATAGAGATTTGCAAAGTACACACGGATCTGAATATTGCAGAACTGTTGACTATAAAAGACCTCTCTCACATGCAAAGCATGATCGAGCCCCAGAACTCATTGGGTGTTAGATTCATAACAATGCGAATCACATAGTGATGTGAACTAGATTATTGACTCTAGTGCAAGTGGGAGACTGTTGGAAATATGCCCTAGAGGCAATAATAAATTAAGTTATTATCATATTTCCTTGTTCGTGATAATCGTTTATTATCCATGCTATAATTGTATTGATCGGAAACTCAGATACATGTGTGGATACATAGACAACACCATGTCCCTAGTATGCCTCTAGTAGACTAGCTCGTTGATCAAAAGTTGGTTAAGGTTTCCTAGCCATGGACATGAGATGTCATTTGATAACAGGATCACATCATTAGGAGAATGATGTGATGGACAAGACCCAAACTACAAACGTAGCATATGATCGTGTCAGTTTATTGCTACTGTTTTCTGCATGTCAAATATATGTTCCTATGACCATGAGATCATGCAACTCACGGATATCGGAGGAGTGCCTTGTGTGTATCAAATGTCGCAACGTAACTGGGTGACTATAAAGGTGCTCTACAGGTATCTTCGATGGTGTCTGTTGAGTTGGCATGGATCGAGACTGGGATTTGTTACTCCGTGTGACGGAGAGGTATCTCGGGGCCCACTCGGTAATGCAACATCACAATAAGCCTTGCAAGCAATGTGACTAATTGTTAGTTGCGGGATCTTGTATTACGGAACGAGTAAAGAGACTTGCCGGTAACGAGGTTGAACTAGGTATGGAGATACCGACGATCGAATCTCGGGCAAGTAACATACCGAAGAACAAAGGGAACGTTATACGGGATTAACTGAATCCTTGACATAGAGGTTCAACCGATAAAGATCTTCGTAGAATATGTAGGAACCAATGTGGACGTCCAGGTCCTGCCATTGGTTATTGACCGTAGAGGTGTCTCGGTCATGTCTACATAGTTCTCGAACCCGCAGGGTCTGCACACTTAAGGTTCAGTGACGTTTCGGTAGTGTAGAGTTATGTATGGTGGTGACCGAAGTTTGTTCGGAGTCCCGGATGAGATCCCGGACGTCACGAGGAGCTCCGGAATGGTCCGTAGGTAAAGATTCATATATAGGAAGTCCCAGTTTGGTTTCCGGAAAAGTTTCGGGCTCATCGGTAGTGTACCGGGAGTGCCGGTAGTGTACCGGGAGTGCCGGTAGTGTACCGGGAGGCCTCCGGGAGGGGTATTTCGACCCCAAGAGGTCCATGGGCTGTGGGATAATAATAACCAGCCCTTAGTGGGCTGGGAAAACAGTCACAAAGGCCCATGGCGCAGGAGAGAAAGTCCTAAAGCAAAAAGTGGAAAAATCAGCCAATAGGAGGCAATCCTACTCCAACTAGGATTGGAGGTGAAGTTGGATTGCTTCCCACCTCCTATTTAGGCCGACCCAAAGTCCTTGGCTGCCTCTCCTCTCCTATCCTCCTATATATACTAGTGGATTGGGTGGTTTTCGGATAGAATTTCCGGCCACGTGCTACCCGTTACACCGGTGCATAGTTTCTCCTCTAGATCGGTTTTCTGCAGCGCTTAGGCGAAGCCCTGCCGGAATTGCTCCACCACCCGTCATGCTGCCGGTGAACTCTCTCTCCTCTCCACCTCCTCTCGCCGGATCGAGATGGTGGAGATCGTCATCAAGCTGCACGTGTGCTGAACGCGGAGGTGCCGTCCGTTCGGCGCTAGATCGGAAGGACCGTGATCGAGATCACGAGACGGTTCGTGATGTGATCACGGAATGGATCGTGATGAGTTCGCGGGACAGATCGTGATCAAGATCGTGATACGGATCGTGATGAGTTCGCGGGACGGATCGTGATGTGTTCGCGGGACGGTTCGTGATTGTATCGCGGGACGCTCGGCGATTTGGATCGCGAAGAAGTTCGACTACACCAACCGCGTTTCTTAACGCTTCCCGCTTAGCGATCTACAAGGGTACGTAGATCCACTCTCCCTTTCGTAGATGCTCATCACCATGGATAGGTTTGCGTGTGCGTAGGAAAATTTTTGTTTCCCATGCGACGTTCCCCAACAAACATGTCCCTAGTGAGCCTCTAGTTGGCTAGCTCGTTGATCAATAGATGGTCATGGTTTCATTACCATGGACATTTGATGTCGTTGATAACGGGATCACATCATTAGGAGAATGATGTGATGGACAAGACCAATCCTAAGCATAGCACAAGATCGTGTAGTTCGTTTGCTAAAGCTTTTCTAATGTCAAGTATCGATTCCTTAGACCATGAGATTGTGCAACTCCCGGATACCGTAGGAATGATTTGGGTGTGCCAAACGTCACAACGTAACTGGGTGGCTATAAAGGTACACTACGGGTATCTCCGAAGGTGTCTGTTGGGTTGGCACGAATCGAGACTGGGATTTGTCACTCCTTGTGACGGAGAGGTATCTCTGGGCCCACTCGGTAAGACATCATCATAATGAGCTCAATGTGACTAAGGAGTTAGTCACGGGATGATGTGTTACGGAACGAGTAAAGTGACTTGCCGGTAACGAGATTGAACAAGGTATAGAGATAGCGCCGATCAAATCTCGGGCAAGTAACATACCGATAGACAAAGGGAATTGTATACGGGATTGATCAAATCCCCGACATCGTGGTTCATCCGATGAGATCATCGTGGAACATGTGGGAGCCAATATGGGTATCCAGATCCCGCTATTGGTTATTGACCGGAGAGGTGTCTCGGTCATGTCTACATGTCTCCCGAACCCGTAGGGTCTACACACTTAAGGTTCGATGACGCTAGAGTCGTAATGGGAATTTGTATGTGGTTACCGAAAGTTGTTCAGAGTCCCGGATGAGATCCCGGACGTCACGAGGAGTTCAGAAATTGTCCGGAAGTGAAGATTTATATATGGGAAGTCCAGTTTCAGTCACCGGAAAGGTTTCAGGGTTTATCGGTATTGTACCGGGACCGCCGAAAGGGTTCCGGGGGTCCACCGAAAGGGTCCACCTGCACCGGGGGGCCCAGTGGGCTGTAGGTGCGTGGGAACCAGCCCCAAATGGGCTGGTGCGCCACACCAAGGGCCCAAGGTGCCTAGGGAGTGGGGGCAAATGCCCCCGGGGGGCATGTGCCCCCCGGGGACCACCGCCCCTAGGGCCCAAGGCCCATAGGGTCGGAAACCCTAGGGCGTGGGGGGGGGGGGGCAAGTGCCCCACGGGGGCCCGCTGCCCCCATCTAGATGGGTTCTAGGGTTTGGCCTTGCCCCTATAAATAGAGAGGGGGTGGGAGGGCAGCGACACGACTTCCTAGGCACAGCCGTCCCTCTCTCCCATCTCTCCTCCTCCCCCGTGGCGCTTGGCGAAGCCCTTTCGGAGAACCACTAGCTCCACCGCCACCACGCCATCGTGCTGTCGGTGCTCTCCCTCGACCTCTCCTTCCACCTTGCTGGATCAAGGCATAGGAGACGTCACCGGGCTGTACGTGTGTTGAACGCGGAGGCACCATTGTTCGGTGCTTAGATCGGATTCCACTGCGATCTGAATCGCTGCGAGTACGACTCCACCAACCGTGTTCTAGCAACGCTTCCACTTAGCGATCTTCAAAGGTATGAAGATCCAATCTCTCCCTTACTCGTTGCTGGTTTCTCCATAGATGGATCTTGGTGAACACGTAGGAAATTTTTGATTTACTACTACGTCTCCCAACAGTAATCATCGCATCGTGAATGCCAAGCGTTCACAACGTCTTGCTCTGCTGGGAGAACTGGTGCGTCACCTAGCGGTGCATCAAGGACATACAATCTTTTGGAAGCTATGAGGATGATCCTCAAGCTACGGACCCAGTCTGCATAGTTGCTTCCATCATCTTTCAGCTTGGTTTTCTCTAGGAACGCGTTGAAGTTGAGGTTGGCATTAGCGTTGTTCATTGGATCTACAATATAGATTGTAAAGACAATTTTAGACTAATTTCATGATAATTAAGTTCACATAATCAAATTATTTAATGAACTCTCACTTAGATAGACATCTCTCTAGTCATCCAAGTGACACATGATCCATGTCAACTAGCCCGTGTCTGATCATCACGTGAGACGGACTAGTCATCCATGGTGAACATCTCCATGTTAATCGTATCTTCAATACGACTCATGTTCGACTTTTCGGTCTTTCGTGTTCCGAGGCCATGTCTATACATGCTAGGCTCCTCAAGTCAACCTAAGTGTTTCGCGTGTGTAAATCTGGCATACACCCATTGTATGCAAACGTTAGAACCTATCACACACGATCATCACGTGGTGCTTCGGAACAACGATCCTTAGCAACGGTGCATAGTTAGGGTGAACACATCTCTTGAAATTCTATTGAGAGATCATCTTATTTACTACCGTTGTTCTAAGCAAATAAGATGTAAACATGATAAACATCACATGCAATCAATACAATGACATGATATGGCCAATATCATCTTGCTCCTTTGATCTCCATCTTCGGGGCACCAGCACATACCTTGAAAAGATATTGAAGAAGTTCAATATGGATCAGTCCAAGAAGGGGTTTTTGCCTGTGTTACAGGGTGTGAGATTGAGTACGACTCAATGCCCGACCACGACAAAAGATAGAGAAGAGATGAGTGTCACCCCCTATGCTTTAGCCATAGGCTCTATTATGTATGCCATGTTGTGTACCAGACCTGATGTCAACCTTGCCATAAGTTTGGTAGGGAGGTACCAAAGTGATCCCGGAGCGGAACACTGGACAACGGTCAAGAATATCCTAAAGTACCTAAAAAGGACCAAGGACATGTTTCTCGTGTATGGAGGTGCCGAAGAGCTCGTCTTAAAGGGTTACGTCAATGCTAGCTTCGACACAGATCTGGACGACTCCAAGTCGCAAACCGGATACATGTATATTATGGACGGAGCGGCAGTCAGCTAGTGCAGCAGCAAGCAAAGCGTCGTGGCAGCATCTACATGTAAAGTGGAGTACATAGTTGCTTCGGAAGCAACAAAGGAAGGAGTCTAGATGAAGGAGTTCATCAAAGACCTAGGAGTGATTCCCAATGCGTCGGGCCCGATGACTCTATTCTGTGACAACACTGGAGCTATTGCCCTTGCGAAGGAGCCCAGGTTTCACAAGAAGACAAGACACATCAAGCGCCGCTTCAACTCCATCCATGATAACATTCAGGAGGGAGATATTGATATTTGTAAAGTGCATACGAATCTGAATGTCGCAGATCCGTTGACTAAACCTCTCTCACGAGCAAAACATGATCAACACCAGAATGCTATGGGTGTTCGATTCATCACAATGTAACTAGATTATTGACTCTAGTGCAAGTGAGAGACTATTGGAAATATGACCTAGAGGCAATAATAAAATGGTTTTTATTGTATTTCCTTGTTCATGATAATTGTCTATTGTTCAAGCTATAATTGTGTTAACCGGAAACCATAATACATGTGTGAATACATAGACCATAACATGTCCCTAGTGAGCCTCTAGTTGGCTAGCTCGTTGATCAATAGATGGTCACGGTTTCATGACCATGGACATTGGATGTCGTTGATAACGGGATCACATCCTTAGGAGAATGATGTGATGGACAAGACCCAATCCTAAGCATAGCACAAGATCGTGTAGTTTGTCTGCTAAAGCTTTTCAATGTCAAGTATCGTTTCCTTAGACCATGAGATTGTGCAACTCCCGGATACCGTAGGAATGCTTTGGGTGTGCCAAACGTCACAACGTAACTTGGTGGCTATAAAGGTACACTACGGGTATCTCCGAAAGTGTCTGTTGGGTTGGCATGAATCGAGACTGGGATTTGTCACGCCGTGTGACAGAGAGGTATCTCTGGGCCCATTCGGTAAGACATCATCATAATGAGCTCAAGGTGACTCAGGAGTTAGCCACGAGATGATGTATTACGGAACTAGTAAAGAGACTTGCCGGTAACGAGATTGAACAAGGTATAGGGATACCGACGATCAAATCTCGGGCAAGTATCATACCGATAGACAAAGGGAATTGAATACGAGATTGATTGAATCCCCGACATCGTGGTTCATCCGATGAGATCATCGTGGAGTACGTGGGAGCGAACATGGGTATCCAGATACCGCTGTTGGTTATTGACCGGAGAGGTGTCTTGGTCATGTCTACGTGTCTCCCGAACCCGTAGGGTCTACACACTTAAGGTTCGATGACGCTAGGGTTATTGGGAAATAGCGTACGTGGTTACTGAAGGTAGTTCGGAGTCCCAGATGAGATCCTGGACGTCACGAGGAGTCTCGGAATGGTCTATAGACGAAGATTGATATATAGGAAGTGAGTATTTGGTTACCGGAAGAGTTTCGGGAATTACCGGTATTGTACCGGGACCACCGGAAGGGTTCCGAGGGTCCACCAAGTGGGGCCACCAGCCCCGGAGGGCTCCATGGGCCTGAGGTGGAGGGAACCAGCCCCTAGGTGGGCTGGTGCGCCTCCACAAGAGGCCCAAGGCGCAACAAGAGGTGGAAGGGGGCAAACCCTAGGGCAGATGGGCCCTAGGCCCATCTAGGGCGCCACCCCTCCTCTTCTCACCTTGGCCGCCAGCCAGATTGCCATTTATGGCTGCCGCACCACCCTAGGGTGGGAACCCTAGGGTGGGAACCCTAGGGTGCAGCCCTCCCTCCTCCTCCCCCCTATATATATGTGAGTTTTTGCGGCTGCCATGAACAAGGTTTTCTCTCCCTCTCTGGCGCAGCCCTGCCTTTTCCTCTCCTCGTTCTCCATAGCGCTTGGCGAAGCCCTGCCGGAGTCCATGCAGCTCCACCGTCACCATGCCGTCGTGCTGCCAGAGCTCTTCCCCAACCTCTCATTCCTCCTTGATGGATCAAGGTTTAGGAGACGTCACCGGGATGCACGTGTGTTGAACGAGGAGGCACCGTTGTTCGGTGCTAAGATCGGAGTCCACCGCGATCTGAATCGCTGCGAGTACGACTCCACCAACCGCATTCTTGTAACGCTTCCTCTTAGAGATCTTCAAAGGTATGAAGATGCAATCTCTCCCCTCTCGTTGCTGGTTTCTCCATAGATAGATCTTGGTGACACGTAGGAAAATTTTGATTTACTACTACGTCTCCCAACAGCAGCCACGTAAGAACTTGCAAGTACAAATTAGAGGACGTCAAACTTGTTTCTGCATCATATGCCTTGTGATGTGATATGGCCAAAAGGATGTGATGTGATGCATTGTGATGTATGAGATTGATCATTTTCTTGTAATAGGATTCACGACTTGCATGTCGATGAGTATGACAATCGACAGGAGCCATAGGAGTTGTCTTATTTTATTGTATGACCTGCGTGTCAATCATAAACGCCATGTAATTACTTTACTTTACTGCTAAGCGTTAGCCATAGTAGTAGAATTAATAGTTGGCGTGACAACTTCATGAAGACACGATGATGGAGATCATGATGATGGAGATCATCGTGTCGTGCCGGTGACAGTGATGATCATGGTGCCCCGAAGATGGAGATCAAAGGAGCAAGATGATATTGGCCATATCATGTCACTATATTGATTGCATGTGATGTTTATCATGTTTACATATTATTTGCCTAGAACGACGGTAGTAAATACGATGGTCTCTCAACAAAATTTGAAGAAATGTGTTCACCCTAACTGTGCACTATTGCTAACGATCGTTGTTCCGAAGCACCACGTGATGATCGGGTGTGATAGGTTCTAACATTTGCATACAACGGGTGTAAGCCAAATTTACACACGCGAAACACTTAGGTTGACTTGACGAGCCTAGCATGTACAGACATGGCCTCGGAACAGGGAAGACCGAAAGGTCGAACATGAGTCGTATAGAAGATACGATCAAAATGTAGATGTTCACCATGGATGACTAGTCCGTCTCACGTGATGATCGGACACGGGCTAGTTGACATGCATCATGTGTCACTTGGATGACTGGAGAGATGTCTATCTAAGTGGGAGTTCATTAAATAATTTGATTATGTGAACTTAATTATCATGAACTTAGTCTAAAATTGTCTTTACAATATATATTGTAGATCCAATGGCCAACGCTAATGTCACCCTAAACTTCAACGCATTCCTAGAGAAAACCAAGCTGAAAGATGATGGAAGCAACTATGCGGACTTGGTCCGCAGCTTGAGGATCATCCTCATAGCTTGCAAGAGATTGTATGTCCTTGATGCACCGCTAGGTGACCCACCCATTTTCCCAGCGGACCAAGACGTTATGAACGCCTGGCAGTCACGCTGTGATGATTACTCCCTTGTTTAGTGCGGCATGCTTTACAGTTTGGAACCGGGGCTCCAAAAGCGTTTTGAGCAACACGGAGCATATGAGATGTTACAAGAGCTAAAACTGGTTTTCCAAGCTCATGACCGGGTCGAGAGATATGACATTTCCGAAAAGTTCTTCAGCTGTAAGATGGAGGAGAATAGTTCTGTCAGTGAGCACATACTCAAAATGTCTGGGTTGCACAACCGCTTGACTCAGCTAGGAGTTAATCTCCCGGATGACTCGGTCATTGACAGAATCCTCCAGTCGCTTCCACCTAGCTACAAGAGCTTTGTGATCAACTACAACATGTAGGGTATGGAGAAGTCCATTCCCGAGTTGTACTTGATGCTGAAATCATCAAAGGTCGAGATCAAAAAGGAGCATCAAGTGTTGATGGTGAATAAGACCACTAGTTTCAAGAAAGGCAAGGGTAAGAAGAACTTCAAGAAGGATGGCAAAGCTGTTGCGATGCCCGATAAGCAAGTTGCCGGGAAGAACAACAAGAATGGATCCAAGCCTGAGACTGAGTGCTTTTATTGCAAGGGTACTGGTCACTGGAAGCGGAACTGCCCCAAGTACTTAGCGGATATGAAGGCCGTAACATTAAAGGTATATGTGATATACTTGTTATTGATGTGTACCTAACCAGTGCTCGTAGTAGCTCCTGAGTATTTGATACCGGTGCAGTTGCTCACATTTGTAACTCCAAGCAGGAGCTGCGGAATAAGCGGAGGCTGGCAAAGGACGAGGTGACGATGCGTGTCGGGAATGGTTCCAAGGTCGATGTGATCGCTGTTGGCATGCTACTTCTACATCTACCTTCGGGATTAGTGTTAAACCTCAATAATTGTTATTTAGTACCAACTTTGAGCATGAACATTGTATCTGGATCTCGTTTGATGCGAGATGGCTACTCATTTAAATCTGAGAATAATGGTTGTTCTATTTATATGAGAGAAATATTATATGGTCATGCCCCGCTGGTCAATGGTTTATTTTTGTTCAATCTCAAACGTGATGTTACACATGTGCATAGTGTGAGTGCCAAAAAGTGTAAGGTTGATAACGATAGTCCCACTTACATGTGGGACTGCCACCTTGGTCATATTGGTGTCAAACGCATGAAGAAGCTCCATGCTGATAGACTTTTGGAGTCTCCTGATTTTGAATCATTTGACACGTGCGAACCATGCCTCATGGGCAAGATGACCAAGACTCCGTTCTCCGGAACGATGGAGTGAGCAACTGACTTGTCGGAGATAATACATAACGTTGTATGCGGTCCAATGAGCGTCGAGGCTCGCGGTGGCTACCGTTATGTTCTCACCCTCACTTATGACTTGAGCAGATATGGGTATGTCTACTTAATGAAACATCAGTCTTAAACCTTCGAAAGGTTCAAGGAATTTCAGAGTGAGGTCGAGAATCAACGTGACAAGAAAATAAAGTGCCTACGATCTGATCGTGAAGGAGAATATTTAAGTCACGAGTTTGGCACACACCTAAGGAAATGTGGAATTGTTTCACAACTCACACCGCCTGGCACACCTCAGCGAAATGGTTTGTCTAAACATCGTAATCGCACTCTATTGGATATGGTGCGATCTATGATGTCTCTTACCAACTTACCGCTATCATTTTGGGGATATGCATTAGAGACTGCCACATTCACTTTAAATAGGGCACCGTCAAAGTATATTGAGACGACACCGTATGAATTATGGTTTGGAAAGAAACCTAAGCTGTCGTTTCTAAAAGTTTGGGGATGCGATGCTTAGGTGAAGAAACTTCAACCTGAGAAGCTTGAACCCAAAGCGGAAAAGTGCGTCTTCATAGGATATCCCAAAGTTACTATTGAACGTCAAAGGTCCACTAGGACACGTTCCGCACCAGAGTGGTACGGCAACCCTGTCCTGGAGATCATGTTGTTGGACAACGGTGAACCTTTGAACTATGAAGAAGCGATGGCAGG
This sequence comes from Hordeum marinum, assembly GCA_022496015.1. NCBI lineage: Eukaryota > Viridiplantae > Streptophyta > Magnoliopsida > Poales > Poaceae > Hordeum > Hordeum marinum. The sequence continues at coordinate 222,660 of JAAAWK010000910.1, forward strand.
CCTGGATTCCAAGAAATGGCTTGAGGCCATGAAATCCGAGATAGGATCCATGTATGAGAACAAAGTATGGACTTTGGTGGACTTGCCTGATGATAAGCGAGCCATTGAAAAATAAACGCATGTTTAAGAAGAAGACTGACGCAGATGGTAATGTGACCGTCTATAAGGCTCGGCTTGTCGCTAAGGGTTATCGACAAGTTCAAGGAGTTGACTACGATGAGACTTTCTCAATCGTGCGATGCTGAAGTCTGTCCGAATCATGTTAGCAATTGCCGCATTTTATGATTATGAGATCTGACAAATGGACGTCAAAACAACATTCCTTAGTGGCTTCCTCAAGGAAGAATTGTATATGATGGAGCCGGAAGCTTTTGTCGATCCTAAAGATGCTAACAAAGTATGCAAGCTCCAGCGCTCCATCTATGGGCTAGTGCAAGCATCTCAGAGTTGGAACATTCGCTTTAATGAGGTGATTAAAGCATTTGGGTTTGTACAGGTTTGTGGAGAACCCTGTATTTACAAGAAAGTGAGTGGGATCTCTGTAGCATTTCTTATATTATATGTGGATGACATGCTGATAATGGGAAATGATATAGGACTCTTGGAAAGTATAAAGGCCTACTTGAATAAGTGTTTTTCAATGAAGGACCTTGGAGAAGCTGCTTACATATTAGGTATTACGATCTATAGAGATAGATCAAGATGCCTCATAGGTCTTTCACAAAGCACATGCCTTGAAAAGATATTGAAGAAGTTCAATATGGATCATTCCAAGAAGGGGTTCTTGCCTGTGTTGCAGGGTGTGAGATTGAGTACGACTCAATGCCCGACCACGGCAAAAGATAGAGAAGAGATGAGTGTCACCCCCTATGCTTTAGCCATAGGCTCTATTATGTATGCCATGTTGTGTACCCGACCTGATGTCAACCTTGCCATAAGTTTGGTCGGGAGGTACCAAAGTGATCCCGGAGCGGAGCACTGGACAGCGGCCAAGAATATCCTAAAGTACCTGAAAAGGACCAAGGAAATGTTTCTCGTGTATGGAGGTGCCAAAGAACTCGTCGTAAAGGGTTACGTCGATGCTAGCTTCGACACAGATTCGGACGACTCCAAGTTGCAAACCGGATACGTGTATAATTTGAACGGAGGGGCTGTCAGCTGATGCAATAGCAAGCAAAGCGTCGTGGTGGCATCTAAATGTGAAGTGGAGTACATAGCTGCTTCGGAAGCAGCAAAGAAAGGAGTCTGGATGAAGGAGTTCATCACCGACATAGGAGTGATTCCCAATGCGTCAGGCCCGATGACTCTATTCTATGACAAGACGGGAGCTATTGCCCTTGCGAAGGAGCCCAGGTTTCACAAGAAGACAAGACACATCAAGCGTCGCTTCAAATCCATCCATGATTACATTCAGGAGGGAGATATAGATATTTGTAAAGTACATACGGATCTGAATGTTGCAGATCCTTTGACTAAACCTCTCTCATGAGCAAAACATGATCAACACCAGAATGCGATGGGTGTGCGATTCATCACAATGTAACTAGATTATTGACTCTAGTGCATGTGGGAGACTATTGGAAATATGCCCTAGAGGCAATAATAAAATGGTTTTTATTGTATTTCCTTGTTCATGATAATTGTCTATTGTTCAAGCTATAATTGTGTTAACCGGAAACCATAATAAAATGGTTATTGACCGGAGAGGTGTCTCGGTCATGTCTACGTGTCTCCCGAACCCGTAGGGTCTATACACTTAAGGTTCGATGATTCTAGGGTTATAGGCAAATAGTGTACGTGGTTATCGAAGGTTGTTCAGAGTCTCGGATGAGATCCCAGATGTCACGAGGAGTTCCGGAATGGTGCGGAGACAAATATTGATATATAGGAAGTGAGGATATGGCCACCGGAAGTGTTTCGAGAATTACAGGTAACGTACCGGGACCACCGGAAGGGTTCCGGGGTGCACTAAGTGGGGCCACCTGTTGGAAATATGCCCTAGAGGCAATAATAAAATGGTTATTATTGTATTTCCTAGTTCATGATAATTGTCTATTATTCATGCTACAAATTGTGTTAACCGGAAACAGTAATACACGTGTGAATACATAGACCACAACATGTCACTAGTGAGCCTCTAGTTGGCTAGCTCGTTGATCAATAGATGGTCACGGTTTCATGACCATGGACATTGGATGTCGTTGATAACGGGATCACATCATTATGAGAGTGATGTGATGGACAAGACCCAATCCTAAGCATAACACAAGATCGTGTAGTTCGTTTGCTAAAGCTTTTCAATGTCAAGTATCGTTTCCTTAGACCATGAGATTGTGCAACTCCCGGATACCATAGGAATGCTTTGGGTGTGCCAAACGTCACAACGTAACTGGGTGGCTATAAAGGTACACTACGGGTATCTCCGAAAGTGTGTGTTGGGTTGGCACAAATCGAGACTGGGATTTGTCACTCCGTGTGACGGAGAGGTATCTCTAGGCCCACTTAGTAAGACATCATCATAATGAGCTCAATGTGACTAAGGAGTTAGCCATGGGATGATGTATTACAGAATGAGCAAAGAGACTTGCCGGTAACGAGATTGAACAAGGTATAGGGATACCGACAATCGAATCTCGGGCAAGTATCATACCGATAGACAAAGGGAATTGAATACGAGATTGATTGAATCCCCGACATCGTGGTTCATCCGATGAGATCATCGTGGAGTACATGGGAGCCAACATGGGTATTCAGATCCCGCTGTTGGTTATTGGCAGGAGAGATGTCTCAGTCATGTCTGCGTGTCTCCCGAACCCGTAAGGTCTACACACTTAAGGTTCGATGACGCTAGGGTTATAGGGAAATGGTATACGTGATTACCGAAGGTTGTCGGAGTCCTGGATGAGATCCTGGACATCACGAGGAGCTCCGGAATGGTCCGAAGGTAAAGATTGATATATAGGAAGTCCAGTTTTGGTCAGCGGAAAGTTTTTGGGCTCATCGCTATTGTACTGGGAGTGTCGGGAGGGTGCCAGAGGACCACCGGGAGGGGTGTGACGACCAGAGGACTACATGGGCCCTTAGAGGAGGTGTGCCAGCCCATATTGGGCTGTCCAAGACCTTCTATGAAGGCTCATGCGGCTGGAGATACGAGATAAGGGCTGAAAAGATTCAAAAGGAAGAGATCCACCTCCCTTGTGGGAGGTGGACTCCTCCCTAGGGTCGGCCGAACCTCTCCTCCTTGGAGGAGGGGCCAAGGCAGCCCTCCCTCTCCCTCCTCCTATATATACCCAAGGGTTTTGCGTCTTTTGAACAGATCTGAACTCTCTCTCTCTCACGGCGAAGCCCTACCTCTCTTCTTCCTCGTCCGCAGCGCTTGGCGAAGCCCTGCCGGAATACCTTGCTACTCCACCACCACCACGCCGTCGTGCTGCTGCTGGAGCTCTTCCCCAACCTCTCCTTCCTCCTTGCTGGATCAAGGCGTAGGAGACGTCACTGGGCTGCATGTGTGTTGAACGCGGAGGCGCCGTTGTTCGGCGCTAAGATCGGAGTCCACCGCGATCTGAATCGCTGCGAGTACGACTCCACCAACCGCATTCTTGTAATGCTTTCGCTTAGCGATCTTCAAAGGTATGAAGATGCAATCTCTCTCCTCTCATTGCTGGTTTCTCCATAGATAGATCTTGGTGACACGTAGGAAATTTTTGATTTACTACTACGTCTCCCAACAGTGGCATCATGAGCTAGGTCTATGCGTATAATCTATGCACGAGTAGAACACAAAGTAGTTGTGGGCGTCGATCTTGTTAATATGCTTGCCGTTACTAGTCTTATCTTTATTCGACGGTATTGTGGGATGAAGCGGCCCGGACAAACCTTACACGTACGCTTACGTGAGACCTGTTCCACCGCCTGACATGCACTAGTTGCATAAGGTGGCTAGCGGGTGTGTGTCTCTCCCACCTTAGTCGGATTGGATTCGATAAAAAGGGTCCTTATGAAGGGTAAATAGCAATTGGCATATCACGTTGTGGTTTTCGTGTAGGTAAGAAATGTTCTTGCTAGAAACCTATAGCAACCACGTAAAAACTTGCAATTACAAATTATAGGACGTCTAACTTGTTTTTGCAGCATATGCCTTGTGATGTGATATGGCCAGAAGGATGTGATGTGATGCATTGTGATGTATGAGATTGATCATGTTCTTGTAATAGGGTTCATGACTTGCATGTCGATGACTATACCAACCGGCAGGAGCCATAGGAGTTGTCTTATTTTATTGTATGACCTGCGTGTCAATCATAAACGCCATGCAATTACTTTACTTTATTGCTAAACGTTAGCCGTAGTAGTAGAAGTAATAGTTGGCGAGACAACTTCAAGAAGACACAATGATGGAGATCATGATGATGGAGATCATGGTGTCGTGCCGGTGACAATGATGATCATGGTGCCCCGAAGATGGAGATCATAGGAGCAAGATGATATTGGCCATATAATGTCACTATATTGATTGCATGTGATGTTTATCATGTTTACATCTTATTTGCTTAGAACGATGGTAGTAAATAAGATGATCTCTCAATAAAATTTCAAGAGATGTGTTCACCCTAACTGTGCACTGTTGCTAAGGATCGTTGTTCCGGAGCACCACGTGATGATCGGGTGTGATAGGTTCTAACGTTCGCATACAACGGGTGTAAGCCAGATTTACACAGGCGAAACACTTAGGTTGACTTGACGAGCCTAGCATGTACAGACATGGCCTCAGAACACGGAAGACCGAAAGGTCGAACATGAGTCATATAGAAGATACGATCAACATAGAGATGTTCACCATGGATGACTAGTCCGTCTCACGTGATGGTCGGACACGGGCTAGTTGACATGGATCATGTGTCACTTGGATGACTAGAGAGATGTCTATCTAAGTGGGAGTTCATTGAATAATGTGATTATGTGAACTTAATTATCATGAACTTAGTCTAAAATTGCCATTACTATCTATATTGTAGATCCAATGGCCAATGCAAATGTCACCCTCAATTTCAACGCGTTCCTAGAGAAAACCAAGCTGAAAGATGACGGAAGCAACTATGCGGACTAGGTTCGTGGCTTGAGGATCATCCTCATAGCTTCCAACAAATTGTATGTCCTTGATGCACCGCTAGGTGACCCACCCCTTCTCCCAGCAGAACAAGACGTTGCGAACGCTTGGCGTTCTCGCTGCGATGATTACTCCCTTGTTCAGTGCGGCATGCTTTACAGTTTAGAACCGGGGCTCCAAAAGCATTTTGAGCAACACAGAGCATATGAGATGTTCCAAGAGCTGAAACTGGTTTTCCAAGCTCATGCCCGGGTCGAGAGATATGAAATCTCCGACAAGTTCTTTAGTTGTAAGATGGAGGAGAATAGTTCTGTCAGTGAGCACATCCTCAAGATGTCGGGGCTTCACAACCGCTTGACTCAGCTGGGAGTTAATCTTCCGGATGACTCGGTCATTGAAAAAATCCTCCATTCACTTCCACCTAGCTACAAAAGCTTTGTGATGAACTACAACATGCAGGGTATGGATAAGTCCATTCATGAGTTGTACTCATTGCTGAAGTCAGCAGAAGTCGAGATAAAAAAGGAGCATCAAGTATTGATGGTGAACAAGACCACTAGTTTCAAGAAAGGCAAGGGTAAGAAGAACTTCAAGAAGGACGGCAAAGCTGTTGCCGCGCCCGGTAAGCAAGTTGCCGGGAAGAATAAGAACAAGAATGAATCCAAGCCTGAGACTGAGTGTTTTTAGTGCAAGGGCACCGGTCACTGGAAGCGCAACTGCCCCAAGTACTTAGCGGATAAGAAGGACGGAATGTTAAAGGTATATGTGATATACTTGTTATTGATGTGTACCTAACCAGCGCTCGTAGTAGCTCCTGGGTATTTGATACCGGTGCAGTTGCTCACATTTGTAACTCCAAGCAGGAGCTGCGGAATAAGCGGAGGCTGGCAAAGGACGAGGTGACGATGCGCGTCGGGAATGGTTCCAAGGTCGATGTGATCGCCGTCGGCACGCTACCTCTACATCTACCTTCGGGATTAGTTTTAAACCTTAATAATTATTATTTAGTACCAGCTTTGAGCATGAACATTGTATCTGGATCTCCCTTGATGCGAGATGGCTACTCATTTAAATCCAAGAATAATGGTTGTTCTATTTATATGAGAGATGTTTTATGCTCATGCCCCGCTGGTCAATGCTTTATTTTTGATGAATCTCGAACGTGATGTTACACATGTCCATACTGTGAGTCCAAAAAGTGTAAGGTTGATAACGATAGTCCCACTTACATGTGGCACTGCTGCCTTGGTCATATTGGTGTCAAACGCATGAAGAAGCTCCATGCCGATGGACTTTTGGAGTCACTTGATTTCGAATCATTTGACACGTGCGAACCATGCCTCATGGGCAAGATGACCAAGACGCCGTTCTCCGGAACAATGGAGCGAGCAACTGACTTGTTGGAGATAATACATACCGATGTATGCGGTCCAATGAGCGTCGAGGCTCGCGATGGCTACCGTTATGTTCTCACCCTCACTGATGACTTGAGCAGATATAGGTATGTCCACTTAATGAAACACAAGTCTGAAACCTTTGAAAGGTTCAAGGAATTTCGGAGTGAGGTAGAGAGTCAACGTGACAGGAAAATAAAGTGCCTACGATCTGATCTTGGCGGAGAATATTTAAGTCACGAGTTTGGCACGCACCTTAGGAAATGTGGAATTGTTTCACAACTCACGCCGCCCGGCACACCTCAGCGAAATGGTGTGTCTGAACGTCGTAATCACACTCTATTGGATATGGTGCCATCTATGATGTCTCTTACTGACTTACCGCTATCATTTTGGGGATATGCATTAGAGACTGCCACATTCACTTTAAATCTGTTGAGACGACACCGTATGAATTATGGTTTGGAAAGAAACCTAAGCTGTCGTTTCTAAAAGTTTGGGGATGCGATGCTTATGTGAAGAAACTTCAACCTGAGAAGCTCGAACCCAAAGCGGAAAAGTGCGTCTTCATAGGATATCCCAAAGAGACTATTGGGTATACCTTCTACCTACGATCCGAGGGCAAAGTCTTTGTTGCCAAGAATGGATCCTTTCTTGAGAAAGAGTTTCACTCGAAAGAAGTAAGTGGGAGGAAAATAGAACTTGATGAGGTAATTGTACCTCCACTCGAACCAGAGAGTAGCGCAGCACAGGAAGTTGTTTCTGTGGAGCCTACACCGGCTAGAGAGGAAGTTAATGATGATGATCATGAAGCTTCAGATCAAGTTGCTATTCGAAGGTCCACTAGGACACGTTCCGCACCAAAGTGGTACGGCAATCCTGTCCTAGAGATCATGTTGTTGGACAACGGTGAACCTTCGAACTATGAAGAAGCGATGGCGGGCCCAGATTCCGACAAATGGCTTGAGGCCATGAAATCCGAGATAGGATCCATGTATGAGAACAAAGTATGGACTTTGGTGGACTTGCCTGATGATAAGCGAGCCATTGAAAATAAATGGATTTTTAAGAAGAAGACTGACACAGACGGTAATGTGACCGCCTATAAGGCTCGGCTTGTCGCTAAGGGTTATCGACAAGTTCAAGGAGTTGACTACGATGAGACTTTCTCACCCGTAGCGATGCTGAAGTAAATCCGAATCATGTTAGCAGTTGCCGCATTTTATGATTATGAGATCTGTCAAATGGACGTCAAAACGGCATTCCTTAATGGCTTCCTACAGTAAGAACTATATATGATGCAGCCGGAAGGTTTTGTCGATCCTAAAGATGCTAACAAGGCATGCAAGCTCTAGCGCTCCATCCATGGGCTGGTGCAAGCATCTCGGAGTTTGAACATTCGCTTTAATGAAGTGATTAAAGCGTTTGGCTTTGTACAGGTTTATGGAGAACCCTGTATTTACAAGAAAGTGAGTGGGAGCTCTATAGCATTTCTTATACTGTATGTGGATGACATGCTGATAATGGGAAATAATATAGAACTCTTGGAAAGTATAAAGGCCTACTTGAATAAGTGTTTTTCAATGAAGGACCTTGGAGAAGCTGCTTACATATTAGGTATTAAGATCTATAGAGATAGATCGAGAAGCCTCATTGGTCTTTCACAAAGCACATACCTTGAAAAGATATTGAAGAAGTTCAATATGGATCAGTCCAAGAAGGGGTTCTTGCCTGTGTTGCAAGGTGTGAGATTGAGTACGACTCAATGCCCGACCACGGCAAAGGATAGAGAAGAGATGAGTGTCATGCCCTATACTTCAGCCATAGGCTCTATTATGTATGCCATGCTGTGTACCAGACCTGATGTGAACCTTGCCATAAGTTTGGTAGGGAGGTACCAAAGTGATCCCGGAGCGGAACACTGGACAACGGTCAAGAATATCCTGAAGTACTTGAAAAGGACAAAGGACATGTTTCTCGTATATGAAGGCTCATGCGGCTGGAGATAAGAGATAAGGGCTGAAAAGATTCAAAAGGAAGAGATCCACCTCCCTTGTGGGAGGTGGACTCCTCCTTAGGGTCGGCCGAACCTCTCCTCCTTGGAGGAGGGGACAAGGCAGTCCTCCCTCTCCCTCCTCCTATATATAACCAAGGGTTTTGCCCCTTGAGAACATATCTGAACTCTCTCTCTCTCTCACGACGAAGCCCTACCTCTCTTCTTCCTCCTTCGTAGCGCTTGGCGAAGCCTTGCCGGAATACATTGCTACTCCACCACCACCACGCCGTCGTGCTGCTGCTGGAGCTCTTCCCCAACCTCTCCTTCCTCCTTGCTGGATCAAGGCGTAGGAGACGTCACCGGGCTGCACGTGTTTTGAATGCGGAGGCGTCGTTGTTCGGCGCTAAGATCGGAGTCCACCGCGATCTGAATCGCTGCGAGTACGACTCCACCAACCGCGTTCTTGTAACGCTTCCGCTTTGCGATCTTCAAAGGTATGAAGATGCAATCTCTCCCCTCTCGTTGTTGGTTTCTCCATAGATAGATCTTGGTGACACGTAGGAAAATTTTGAGTTACTACTACGTCTCCCAACACCACCAGCCTTGGAGAGTTGCATGGGCCAAAGGTGGAGGGAACCAGCCCCTAGATGGGCTGGTGCACCCTTCCCACCAGGCCCAAGGCACGGGAAAGATGGAGGGAGGGGAAACCCTAGGTCCAGATGGTCCTAAGGACCACCTAGGGCTACGCCCTCCACTCCTCCCTCTCTGGCCACCGGCCAAGCCCCATCTAGGGCTGCCACACCCTCTAGGGTGGGAACCCTAGATGGGTTGCCTCCTCCTCCCTCTCCCCTATATATATGTGAGGTTTTAGGGCTGCCCAACACACGAGTTCCTCTCCTCTAGGCGCAGCCCTACTCCTCCCTCTCCTCGTTCTCCATAGCGCTTGGCGAAGCCCTGCCAGAGACCATGCTACTCCACCGTCACCACACCATCGTGCTGCCGGAGCTCTTCCCCAACCTCTCCTTCCTCCTTGCTGGATCAAGGCGTAGGAGACATCTTATGGCTGCACGTGTGTTGAACGCGGAGGCGCCATTGTTCGGCGCTGAGATCGGAGTCCACCGAAATCTGGATCGCTGCGAGTACGACTCCACCGATTGCGTTCTTGTAACGCTTTCGCTTAGCGATCTTCAAAGGTATGAAGATGCAATCTCTCCCCACTCGTTGCTGGTTTCTCCATAGATAGATCTTGGTGACACGTAGGAATTTTTTGATTTACTACTACGTCTCCCAACATCTAACTCCTTAGTCACATTGAGCTCATTATGATGATGTCTTACCGAGTGGGCCTAGAAATGCCTCTCCGTCACACGGAGTGCCAAATCCCGCTCTCGATTCGTGCCAACCCAACAGACACTTTCGGAGATACCCGTAGTGCACCTTTATAGCCACCCAGTTACGTTGTGATGTTTGGCACACCCAAAGCACTCCTACGGTATCCGGGAGTTGCACAATATCATGGTCTAAGGAAATGATACTTGACATTGGAAAAGCTTTAGCAGACGAACTACACGATCTTGTGCTATGCTTAGGATTGTATCTTGTCCATCACATCATTCTCCAAATGATGTGATCCCGTTATCAACGACATCCATTGTCCATGGTCATGAAACCGTGACCATCTATTGATCAACGAGCTAGCCAACTAGAGGTTCGCCAGGGACACGTTGTGGTCTATGTATTCACACATGCAATACGGTGTCCGGTTAATACAACTATAGCATGAACAATAGACAATCATCATGAACAAGGAAATATAATAATAACCATTTTAATATTGCCTCTAGGGCATATTTCCAATAGTCTCCCACTTGCACTAGAGTCAATAATCTAGTTACATTATGATGTATCAAACACCCATAGAGTTCGGGTGTTGATCATGTTTTGCTCGTGAGAGAGGTTTAGTCAACAGATCTGTGACATTCGAGTCCGTATGTACGTTACAAATATCGATATCTCCTTCCTGAATGTAATCACGAATGGAGTTGACGCGGCGCTTAATATGTCTTGTCTTCTTGTGAAACCTGGGCTGCTTCACAAGGGCAATAGCTCTAGTGTTTGCACAGAATAGAGTTATCGGGCCCGACGCATTAGGAATGACTCCTAGGTCGGTGATGAACTCCTTCATCCAGACTCCTTCCTTTGCTGTTTCCAAAGCAGCTATGTACTCCGCTTCACATGTAGATGTCACCATGACGCTTTGCTTGCTGCTGCACCAGCTGACTGCCCCTCCATTTAAAATATACACGTATCCAGTTTGCGACTTGGAGTCGTCCGGATCTGTGTCAAAGCTAGTATCGACGTAACCCCTTACGACGAGCTCTTCGGCACCTCCATATACGAGAAACTTGTACTTGGTCCTTTTGAGGTACTTTAGGATATTTTTGACCGCTGTCCAGTGTTCCGCTCCGGGATCACTTTGGTACCTCCCTACCAAGGTTATGCCAAGGTTCACATCAGGTCTGGTACACAGCATGGCATACATAATAGAGCCTATGGCTGAAGCATAGGGTACGACACTCATCTTTTCTCTATCCTCTGCCGTGGTCGGGCATTGAGTCGTACTCAATGTCACACCCTATAACACATGCAAGAACCCCTTTTTGGACCGATCCATATTGAACTTCTTTAATATCTTGTCAAGGTATGTGCTTTGTGAGACCTATGAGGCATCTCGATCTATCTCTATACATCTTGATGCCTAATATATAAGCAGCTGCTCCAAGGTCCTTCATTGAAAAACACTTATTCAAGTAGGCCTTTATGCTTTCCAAAAGTTCTATATCATTTCCCATCAGCAATATGTCATCCACATATAATATGAGAAATGCTACAGAGCTCCCACTCACTTTCTTGTAAATACAGGGTTCTCCATAAACCTGTATGAATACAAACGCTTTAATCACCTCATTAAAGCGAATATTCCAACTCCGTGATGCTTGCACCAGCCCATAGATGGAGCGCTGGAGCTTGCATACCTTGTCAGCATCTTTTGGATCGACAAAACCTTCCAGCTGCATCATATACAGTTCTTCCTTAAAGAAACCATTAAGGAATGCCGTTTTGATGTCCATTTGCCAGATCTCATGATCATAAAATGCGGTAATTGCATCGCTACGGGTGAGAAAGTCTCATCATAGTCAACTCCTTGAACTTGTTGATAACCCTTAGTGACAAGCCGAGCCTTACAGACGGTCACATTACCATCCGCATCAGTCTTCTTCTTAAAGATCCATTTATTTTCTATGGCTCGCCGATCATCAGGCAAATCCACAAAAGTCCATACTTTGTTCTCATACATGGATCCTATCTCGGATTTCATGGCTTCAAGCCATTTGTTGGAATCTGGGCCCGCCATTGCTTCTTCATAGTTCGAAGGTTCACTATTGTCCAACAAGATGATCTCCAGGACAGGGTTGTCGTACCACTCTGGTGCGGAACGTGTCCTTGTGGACCTTCGAGGTTCAATAGCAACTTGATCTGAAGTTTCATGATCATCATCATTAACTTCCTCTCCTGCCAGTGCAGGCTCCACTGAAACAACTTCCCGTGTTGCGCTACTCTCCGGTTCGAGTGGAGGTACAATTACCTCATCAAGTTCTATTTTCCTCCCACTTACTTCTTTCAAGAGAAACTCTTTCTCTAGAAAGGATCCGTTCTTGGAAAAACAGACCTTGCCTTCGGATCTGAGGTAGAAGGTGTACCCAATGGTTTCTTTGGGGTATCCTACGAAGACGCACTTTTTCGCTTTGGGTTCGAGCTTCTCAGGTTGAAGTTTCTTCACATAAGCATCACATCCCCAAACTTTTAGATACCAAACCATAGTTCATACGGTGTCGTCTCAACGGACTTTGACGGTGCCCTATTTAAAATGAATGTGGCAGTCTCTAATGCATACCCCCAAAATGATAGCGGTAAGTCGGTAAGAGACATCATAGATGGCACCATATCCAATAAAGTGCGATTACGACGTTCACACACACCATTTCGCTGAGGTGTGCCAGGCGGCATGAGTTGTGAACCAATTCCACATTTCCTTAGGTGCTTGCGAAACTCGTGACTCAAATATTCTCTGCCACGATCACATCGTAGGCACTTTATTTTCTTGTCACATTGATTCTCTACCTCACTCCGAAATTCCTTGAACTTTTCAAAGGTTTCAGACTTGTGTTTCATTAAGTAGACATACCCATATCTAACGGTAGCCACCGCGAGCCTCGACACTCATTGGACCACATACATCGATATGTATTATCTCCAATAAGTCAGTCGCTCACTCCGTTGTTCCAAAGAATGGAATCTTGGTCATCTTGCCCATGAGGCATGGTTCGCACGCGTCAAATGATTCAAAATCAAGAGACTCCAAAAGTCCATCAGCATGGAGCTTCTTCATGCGTTTGACACCAATATGACCATGGCGGCAGTGCCACATGTAAGTGGGACTATCATTATCAACCTTACATCTTTTGGTACTCACACTATGGACATGTGTAACATAATGTTTGAGATTCATCGAAAATAAACCATTGACCCATGGGCATGACCATAAAACATTTCTCTCATATAAATATAACAACCATTATTCTCAGATTTAAATGAGTAGCCATCTCGCATCAAGCGAGATCCAGATACAATGTTCATGCTCAAAGCTGGTACTAAATAACAATTATTAAGGTTTATAAGTAATTCCAAAGGTAGATGTATAGGTAGCGTGCCGACGGCGATCACATCGACCTTGGACCATTCCCGACGCGCATCGTCACCTCGTCCTTTACCAATCTCCGCTTATTCCGCAGCTCCTGCTTGGAGTTACAAATGTGAGCAACTGCACCGGTATCGAATACCTAGGAGCTACTACGAGCACTGGTTAGGTACACATCAATAACAAGTATATCACATATACCTTTAACGTTACCGGACTTCTTATCTGGTAAGTACTTGGGCCAGTTCTGCTTGCAGTGACGGTACCCTTGCAATAAAAACACTCAGCCTTAGGCTTGGGTCCATTCTTGTTCTTCTTCCCGACAACTTGCTTACCAGGCGCGGCAACAACTTTTCCGTCCTTCTTGAAGTTCTTCTTACCATTGCCTTTCATGAAACTAGTGGTCTTATTCACCATCAAAACTTGATGCTCCTTTTTGATCTCGACCTCCGCTGATTTCTGCATTGAGTGCAACTCGGGAATGGACTTCTCCATACCCTGCATGTTGTAGTTCATCACAAAGCTCTTGTAGCTAGGTGGAAGCGACTGGAGGATTCTATCAATGCTGACTCATCCGAGAGATTAACTCCCAGCTGAGTCAAGCGGTTGTGCAACCTAGACATTTTGAGTATGTGCTCGCTGACAGAACTATTTTCCTCCATGTTACAACTGAAGAACTTGTCGGAGACATCATATGTCTCGACCCGGGCATGAGCTTGGAAAACAAGTTTCAGCTCTTGGAACATCTCATATGCTCTTTGTTGCTCAAAACGCTTTTGGAGCCCCGGTTCTAAGCTGTAAAGCATGCCGCACTGAACCAGGGAGTAATCATCATAGCGCGTCTGCCAAGCGTTCATAACATTTTGTTTCGCTAGGAGAATGGGTGCGTCACCTAGCGGTGCATCAAGGACATACAATCTTTTGGAAGCTATGAGGATGATCCTCAAGCTACGGACCTAGTCCGCGTAGTTGCTTCCAACATCTTTCAGCTTGGTTTTCTCTAGGAACGCGTTGAAGTTCAGGGTGACATTAGCATTGGCCATTGGATCTACAATATAGATTGTAATGACAATTTTAGACTAAGTTCATGATAATTAAGTTCACATAATCAAATTATTTAATGAACTCCCACTTAGACAGACATCTCTCTAGTCATCCAAGTGACACATGATCCACATCGACTAGCCCGTGTCCGATCATCACGTGAGATGGACTAGTCATCCATGGTGAACATCTCGATGTTGATCGTATCTTCTATACGACTCATGTTTGACCTTTCGGTCTACCGTGTTCCGAGGCCATGTTTGTACATGCTAGGATCGTCAAGTCAACCTAAGTGTATCACGTGTGTAAATCTGGCTTACACCCGTTGTATGCGAACATTAGAACCTATCACACTCGATCATCACGTGGTGCTTCTAAACAATGACGCTTAGTAACGGTGCATAGTTAGGGTGAACACATTTCTTGAAATTTTATTGAGAGATCATCTTATTTAGCTACCGTCGTTCTAAGCAAATAAGATGTAAACATGATAAACATCATATGCAATCAACATAGTGACATGATATGTCCAATATCATCTTGCTCCTTTGATCTCCATCTTTGGTGCACCATGATCATCACTTCCACCGGCACGACACCATGATCTCCATCATCATGGTTTCCATCATCGTGTCTTCATGAAGTTGTCTCGCCAACTATTACTTCTACTACGATGGCTAACGTTTAGGAATAAAGTAAAGTAATTACATGGCGATCTTGATTGACACGTAGGTCATACAATAAATTAAGAGAACTCCTATGGCTCCTGCCGGTTGTCATACTCATCGGCATGCAAGTCTTGAATCCTATTATAAGAACATGATCAATCTCATACATCCAATGCATCACATCACATTCTTTGGCCATATCACATCACAAGGCATATGCTGCAAAAACAAGTTAGACATCCTCAAATTTGATGTTGCAAGTTTTACGTGGCTGCTATAGGTTTCTAGCAAGAACGTTTCTTACCTACGCCAAAACCACAACGTGATATGCCAATTGCTATTACCCTTCATAAGGACCCTTTTCATCGAATCCGATCCGACTAAGGTGGGAGATACAGACACCCGCTAGCCACCTTATGCAACAAGTACATGTCAGGCGGTGGAACCGGTCTCACGTAAGTGTACGTGTAAAGTTGGTCCGGGCCGCTTCATCCCACAATACCGCTGAATCAAGATAAGACTAGTAACGACAAGCATATTAACAAGATCTACGCCCACAACAACTTGTGTTCTACTCGTGCATAGATTCTACGCATACACTACAGGAATTAGTCACTTTGCCGTCAGCCATCCCGGGCGGCAAAGGAATACATCCCGGATGGCAAAGTCTTTGCCGTCCGCCAGCAAACGGCCAACCGTCCGGCTGAATAAGACACGGTAAAGGGTGCTTTGCCGTATGCTGGTGGACGACAAAGATCTTTGAATCTTTGCCGTCCGCCAGCGGACGGCAAAGGGCCTGGACGGCACATGTGGCAACTTATCTCCGTTAAGGGCTTAACGGCGTGCTTTGCCGTCCGCTGGTAGACGGCAAAGAACAAAGGTCTTTGCCGTATGCCAGCGGACGGCAAAGAACCCACCTAGGCCATCCCCAGGTTGCATAGGTAGCTGCCATGTGGCATCTTTGCCGTCTGCTGGTGGACGACAAAGCTCTTTGCCGTCTGCCAGCACACGGCAAAGTGGCTATATAGCCCCTGTTTTTTCTGTTTTTTCTTAAAATCATTCAATTTGACAAAATATCACATATATATCAACAATATATATCCAAGCATACCAACAATAAGTTTCCAACAACATATCCAACATACAAGTTTCGAACAACATATCCAACATACAATGGTTTCCAACAACATATCCATACATACATATCCAAAACAAGTTTACAACAAGTTTCCATAAACAAAAAGGAAGCAGAAGTAGAAGAGTACACTCCATCAATGCAAGCTTCCTCATCTATAGCAAATCTGCAAAGTAGGAAAGATGAAAGTTAGACGAAGAAGAAGACTAGCTAGAAGAAAAAGAAGAAGAAGAAGAATTTATATTCTCTTTCTTTTTCTCCTCTCCTCGCCTCTTCTCCAAGGTAGTAATGCCATTTTCTAGCCAACTAAGCACATGAAGTCATTTTGGAGGAAAAAATGCCAAGTGTAGGTCATTTTATAGCTATCCTAGGTGGTATATATCATTTTGGAGGTAAGTGCTACTTCTTGAGCTTGCGTTGGTTTTTCCCTTGAAGAGGAAAGGGTGATGCAGCAAAGTAGAGATAAGTATTTCCCTCAGTTTGATAACCAAGGTATCAATCCAGTAGGAGTATCAAGATGAGGCACCAAGGCACCTGCACAAAAACAAACAAACTTGCACCCAACGCGATAAAGGGGTTGTAAATCCCTTTACGATTATTTGCAAGGTGAGATCTGATAGTGATAATAGGTAAATATAAATAAATAAATAAAAGTGCAGCAATGTATTTTTGGTATTTTCGTATGTATATCTGAATATATTCTGAGTAAAATAGACCCGGGGGCCATAGTGTTCACTAGAGGCTTCTCTCATGGTAGCAAGTATTACGGTGGGTGAACAAATTACTGTCGAGCAATTGATAGAATCGCACAAAGTCATGACGATATCTAAGGCGATGATCATACATATAGGCATCGCGTCCGAGACAAGTAGACCGATACTTTTTGCATCTACTACTATTACTCCACACATCGACCGCTATCCAGCATGCATCTAGTGTATTAAGTTCATAACAAACAGAGTAACGCCTTAAGCAAGATGACATGATGTAGAGGGATAAATTCATGCAATATGATATAAACCCCATCTTTTTACCCTTGATGGAAACAACACGATGCGTGCCTTGCTACCCCTTCTGTCACTAGGTGAGGACACCGCACGGTATGAACCCAAAACCAAGCACTTCTCCCGTTGCAAGAATTATAGATCAAGTTGGCCAAACGAAACCCATAACTCGAAGAGACTTACAAGGATACGAAATCATGCATATAAGAAATCAGAGGAGACTCAAATAATATTGATTGATAATCTGATCATAAATCCACAATTCATCGGATCTCGACAAACACACCGCAAAAGAAAGTTACATCAAATAGATCTCCATGAAGATCATGGAGAACTTTGTATTGAAGATCTAAGAGAGAGAAGAAGCCATCTAGCTACTAGATATGGACCCGAAGGTCTGTGGTGAACTACTCACGCATCATCGAAGAGGCAATGGTGTTGATGAAGAAGCCCTCCGTGTCCGAATCCCCCTTCGGCAGGGCACCAGAACGGTCCCCAGATGGGATCTCGCGGAAACAGAAGCTTGTGGTGGCGGAAAAGTATTTTCGTGGCTCTCTCCGTTGGTTTGGGGATTTTAGGGAATTTATAGGCGAAAGAGGTAGGGCAAAGGAGGCACGGGGGCCCACGAGCCTGCTAGGCGTGCCGCCCCCCTAGGGCGTGCCTAGGGGGCTCGTGGCCTCCTCCGTGGCCCTCTGCCTTGGTTCTCAAGTCTTCTGGATCCCTTCTGTTATGGAAAAAATCATCCCGAAGGTTTTATTCTGTTTGGACTCTGTTTAATATTCTTATATGAAAAAGGTCAAAAACATGGAAAAAACAGAAACTGGCACTGGGCACTGAGTTAATAAGTTAGTCCCAAAAATGATATAAAATAGTATATAAATGCATATAAAACATCCCAAGTTGATAATATAATAGCATGGAACAATCAAAAATTATAGATACGTTGGAGACGTATCAAGCATCCCCAAGCTTAACACCTGGTCGTCCTCGAGTAGGGAAGTGATAAAGACCGAATTTTTGATGTGGAATGCTACCTAACATATTTGTTCTTTGTAACTTCTTTATTGTGGCATGAATGTTCAGATCCACAAGATTCAAAACAATAGTTTAATATTGACATGAAAACATTAATACTTCAAGCATACTAGCAAAGTAATCATGAACTTTTGAAATAACAAGGCCAAAGAAAGTTATCCCTTCAAAATCGTATAGTCTGGCTATGCTCCATCATCCCCACACAACGAATTTAAATCATGCACAAGCCTGGTATTGGCCAAGTAATTGTTTTCGCACTCTTACTTTCTCAAACTTTTTCAACTCTCACACAATACATGAGCGTGAGCCACGGATATAACACTATAGGTGGAATAGAGTGTGGTGGAGGTTGTGAGGCAAAAAGGAGGAGATGGTCACATAGACTCGGCGTATCAATGGGCTATGGAGATGCCCATCAATAGATATCAATGTGAATGAGTAGGGATTGCCATGTAACGGATGCACTAGAGCTATAAGTGTATGAAAGCTCAAAAATAAAAACTAGTGGGTGTGCACTCAACTTGCTTGCTCACGAAGACCTAGGGCAATTTGAGGAAGCCCATCATTGGAATATACAAGCCAAGTTATATAATGAAAATTCCCACTAGCATATGAAAGTGACAAAACAAGAGACTCTCTATCATGAAGAACATGGTGCTACTTTGAAGCACAAGTGTGGAAAAAGATAGTAGCATTGTCCCTTCTCTCTTTTTCTCTCATTTTTTTGTTGTTTGGGCTCTTTAGCCTCTTTTTTTCATTTTTTTCTCTTTTTTTGGTGGGCATCTTTGGCCTCTTTTTTTATTTGGGCTTCACTAGCCTCTTTTATTATTTCCTCACATGGGACAATGCTCTAATAATGATGATCATCATGCTTTTATTTACTTACAACTCGATACCTAGAACAATAATGACTCTATATGAAATGCCTCCGGCAGTGTACCGGGATGTGCAACGATCTAGCTTAGCGTATGATGTTGAAACATCTCGCTAGCTATCTTACGATCATGCAATGGCAATATGAAAGTGATGGAACATGTCACGAGATGGAACGGTGGAAGTTGCATGGGATTATATCTCGGAATGGCTATGGCAATGCCAAAATATGTAGGTATGGTGGCTGTTTTGAGGAAGGTATATGGTGGGTTTGTGCACCGGCGAAAGTTGCGCGGCACTAGAGAGGCTAGCAATGGTGGAAGTGTTGGGGAACGTCGCATGGGAAACAAAAATTTTCCTACGCACATGCAAACCTATCCATGGTGATGAGCATCTACGAGAGGGAGAGTGGATCTACATACCCTTGTAGATCGCTAAGCGTGAAGCATTAAGAAACGCGGTTGGTGTAGTCGAACATCTTCGCGATCCAAATCGCCGAGCGTCCCACGATCTCATCACGATCCGTCCCGCGATCCCATCACGATCCGTCCCGCGATCTCATCACGATCCGTCTCATGATCTTGATCACGATCTGTCCCGCGAACTCATCATGCTCCGTTCCGCGATCTCATCACGAACCGTCTCGCGATCTCGATCATGGTCCTTCCGATCTAGCGCCGAACGGACGGCACCTCCGCGTTCAGCACACGTGCAGCTTGATGACGATCTCCACCGTCTTGATCCAGCAAGAGGAGGTGGAGAGGAGAGAGAGTTCACCGGCAGCGTGACGACGCTCCGGTGATGGTGGTGGAGTGATTCCGGCAGGGCTTCGCCTAAGCGCTGCGGAAAACCGATCTAGAGGAGAAACTGTGCACCGGTGAAACGGGTAGCACGTGGCCGGAAATTCTGTCCAAAAACCACCCAATCCACTAGTATATATAGGAGGAGAGGAGAGGAGAGGCATCCAAGGCCTTTGGGTCGGCCGAAATAGGAGGTGGGAGCAATCCTACTTCACCTCCAATCCTAGTTGGTAGGATTGCCTCCTATTGGCTGATTTTCCACTTTTTGCTTTAGGACTTTCTCTCCTGCGCCGTGGGCCTTTGTGGCTGTTTTCCCAGCCCACTAAGGGCTGGTTATTATTCTCCCACAGCCCATGGACCTCTTGGGGTCGAAATACCCCTCCCGGAGGTCCCCTGGTACACTCCTGGCACTCCCGGTACACTATCGATACTCCCGGTACACTACCGATGAGCCCGAAACTTTTCCGGCGACCAAACTGGGACATCCTATATATGAATCTTTACCTCCGGACCATTCCGGAGCTTCTCGTGACGTCCAGGATCTCATCCGGGACTCCGAACAACCTTCGGTCACCACCATACATAACTCTACACTACCGAAACGTCACCGAACCTTAAGTGTGCAGACCCTGCGGGTTCGAGAACTATGTAGACATGACCGAGACACCTCTATGGTCAATAACCAATGGAGGGACCTGGACGTCCACATTGCTTCCTACATATTCTATGAAGATCTTTATTGGTCGAACCTCTATGTCAAGGATTCAGTTAATCCCGTATAACGTTCCCTTTGTTCTTCGGTATGTTACTTGCCCGAGATTCGATCGTCGGTATCTCCATACCTAGTTCAACCTCGTTACTGGCAAATCTGTTTACTCGTTCCGTAATACAAGATCCCGTGACCAACACTTAGCCACATTGCTTGCAAGGCTTGTTGTGATGTTGTATTACCGAGTGGGCCCTGAGATACCTCTCCTCTCACACGGAGTAACAAATCCCAGTCTCGATCCATGCCAACTCAACAGACACCATCGGAGATACCTGTAGAGCACCTTTATAGTCACCCAGTTACGTTGCGAAGTTTGATACACACAAGGCACTCCTCCGATATCCGTGAGTTGCATGATCTCATGGTCATAGGAACATATACTTGACATGCAGAAAACA
The DNA here is from genome assembly GCA_022496015.1 of Hordeum marinum. NCBI lineage: Eukaryota > Viridiplantae > Streptophyta > Magnoliopsida > Poales > Poaceae > Hordeum > Hordeum marinum. The sequence continues at coordinate 243,642 of JAAAWK010000910.1, forward strand.
GTAGCAATAAACTGACACGATCATATGCTATGTTTGTAGTTTGGGTCTTATCCATCACATCATTCTCCTAATGATGTGATCCCGTTATCAAACGACATCTCATGTCCATGGCTAGGAAACCTTAACCATCTTTTGATCAACAAGCTAGTCTACTAGAGGCATACTAGGGACATGGTGTTGTCTATGTATCCACACATGTATCTGAGTTTCTGATCAATACAATTATAGCATGGATAATAAGCGATTATCATGAACAAGGAAATATGATAATAACTAATTTATTATTGCCTCTAGGGCATATTTCCAACAGTCTCCCACTTGCACTAGAGTCAATAATCTAGTTCACATCACCATGTGGTTCGCATTGTTATGAATCTAACACCCAATGAGTTCTGGGGCTCGATCATGCTTTGCATGTGAGAGAGGTCTTATAGTCAACGGGTCTGCGATATTCAGATCCGTGTGTACTTTGCAAATCTCTATGTCAAACCGTAAACACTGCTACCACACTCCACTTGGTACTATTTCCAAATGGCTGCTCCACTATACGTATCCAGATTGCTACTACGAGTCATCTGGATTAGTGTTAAAGCTTGTATCGACGTAACTCCTTAAGATGAATTCTTTATCACCTCCATAATCGAGAAACATCTCCTCAGTCTCTTAGTTACAGAGGATAATCTTGACCGCTATCCAGCGATCCACTCCTGGTTCACTCTTGTACCCCCTGACGGACTCATGGCAAGGCACACACAGGTGCGGTACACAGCATGGCATAATATAGAGCCTATGGCTAAGGCATAGGGGACGACGTTCGTCCTTTCTCTTTCTTCTGCCGTTGTCGAGCTTTGAGTCTCACTCAACTTTCACACTTTACAAATCAGGCGAGAACTCTTTCTCTGACTGATCCATTTTGAACTCTTTCAAAATCTTGTCAAGGTATGCACTCATTGAAAGTCTCATTGAGCATCTTGATCTATCTCCATAGATTTTGATGCTCAACAATTAGGTAGCTTCATCCAGGTCTTCCTTTGAAAAACACTTTCCAAATGACCGTTTTATGCTTTCCAGAAACTCTACATTATTTCTGATCAACAATATGTCATCCACATATACTTATCATAAATTCTATAGTGCTCCCACTCACTTTATTGCAAATACAAGTTTCTCGTAAACTTTGTATAAACATCAAAAACTTTGATCACCTCATCAAAGTGTATATTCCAACTCCGAGATGCTTGCTTCAGTCCATGGAAGGATCACCGAAGCTTGCACACCTTTTATCATCCTTAGGTCTGACAAAACCTTCTGGTTGTATCACATACAACCTTTCCTCAAGTAAACCGTTAAGGAAATGATGTTTTGACATCCATCTGTCATTTTTCATAATTGAAAAGGCAGCAACTGCTAACATAATTCCAACAAACTTTAGCATCGCTACGAGTGAGAAAGTCTCATCGTAGTCAACTCCTTGAACTTTTCACAAACATCTTTGCAACAAGTCGAGCTTTACAAATAGTGACATTCACCATTAGTGTCAGTCTTCATTTTAAAGATCCATTTGTACTCAACGACCTGCCATCCAACGAGCAAGTCTACCAAAGTCTATACTTGGTTTTTCATACATGGATCCTATCTCGGATTTCATGGCCTCCAACCATTTGTTGGAATCCGGGCCCATCATCGCTTCTCCATAGCTCGTAGGTTCATCGCTATCCAACAACATGACCTCGAAGACAGGGTTGTCATACCGCTTAGGAGCAGTACACATCCTTGTCGACCCGCGAAGTTCGATAGTAACTTGATCCTGAAGCTTCATGATCATCATCATTAACTTCCTCTTCAACTAACATAGGCTTCACAGAAACATCTTTCTGCGCTGCGCCACTCTCTGGTTGAACAAAGGTTTAACAACCTCATCAAGTTCTATCTTCCTCCCACTCAATTCTTTCAAGAGAAACCTTTCCTCGAGAAAGGATCCGTTTTAGTAACAAACACTTTGCACTTGGATCTGAGATAGAAGGTTCACCCAACTGATATTAGGGTATTCTATGAAGATGCATTTGTCCGCCTTGGGTTCGACCTCATTAGGTGAAAACATTTTTCACACAAGTGCCGCAGCCCCAAGTATTAAGAAATGACAGCTTAGGTTTCTATCAAACCATAATTCATATGGTGTCATCTCAACGGATTTAGATGGTGCCCTATTTAAAGTGAATGTAGTTGTCTCTAATGCATAACCTCAAAATTATAGTAGTAAAATGACAAGAGACATCATAGCACGCACCATGTCCAATAGAGCATAACTATGATGTTCGGACACACCATCACACTATGGTGTTCCAGGTGGCGTTTAGTTGTGAAACAACTTTCACATTGTCTTAAGTTGTATGCCAAACTCGTGACTCAGATATTCACCTCCACGATCATATCGCAGTCATTTTTATCTTCTTGTCATGATGATCTTTAAACTTCACTCTGAATTTGCTTGAACCTTTCAAACGATTCAGACTTGTGTTTCATTAACTAAATATACACTATATCTACTCAAATCATCAGTGAAGGTAACAAATAACGATATCCACTGCACGCTACAAGACTCACTAGATTGCATACATCAACATGTATCATTTCCAATGAATCACTTGCCCGCTCCATCCAACGGGGTCCTTTAGTCATCTTGCCCAAGAGGCATGGTTCGCATGTCTCAACCGATTCGAAATCGAATGAGTCCAAATATCCATCAGCATGGAGTTTCTACGCTTTATACCAATATGACATTTAGCGGCAGTGCCACAAGTATGTGGTACTATCATTATTAACTTTGTATCTTTTGACATCAATGTTATGAACATGTGTAATACTACGATCAAGATTTCAACAAACCATTCTCACTGGGTGCATGACCATTGAAGGTATTATTCATGTAAACAGAATAACCATTATTCTCTAACTTAAATGAATAACCGTATTGCAACAAACATGATCTAATCATGTTCATGCTCAACGCAAAACACCAAATAACATTTATTTAGGTTCGTCACTAATCCTGAAGGTAGAGAGAGCGTGCGATGTTGATCACATCAACCTTGGAAACACTTCCAACACATATCGTCACCTCACCCTTAGCTAGTTCTCCGTTTATTCCGCAGCTTTTATTTCGAGTTACTAACATTTAGCAACCGAACCGGTATCCAATACCCAGGTGCTACTAAGAGTACTAGCAAGGTACACATTAGTAACTCGTATATCAAATATACTTCTATCAATGTTGCCAGCCTTCTTATCTACCAAGTATCTAGGGTTGTTCCGCTTCAGCGACCTCTCACCTCATAATAGAAGCACTTAGTCTCGGGTTTGAGTTCAACTTGGTTTGCTTCACTGGAGCAGCAACTGACTTGCTATCCATGAAGTTTCCCTCCTTGATCTTGCCCTTTTCGAAACTAGTGGTTTGATTAACCATCAACACTTGACGCTCCTTCTTGATTTCTACCTTCGCGGTGTCAAACATCGCGAACAGCTCAGGGATCAATACTTCTATCCCTGGTGTATTATAGTTCATCACTAAGTTCTAGTAGCTTTAGTGACAGTGACTTGGAGAACTATATCAATCACTATCTTACCTGGAAGATCAACTCCCACTTGATTCAAGCGATTGTAGTACCCAGACAATCTGAGTACATGCTCAACGATTGAGCTATTCTCCTTCATCTTATAGGCAAAGAATCTTGTTGGAGATCTCATATCTCGCAACACAGGCACGAACCTGAGATCACAATCTCTGCCCCTAGAACATCTCATATGTTCCGTGACGTTCAAAACGTTTTGGAGCCTCAATTCTATGCCGTAATGCATGATGCACTAAACTATCAAGTAGTCATCGAAATGTGCCTGTCAGATGTTCACAACATCTATAGACGACGCTAGAGGGGGTGGCGCACCGAGCGGTGCATTAAGGACATAAGCCTTCTGTGCAGCAATGAGGACAATCCTTAGATCACGGACCCAGTCCGCAATATTGCTACCAACATCTTTCAACTCTATTTCTCTAGGAACATATACAAATTTAAGGGAGCTACAGCGCGAGCTAGTAATCTACAACATAATTCGCAAAGACACTTTGACTATGTTCATGATAATGAGTTCAATTAATCATATTACTTAAGAACTCCCACTCAAATTGACATCCCTCCGATCATTCGAGTGATACATGATCCAAATTCACCAACTCAAGTCCGATCATCACGTGAATTGAGGTGGCTGCAATGGTGAACATCATTATGTTGATCATATCTACTATATGACTCATGTTCGACCTTTCGGTCTTTCGTGTTCTGAGGCCATGTCTGTACATGCTAGGCTCGTCAAGTTTTACCCGAGTGTTCTGCGCGTGCAAATCTGGCTTGCACCCGTTGTATGTGAACGTAGAGTCTATCACACCCGATCATCACGTGGTGTCTCAACACGACGAACTTTCGCAACGGTGCACACTCGGGGAGAACACAGTTCATCTTGAAATTCAAGTGAGGGATCACCTTATAATGCTACTGCCGTACTAAGCAAAACAAGGTGCATAAAAGGATTAACATCTCATGCAATTCATAAGTGACATGATATGGCCATGAACTTGTGTTTAAGATCTCCATCTTCGAAACACCGACATGATCTCCATCGTCACCGGCACAACACCATGATCTCCATCATCTTGATCTCCATCAATGTGTTGCCATTGGGGTTGTGGCGCCAGCCCTGCTTCTACTTCTATTGCTACTGCTTAGCGATAAAGTAAAGCATTACATAGCGCTTAATGATTGACACGCAGGTCATACAATAATTAAAGACAACCCTATGGCTCCTGCCGGTTGCCGTACTCAACGACATGCAAGTCGTGCAATTCTATACATCACATGATCATCTCATACATCACATATATATCATCATGTAATTGGCCATATCACATCACAACATACCCTGCAAAAACAAGTTAGACGTCCTCTAATTGTTGTTGCATGTTTTACGTGGCTGCTATGGGTATCTAGCAAGAACGATTCTCACCTACGCATAAGACACAACGGTGATACATAGATTGCTTTTCAACCTTCTCAAGGACCGCCTTTGTCGGATCCGATCCAACTAAAGTGAGAGAAACTGTCACCCGCAAGCCATCTAAGCAACGAGTTGCATTGAGGGAACCGGTCTCTCGTAAGCGTACGAGTAATGTTGGTCCGGGCCGCTTCATCTCACAATCCCGCTGAACCAAAATCCGACCAAGGGAGGAAGAAATCTAAGCATCAACACCCACAAACCTTTTGTGTTCTACTCGAGATCTCATCGAACCATCAACCTAGCTCATGATGCCACTGTTGGGGAACGTTGCATGGGAAACAAAATTTTTCCTACGCACACGCAAACCTATCCATGGTTATGAGCATCTACGAGAGGGGGAGTGGATCTACATACCCTTGTAGATCGCTAAGCGGGAAGCGTTAAGAAACGCGGTTGGTGTAGTCGAACATCTTCGCGATCCAAATCGCCGAGCGTCCCGCGATCTCATCACGATCCGTCCCGCGATCCCATCATGATCCGTCCCGCGATCTCATCACGATCTGTCTCATGATCTTGATCACGATCTGTCCCGCGAACTCATCACGCTCCGTTCCGCGATCTCATCACGAACCGTCTCGTGATCTCGATCATGGTCCTTCCGATCTAGCGCCGAACGGACGGCACCTCCGCGTTCAGCACACGTGCAGCTTGATGACGATCTCCACCGTCTTGATCCAGCAAGAGGAGGTGGAGAGGAGAGAGAGTTCACCGGCAGCGTGACGGCGCTCCGGTGATGGTGGTGGAGTGATTCCGGCAGGGCTTCGCCTAAGCGCTGCGGAAAACCGATCTAGAGGAGAAACTGTGCACCGGTGAAACGGGTAGCACGTGGCCGGAAATTCTGTCCAAAAACCACCCAATCCACTAGTATATATAGGAGGAGAGGAGAGGAGAGGTAGACAAGGCCTTTGGGTTGGACGAAATAGGAGGTGGGAGCAATCCTAATTCACCTCCAATCCTAGTTGGAGTAGGATTGCCTCCTATTGGCTGATTTTCCACTTTTTGCTTTAGGACTTTCTCTCCTGCGCCATGGGCCTTTGTGGCTGTTTTCCCAGACCACTAAGGGCTGGTTATTATTCTCCCACAGCCCATGGACCTCTTGGGGTCGAAATACCCCTCCCGGAGGTCCCCCGGTACACTACCGGCACTCCGGTACACTACCGATACTCCCGATACACTACCGATGAGCCCGAAACTTTTCCGGCGACCAAACTGGGACATCCTATATATGAATCTTTACCTCCAGACCATTCTAGAGCTCCTCATGACGTCCGGGATCTCATAAGGGACTCCGAACAACCTTCGGTCACCACCATACATAACTCTACACTACCGAAACGTCACCGAACCTTAAGTGTGCAGACCCTGCGGGTTCGAGAACTATGTAGACATGACCGAGACACCTCTACGATCAATAACCAATGGCGGGACCTGGACGTCCACATTGGTTCCTACATATTCTCGAAGATCTTTATTGGTCGAACCTCTATGTCAAGGATTCAGTTAATCCCGTATAACGTTCCCTTTGTTCTTCGGTATGTTACTTGCCCGAGATTCGATCGTCGGTATCTCCATACCTAGTTCAACCTCGTTACTGGAAAGTCTCTTTACTTGTTCCGTAATACAAGATCCTGTGACTAACACTTAGCCACATTGCTTACAAGGCTTGTTGTGATGTTGTATTACCGAGTGGGCTCTGAGATACCTCTCCGTCACACGGAGTAACAAATCCCAGTCTCGATCCATGCCAACTCAACAGACACCATCGGAGATACCTGTAGAGCACCTTTATAGTCACCCAGTTACGTTGCGACGTTTGATACACACAAGGCAGTCCTCTGATATACGTGAGTTGCATGATCTCATGGTCATAGGAACATATACTTGACATGCAGAAAACAGTAGCAATAAACTGACACAATCATATGCTATGTTTGTAGTTTGGGTCTTATCCATGACATCATTCTCCTAATGATGTGATCCCGTTATCAAACGACATCTCATGTCCATGGCTAGGAAACCTTAACCATCTTTTGATCAACGAGCTAGTCTACTAGAGGCATACTAGGGACATGGTGTTGTCTATGTATCCAAACATGTATCTGAGTTTCCGATCAATACAATTATAGCATGGATAATAAACGATTATCATGAACAAGGAAATATGATAATAACTAATTTATTATTGCCTCTAGGGCATATTTCCAACAGGAAGGTGAGAGTGCATCTATACCATGGACTCACATTAGTCATGAAGAACTCATATACTTATTGCGAAAGTTTTATTAGTAATCAAAACAAAGTTCTAAATGCATACTCCTAGGGGAATGGTTGGTAGGAGTTAACCATCGCACGATCCCGACCGCCACACAAAGGATGACAATCAATAAATCAGTTATGCTCCGACTTCCTAACATAGCGGTTCACCATACGTGCATGCTACAGGAATCATTAACCTCAACACAAGTATTTCTAGATTCACAACACCCTACTATCATAAATCTAATATTATCACCTCCATATCTCAAAACTAATCGTGAGGAATCAAAGTTCTCTTACTAATCAATGCACTTGAATACGAAAGTTTTTATTATATCCTCTTTGGATGCTTATCATATTTAGGACTAGTTTCATAACACAAGCCAATTACCAAGTTACTTAGAGAGAGCACTCTCAAAATGATATAAGTGAAGATCGAGAGTTTTTATTTCTACAAAATATGACACCGCCGTGCTCTACAAAGATTTAAGTGAAGCACTAGAGCAAAATTATCTAGCTCAAAAGATATAAGTGAAGCTCATGGGAGCAAAATTATCTAGCTCAAAATATATAAGTGAAGCACATGTGAGCGAAATTACCAAGCTCAAAAGATATAAGTGAATATCATGGGAGCAAAATTTCCTAACTCAAAAGATATAAGTGAAGCTCATGGGAGCAAAATTGCCTAACTCAAAAGATATAAGTGAAGCTCATTGAGTATTCTAACAAATTCATGATGAGTGCTTGTCCATCTCAAAAGGTGTGAAGCAAGTATGATTGTGATAAAACAAAAATCAAAGACTCCTATAATACACGACGCTCCAAGCAAAACACATATCATGTGGTAAATAAAAATATAGCTCCAAGTAACGTTACCGATGGATTAAAGACGAAAGAGGGGATGCCTTCCTGGGTTATCCCCAAGCTTAGGCTTTTTGGTGTCCTTGAATTTGGCTTGGGATGACTTGGGCATCCCCAAGCTTAGGCTCTTTCCACTCTTTATTCCGTTGTCCATAAGAACATCACCCAAAACTTGAAAACTTAACAACACAAAACTTAAACAGAAACTCGCGATAGCATTAGCATAAGAAAACAAACCACCAACTTTTTAGGTACTGTAGTAAACTTAATTTACATTTATATTGATGTTATATTACTTTATTCTCACTTTTCCATGGCTCGTACCCCCCGATACTAACCATAATTTCATCAAAATAAGCAATCAACACAACAAAAATAGAATCTGTCAAAATCAGAATAGTCTGTAGCAATCTGTATATTTCTTATACCTCTGCTATCCCAAAAATTCTGAAAAAATTATAAAAATTAGGGAAATTTGCATATCAATCAGAAGCAAAAAGAATCAACTCAAAATATCTTTCTGTATAGGAACTAAAAATAATTTTGTGAGCACAAAGTTTCTGTCTTTTTTCAGCATGATTAAACAACTATCACCAAAACTAATCATAAAGGTTCTACTTGGCACAAACACTAATTAAAACATAAAAGAACACAATCATAAGAGAATCATGAGTATGTGTACTCAACAAAACATAAAGTCAAAAGCAAAAATAATTTTATTCATCGGGTTGCCTCCCAACAAGCGCTATCGTTTAACGCCCTTAGCTAGGCGTAAGGCAATAGAATCAAGTATTGTCATCTTTAGTGCTCAAACCATAAGTAGCTCTCTTAATGGATTCATAAAGCAATTTTATTTTATTTCTAGGAAAGTGTTCCATGACCTTCTGGAATGGAAACTGAAATTTAATATTCCCTTCTTTCATATCAATAACAACACCAATAGTCCTAAGGAAAGGTCTACAAAGAATAATGGGGCATGTCGGATTGCAATCAATATCAAGCACAATGAAATCTACGAGCACATAGTTCCTATTTGCAATAATAAGAAAATCATTGATCCTTCCCATAGGTTTCTTAATAGTAGAATCCGCAAGATGAAAATTAAGAGAGCACTCATCAATCTCATTGAAACCTAGAACATCACATAAAGATTTTGGAATTGTGGAAACACTAGCACCCAAATCACACAAAGCATGGCTATTATGATGAAACTGTGTAGACATCAAGATTTTGACACTAGTTTCAATCCCTTCCAACTTTTTATAGTAAGCATCATAATCATTTGGTTGGGCCATGAGGATAAATAAGATAGCACACACGAGCAAACAGAAAGCAAGCGAAAGAAAGGGGGCGAACGAAAAAGGCAAATAAAGAAAGGCAAATATTTTTGTAAATTTGGTTTAGAAGTGGGGGAGAGGAAAATGAGAGGCAAATGGCAAATAATGTAAATGCAAGAGGCGAGTTTGCGATAGGTACTTGGTAGATATGCTTCACTTGGATACTCCCCGACAACGGCGCCAGAAATTCTTCCTGCTACTTCTTGAGCTTGCGTTGGTTTTTCCCTTGAAGAGGAAAGGGTGATGCAGCAAAGTAGAGATAAGTATTTCCCTCAATTTGAGAACCAAGGTATCAATCCAATAGGAGTATCAAGATGAGGCACGAAGGCACCCGCGCAAAAACAAACAAACTTGCACCCAATGCGATAAAGGGGTTGTCAATCCCTTTACGATTATTTGCAAGGTGAGATCTGATAGTGATAATAGGTAAATATAAATAAATAAATAAATAAAAGTGCAGCAAGGTATTTTTAGTATTTTTGTATGTAGATCTGAATATATAATGTGTAAAATAGACCCGTGGGCCATAGTGTTCACTAGAGGCTTCTCTCATGATAGCAAGTATTACGGTGGGTGAACGAATTACTGTCGAGCAATTGATAGAATCGCACAAAGTCATGACGATATCTAAGGCAATGATCATACATATAGGCATCACGTTCAAGACAAGTAGACCGATACTTTTTGCATCTACTACTATTACTCCACACATCGACCGCTATCCAGCATGCATCTAGTGTATTAAGTTCATAACAAACAGAGTAACACCTTAAGCAAGATGACATAATGTAGAGGGATAAATTCATGCAATATGATATAAACCCCATCTTTTTACCCTTGATGGAAACAACACGATGCATGCCTCGCTACCCCTTCTGTCACTAGGTGAGGACACCGCACGGTATGAACCCAAAACCAAGCACTTCTCCCATTGCAAGAATTATAGATCAAGTTGGCCAAACTAAACCCATAAATAAAAGAGACTTACAAGGATACGAAATCATGCATATAAGAAATCAGAGGAGACTCAAATAATACTCATAGATAAGATGATCATAAATCCACAATTCATCGGATCTCGACAAACACACCGCAAAAGAAAGTTACATCGGATAGATCTCCATGAAGATCACGGAGAACTTTGTATTGAAGATCCAAGAGAGAGAAGAATCCATCTAGCTACTAGCTATGGACCCGAAGGTCTGTGGTGAAGTTTGGGGATGCGATGCTTATGTGAAGAAACTTCAACCTGAGAAGCTCGAACCCAAAGCGAAAAAGTGCGTCTTCATAGGATATCCCAAAGAGACTATTGGGTATACCTTCTACCTACAATCCGAGGGAAAAGTCTTTGTTGCCAAGAATGGATCCTTTCTCGAGAAAGAGTTTCTCTCGAAAGAAGTAAGTGGGAGGAAAATAGAACTTGATGAGGTAATCGTACCTCCACTCGAACTGGAGAGTAGCGCAACAGAGGAAGTTGTTTCTGTGGAGCCTACACCGGCTGGAGAGGAAATTAATGATGATGATCATGAAACTTCAGATCAAGTTACTATTGAATGTCGAAGGTCCACTATGACACATTCCGCACTAGAGTGGTACGACAACCCTATCCTAGAGATCATGTTATTGGACAACGGTGAACCTTCGAACTATGAAGAAGCGATGGCGGGCCTGGATTCCAACAAATGGCTTGAGGCCATGAAATCCGAGATAGGATCCATGTATGAGAACAAAGTATGGACTTTGGTGGACTTGCCTGATGATAAGCGAGCCATTGAAAATAAATGGATCTTTAAGAAGAAGACTGACGCAGACGGCAATGTGACCGCCTATAAGGCTCGGCTTGTCGCTAAGGGTTATCGACAAGTTCAAGGAGTTGACTACGATGAGGCTTTCTCACCCGTAGCAATGCTGAAGTCAGTCCGAATCATGTTAGCAGTTGCCGCATTTTATGATTATGAGATCTGGCAAATGGACGTCAAAACGGCATTCCTTAACGGCTTCCTCAAGGAAGAGCTGTATATGATGTAGCCGGTAGGTTTTGTCGATCCTAAAGATGCTAACAAAGTATGCAAGCTCCGGCGCTCCATCTATGGGCTGGTGCAAGCATCTCGGAGTTGGAACATTCGCTTTAATGAGGTGATTAAATCGTTTGGGTTTGTACAGGTTTATGGAGAACCCTGTATTTACAAGAAAGTGAGTGGGAGCTCTGTAGCATTTCTTATATTATATGTGGATGACATGCTGATAATGGGAAATGATATAGGACTCTTGGAAAGTATAAAGGCCTACTTGATAAGTGTTTTTCAATGAAGGACCTTGGAGAAGCTGCTTACATATTAGGTATTACGATCTATAGAGATAGATCAAGACGCCTCATAGGTCTTTCACAAAGCACATACCTTGAAAAGATATTGTTGAAGTTCAATATGGATCATTCCAAGAAGGGGTTCTTGCCTGTGTTGCAGGGTGTGAGATTGAGTACGACTCAATGCCCGACCACGGCAAAAGATAGAGAAGAGATGAGTGTCATCCCCTATGCTTTAGCCATAGGCTCTATTATGTATGCCATGTTGTGTACCAGACCTGATGTCAACCTTGCCATAAGTTTGGTCGGGAGGTACCAAAGTGATCCCGGAGCGGAACACTGGACAGCGGCCAAGAATATCCTAAAGTACCTGAAAAGGACCAAGGAAATGTTTCTCGTGTATGGAGGTGCCGAAGAACTCGCCGTAAAGGGTTACGTTGAACGGAGGGGCAGTCAGCTGGTGCAGCAGCAAGCAAAGCATCGTGGCAGCATCTACATGTGAAGCGGAGTACATAGCTGCTTCAGAAGAAGCAAAGGAAGGAGTCTGGATGAAGGAGTTCATCACCGGCCTAGGAGTAATTCCCAATGCGTTGGGGCCGATGACTCTATTCTGTGACAACACTGGAGCTATTGCCCTTGCGAAGGAGCCCAGGTTTCACAAGAAGACAAGACACATCAAGCGCCGCTTCAACTCCATCCGTGATTACATTCAGGAGGGAGATATAGATATTTGTAAAGTGCATACGGATCTGAATGTCGCAGATCCGTTGACTAAACCTCTCTCATGAGCAAAACATGATCAACACCAGAATGCTATGGGTGTTCGATTCATAACAATGTAACTAGGTTATTGACTCTAGTGCAATTGGGAGACTGTTGGAAATATGCCCTAGAGGCAATAATAAAATGATTATTATTGTATTTCCTAGTTCGTTATAATTGTCTTTTATTCATGCTACAATTGTGTTAACCGGAAACCGTAATACATGTGTGAATACATAGACCACAACATGTCCCTAGTGAGCCTCTAGTTGGCTAGCTCGTTTATCAATAGATGGTTATGGTTTCATGACCATGGACATTGGATGTCGTTGATAACAGGATCACAACATTGGGAGAATGATGTGATGGACAAGACCCAATCCTAAGCATAGCACAAGATCGTGTAGTTCGTCTATTAAAGCTTTTTCAATGTCAAGTATCGTTTCCTTAGACCATGAGATTGTGCAACTCCTGGATACCGTAGGAATGCTTTAGGTGTGCCAAACGTCACAACGTAACTGGGTGGCTATAAAGGTACACTACGGGTATCTCTGAAAGTGTCTGTTGGGTTGGCTTGAATCGAGACTGGGATTTGTCACTCCGTGTGACGGAGAGGTATCTCCTGGCCCACTCGGTAAGACATCATCATAATGAGCTCAAAGTGACTAAGGAGTTAGCCACGGGATTATGTATTACGGAATGAGTAAAGAGACTTGCTGGTAACGAGATTGAACAAGGTATAGGGATACCGACGATTGAATCTCGGGCAAGTATCATACCGATAGACAAGGAGAATTGAATACGGGATTGATTGAATCCCCAACATCGTGGTTCACCCGATGAGATCATCGTGGAGTACGTGGGAGCCAACATGGGTATCCAGATCCTGCTGTTGGTTATTTATCGGAGAGGTGTCTCGGTCATGTCTACGTGTCTCCCGAACTCGTATGGTCTACACACTTAAGGTTCGATGACGCTAGGGTTATAGGGAAATAGTGTACATGGTTACCGAAGGTAGTTCGGAGTCTCGGATGAGATCCCGGACATCACGAGGAGTCCCGGAATGGTCCAGAGATGAAGATTGATATATAGGAAGTGAGGATTTTGTTACCGGAAGAGTTTCGGGAATTACCGGTATTGTACCGGGACCACCGGAAGGGTTCTGGGGGTCCACCAAGTGGGGCCACCAGCCCCGGAGGGCTCCATGGGCTTGAGGTGGAGGGAACCAGCCCCTAGGTGGGCTGGTGCTCCTCCACAAGAGGTCCAAGCTGCAACAAGAGGTGGAAGGGGGGGGGGGCAAACCCTAGGACAGATGGGCCCTAGGCCCATCTAGGGCGCCACCCCTCCTCTTCCCACCCTGGTCGCCGGCTAGATTGCCATCTGTGGCTGCCGCACCACCCTAGGGTGGGAACCGTAGGGTGCAGCTCTCCCTCCTCCTTCCCCCTATATATATGTGAGGTTTTGGGGCTGCCAAGAACACGGTTTTCTCTCCCTATTTGGTGCAACCCTGCCTCTTCTTCTCCTCATTCTCCGTAGTGCTTGGCGAAGCCCTGCCGGAGTCCATGCAGCTCCACCGTCACCACGCCGTCGTGCTGCCGGAGCTCTTCCCCAACCTCTCCTTCTTCCTTACTGGATCAAGGCGCAGGAGACGTCACCAGGCTGCACGTTTGTTGAATGCAGAGGCACCGTTGTTTGGTGCTAAGACCGGAGTCCACCACGATCTGAATCGCTGCGAGTACGACTCGACCAACCGCGTTCTTGTAATGCTTCCGCTTAGCGATCTTCAAAGGTATGAAGATGCAATCTCTCCCCTCTCGTTGCTGGTTTCTTCATAGATAGATCTTGGTGACACGTAGGAAAATTTTGATTTACTACTACGTCTCCCAACAATTTGGGCCCTGGAATTATCAACGTCAGGAAAATGTTCTTTCTTTTCATAATCTCTCCAGGGGGAGATTGAGTGGAATGACAAATACAGGCCAACAACTGTATTGTGCTGCCGTCATACCATACACATTGAACCCATCCGTGTTGATGGCAACTCGAGGATGCCTTGGATCTGCTGCTTTATCCTTATGTAATGCATCGAAGTGCTTCCACGCAAAAGCATCTGAAGTGTGTCCCAACATCGGTTTGCCATCTGCATCCAGTTCTATTCTTTTTCCCAATTTGTGCGACATCATCTGTCTAGCCGTCTCTTCGACCATGAAAAGACATTGAAGTCTTGGTATGATTGGCTGATACCACAGAACATTAATGGGGATTTTGGTCTAACTCTTCTCACCCATACCGTTGTCTACCAGAACATACGTGGAAGCATTGCAAATGGGGCAATAGTTCAAGCCCGCATACTCAAGCCTAAATAAGGCACATCCATTCTCACATGCATCTATCTTCTCATAGGGCATCTTAAGCACACGTAGGATTTTGTCCGACTGGTACAGGTTTGGTGGCAATACATGGCCTTTGGGTAGAAAGCGTCCAAATATCATCATCATCGCATCGTAGCATTCTCTGCCCTGGTTGAACTGAGCCTTTAGAGCCATTACTTGCGCGATGACATCCAGCTGATAAAGCTCAGTGTGCTCGTGGAGAGGACGTTTTGAAGACTCCAACATTTCATAAAAGGCCTTTGTAGATTCCTCCATCTCATCGTTCGAATCCCGAGCATCATCAAAGTCTTGCACCATGTCTTCGATCCCGGTACCATGCTCGTCGGTGCGACGACGAACCACCTCAGCTCTGGCACGTTGGGCAGACTCACCATGAAATGTCCAGACCATATAATTAGGCGTAAAACCCCACTTCTGCAGGTGTTTGATCATTTGAAACTCTGACTTCTTCTTATAGTTGTCGCAATCGACACCAGGGCACCAGGTTGTTTTCTATCCATTTGCAAATGCGACTCTCACGAAATCCTTGGTTTTTGTTAACCATTCACGGGTCATGTCTTTCTGACTAGTGTGACCGGTGTACATCCACCCACGATCACTCATCTTGCCTAGCTACTGGACACACACAATATATATATATATTAAATTCAGCAAACCATATTCATCAGTTAATAGAGTTTGTCGGTTTCATTACGTCGATGCAACCTAGACGCTAGTAGGTAAAGATAGGTCCTAATCCCACCCAAGTATGTGTAGATTGGGTTTGTTTTCCCATGCTCCGCTCCGGATCCGACGCACAATTTCGGTAGCACCTCCCCGCTGTTCTCCTGATACACGTCTCGGCAATAAGCAGAGAGGATGTGTACCCGGAGGCAGTGACGAAATTCTGCATCGGATCCAGAGCATAGCATATGGGAAAACGAACCCAATCTACACATACTCGGGCTATCCATGGATAACGTTGGACAATTCGAAAGAATCGCGGTTATAAATATGCTAATGAATGCATATTTATAGATGTAACCCATTCGAACGGGAGACGCATAGTGGTCACGCATACTAATGACTGAAGACACCTATAGCTAGCAAGTTTCATTGGCACGAAGACCGGAATAGAGGAAATGAAGGGGGTAGGAGCAGATGTCATTTGTGCTCACCCACGAATGCAGGGGCGGAGCTCGTCGAACGCACGGGGAAGTCGTCGAACACCAGACCCTCGCAGCGACGAAACAACTCCACATTCAAATCCACCTGATCAACATAAATATGATGTTTTGTATAACAAAATCAAAAAATATATGACCTAACTCATAATTCACAAATATATGACCTGTGGCCTCTGGAAGGCCAAAGAGCACCTTTTTCGGGATCAGGGTGTCGGGGGTGTCGTGTCGGGGTAGGGGTGTTGTGTCGGGGTCGGGGTTGCCGTGTCGGGGTCTTGTGTCGGGGGTCAAGGTGTCTGTGGTGTCGTGTCAGGGTCGGGGTGTCAGGGGTGTCGTGTCGGGGTAGGGGTGCTGTGTCGGGGTCGAGGGTGCCGTGTCGGGGTGTCGGGGGTCGGGGTATCTATGGTGTCGTGTCGGGGTCGGGGTGCTGTGTCGGGGTCGGGGGTGCCGTGTCGGGGTCGGGGTGTTGTGTCGGGGTCGCGGTGTCGGGGTGTCGTGTCGGGGTCGGGGTGTCAGGGTGTCGTGTCGGGGTCGGGGTGTCGGAGTCAGGGGGTCGGGGCCGGAATGGCAAATCCTCGACCCCTCGACCCCTCGGCGGCCCTCGACCCCTGGACCCCTTTTCCCCTTTTCCCCTTGACCCCTCGACACCTCAATCCTCGACCCCTAGACCCTCGACTCCTTTTCCCCTCGATCCTCAACCCCTAGACCACTCGGTGACCCTCTTTTCCCTCGGCGACCTTCCCTTTCTACTTTTCCTACTTCTTTTTTTCATCTTCTACTTGTACTTTTTTTTCATCTTCTTCGTCTTTCTTCTTCTTCTTCTTCTTCTTCTTCTTGTTCTTCTTCTTGTTCTTCTTCTTCTTCTTCTTCTTCTTCTTCTTCTTCTTCTTCTTCTTTATTTTCCTTTTTTCCTCTCCATCGTTTTATTCTTCTTCCTTCTTTTCCTTCTTCCTCTTGTCTTCTTTTTCTTCTTCATTTTCCTTATTTTCCTTTTTCCTCCCCACTTCTACTTTTTCTTCTTTTCTTCTTTTTTTCATCTCACAAAACGTGCTAATAACCTAAAATATGACTAACCTAAAATCTACTAACCTAAAATATGACTAAATATAAAAAACTAACCTACAATCTACTAACCTAAAAAAAGCAACTAACCTAAATTACTAACAGTACAACCTAAATCAACTAACCTAAATTACTAATAATACCTAAATCAAAAAACAACAAGAAAAAAAGTAAGAAAAAAGAGGAAGAACCTCACCAGGGGGCGGCTGGATGGAGCGGCACCGAGCAGCGGATGGGCGGCTGGACGGAGAGGGGCTGGGCGGTGGGGTGGCACCTGGCGGCAGGGCGGTCGCAAGGCTTCGGCAGGGCACCAGGCGGTGGGGCGGCCGCAAGGCCTGGGCGGGGCACCTGGGCGGCGGGGGCGGCTCGGGCACGGGGACGGCACGGCTCGGGCACGGGGTCGGCGACAGAGAGATAGAGGGGATAGAGAGAGAGAGGGGTGGGGCGCGGGCGCTGATGGTTTTTTGTTAGGTCAAAGCTCTTTGCCATCTACTAGCAGACGACAAAGAGCCTAGCTAACGACCGTTAGGTTGGCCACTTTATTTGCCATCTGCTAGCGGACGGCAAAGAAGCTTTGCCTTCTGCTAGCAAACGACAAAGAAAGTGGATGTTAGGTTGTCCTCGTTAGAGGGCCACCCTTCCTCTTTGCCGTCTCCTAGCAGACGGCAAAGCTAGTTTGCCGTCCGCTGGCAGACGGCAAAGAACTGGCTGATGCCAAAGAGCTTCTTTGCCGTCGGCTAGTTCTTTGCCGTCTGTTTTCTGGAAACTGATGGCTAACAGCTGCTTTGCCATCTGCCAGCTGACGGAAAAGAACTGACAAACGACAAATTTGTTGTTTCCAGTAGTGATAGACCTAGCTCATGATGCCACTGTTGGGGATCGTAGTAGTAAATGAAAAAATTTCCTACGTGTCACCAAGATCAATCTATGAAGAAACCAGCAACGCATAAGGGAAGTGCATCTTCATACCGTTGAAGATTGCAACGCGGAAGCGTTACAAGAACGCGGTTGGTGGAGTCGTACTCGCAGCGATTCAGATCGCGGTCGATTCCGATCTAAGCGCCGAACAACGGCGCCCCCGCGTTCAACACACGTGCAGCCCGATGACGTCTCCTACGCCTTGATCCAGCAAGGAGGAAGGACAGGTTGAGGGAGAGCTTCGGAAGCACGATGGCGTGGTGACGGTGAAGCTGCGTGGTCTCCGGCAGGGCATCGCCAAGCACTACGGAGAACAAGGAAGAGGAAGGTGTTGGGACACGTAGTAGTAAATCAAAAATTTTCCTACGATCACCAAGATCTATCTATGGAGAAACCAGCAACAAGTGGGGAGAGATTGCATCTTCATACCTTTGAATATCGCTAAGCGGAAGCGTTGCAAGAACGTGGTTGGTGGATTCGTACTCGCAACGATTCAGATCGCGGTGGATTCCAATCTAAGCGCTGAACAACGGTGCCTCTGCGTTCAACACACGTGCAGCCTGGTGACGTCTCCTATACCTTGATCCAGCAAGGAGGAAGGAGAGTTTGAGGGATAGCTCCGGTAGCATGACGGCATGGTGACGGTGGAGCTACGTGGACTCCGGCAGGGCTTCGCCAAGCACTACAGAGAACAAGGAAGAGGAGGGGTAGGTCTGCGCAGAGAGAGAGAGAGAACTCGTGTGTCTGGCAGCCCCAAAACCCTCCACTATATATAGGAGGAGGAGGAGGGAGGGCGCAGCCCTAGGGTTCCCACCCTAGGAGCTGCGTCCGGCCCTAGATGCCTTCTGGCCAACGGCCAGAGAGAGGGAGAGGGGGAGGGCGCAACCCTAGTGGGCCTTAGGCCCATCTGGGTCTAGGGTTTCCCCTCCCTCCCACCTTCCTGCGTCTTGGGCCAGGGTGGAGGGCGCACCAGTCCACTCTGGGGATGGTCCCTTCCACTCTTAGCCCACGCAGCCCTCTGGGGCCGGTGGCCCCACTTGGTTGACCCGCGGAACCCTTCCGATGGTCCCGATACGTTACGGGTAATTCCCAAAACACTTCCGATGTCCAAAGCCTCACTTCCTACATATCATTCTTTACCTTTGGACCATTCCAGAACTCCTCATGACGTCCGAGATCTCATCCGGGACTCCGAACTACCTTCGGTAACCACGTACACTATTTCCCTATAACCCCAGCGTCATCGGACCTTAAGTGGGTAGACCCTACGGGTTCGGGAGACAAGTAGACATGACCGAGACACCTCTCCGGTCAATAACCAATAGCGGGATCTGGATACCCATGTTGGCTCCCACATGCTCCACGATGATCTCATCGGATGAACCACGATGACGGAGATTCAATCAATCCCGTATACAATTCCCTTTGTCTACCGGTATGATACTTGCCCGAGATTCGATCGACGGTATCCCTATACCTTGTTCAATCTCGTTACCGACAAGTCTCTTTACTCGTTCCGTAACACATCATCCCGTGGCTAACTCCTTAGTCACTTTGAGCTCATTATTATGATGTCTTACTGAGTGGGCCCAGAGATACCTCTCCGTCACATGGAGTGACAAATCCCAGTCTCGATTCGTGCCAACCCAACAGACACTTTCGGAGATACCTGTAGTGTACCTTTATAACCACCCAGTTACGTTGTGACGTTTGGCACACCCAAAGCATTCCTATGGTATCCAGGAGTTGCACAATCTCATGGTCTAAGGAAACGAAACTTGACATTGAAAAAGCTTTAGCAGACGAACTACACAATCTTGTGCTATGCTTAGGATTGGGTCTTGTCCATCACATCATTCTCCTAATGATGTGATCCCGTTATCAACGACATCCAATGTCCATGGTCATGAAACCATAACCATCTATTGATCAACGAGCTAGCCAACTAGAGGCTCACTAGGGGCATGTTGTGCTCTATGTATTCACACATGTATTACGGTTTCCAGTTAACACAATTGTAGCATGAATAATAGACAATTATCACGTACTTGGAAATACAATAATAACCATTTTATTATTGCCTCTAGGGCCTATTTCCAACAATCTCCCACTTGCACTAGAGTCAATAATCTAGTTCACATTGCCATGTGATTAACACTTATATCACCATGTGATCATATCATCATGTGATTAACACCCAATTAGTTCTGGGGTTTGATCATGTTTTGCTCGTGAAAGAGGTTTTAGTCAACGGGTCTTCAACATTCAGATCCGTGTGTACCTGGCAAACTTCTATGTCCTACTGTAGATACTTCTCCCACGCTCCACTTGGAGATATTCGAAATGGCTACTCCACTATACGTATCCGGATTTCCACTAAGAGTCATCCGGATTGGTGTTAAAGCTTGCATCGACGTAACCCTTTACGACGAACTCTTTATCACCTCCATAATCGAGAAATATTTCCTTAGTCCTCTAGTTGCTAAGGATAATTTCGACCGCTGTCCAGCGATCCACTCCTGGATCTCTCTTGTACTCCATGACAGACTCATGGCAAGGCACACACAGGTGCGATACACAACATGGAATACTATATAGAGCCTATGGCTGAAGCATAGGGGATGACACTCATCTTTTTTGTCTCTATTTTCTGCCGTGGTCGTGCATTGAGCTGTGCTCAATCTCACACCTTCTAATACAGGCAAGAACCCTTTCTTGGACTGATCCATATTGAACTTCTTCAATATCTTGTCAAGGTATGTACTCATTGAAATTTGTTGGGAGACGTAGTAGTAAATCAAAATTTTCCTACGTGTCACCAAGATCTATCTATGGAGAAACCAGCAACGAGAGGGGAGAGATTGCATCATCCTACCTTTGAAGATCGCTAAGCGGAAGCGTTACAAGAACGCGGTTGATGGAGTCGTACTCGCAGCGATTCAGATCGCGGTAGATCCGATCAAGTGCCGAACGGACGGCACCTCCGCGTTCAACACACGTGCAGCCCGGTGACGTCTCCAAGACCTTGATCCAGCAAGGAGGAAGGAGAGGTTGGGGAAGGGCTCCAACAGCAGCACGACGGCGTGGTGGTGGTGGAGTAGCAAGGTATTCCGACAGGGCTTCGCCTAAGCGCTGCGGAGGAGGAAGAAGAGAGGTAGGGCTTCGTCGTGAGAGAGACAGATCAAATCCTGTTCTCAAAGGGCCAAAACCTCAAGTATATATAGTAGGAGGGAGAGGGAGGGCTGGCTTGGCCCCTCCTCCAAGGAGGAGAGGTTCGGCCGAAGTGGGGGAGGAGTCCACCTCCCACAAGGGAGGTGGATCTCCTCCTTTCAAACCCCTTTTGCCCTTATCTCTAGATCCCAGCCACATGGGCCCTTCTAGGAGGTCTTGGCTGGCCCAATATGGGCTGGCACACCTCCTCTAAAGTCCCACTAAGTCCTCTGGTCGTCACACCCCTCCCGGGGGTCCTCCGGCACCCTCCCGGCACTCCCGGTACAATACCGATGAGCCCGAAAACTTTCCGGTGACCAAAACTGGACTTCCTATATATCAATCTTTACCTCCGGACCATTCCGGAGCTCCTCGTGACATCCGGGATCTCATCCGGGACTCCGAACAACCTTAGGTAATCACGTATACCTTTTCCCTATAACCCTAGCGTCATCGAACCTTAAGTGTGTAGACCCTACGGGTTCGGGAGACACGTAGACATGACCGAGACACCTCTCCGGCCAATAACCAACAGCGGGATCTGGATACCCATGTTGGCTCCCACGTACTCCACGATGATCTCATCGGATGAACCACGATGTCAGGGATTCAATCAATCCCGTATACAATTCCCTTTGTCTATCGGTATGGTACTTGCCCGAGATTCGATCGTCAGTATCCCCATACCTTGTTCAATCTCGTTACCGGCAAGTCTCTTTACTCGTTCCGTAATACATCATCCCGTGACTAACTCCTTAGTCACATTGAGCTCATAATGATGATGTCTTACTGAGTGGGCCCAGAGATACCTCTCCGTCACACGGAGTGACAAATCCCAGTCTCGATTCGTGTCAACCCAACAGACACTTTCGGAGATACCCGTAGCGTA
This sequence comes from Hordeum marinum, assembly GCA_022496015.1. Lineage (NCBI taxonomy): Eukaryota > Viridiplantae > Streptophyta > Magnoliopsida > Poales > Poaceae > Hordeum > Hordeum marinum. The sequence continues at coordinate 265,904 of JAAAWK010000910.1, forward strand.
CCTTTATAGCCACCCAGTTACGTTGTGACGTTTGGCACACCCAAAGCATTCCTACGGTATCCGGGAGTTACACGATCTCATGGTCTAAGGAAATGACACTTGACATTGAAAAGCTTTAGCAAACGAACTACACGATCTTGTGCTATGCTTAGGATTGGGTCTTGTCCATCACATCATTCTCCTAATGATGTGATCCCGTTATCAACGACATCCAATGTCCATGGTCATGAAACCGAGACCATCTATTGATCAACGAGCTAGCCAACTAGAGGCTCACTAGGGACACGTTGTGGTCTATGTATTCACACATGTATTACGGTTTCCGGTTAACACAATTATAGCATGAACAATAGACAATTATCATGAACCAGGAAATACAATAATAACCATTTTATTATTGCCTCTAGGGCATATTTCCAACAGTCTCCCACTTGCACTAGAGTCAATAATCTAGTTACATTGTGATGAATCGAACACCCATAGCATTCTGGTGTTGATCATGTTTTGCTCGTGAGAGAGGTTTAGTCAATGGATCTGCTGTAGCGACCCGACCTGGAAGGTCAAGTCTCCGGTGTTTCCGTACCATCCCAAGATCATGCTGGTACACACACGGTACATCAATGTATATATCAAAGGTAAATCACACAGCATTATATTAATCGAAATCTCATATCGAGTCCTTTATTACAATAAAAATTACAATAAAGTGGCTAAAAGCCAACTCATGAGAATATCTAAATCTTGCGGAAGCGTCGAAGGTAGATGAGTCCATCTGACTCCAAGGGCATCTCACTGAGCATAGAACGCGTCCTCACTCCTGGTCGGAAAAATACTCTGCAACATGATACGTTGCAGCCGTGTAGGTCAGCATATGGAATATGCCGGCAAAGTCACAAGAGAGGGGTGAAAATAATCAGCTAGTCTATATGCTTATATGGCAGGTGGTGGTGTAAGTTTTGCGTAAAGCCAAGTTTTTCCTACATCGAAGGGGGGTTAAGCAAAATATTACTAAGTTGGTTGATTAATGAGATGGTTCCACCAACCAATTCTCATACCCAAAATTATTAAATACCCACATCATCATATTATTTGTGTTGAGAGTTCCGGAAGTTCCAATTCCTTTGGCTCAAGTCGTCCATAACCGTGGACACGGCTAATCGATTAGGTTTAAGTACTCTGCAGAGTTTTGCACACGTTCCCCACAAGATTTGGTCGCCTCCGTTTGATTTCTCGCACTTCAGGGTGTTTGAGAAACGGATGACCAAAACATGGTCTTCCAAAGGGTTTCCCTGCGACTCTGACGGTGCCCATCCTTTCCTACCGTTCTTCTACCTCTCGTAGCACCGCCTGTCCAGGGTCACCACGATATCCAACCAAGCCAGAGCCCATAATGACTTGTGGCTGTGCAGGTAAGCCTTGGGTCTTGAAGCACCCATCCATCCCTTTGTGCCTAGGTGGACCTTTCCGCATGAATACTGGCCATCTCCAGCATCACCTAGGCTAACTACTGGTTTCTCCAGGGCGCCGTTCAACCATCATCCACCCAGAGGTATGTTGAAAACTTGGAGTATTGAAATCTTGATCATTATGTAGGTCTTGAAATTATTAACTCTCTCAACTCTCATGAATCACACAACCAACCCCGTCTACTAATAGCATAGCAAAAGGTAAAACAACGTTTCCCGGGGCCAATGTTGTCAAAGGGGGTTGAGAGAGGTATCTACCACATGATACTACTACAATGTAACCAAGTTTCCAACTAACCTATCTTGCATGCAACTGGGGAGATGGTAGAACTAATGCATATAAAACATGGGTAAAACATGATCAAAGTGACTTGCCTGATTGATGATCTTCGTACGTGAGTGACTCTAAGTAACAAGCTTCGCACTCCGGATAATCTAACGAAACAAACAATGCACTCAAATAAGCATACAACCATAATAAGTACTCATAACATTCAGCAAAGAAGTACTAAACAAACAATGCAAACAATGCACAAAAGTCTCTAGCAAGTAAAACACACAAAGTTTTGTTTTTCCAAAGGGGATGATGAAAACACTACTACATAATAAAACTATTTTGAAATAGCAAAACAATTGTTGACAGCAAGGGAACAATAGAATATTTTATTATTAAACAAAGAAAATCAATTTAAGTTTGTTGGGAAAACTTTAGTAAAGTTTATAAAAGTTTTGATAAACACTATATGAATCAACTATAGTTGTACTAACAAAAGAATGAAAACTAAACTTGTTATTTATTAGGAAAACATGTTCTTAACAGAAAAGAATTTACTATTAAATCTGTCTTAGAAAACAGAATTAAACTATATTATAATAATAAGCAGATTCTGTTTTTGGTTAAAACAGTAATTAAATAGATCATGAAAATCCTCAAACTATACATGAAGATAGTCCTAACTAATACCAAACAGTAGCAAAAAGAATCATGTCAAAATCTATTTTCAAACTCTAGTTATTCAGATTTGAAGATTTTGAGCAAATTTGATTACATTCAAATTTTATAGTTCAAATTTGAAATTTAAAAGTACAGGGTGAAACTACATGAAAAATGTGAGCTATTGCAAAAAGAATCAACTCAAAACACTAAATAGATTAAAAGATATAAGCAAAACAAAATTGGAAAACATTCTGTTAATTAAAACAAAACAGAAAATGAAAAAAAAAAATTTGCGTCGGTCAGGGGGCTATGTGGCGTGATCCGATTGGCTAAGGGGGGCGTGCGGTAGGTGAATTAGAGCGGACGACCGATCGATAGAAGATACCGGTTCGCTTTAAGTTTGTTCTAATCTGGGACGTTGATTCGGGATCCGACGGTCGAGGGGGCTTACAGGGAGGAGGTTGCCGGCGTCGGGGTACTCCGGCGAGTCTTGTAGCGGCGACGGCGTCGGCGAGGTATTCCGGTGGTCGGGGAAGAAGGGGAAGTGGTCCGGGCGACGGGGACGGTCCTCCGGAGGCGATTGGTGGCGACGGCGAGGCGAATGATGGTCGGAGGTGGTGGCTACGGTCGACGGCGAGCTTCGGCTTGGGGTAGCTCCGGCGAGCAATTGGCAGCGTTCTGGCGAGGGGGAGAGGGGGGGCTCGGGGTGAATGGATGCAGGGAGTGGTCCGGTTCTTATAGAGGCTCGGGGGGGTGCGGGAGTTAAGAGGGGAGAGAGAGATCCGGCGAGGGGGAGACTGCTGGCGTCGGATCCGGTGAGCGCGGGGGAGGGAAGACGATGACCGTTTCGGGCAACGGTCGGTCGGGGGTGGGGCCCGGTGTCAGTGAGAGAGAGGGGAGTGAATGCGCTCGGTCGGCCGACCGGTAACGGTTTCGGCTTTTAAAGCCGGTGGGCCGGCCCGTTTAATACCGGAAACGGTTACCGTTTCTTTTTAATAATTTCCAGAGACATTCAAAAGCTTTTAAAGCATTCAAATCGTCTCTAAATATAGGGGTATTATATATAGAAATTAACAGAATAATAAATTCTATTTAATGAACATTTCTATTCTGTCATTTGAACACTTTGAAAAAAATATTATTTTCAGAAATTGCCTAATTGTTTTTTTAGATCCTTTTTTGCAAATATTTTCAAAATAACCCCTGGTTATTTTGTTCAAATAATTCACCAATTAGACCCTGGTGTGGAGTGTCATGTTACTCCTCTCTTATTTTGAACATTTAACCAAAATTTCAAATAGGGGAAGCAACATAGGGAAAAGTAGAAAGGACTTTCAGAAAAATCAGAAATGGCATTTCAACTAACACATACAAACAAGCAATGGTGATGATAGATGCATAGCTATATTCATAACATTCCAAAATGGAATTTTGGGATGTTACAAACCTACCCACCTTAAGATGAATCTCGCCCTCGAGATTCGGGTTGGCTAGAAAATAGGTGCGGATGGTCTCTACGAAGATCTTCTTCGCGTTCCCAGGTGGCTTCTTCCTCAGTATGGTGACTCCACAAAACTTTGCAGAACTTGATAATCTTGCTGCGGGTAACTCTGTTGGATGTCTCGAGGATTCTGACAGGCTTCTCCTCATAAGTCAGATCACTTTCAAGCTGTATGGCCTCTAGGGGCACTGTATCTCTCAAAGGGATGTCGGCCATCTCAGCATGACATTTCTTCAGCTGGGACACATGGAACACATTATGAACTTCGGATAATCCTTCTGGCAATTCCAGTTTGTATGCAACTTCACCTCTATGTTCAAGAATTTTGTAGGGGCCTATGAATCTGGGTGCTAATTTTCCTTTAACACCAAATCTCTTGGTTCCTCGAAGCGGGGATACACGAAGATATGCTTTGTCTCCCACTTCATATGTCACTTCTTTGCGCTTGCTGTCAGCATAACTCTTCTGTCGAGATTGAGCTATCTTGAGTCTGTCACGAATCAACCTGACTTTCTCTTCCGAATCTTGAATAAGGTCGGGACCAAAAAGTTGTCGGTCTCCAACACCATCCCACGTCAGTGGTGTTCTGCACCTCCTTCCGTATAAAGCTTCGAAAGGGGCCATCTTTAGACTGGTTTGATAACTGTTGTTGTATGAGAATTCTGCGTAAGGCAAGTTATCATCCCAACTAGATCCATAATCTAGCGCACAAGCTCTCAACATGTCTTCTAGAATCTGGTTGACTCTCTCAGTCTGTCCATCTGTCTGCGGATGAAAAGCTGTACTAAACTCTAGCCTTGTACCCAAAGTTTCATGTAACTGATGCCAAAACTTTGAGGTAAACTGTGTTCCTCTATCTGACACGATACTCCTCAGAACTCCATGCAGACATACGATCCTGGTCATATATATCTTGGCTAGCTTAGCACTGGTATAGGTGGTTTTCACTGGAATGAAATGAGCTACCTTGGTCAAGCGATCTACCACTACCCAGATGGAATCATAACCTGAACGGGTCCTGGGCAATCCTGTGATGAAATCCATACCAAGCTTTTCCCATTTCCACTCGGGTATCGGCAAAGGTTGGAGTAACCCTGCTGGTTTCTGATGTTCTGCCTTTACTCGCTGACAAACATCACATATCGCAACATGCTCTGCAATATCTTTCTTCATACCTGTCCACCAATAACTTTCCTTTAAATCTAGATACATCTTGGTGTTGCCTGGGTGTATCGAGTAAGGTGAATCGTGGGCTTCCTGAAGTATCAACTTCTTGAGCTCTGGTTCATTGGGCACATAGATTCGGTTCTCAAACCACAAAGTTCCGTGTTCATCCTCACGAAAACCTTTAGCTTTACCATCTTTCATTCTCTGTTTAATCTCAGCTATCTCCTTGTCCGATTTCTGGGCTTCTCGAATTCTTTCGGTCAAGGTGGACTGAATTTCCAGTGTAGCAACATATCCTCTTGGAACTATCTCTAGCTTGAGCTCTCTGAGATCATCGACTAACTCTTGAGGTAATCCTCCAGCTGTGAGTGTGTTCACATAAGTTTTCCGACTCAAGGCATCGGCTACAACATTAGCCTTACCTGGATGGTAGTGTAATCTCATGTCATAGTCCTTGATTAACTCTAACCATCTCCTCTGTCTGAGGTTCAACTCTTTCTGCGTGAAGATATACTTCAGGCTCTTATGGTCGGTGTAAACATCACAACTATTTCCGATAAGGAAATGTCTCCAGGTCTTGAGTGCGTGCACTACGGCTGCTAGTTCCAAATCATGAGTGGCATAATTCAACTCATGAGGTCGTAGCTGTCTGGAAGCATAGGCTACAACTTTTCCATCCTGCATAAGTACTCCTCCAAGTCCTTGACGTGAAGCATCACAATAAACCTGGAAATCCTTCCGAATATCGGGCAAGATCAACACTGGGGCTGTGACCAAACGTTCCTTTAACTCCTGGAAACTGGCTTCACATTCCACAGTCCAAACATACTTGGATTCTTTCTTCAACAACTCTATCATGGGCTTGGCAACCTTGGAGAAATTCTCAATGAATCTCCGGTAATATCCGGCAAGTCCAAGGAAACTGCGGATCTCCTTAACTGAAGTGGGTGACTTCCACTCTGTGATGGCTTCAACCTTAGCGGGGTCTACGGCTATTCCTTCTCCGGAAATAACATGTCCAAGGAATCCGACTTCCGTCAACCAAAATTCACATTTGCTGAACTTGGCATATAACTGATGCTCTCTTAGCTTCTCCAGAACTAAACGCAAATGTTCCTTATGCTCTTCCTCGTTCTTGGAGAATATCAGAATGTCATCGATGAACACCACAACAAACTTGTCTAGGTATTCCATGAATACTTTGTTCATCAAATTCATGAAGTAGGCAGGAGCATTAGTCAATCCAAAAGACATGACCGTATACTCATACAAGCCATACCTCGTGGTGAAAGCTGTTTTGGGTATATCCTGTTCACGAATTTTCAACTGGTGATACCCTGATCGAAGATCGATCGTGGAGAATACTTTGGCTCCTACGAGCTGATCAAACAAATCATTAATCATCGGTAGAGGGTACTTGTTCTTGATAGTCACCTCGTTCAAGGCACGATAGTCCACTACCATTCTCAAAGATTTATCCTTCTTCTCCACCAAAAGTACTGGGGCTCCCCAAGGTGAAGAACTTGGGAGAATATACCCCTTGTCCAATAACTCCTTGATTTGCTTCTTGATTTCCAACAGATCATTTGCGGGCATCCGATAGGGTCTCTTGGAAATTGGAGCTGTCCCTGGCTGTAGCTCTATTAAGAACTCAATTTCCCTATCTGGTGGCATTCCTGGTAATTCTTCCGGAAATACATCTGGAAATTCTTTTACCACAGGTACTTCCTCCTGAACAACTCCTGTGAGAGAATTTAACCGAGCACTCATACGTGTGCGTCGGGATACATACTTAATCCTCTTGTTCTCCGGGGTGGTGAGTGAAACAGACTTGCTAGGGCAATCAAGATTTCCTTCATACTTGGTCATCCAATCCATGCCTAGGATTACATCCAATCCTTGTGACTCTAAGACGATGAGGTCGGTGGGAAAAACATGGTTCCCTATATTGAGTTTCAAGGCATGGCATCCTATCCCTGCCATCATCATACCTCCTGGAGAACTAACCTTAATGGGCTGACTAAGGGTTTTGGTGGGCAAACCATACTTATCCACAACTACCCTTGATATGAATGAATGAGTTGCACCCGAATCAAAAAGTACTGTAACAGGACGTGAATGCAATAAAAACTTACCAACCACAGTCTCGGGCTGATCATAGACTTCTTCCACATCGATGTGATTCACTTGAGCACGGGGAAACGGATTGGGCTTCTTGGCTGCGGAGTTGCCGTTGTTAGTGCCGTTTCCATTGCCTTGCTTGCTTTGGGGACACTCAGTAGCATAGTGCCCTGTCTTCTGGCACTTGAAACAGGTAATGTGACTCAGATCCTTCTGAGCAGGAACTTGATGGTGCTGGTTGTTGTTCCCATTCCCATTGTCAGTCTTGAAGTTACCATGGTTGAGACGGTTGTTCCCATTTCCTCCATGATGGTGGCCTCCATGGTTATGCACAGTATGAGTGTGCTCTCCAAACTTACTGTTTCCTGATCCGGTATTCCCGGAGTACGGGGAGTAACGAGGCTTCTGATGAGCTCCAGAGTTGAACTTCCCCTGAGTGTACTTCCGCTTGCGGTTCTCAATCTGCTGCTGTTTACCTTCCAGAATAAGTGCCTTATCCACCAGCTCTTGGTAGTTGTTGAAATTAGCCACTACCAGCTGTATGCTCAACTCATCATTGAGTCCTTCCAGAAACTTTTCTTGCTTGGCCGCATCATCGGCCACATCTCCTGGGGCATAACGTGACAATGTGTTGAAGTCGTCCACATATTGGGCCACAGAGCGATTACCCTGGCGCAAGTTGCGAAACTCACGCTTCTTCAGACTCATGGCTCTAGCTGAAACATGAGCTGTGCGGAAAGCAAGCTTGAATTGCTCCCAAGTCACATCTGCAATAGGATAAGTGGTGGTGTAATTCTCCCACCATGATGCTGCTGGTCCTTCCAGTTGATGTGCGGCAAATCGCACTTTCTCAGCGTCAGTGCATCCCGCGGTGACAAGTTCTCTCTCCATCTTGCGGAGCCAGTCATCTGCCACAATGGGCTTAGTGCTGCTGGAGAAAGTTGGAGGGTTCAACCTCAGAAAATGGGTGAGATTGTCAGTCTGGGGTGGATGGTGGTTGTTGTTGTTGTTCTGGTTGTTGGTCTGATTCTGAATCAATAGTTGCATCAGTGCATTCTGCTGCTGAAGGAGTTGAGTGAGTTCCGGCGGAAAAGTGAAATCGGTCTCACGTCGTGGAGGCATCTTGCTGTTTTCAGAGGGATGAGAATTAGAATAGAACAAGGGTCTAGAAGAAATTCACTACCCATATGCAATGCAACAAACATATCACACCAAACACTCATTCATTTATTCAATCAATGTCAAACAATGGAAATACAAATCTCAGACAACTAAGCATCGACCTACGCTTTAACGAATAAAAGATACATGGAGGGCATAACTAATGTTCTCCTCAAAAGTGCATAGTCGTAGGTCCTCCGGTGGTGCTTTCCTCATAGTCTTCATCGTCGCTGATGAAGGGTGCCATGTCTCCTTCGGGGTGAAGGTTTTCCCCCATGTCTAGCTGCTCCTCCAGAGTTGCGATGCGTGCATTCTGCTCATCAATCCTCTCTAGGAAGTCCTTCACTTCATGCTCGTGTTCATAGTTGGCCTCTCGCAGATCAGCTTCAAGGTCCAGCTCGCGATTCATCAGATTCTTGATAGTCTTCGTGTCAGCATGAACTCGAAGCTCCAGAGTCCTGATGTGAGTCTCCAGGGTCTGGATATAGGAGATAGTGGTGTCTGCAGTGGGATTGGTGATGATGTTGCCATGGGCATCTCTGCGGCAAACCATGCTGAGTCCTGGTGAAATGGTTCCACCTCTGTATTCCTCCTGAATACGTCGAAGGGCACGATGAATGGCCATGTCTCTTCCAAGTATCCAACTGGGTGCCACGAACTTGAGATCTATGGGTTCCTTCCGATTCCCAAAGGTCTTCCCTGGAATATGCACCTCGATCCTGTAGCGTCCATCTTGGGGAAATGACATGATAGGAATCCCGGTGATGCTCGGCAAAGCAATCCTTACGTCCTTGACGATCCTCATCAGCTCCTTACCAAAGGGCATCGTTGCGTCAGGCTGGCAAAACTCTGTGATCAACACTGGGATGAAGGTGGCCATCTATAAATTTTGAAATAATCGGAGAGGAGTCAGAAACGAATAGATGAGAGTATAAGATATTTAAAGACAAAGAGAAACAATCCTAAGGCTTTCCAATCCTAGAGGTTACGTCCTACGGTCAGCGTGTGCTCTGATACCATTTCTGTAGCGACCCGACCTGGAAGGTCAAGTCTCCGGTGTTTCCGTACCATCCCAAGATCATGCTGGTACACACACGGTACATCAATGTATATATCAAAGGTAAATCACACAGCATTATATTAATCGAAATCTCATATCGAGTCCTTTATTACAATAAAAATTACAATAAAGTGGCTAAAAGCCAACTCATGAGAATATCTAAATCTTGCGGAAGCGTCGAAGGTAGATGAGTCCATCTGACTCCAAGGGCATCTCACTGAGCATAGAACGCGTCCTCACTCCTGGTCGGAAAAATACTCTGCAACATGATACGTTGCAGCCGTGTAGGTCAGCATATGGAATATGCCGGCAAAGTCACAAGAGAGGGGTGAAAATAATCAGCTAGTCTATATGCTTATATGGCAGGTGGTGGTGTAAGTTTTGCGTAAAGCCAAGTTTTTCCTACATCGAAGGGGGGTTAAGCAAAATATTACTAAGTTGGTTGATTAATGAGATGGTTCCACCAACCAATTCTCATACCCAAAATTATTAAATACCCACATCATCATATTATTTGTGTTGAGAGTTCCGGAAGTTCCAATTCCTTTGGCTCAAGTCGTCCATAACCGTGGACACGGCTAATCGATTAGGTTTAAGTACTCTGCAGAGTTTTGCACACGTTCCCCACAAGATTTGGTCGCCTCCGTTTGATTTCTCGCACTTCAGGGTGTTTGAGAAACGGATGACCAAAACATGGTCTTCCAAAGGGTTTCCCTGCGACTCTGACGGTGCCCATCCTTTCCTACCGTTCTTCTACCTCTCGTAGCACCGCCTGTCCAGGGTCACCACGATATCCAACCAAGCCAGAGCCCATAATGACTTGTGGCTGTGCAGGTAAGCCTTGGGTCTTGAAGCACCCATCCATCCCTTTGTGCCTGGGTGGACCTTTCCGCATGAATACTGGCCATCTCCAGCATCACCTAGGCTAACCACTGGTTTCTCCAGGGCGCCGTTCAACCATCATCCACCCAGAGGTATGTTGAAAACTTGGAGTATTGAAATCTTGATCATTATGTAGGTCTTGAAATTATTAACTCTCTCAACTCTCATGAATCACACAACCAACCCCGTCTACTAATAGCATAGCAAAAGGTAAAACAACGTTTCCCGGGGCCAATGTTGTCAAAGGGGGTTGAGAGAGGTATCTACCACATGATACTACTACAATGTAACCAAGTTTCCAACTAACCTATCTTGCATGCAACTGGGGAGATGGTAGAACTAATGCATATAAAACATGGGTAAAACATGATCAAAGTGACTTGCCTGATTGATGATCTTCATACGTGAGTGACTCTAAGTAACAAGCTTCGCACTCCGGATAATCTAACGAAACAAACAATGCACTCAAATAAGCATACAACCATAATAAGTACTCATAACATTCAGCAAAGAAGTACTAAACAAACAATGCAAACAATGCACAAAAGTCTCTAGCAAGTAAAACACACAAAGTTTTGTTTTTCCAAAGGGGATGATGAAAACACTACTACATAATAAAACTATTTTGAAATAGCAAAACAATTGTTGACAGCAAGGGAACAATAGAATATTTTATTATTAAACAAAGAAAATCAATTTAAGTTTGTTGGGAAAACTTTAGTAAAGTTTATAAAAGTTTTGATAAACACTATATGAATCAACTATAGTTGTACTAACAAAAGAATGAAAACTAAACTTGTTATTTATTAGCAAAACATGTTCTTAACAGAAAAGAATTTACTATTAAATCTGTCTTAGAAAACAGAATTAAACTATATTATAATAATAAGCAGATTCTGTTTTTGGTTAAAACAGTAATTAAATAGATCATGAAAATCCTCAAACTATACATGAAGATAGTCCTAACTAATACCAAACAGTAGCAAAAAGAATCATGTCAAAATCTATTTTCAAACTCTAGTTATTCAGATTTGAAGATTTTGAGCAAATTTGATTACATTCAAATTTTATAGTTCAAATTTGAAATTTAAAAGTATAGGGTGAAACTACATGAAAAATGTGAGCTATTGCAAAAAGAATCAACTCAAAACACTAAATAGATTAAAAGATATAAGCAAAACAAAATTGGAAAACATTCTGTTAATTAAAACAAAACAGAAAATGAAAAAAAAAATTTGCGTCGATCAGGGGGCTACGTGGCATGATCCGATTGGCTAAGGGGGGCGTGCGGTAGGTGAATTAGAGCGGACGACCGATCGATAGAAGATACCGGTTCGCTTTAAGTTTGTTCTAATCTGGGACGTTGATTCGGGATCCGACGGTCGAGGGGGCTTACAGGGAGGAGGTTGCCGGCGTCGGGGTACTCCGGCGAGTCTGGTAGCGGCGACGGCGTCGGCGAGGTATTCCGGTGGTCGGGGAAGAAGGGGAAGTGGTCTGGGCGACGGGGACGGTCCTCCGGAGGCGATTGGTGGCGACGGCGAGGCGAATGATGGTCGGAGGTGGTGGCTACGGTCGACGGCGAGCTTCGGCTTGGGGTAGCTCCGGCGAGCAATTGGCAGCATTCCGGCGAGGGGGAGAGGGGGGGCTCGGGGTGAATGGTTGCGGGGAGTGGTCCGGTTCTTATAGAGGCTCGGGGGGGTGCGGGAGTTAAGAGGGGAGAGAGAGATCCGGCGAGGGGGAGACTGCCGGCGTCGGATCCAGTGAGCGCGGGGGAGGGATGACGATGACCGTTTCGGGCAACGGTCGGTCGGGGGTGGGCCCGGTGTCAGTGAGAGAGAGGGGAGTGAATGCGCTCGGTCGGCCGACCGGTAACGGTTTCGGCTTTTAAAGCCGGTGGGCCGGCCCGTTTAATACCGGAAACGGTTACCGTTTCTTTTTAATAATTTCCAGAGACATTCAAAAGCTTTTAAAGCATTCAAATCGTCTCTAAATATAGGGGTATTATATATCGAAATTAATAGAATAATAAATGCTATTTAATGAACATTTCTATTCTGTCATTTGAACACTTTGAAAAAAATATTATTTTCAGAAATTGCCTAATTGTTTTTTTAGATCCTTTTTTGCAAATATTTTCAAAATAACCCCTGGTTATTTTGTTCAAATAATTCACCAATTAGACCCTGGTGTGGAGTGTCATGTTACTCCTCTCTTATTTTTAACATTTAACCAAAATTTCAAATAGGGGAAGCAACATAGGGAAAAGTAGAAAGGACTTTCAGAAAAATCAGAAATGGCATTTCAACTAACACATACAAACAAGCAATGGTGATGATAGATGCATAGCTATATTCATAACATTCCAAAATGGAATTTTGGGATGTTACATCTGCGACATTCAGATCCGTATGCACTTTACAAATATCTATGTCTCCCTCCTGAATGTAATCACGGATGGAGTTGAAGCGGCGCTTGATGTGTCTTGTCTTCTTGTGAAACCTGGGCTCCTTCGCAAGGGCAATAGCTCCAGTGTTGTCACAGAGTAGAGTCATCGGGCCCGACGCATTCGGAATCACTCCTAGGTCGGTGATGAACTCCTTCATCCAGACTCCCTCCTTTGCTGCTTCCGAAGCAGCTATGTACTCCGCTTCACATGTAGATGCTGCCACGACGCTTTGCTTGCTGCTGCTCCAGCTCACTGCCCCTCCATTCAAAATATACACGTATCCGGTTTGCGACTTGGAGTCGTCCGGATCTGTGTCGAAGCTAGCATCGACGTAACCCTTTACGACGAGCTCTTCGGCACCTCCATAAACGAGAAACATGTCCTTTGTCCTTTTCAGGTACTTCAGGATATTCTTGACCGCTGTCCAGTGTTCCGCTCCGGGATCACTTTGGTACCTCCCTACCAAACTTATGGCAAGGTTCACATCAGGTCTGGTACACAGCATGGCATACATGATAGAGCCTATGGCTGAAGCATAGGGGATGGCACTCATCTCTTCTCTATCCTTTGCCGTGGTCGGGCATTGAGTCGTACTCAATCTCACACCTTGCAACACAGGCAAGAACCCCTTCTTGGACTGATCCATATTGAACTTCTTCAATATCTTTTCAAGGTATGTGCTTTGTGAAAGACCAATGAGGCGTTTTGATCTATCTCTATAGATCTTAATACCTAATATGTAAGCAGCTTCTCCAAGGTCCTTCATTGAAAAACACTTATTCAAGTAGGCCTTGATACTTTCCAAGAGTTCTATATTATTTCCCATTATTAGCATGTCATCCACATATAGTATAAGAAATGCTATAGAGCTCCCACTCACTTTCTTGTAAATACAGGGTTCTCCATAAACCTGTACAAACCCAAACGCTTTAATCACCTCATTAAAGCGAATGTTCCAACTCCGAGATGCTTGCACCAGCCCATAGATGGAGCGCTGGAGCTTGCATACCTTGTTAGCATGTTTAGGATCGACAAAACCTTCCGGCTGCATCATATACAGTTCTTCCTTGAGGAAGCCATTAAGGAATGCCGTTTTGACGTCCATTTGCCAGATCTCATAATCATAAAATGCGGCAACTGCTAACATGATTCGGACAGACTTTAGCATCGCTACGGGTGAGAATGTCTCATCGTAGTCAACTCCTTGAACTTGTCGATAACCCTTAGCGACAAGCCGAGCTTTATAGGTGGTCACATTACCGTCTGCGTCAGTCTTCTTCTTAAAGATCCATTTATTTTCAATGGCTCGCTTATCATCACGCAAGTCCACCAAAGTCCATACTTTGTTCTCATACATGGATCCTATCTCGGATTTCATGGCCTCAAGCCATTTGTCGGAATTCGGGCCCGCCATCGCTTCTTCATAGTTCGAAGGTTCACCATTGTCCAACAACATGATCTCTAGGACAGGATTACCGTACCACTCTGGTGCGGAACGTGTCCTAGTGGACCTTCGAGAAGCAACTTGATCTGATGTTTCATGATCATCATCATTAACTTCCTCTCTAGCTGGTGTAGGCTCCACACAAACAACTTCCTGTGCTGCGCTACTCCCCGGTTCGAGTGGAGGTACAATTACCTCATCAAGTTCTATTTTCCTCCCACTTACTTCTTTCGAGAGAAACTCTTTCTCGAGAAAGGATCCATTCTTGGCAACAAAGACTTTGCCTTCGGATCGTAGGTAGAAGGTATACCTAATAGTCTCTTTGGGATATCCTATGAAGACGCACTTTTCCGCTTTGGGTTCGAGCTTCTCAGGTTGAAGTTTCTTCACATAAGCATCGCAACCCCAAACTTTTAGAAATGACAGCTTAGGTTTCTTTCCAAACCATAATTCATACGGTGTCGTCTCAACGGATTTAGACGGTGCCCTATTTAAAGTGAACGCGGCAGTCTCTAATGCATATCCCCAAAATGATAGCGGTAAGTCGGTAAGAGACATCATAGATCGCACCATATCCAATAGAGTGCGATTACGACGTTCAGACACACCATTTCGCTGAGGTGTGCCTTGCGGCGTGAGCTGTGAAACAATTCCACATTTCCTAAGGTGCGTGTCAAACTCGTGACTTAAATATTCTCCGCCACGATCAGATCGTAGGCATTTTATTTTCCTGTCACGTTGATTCTCGACCTCACTCTGAAATTCCTTGAACCTTTCAAAGGTTTCAGACTTGTGTTTCATTAAGTAGACATACCCATATCTGCTCAAGTCATCAGTGAGGGTGAGAACATAACGGTAGCCACCGCGAGCCTCGACACTCATTGGACCGCATACATCGGTATGTATTATCTCCAACAAGTCAGTTGCTCGCTCCATTGTTCCGGAGAACGGAGTTTTGGTCATCTTGCCCATGAGGCATGGTTCGCATGTGTCAAATGATTTGAAATCAAGTGACTCCAAAAGTCCATCAGCATGGAGCTTCTTCATGCGTTTGACACCAATATGGCCAAGACGGCAGTGCCACATGTAAGTGGGACTATCGTTATCAACTTTACACTTTTTGGTACTCACACTATGGACATGTGTAACATCACGTTCGAGATTCATCAGAAATAAACCATTGACCAGCGGGGCATGAGCATAGAACATTTCTCTCATATAAATAGAACAACCATTATTCTCGGATTTAAAAGAGTAGCCATCTCGTATCAAGCGAGATCCAGATACAATGTTCATGCTCAAAGCTGGTACTAAATAACAATTATTAAGGTTTAAAACTAATCCTGAAGGTAGATGTAGAGGTAGCGTGCCGACGGCGATCACATCGACCTTGGAACCATTCCCGACGCGCATCGTCACCTCGTCCTTTGCCAACCTTCGCTTATTCCGCAGCTCCTGCTTGGAGTTACAAATGTGAGCAACTGCACCGGTATCAAATACCCAGGAGCTACTACGAGCGTTGGTTAGGTACACATCAGTAACAAGTATATCACATATACCTTTAACGTTGCCGACCTTCTTATCCGCTAAGTACTTGGGGCAGTTCCGCTTCCAGTGACCGGTACCCTTACAATAGAAACACTCAGTCTCAGGCTTGGGTCCATTCTTGTTCTTCTTCTTCCCGGCAACTTGCTTACCGGGCGCGGCAACAGCTTTGCCGTCCTTCTTAAAGTTCTTCTTACCCTTGCCTTTCTTGAAACTAGTGGTCTTGTTTACCATCAACACTTGATGCTCCTTTCTGATCTCGACCTCTGCTGATTTCAGCATCGAGTACAACTCAGGAATGGACTTCTCCATCCCCTGCATGTTGTAGTTCATCACAAAGCTTTTGTAGCTAGGTGGAAGCGACTGGAGGATTCTGTCAATGACTGAGTCATCCGGGAGATTAACTCCCAGCTGAGTCAAGCGGTTGTGAAGCCCAGACATCTTGAGGATGTGCTCACTAACAGAACTGTTCTCCTCCATCTTACAGCTGAAGAACTTGTCAGAGATGTCATATCTCTCGACTCGGGCATGAGCTTGGAAAACCAGTTTCAGCTCTTGGAACATCTCATATGCTCCGTGTTGCTCAAAACGCTTTTGGAGCCCCGATTCTAAACTGTAAAGCATGCCGCACTGAACAAGGGAGTAATCATCGCAGCGCGACTGCCAAGCGTTCGTAACGTCTTGGTCCGCTGGGAGAATGGGTGGGTCACCTAGCGGTGCATCAAGGACATACAATCTCTTGGAAGCTATGAGGATGATCCTCAAGCCACGGACCCAGTCCGTATAGTTGCTTCCATCATCTTTCAGCTTGGTTTTCTCTAGGAACGCGTTGAAATTGAGGTTGACATTTGCGTTGGCCATTGGATCTACAATATAGATATTAAAGGCAATTTTAGACTAAGTTCATGATAATCGAGTTCACATAATCAAATTATTCAATGAACTCCCACTCAGATAGACATCTCTCTAGTCATCTAAGTGACACATGATCCATGTCAACTAGCCCGTGTCCGATCATCACGTGAGACGGACTAGTCATCCATGGTGAACATCTCCATGTTGATCGTATCTTCTATACGACTCATGTTCGACCTTTCGGTCTTCCGTGTTCCGAGGCCATGTCTGTACATGCTAGGCTCGTCAAGTCAACCTAAGTGTTTCGCGTGTGTAAATCTGGCTTACACCCGTTGTATGCGAACGTTAGAACCTATCACACCCGATCATCACGTGGTGCTTCGGAACAACGATCCTTAGCAACGGTGCACAGTTAGGGTGAACACTTCTCTTGAAATTTTATTGAGAGATCATCTTATTTACTACCGTCGTTTTAAGCAAATAAGATGTAAACATGATAAACATCACATGCAATCAATATAGTGACATGATATGGCCAATATCATCTTGCTCCTATGATCTCCATCTTCGGGGCACCATGATCATCATTGTCACCGGCACGACACCATGATCTCCATCATCATGATCTCCATCATTGTGTCTTCATGAGGTTGTCTCGCCAACTATTACTTCTACTGCTATGGCTAACGCTTAGCAATAAAGTAAAGTAATTACATGGCGTTTGTGATTGACTCGCAGGTCATACAATAAATAAGACAACTCCTATGGCTCCTGCCGGTTGTCATAGTCATCGACGTGCAAGTCGTGAACCCTATTACAAGAACATGATCAATCTCATACATCACAATGCATCACATCACATCCTTTTGGCCATATCACATCACACGGCATATGCTGCAAAAACAAGTTAGACGTTCTCTAATTTGTAGTTGCAAGTTTTTACGTGGTTGCTATAGGTTTCTAGCAAGAACGTTTCTTACCTACGTCAAAACCACAACGTGATATGCCAATTGCTATTTACCCTTCATAAGGACCCTTTTCATCGAATCCAATCCGACTAAGGTGGGAGAGACAGACACTCGCTAGCCACCTTATGTAACTAGTGCATGTCAGGCGGTGGAACCGGTCTCACGTAAGCGTACGTGTAAGGTTGGTCCGGGCCGCTTCATCCCACAATACCGTCGAATCAAGATAAGACTAGTAACGGCAAGCATATTAACAAAATCGACGCCCACAACTGCTTTGTGTTCTACTCGTGCATAGATTCTACGCATTGACCTAGCTCTGATACCACTGTTGGGAGACGTAGTAGTAAATCAAAATTTTCCTACGTGTCACCAAGATCTATCTATGGAGAAACCAGCAACGAGAGGGGAGAGATTGCATCTTCATACCTTTGAAGATCGCTAAGCGGAAGCGTTACAAGAACGCGGTTGATGGAGTCGTACTCGCAGCGATTCAAATCGCGGTAGATCCGATCAAGTGCCGAACGGACGGCACCTCCGCGTTCAACACACGTGCAGCCCGGTGACGTCTCCAACACCTTGATCCAGCAAGGAGGAAGGAGAGGTTGGGGAAGGGCTCCAACAGCAGCACGACGGCGTGGTGGTGGTGGAGTAGCAAGGTATTCCGACAGGGCTTCGCCTAAGCGCTGCGGAGGAGGAAGAAGAGAGGTAGGGCTTCGTCGTGAGAGAGAGAGATCAAATCCTGTTCTCAAAGGGCCAAAACCTCAAGTATATATAGTAGGAGGGAGAGGGAGGGCTGGCTTGGCCCCTCCTCCAAGGAGGAGAGGTTCGGCCGAAGTGGGGGAGGAGTCCACCTCCCACAAGGGAGGTGGATCTCCTCCTTTCAAACCCCTTTTGCCCTTATCTCTAGATCCCAGCCGCATGGGCCCTTCTAGGAGGTCTTGGCTGGCCCAATATGGGCTGGCACACCTCCTCTAAAGGCCCACTAAGTCCTCTGGTCGTCACACCCCTCCCGGGGGTCCTCCGGCACCCTCCCGGCACTCCCGGTACAATACCGATGAGCCCGAAAACTTTCCGGTGACCAAAACTGGACTTCCTATATATCAATCTTTACCTCCGGACCATTCCGGAGCTCCTCGTGACATCCGGGATCTCATCCGGGACTCCGAACAACCTTCGGTAATCACGTATACCTTTTCCCTATAACCCTAGCGTCATCGAACCTTAAGTGTGTAGACCCTACGGGTTCGGGAGACACGTAGACATGACCGAGACACCTCTCCGGCCAATAACCAACAGCGGGATCTGGATACCCATGTTGGCTCCCACGTACTCCACGATGATCTCATCGGATGAACCACGATGTCAGGGATTCAATCAATCCCGTATACAATTCCCTTTGTCTATCGGTATGGTACTTGCCCGAGATTCGATCGTCGGTATCCCCATACCTTGTTCAATCTCGTTACCGGCAAGTCTCTTTACTCGTTCCGTAATACATCATCCCGTGACTAACTCCTTAGTCACATTGAGCTCATAATGATGATGTCTTACCGAGTGGGCCCAGAGATACCTCTCCGTCACACGGAGTGACAAATCCCAGTCTCGATTCGTGTCAACCCAACAGACACTTTCGGAGATACCCGTAGCGTACCTTTATAGCCACCCAGTTACGTTGTGACGTTTGGCACACCCAAAGCATTCCTACGGTATCCGGGAGTTACACAATCTCATGGTCTAAGGAAATGACACTTGACATTGAAAAGCTTTAGCAAACGAACTACACGATCTTGTGCTATGCTTAGGATTGGGTCTTGTCCATCACATCATTCTCCTAATGATGTGATCCCGTTATCAACGACATCCAATGTCCATGGTCATGAAACCGAGACCATCTATTGATCAACGAGCTAGCCAACTAGAGGCTCACTAGGGACACGTTGTGGTCTATGTATTCACACATGTATTACGGTTTCCGGTTAACACAATTATAGCATGAACAATAGACAATTATCATGAACCAGGAAATACAATAATAACCATTTTATTATTGCCTCTAGGGCATATTTCCAACAGGCAAGAACCCTTTCTTGGACTGATCCATATTGAACTTCTTCAATATCTTGTCAAGGTATGTACTCATTGAAATTATTATCAAGCATTTTGATCTATCTCCATAAATCTTGATGCCCAACAATTAGGTAGCTTTATCCAGATCTTCCTTTGAAAAACCTTTTTCAAACAACCATTTATGCTTTCCAGAAATTCTACATCATTTCCGACCAATAATATGTCAACTACATATTCTTATCAGAAATTCTACAGTGCTCCCACTCACTTTCTTGTAAATACAAGTTTCTCATAAACTTTGTATAAACTCAAAAACTTTGATCACTTCATCAAAGCTCATATTCCAACTCCGAGATGCTTGCTCTAGTCCATAGAAGGATTGCTGGAGTTTGCATACCTTTTAGCATCCTTAGGATTGACAAAACCTTCTGGTTGTATCACATACAACTCTTCCTTACGGAAACCGTTAAGGAAGCCTCGTTTTGACATTCATCTGCCAGATTTCATAATCGAAAAATGCAGCAACTGCTAACATAATTTTAACAGACTTTTAGCATCGCTACGGATGAGAAAAACTCATCATAGTCAACTCCTTGAACTTGGCGGAAACTTCTTTGTGACAAGTCGAGCTTTAAAAGCAGTGAAATTTCACCATTAGCGTCTGTGTTCATCTTAAAGGTCCATTTGTACTCAACGACTTGCCATTCAACGGGCAAGTCTACCAAAGTCCATACTTGGTTTTCATACATGGATCTTTTCTCGGATTTCATGGCTCCTAGCCATTTGTTGGAATCCGGGCCCATCATCGCTTCTCCATAGTTCGTAGGTTCATCGTTGTCCAACAACATGACTTCCAAGACAGGGTTGCCGTACTACTTAGGAGTAGTACACGCCCTTGTCGACCTATGAGGTTCGATAGTAACTTGATCCGAAGCTTCATGATCATCATCATTAACTTCCTTTTCCACTGATGTGGGCTCCAAAGAAACATCTTTCTGTGTTGCGCTACTCTCTAGTTGAAACAAATGTTCAACAACCTCATCAAGTTCTATCTTCCTCCCACTCATTAATTTCGAGAGAAACTCTTTCTCGAGAAAGGACCCGTTCTTAGCCACGAACACTTTTGCCATTGCATCTGAGATAGAAGGTATACCCAATGTCTCCTTAGGGTATTCTATGATGATGCATTCATCTGCTTTGGGTTTGAGCTCACTAGGTGAAAACCCTTTTCACATAAGCGTCCCAGCCCCAAACATTAAGAAGTGACAGCTTAGGCTTCTGTCAAACCATAATTCACACGGTGTCATCTCAACAGACTTAGATGGTGCCCTATTGAAGTGAATGGATTTGTCTTTAATGCATAACCCCATAACGATAGTGGCAAAACGATAAGATACATCATAGTACGCACTATATCCAATAGAGCACGACTACGATGTTCGTACACACCATTACACTATGGTGTTCCAGGAGGCGTGAGCTGTGAAACAATTTCCACATTGTCTTAAATTGCATACCAAACTCGTAACTCGGATATTCATGTCCATGATCATATCGTAGACATTTTATGTTCTTGTCATGATGATCTTTAACTTCACTCTGAAACTCCTTGAACCATTCAAACATTTCAGACTCGTGTTTCATTAAGTAAATATCCTCATGTTCACTTAAATCATCAGTGAAGGTAAAGAAAATAACGATATCCACTACGTGTTTCAATACTCATTGGACCACATACATCAACATGTGTCAATTGCAATAAGCCACTAGCCCACTCCATCATACTGGAAGATGGGGTCTTAGTCATCTTGCCCAAGAGGCATGATCCGCATGTCTCAACCGATTCGAAATCGACTGAGTCCAAAGATCCATCAGCATGGAGTTTCTTCATGCGCTTTACACCAATATGACGTTTGTGGCAATGCCACAAGAATGTTGTACTATCATTATTAACTTTGTATCTTTGGTACCAATGTTATGAGCATTTGTGTTACTATGATCAAGATTCAATAAACCATTCCCATTGGGTGCATAACCATTGAAGGCATTATTCATGTAAACAGAATAACCATTATTCTCTAACTTAAATGAATAACCGTATTGCACTAAACACGATCCAATCATGTTCATGCTCAACGCAAACACCAAATAACTTTTATTTAGGTTCATTACTAATCCCGAAGGTAGAGAAAGCGTGCGATGGTGATCACATCAACCTTGGAAACACTTCCAACACACATCGTCACCTTTCACTTAGCTAGCCTCCATTTATTCCGTAGCTTTTATTTCGAGTTGCCAACACTTAGCAACTGAACCGTTATCTTATACCCAAGTGCTACTAGGAGTACTAGCAAGGTACACATCAATAACACGTATATCAAATATACTTCTTTTGACATTGCCAGCCTTCTTATCTACCAAGTATCTAGGGTAGTTCCGATTCTTCTCCTCATAATAGAAGCACATAGTCTCGGGTTTTGGCTCAACCTTGGGTTCCTTCACCAGAGCGGCAACTGGCTTGCCATTCCTGAAGTTTTCCCCTTCTTGTCCTTTCCCTTCTTGAAACTAGTGGTTTTCACTTAACCATCAACACTTGATGCTCCTTCTTGATTTCTAGCTTCGGGGTGTCAAACAACGCGAATAGCTCAGGCATCATTAATTATCTCCATCCCTGGCATGTTATAGTTCATCACGAAGCTCTATTAGCTTGGTGGTAGTGACTTGGAGAACTGCATTAATCACTATCTTATCTGGATGATTAACTCCCACTCGATTCAAGTGATTGTAGCACCCAGACAATCTGAGCACATGCTCACCGATTGAGCTATTCCCTTTTGTCTTGCAGTCAAAGAATCTTGTTGGAGTTCTCATACCTCTCAACATAGGCACGAGCCTGAAATCCCAATTTCAGCTCTTAGAACATCTCATATGTTCTGTGATGTTCAAAACGTTTTCGAGCCTTAATTCTAAGCCGTAATGCATGACGCACTGAACTATCAAGTAGTCATCAGAAAATACGTGTCAATATGTTCACAACATATACAGACATCGCTTAAGGGAGTGGTGCACTTAGCGGTGCATCAAGGACATAAGACTTTTGTGCAGCAACGAGGACAATCCTCAGATCACGGACCCAGTCCGCATTATTGCTACCATCAACTTTCAACTTACTTTGCTCTAGGACCGTATCAATAAAACAGGGGAGCTACATCACGAGCTATCTATGACATAATTTGCAAAGATACTTTTAGACCAAGTTCATGATAATTAAGTTCATCTAATCAAATTATTAATGAACTCCCACTTAGATAGACATCTCTCTAGTCATCCAAGTGACACATGATCCACGTCAACTAGCCCGTGTCCGATCATCACGTGAGACGAACTAGTCATCAATGGTGAACATCTCCATGTTGATCGTATCTTCTATATGACTCATGTTCTACCTTTCGGTCTTCTGTGTTTCGATACCATGTCTGTACATGCTAGGCTCGTCAAGCCAACGTAAGTGTATTACGTGTGTAAATTTGGCTTACACTCGTTTTATGCGAACGTTAGAACCTATCACACCCAATCATCACGTGGTGCTTCGGAACAACGATCCTTAGCAACGGTGCATAGTTAGGGTGAACACATTTCTTGAAAATTTAGTGAGAGATCATCTTATTTAGCTACCGTCGTTCTAAGCAATTAAGATGTAAACATGATAAACATCACATGCAATCAATATACTGAGATGATATGGCCAATATCATCTTGCTCCTTTGATCTCCATCTTCGGGGCACCATGATCATCACTGTCACCGGCACGACACCATGATCTCCATCATCATGATCTCCATCATCATGTCTTCCTGAAGTTGTCTCGCCAACTATTACTTCTACTACTATGGCTAACGATTATCAATAAACCAAAGTAATTACATGGCGTTTATGATTGACACGCAGGTCATACAATAAAATAAGACAACTCCTATAGCTCTTGCCGTTTGTCATACTCGTCGACATGCAAGTCGTGAATCCTATTACAAGAACATGATCAATCTCATACATCACAATGCATCACATCACATCCTTTGGCCATATCACATGACAAGTATATGCTGCAAAAACAAGTTAGACGTCCTCTAATTTGTAGTTGCAACTTTTTACGTGGCTGCTATAGGTTTCTAGCAAGAACGTTTCTTACCTATGCCAAAAGCACAACGTGATATGCCAATTTCTATTTACATTTCATAAGGACCCTTTTCATCGAATCCAATCCGACTAAGGTGGGAGAGACAAACACCCACTAGCCACCTTATGCAACAAGTGCATGTCAGGCGGTGGAACCGGTCTCACGTAAGCGTACGTGTAAAGTTGGTCCGGGCCGCTTCATCCCACAATACTGCCGAATCAAGATAAGACTAGTAGTGGTAAGCAAATTAACAAGATCGATGCCCACAACTGCTTTGTGTTCTACTCGTGCATAGATTGTACACATAGACATAGCTCATGATGCCACTATTGGGAGACGTAGTAGTAAATCAATTTTTTTTCCTACGATCACCAAGATCTATCTATGGAGAAACCAACAATGAGTGGGGAGAGATTGCATCTTTATACCTTTGAATATCTCTAAGAGGAAGCGTTGCAAGAATGGGGTTGGTGGAGTCGTACTCGCAGCGATTCAGATCGCGGTGTATTCCTATCTAAGCGCCGAACAACGACGCCTCCGCGTTCAACACACGTGCAGCCCAGTGACGTCTCCTATGCCTTGATCCAGCAACGAGGAAGGAGAGGTTGAGGGAGAGCTCCGGCAGCACGACAGCGTGGTGACGGTGGAGCTACGTGGACTGCGGTAGGGCTTCGCCAAGCGCTTAGGAGAACGAGGAAGAGGTGGGGTAGGGCTGCACAGGGAGAGAGAGAACTCGTGTGTCTGGCAGCCCCACAACCCTCCACTATATATAGGAGGAGGAGGAGGGAGGGCACAACCCTAGGGTTCCCACGCAAGGAGCTGCGGCCAGCCCTAGATGCCATCTGGCCGGCGACAGAGAAAGGGAGAGGGGGAGGGCAGAACCCTAGTGGGCCTTAGGCCCATCTAGGTCTACGGTTTCCCCTCCCTCCCACCTTCCTGCGCCTTGGGCTAGGGTGGAGGGGACACCAGCCCACTCTAGGGCTGGTCCCTTCCACTCTCGGCCCACGCAGCCCTCTAGGGCCGGTGGCTCCACTTGGTGGACCCCCGGAACCCTTTCGGTGGTCCTGGTACGTTACTGATAAGTCTCGAAACAGTTCCGGTGGCCAAATCCTCACTTCCTATATATCATTCTTTACCTCCGGAGCATTCCGGAACTCCTCATGACTTCCGGGTTCTCATCCGGGACTACGAACTACCTTTGCTAACCACGTACACTATTTCTAACCCTAGCGTCATCAGACCTTAAGTGTGTAGACCCTACGGGTTCGGGAGACACGTAGACATGACCGAGACACCTCTCCGGTCAATAACCAACAATAGGATCTGGATACCCATGTTGGCTCCCACATGCTCCACGATGATATCATTGGATGAACCATGATGTCGGGGATTCAATCAATCCCATATACAATCCCCTTTGTCTACCGGTATGATACTTGCCCGAGATTCGATCGTCGGTATCCCTATACCTAGTTCAATCTTGTTACCGCCAAGTCTCTTTACTCATTCCATAACACATCATCCCGTGGCTAACTCCTTAGTCACAATGAGCTCATTATGATGATGTATTATCGAGTGGGCCCAGAGATACCTCTCCGTCACACGGAGTGACAAATCACAGTCTCGATTTGTGCAAACCCAACAAACACTTTCGGAGATACCTGTAGTATACCTTTATAGCAACCCAGTTATGTTGTGACGTTTGGCACACCCAAAGTATTCCTACGGTATCCGGGAGTTGCCCAATCTCATGGTCTAAGGAAACGATACTTGACATTGGAAAAGCTTTAGCAAACGAACTACACAATCTTGTGCTATGCTTAGGATTGGGTCTTGTCCATCACATCATTCTCCTAATGATGTGATCCCATTATCAATGACATCCAATATCAATGTCCAAATGCTTTAATCACCTCATCAAAGTGAATGTTCCAACTCCGAGATGCTTGCACCAGCCCATAGATGGAGCGCTGGAGCTTGTATACTTTATTAGTGCCCTTAGGATCGACAAAACCTTCCGACTGCATCATATACAGTTCTTCCTTAACGAAGCCATTAAGGAATGCTGTTTTGACGTCCATTTGCTAGATCTCATAATCATATAATGAGGCAATTGCTAACATGATTCTGACGGACTTCAGCATCGCTACGGGTGAGAAATTCTCATCGTAGTCAACTCCTTGAACTTGTCGATAACCCTTAGCGACAAGCCGAGCCTTATAGACGGTCACATTACCATCCGCGCAAGTCTTCTTCTTAAAGATCCATTTATTTTCAATGGCTCACCGATCATCGGGCAAGTCCACCAAAGTCCATACTTTGTTCTCATACATGGATCCTATCTATATTTCATGGCTTCTAGCCATTTGTTGGAGTCCGGGCCCACCATTGCTTCTTCATAGTTCAAAGGTTCATTGTTATCCAACAACATGATCTCCAGGACAGGGTTTCCGTACCACTCTGGTGCGGAACGTGTCCTTGTGGACCTTCGAGTTTCAGTAGAAACTTGATGTGAAGTTTCATGATCATCATCATTAACTTCCACTCCAGCCGGAGCAGGCTCCACAGAAACAACTTCCTGTGCTGCTCTACTCTCCGATTTGAGTGGAGGTACAATTACCTCATCAAGTTCTATTTTCCTCCCACTTACTTCTTTTGAGATAAACTCTTTCTCTAGAAAGGATCCGTTCTTGGCAACAAAGATTTTGCCTTCAGATCTAAGGTAGAAGGTATACCTAATAGTTTCTTTGGGGTATCCTATGAAGATGCACTTTTCTGCTTTGGGTTCGAGTTTCTCAGGTTGAAGGTTCCTCACCTAAGCATCGCATTCCCAAACTTTCAGAAACGACAGCTTAGGTTTCTTTCCAAACCATAATTCATACGGTGTCGTCTCAAAGGATTTTGACGGTGCCCTATTTAAAGTGAATGCGGCAGTCTCTAATGCATATCCCCAAAATGATAGCGGTAAGTCGGTAAGGGACATCATAGATCGCACCATATCCAATAGAGTGCGATTACGACGTTTAGACACACCATTTCGTTGAGGTGTGCCAGGCGGCATGAGTTGTGAAACAATTCCACATTTACTTAGGTGTGTGCCAAACTCGTGACTCAAA
Organism: Hordeum marinum; assembly: GCA_022496015.1. Taxonomy (NCBI): domain Eukaryota; kingdom Viridiplantae; phylum Streptophyta; class Magnoliopsida; order Poales; family Poaceae; genus Hordeum; species Hordeum marinum. The sequence goes on from JAAAWK010000910.1 coordinate 292,817, forward strand.
TATTCTCCGTCACGATCAGATCGAAGGAACTTTATTTTCTTGTGACATTGATTCTCTACCTCACTCTGAAATTCCTTGAAATTTTCAAAGGTTTCAGACTTGTGTTTCATTAAGTAGACATACCCATATTTGCTCAAATTATCAGTGAGGGTGAGAACATAAGGTAGCCACCGCGAGCCTCGACGCTCCTTGGATCACACACATCGGTATGTATTATCTCCAATAAGTCACTCGCTCCCTCCATTGTTCCGGAGAACGGAGTCTTGGTCATCTTGCCCATGAGTCATGGTTTGCACGTGCCAAATGATTCGAAATCAAGAGACTCCAAAAGTCCATCAGCATGGAGCTTCTTCATGCGCTTGACACCAATATGACCAAGGCGGCAACGCCACATGTAAGTGGGACTATCGTTATCAACCTTACATCTTTTGGTACTCACACTATGGACATGTGTAACATCACGTTCGAGATTCATCAAAAATAAACCATTGACCAGCGGGGCATGACCATAAAAAATTTCTATCATATAAAAAGAACAACCATTATTTTTAGATTTAAATGAGTAGCCATGTTGCATCAAGCGAGACCCAGATACAATGTTCATGCTCAAAGCTGGTACTGAGTAACAATTATTGGGGTTTAAAACTAATCCTGAAGGTAGATGTAGAGGTAGTGTGCCGACGGCGAGCACATTGACCTTGGAACCATTCCCGACGCGCTTCGTCACCTCGTCCTTTGCCAATCTCCGCTTATTCCGCATCTCCTGCTTGGAGTTACAAATTTGAGCAACTGCACCGGTATCAAATATCCAGGAGCTACTACAAGCACTGGTTAGGTACACGTCAATACCAAGTATATCACATATACCTTTAATGTTGCCGGCCTTCTTATCCGCTAAGTACTTGGGGCAGTTCCGCTTCCAGTGACCGGTACCCTTGCAATAAAAGCACTCAGTCTCAAGCTTGGGTCCATTATTGTTCTTCTTCCCGGCAACGTGCTTACCAGGCACGGCAATAGCTTTGCCGTCCTTCTTGAAGTTCTTCTTACCCTTTCCTTTCTTGAAACTAGTGGTATTATTCACCATCAACACTTGATGCTCCTTTTTGATCTCGACCTCCGCTGATTTCAGCATCGAGTACAACTCAGGAATGGACTTCTCCATACCTTGCATGTTGTACTTCATCAAAAACCTCTTGTAGCTAGGTGGAAGCGACTGGAGGATTCTGTCAATGATCGAGTCATCCGGGAGATTAACTCTCAGCTGAGTCAAGCGGTTGTGCAACCCAGACATTTTGAGTATGTGCTCACTGACAGAACTATTTTGCTCCATCTTACAACTGAAGAACTTGTCGGAGACATCATATCTCTCGACCCGGGCATGAGCTTGGAAAACCAGTTTCAGATCTTGGAACATCTCATATGCTCCGTGTTGCTCAAAACGCTTTTGGAGCACTGCTTTTAAACTGTAAAGCATGCCGCACTGAACCAGGGAGTAATCATCACAGCGTGTTTGCCAAGCGTTCATAACGTCTTGTTCTGTTGGAAGAATGGGTGCATCACCTAGTGGTGCATCAAGGACATACAATCTTTTGGAAGCTATCAGGATGATCCTCAACCTACGGACCCAGTCCGCATAGTTGCTTCCATCATCTTTCAGCTTGGTTATCTCTAGGAACGCGTTGAAGTTGAGGGTGACATTAGTGTTGGCCATTGGATCTACAATATAGATTGTAACGACAATTTTAGACTAAGTTCATGATAATTAAGTTCACATAATTGAATTATTTAATGAACTCCCACTTAGACAAACATCTCTCTAGTCATCCAAGTGACACACGATCCACGTCAACTAGACCGTGTCCGATCATCACGTGAGACGGACTAGTCATCCATGGTGAACATCTCCATGTTCATCGCATCTTCTATATGACTCATCTTCAACCTTTCAATCTTCCGTGTTCCGAGGCCATGTCTGTACATGCTAGGCTCGTCAAGTCAACCTAAGTGGATCGCACGTGTAAATCTGGCTTACACCCGTTGTATGCGAACGTTAGAACCTATCACACCCGATCATCACGTGGTGATTTGGAACAACGGTCCTTAGCAATGGTGCACAGTTAGGGTGAACACTTTATTGAAATTTTATTGAGAGATCATCTTATTTAGCTACCGTCGTTCTTAGCAAATAAGATGTAAACATGATAAACATCACATGCAATCAATATAGTGACATGATATGGCCAATACCATCTTGCTCCTTTGATATCCATCTTCGGGGCACCATGATCATCACTGTCACCGGCATGACACCATGATCTCCATCATTGTGTATTCATGAAGTTGTCTCGCCAACTATTACTTCTACTACTATGGCTAACGTTTCGCAATAAAGTAAAGTAATTACATAGCGTTTATGATTGACACGCATGTCATACAATAAAATAACTCCTATGGCTCCTACCGGTTGTCATATTCATCGACATGCAAGTCGTGAATCCTATTACAAGAACAAGATCAATCTCATACATCACAATGCATCACATCACATCCTTTGGCCATATCACATCACAAGGCATATGCTGCAAAAGAAGTTAGACGTCCTCTAATTTGTAGTTGCAAGTTTTTACGTGGCTGCTATAGGTTTCTAGCAAGAATGTTTCTTACCTACGCCAAAACCACAACGTGATATGCGAATTGCTATTTACCCTTCATAAGGACCCTTTTCATCGAATCCAATCCGACTAAGGTGGGAGAGACAGACACCCGCTAGCCACCTTATGCAACAAGTGCATGTTAGGCGGTGGAACCGGTCTCACGTAAGCGTACGTGTAAAGTTGGTCCAGGCCGCTTCATCCCACAATACCGCCGAATAAGGATAAGACTAGTAGTGGTAAGCAAATTAGCAAGATTAACGCCCACAACTGCTTTTTGTTCTACTCGTGCATAGATTCTACGCATAGACATAGCTCATGATGCCACTATTAGGAGACGTAGTAGTAAATATTTTTTTTTCCTACGATCACCAAGATCTATCTATGGAGAAACCAACAACGAGTGGGGAGAGATTGCATCTTTATACCTTTGAAGATCGCTAAGAGGAAGCGTTCCAAGAACGCGGTTGGTGGAGTCATACTCGCAGCGATTCAGATCGCGGTGGATTCCGATCTAAGCGCCGAACAACGACGCCTCTGCGTTCAACACACGTGCAACCCGGTGACGTCTCCTACGCCTTGATCCATCAAGGAAGGAGAAGAGGTTGAGGGAGAGCTCCGGTAGCACGACGGCATGGTGGCGGTGGTGCTACGTGGCACTCCGACAGGGCTTCGCCTAGCACTACGGAGAACGAGGAGGAGGAAGGGTAGGGCTGTGCCGAGAGAGAGAGAGAAACTCGTGTAGATGGCATCCCCCAAACCCCCACTATATGTAGGAGGAGGGGAGGAGGGGGCGCAGCCCCTAGGGTTCCCACCCTAGGGGGTGCGGCAGCCCGAGATGGCAATCTGGCTGGCGGCCCCCTCCACCTCTTGCTGCGCCTTGGGCCCCTTGTTTGGGGCGTACTAGACCACCTAGGGGTTGGTTCCCTCTCACATGTGGCCCAAGCAGCCCTATGGTGCCGATGGCCCCTCCCGGTGGACCCCCGAAACCCTTCCGGTGGTCCCGGTACGTTACCGGTGAAGCCCGGAACACTTCCGGTGACCAAAACCTCACTTCCAATATATGAATCTTTACCTACAGACCATTATGGAGCTCCTCGTCACCTTCGGAATCTCATTTGGGACTCCAAACAACCTTCTCTAACCATGTACACTATTTCCATATAATCCAAGCGTCATCGAACCTTAAGTGTGTAGACCCTACGGGTTCGGGAGACACGTAGACACGACCGAGACACCTCTCCGGTCAATAACCAACAACGGGATCTAGATACCCATGTTGGCTCCCACATGCTGCGCGATGATCTCATGGGATGAACCACGATGTCGGGGATTCAATCAATCGCGTATACAATTACCTTTGTCTACCGGTATGATACTTGCCCGAGATTCGATCGTCGGTATCCTATACCTTGTTCAATCTCGTTACCGGCAAGTCTCTTTACTCGTTATGTAACACATCATCCCGTGACTAACTCCTTAGTCACATTGAGCTCATTATGATGATGTCTCACCGAGTGGGCCCAGAGATACCTCTCCGTCACACGGAGTGACAAATCCCAGTCTTGATTCGTGCCAACCCAACAGACACTTTCGGAGATACCCGTAGTGCACCTTTATAGCCACCCAGTTATGTTGTGACATTTGGCACACCCAAAGAGTTCCTACGGTATCCGGGAGTTGCACAATATCATGGTCTAAGGAAACGATACTTGACATTAGAAAAGCTTTAGCAGACTAACTACACGATCTTGTGCTATGCTTAGGATTGGGTCTTGTCCATCACATCATTCTCCTAATGATGTTATCCCGTTATCAACGACATCCACTGTCCATGGTCATGAAACCGTGACCATCTATTGATGAACGAGCTAGCCAACTAGAGGCTCACTAGGGACATGTTGTGGTCTATGTATTCACACATGCATTACGGTTTTCGGTTAATACAATTATTGCATGAACAATAGACAATTATCATGAACAAGGAAATACAATAATAACCATTTTATTATTGCCTCTAAGGCATATTTCCAACAGATGTCTTCGACAAGTTCTTCAGTTGTAAGATGGAGGAAAATAGTTCTGTCAGTGAGCACATACTCAAAATGCCTGGGTTGCACAACTGCTTGACTCAGCTGGGAGTTAATTTCCCGGATGACTCGGTCATTGACAAAATCCTCCAGTCGCTTCCACCTAGCTACAAGAGCTTTGTGATGAACTACAACATGCAGGGTATGGAGAAGTCCGTTCCTGAGTTCTACCCAATGCTGAAATCAGCGGAGGTCGAGATAAAAAAGGAGCATCAAGTGTTGATGGTGAATAAGACCACTAGTTTCAAGAAAGGCAAGGGTAAGAAAAACTTCAAGAAGGACGGCAAAGCTGTTGCCGCGCCCGGTAAGCAAGTTACCAGGAAGAAGAACAAGAATGGACCCAAGCCTGAGACTGAGTGCTTTTATTGCAAGGGTTCCGGTCACTAGAAGCGGAACTACCCCAAGTACTTAGCGGATAAGAAGGCTGGCAACGTTAAAGGTATATGTGATATACTTGTTATTGATGTGTACCTAACCAATGCTCGTAGTAGCTCCTGGGTATTCGATACCAATGCAGTTGATCACATTTGTAACTCCAAGCAGGAGCTGCAGAATAAGCGGAGACTGGCAAAGGACGAGGTGACGATGTGCGTCGGGAATGGTTCCAAGGTCGATGTGATCACCGTTGGCACGCTACCTCTACATCTACTTTCGGGATTAGTTTTAACCTCAATAATTGTTATTTAGTACCACCTTTGAGCATGAACATTGTATCTGGATCTCGCTTGATGTGAGATGGCTACTCATTTAAATCTGAGAATATTGGTTGTTCTATTTATATGAGAGAAATGTTTTATGCTCATGCCCCGCTGGTCAATGGTTTATTTTTGATGAATCTCGAATGTGATGTTATACATGCCCATAGGGTGAGTACCAAAAGATGTAAGGTTGATAACGATAGTCCCACTTACTTGTGGCACTGCCGCCTTGGTCATATTTGTGTCAAACGCATGACGAAGCTCCATGTTGATGGACTTTTGGAGACTCTTGATTTTGAATCCTTTGACATGTGTGAACCATGCCTCATGGGCAAGATGACCAAGACTCCGTTCTCCGGAACAATGGAGCGAGCAACTGACTTATTGGACATAATACATACCGATGTGTGCGGTCTAATGAGCGTCGAGGCTTGTGGTGTCTACCGTTATGTTCTCACCCTCACTAATGATTTGAGCAGATATGGGTATGTCTACTGAATGAAACACAAGTATGAAACCTTTGAAAAGTTCAAGGAATTTCAGAGTGAGGTAGAGAATCAATGTGACAGGAAAATAAAGTACCTGCGATCTGATCGTATCGGAGAATATTTAAGTCACGAGTTTGGCACGCAGCTAAGGGAATGTGGAATTGTTTCATAACTCACGCCGCCTGGCACACCACAGCGAAATGGTGTGTCTGAAAGGCATAACCTCACTCTATTGGATATGGTGCGATCTATGATGTCTCTTACCGACTTACCGCTATCATTTTGGGGATATGCATTAGAGACTACCGCATTCACTTTAAATAGGGCACCGTCAAAGTCCGTTGAGACGACACCGTATGAATTATGGTTTGGAAAGAAACCTAAGCTGTCATTTCTAAAAGTTTGGGGATGCGATGCTTATGTGAAGAAACTTCAACCTGAGAAGGTCGAATCTAAAGCGGAAAAGTGCGTCTTCATAGGATACCCCAAAGAAACTGTTGGGTATACCTTCTACCTCAGATCCAAAGGCAAAGTCTTTGTTGCCTAGAATGGATCATTTCTAGAGAAAGAGTTTCTCTCGAAAGAAGTAAGTGGGAGGAAAATAGAACTTGATGTGGTAATTGTACCTCCACTCGAACCAGAGAATAGCGCAACACAGGAAGTTGTTTCTATGGAACTTACACCGGCTAGAGAGGAAGTTAATGATAATGATCATGAAACTTTTGATCAAGGTGCTATTGAACCTCGAAGGTCCACAAGGACATGTTCCGCACCAGAGTGGTACGACAACCCAGTCCTGGAGATCATGTTGTTGGACAACAGTGAACCTTCGAACTATGAAGAAGCCATGAAATCCGAGATAGGATCCATGTATGAGAAAAAAGTATGGACTTTGGTGGACTTTCCCGATTATCGGCGAACCATAGAAAATAAATGGATCTTTAAGAAGAAGACTGACGCGAATGGTAATGTGACCGTCTATAAGGCTCGGCTTGTCGCTAAGGGTTATCGACAAGTTCAAGGAGTTGACTATGATGAGACTTTCTCACCCATAGCGATGCTGAAGTCCGTCCGAATCATGTTAGCAATTGCCGCATTTTATGAATATGAGATCTGGAAAATGGACGTGAAAACGTCATTCCTTAATGGTTTCCTTAAGGCAGAACTGTATGTGATGCAGCCGGAAGGTTTTGTCGATCATAAGGGCGCTAACAAAGTGTGCAAGCTCCAGCGCTCCATCTATGGGCTTGAGCAAGCATCTCGGAGTTAGAACTGTTGGAAATATGCCCTAGAGGCAATAATAAAATGGTTATTATTGTATTTCCTAGTTCATGATAATTACCTATTATTCATGCTACAATTGTGTTAACCGGAATCCGTAATACATGTGTGAATACATAGACCACAACCTATCCCTAGTGAGCCTCTAGTTGACTAGCTCGTTGATCAATAGATGGTCATGGTTTCATGACCATGGACATTGGATGTCGTTGATAACGGGATCACATCATTAGGAGAATGATGTGATGGACAAGACCCAATCCTAAGCATAGCATAAGATCGTGTAGTTTGTTTGCTAAAGGTTTTCTAATGTCAAGTATCAATTCCTTAGACCATGAGATTGTGCAACTCCCGGATACCGTAGGAATTCTTTGGGTGTGCCAAACGTCACAACGTAACTGGGTGTCTATAAAGGTACACTATGGGTATCTCTGAAAGTTTCTGTTGGGTTGGCACGAATCAAGACTGGGATTTGTCACTCCGTGTGACGAAGAGGTATCTCTGGGCCCACTCTGTAAGACATCATCATAATGAGCTCAATGTGACTAAGGATTTAGCCACGGGATGATGTATTACGGAACGAGTAAAGAGACTTGCCGGTAACGAGATTGAACAAGGTATAGGGATACCGACGATCGAATCTCGGGCAAGTATCATACTGATAGACAAAGGGAATTGAATACGGGATTGTTTGAATCCCCGACATCGTGGTTCATCCGATGAGATCATCATGGAGTACGTGGGAGAAAACATGGATATCCAGATCCCGTTGTTGTTTATTGACCGGAGAGATGTCTCGGTCATGTCTACGTATCTCCCGAACCCGTAGGGTCTACACACTTAAGGTTTGATGACTCTAGGGTTATAGGGAAATAGTGTACGTCGTTACCGAAGGTTGTTAGGAGTCCCGGATGAGATCCCGGACGTCACGAGGAGTCCCTAAATGGTCGAGAGACGAAGATTGATATATAGGAAGTGCGGTTTTGGTATTGTACCGGGACCACCGGAGGGTTCCGGGGGTCCACCAAGTGGGGCCACCAGCCCCAGAGTGCTGCATGGGCCACAAGTGGGAGGAACCAGCCCCTAGGTGGGCTGGTGCGGCCCCCGCAAGGGGCCCAAGGCGCAGCAAGAGGTGGAGGGGGACAAACCCTAGGGCAGATGGGCCCTAAGGCCCACCCTAGGGCAGCCGCACGCCTCTCCCTCTTGGCCGCCGGCCAGATGGGATCTCGAGGCTGCCGCCAGCCCCTAGGGTGGGAACCCTAGGGCTCAACCCTCCCTCCGCACCTCCTATATATAGTGGAGGTATTGGGGGCTGCCAGAAACACGGTTCTCTCCCTCTCTGGTGCAACCCTACCTCTCCCTCTCCTCGTTCTCCGTAGTGCTTAGCGAAGCTCTACCGGAGTACCACGCAACTCCACCGTCACCATGCTGTCGTCCTGCCGGAGCTCTCACTCAACCTCTCCTTCCTCCTTGATGGATCAAGGCATAGGAGACGTCACCGGGCTGCACGTGTGTTGAATGCGGAGGCACCGTTGTTCGGTGCTAAGATCGGAGTCCACCGCGATCTGAATCGCTACGAGTACGACTCCACCAACCGCGTTCTTGTAATGCTTCTGCTTAGCGATCTTCAAAGGTATGAAGAGGCAATCTCTCCCCTCTCGTTGCTGGTTTCTCCATAGATAGACCTTGGTGACACGTAGGAATTTTTTTGATTTACTACTACGTCTCCCAACAGGAACATTCGCTTTAATGAGGTGATTAAAGCGTTTGGATTTATACAGGTTTATGTAGAACCCTGTATTTACAAGAAAGTGAGTGGGAGCTCTGTAGCATTTCTCATATTATATGCGGATGACATATTGTTGATGAGAAATGATATAGAACTAATGGAAAGCACAAAGGCCTAGTTCAATAAGAGTTTTTCAATTAAGGACCTTTGAGACGGTGCTTACATATTAGGCATCAAGATCTATAGAGATAGATCGAGACGCCTCATAGGTCTTTCGCCAAGCATGTACCTTGACAAGATATTGAAGAAGTTCAATATGGATCAGTCCAAGAAGGGGTTCTTGCCTGCGTTGCAGGGTGTGAGATTGAGTACGACTCAATGCCCAACCACGACAGAGGATAGAGAAAAGATGAGTGTCATCCCCTATGCTTCAACCATAGGCTCTATTATGTATGCCATGATGTGTACCAGACCTTATGTGAACCTTGCCATAAGTTTGGTAGGGAAGTACCAAAGTGATCCCGGAGTGGATCACTGGACATCGGTGAAGAATATACCGTAGTACCATAAAAGGACCAAGGACATGTTTCTCGTATATGGAGGTGCCGAAGAGCTCGTCGTAAAGGGTTACGTCGATGCTAGCTTCGACATAGACCTGGATGACTCCAAGTCGCAAACCGGATACGTGTATAGTTTGAATGGAGGGACAGTCAGCTGGTGCAGTAGCAAGCAAAGCGTCGTGCCGGCATCTACATGCGAAGCGGAGTACATAGCTGCTTCGGAAGTAGCAAAGGAAGGAGTCTGGATGAAGGAGTTCATCACCGACCTAGGAGTGATTCCCAGCGTGTTGGGCCTGATGACTCTATTCTGTGAGAACACTGGAGCTATTGCCCTTGCGAAGGAGCCCAGGTTTCACAAGAAGACAAGACACATCAAGTGCCACTTCAACTCCATTCGTGATTACATTCAGGAAGGAGATATAGATATTTCTAAAGTACATACGGACTCGAATGTCGCAGATCCGTTGACTAAAACTCTCTCACGAGCAAAACATGATCAACACCAGAACTCTATGGGTGTTCGATTCATCACAATGTAACTATATTATTGACTCTAGTGGAAGTGGGAGACTGTTGGAAATATGCCCTAGAGGCAATAATAAAATGGTTATTATTGTATTTCCTTGTTTATGATAATTGTCTATTGTTCATGCTATAATTGTATTAACCGGAAACCGTAATGCATGTGTGCATACATAGACCACAACATGTCCCTAGTGAGCCTCTAGTTGACTAGCTCGTTGATCAATAGATGGTCACGGTTTCATGACCATGGACATTTGATGTCGTTGATAACGGGATCACATCATTAGGAGAATGATGTGATGGACAAGACCCAATCCTAAGCATATCACAAGATCGTGTAGTTCGTCTGCTAAAGCTTTTCTATTGTCAAGTATCGTTTCCTTAGACCATGAGATTTTGCAACTCCCAGATACCATAGAAATGCTTTGGGTGTGCCAAACGTCACAACGTAACTGGGTGGCCATAAAGGTGCACTATGGGTATCTCTGAAAGTGTGTGTTGGGTTGGCACGAATCGAGACTGGGATTTGTCACTCCGTGTGACGGAGAGGTATCTCTGGGCCCACTCGATAAGACATCATCATAATGAGCTCATTGTGACTAAGGAGTTAGCCATGGGATGATGTGTTGCGGAACGAGTAAAGAGACTTGCCGGTAACGAGATTGAACAAGTTATAGGATACAGACGATCGAATCTCGGGCAAGTGTCGTACCGATAGACAAAGGGAACTGTATACGGGATTGATTGAATCCCCGACATCGTGGTTCATCCGATGAGATAATCGTGGATCTTGTGGGAGACAACATGGGTATCTAGATCCCGCTGCTGGTTATTGACCGGAGAGGTGTCGCGGTCATGTTTATGTGCCTCCCAAACCCGTAGGGTCTACAAACTTAAGGTTCGATGACGCTAGGTTTATAGGGAAATAGTGTACATTGTTACCAAAGGTTGTTTGGAGTCCCAGATGAGATCCCGGGCATCATGAGGAGTTCCAGAATGTCCTGAAGGTAAAGATTCATATATAAGAAGTGAGGATTTGGTCACCGAAAGTGTTCCGGGCATCACCGGTAACGTACCGGGACCACCGGAAGGGTTCCGGGTTCCACCGGCCCCAGAGGGCTGCATGGGCCACAAGTGGGAGGGAACCAGCCCCTAGGTGGGATGGTGTGCCCCCCGCAAGGCCACAAGGTGCAGTAAGGGAGGAGAGGGGCAAACCCTAGGTCCAGATGGGCCTTAGGCCCATCTAGGGCGCCGCCCTCCTATCTCCCCCTCTTGGCCACCGCCCCAAGTCCCATCTAGGGGCTGCTGCACCACCTAGGGGGGAATCCTAGGGGTGGGTGCCCACCTCCCCTCCTCCTATATATAGTGGGGTTTTTGGGGGCTGCCGACACAGGTGTTCCTCTCTCTCTCGACGCAGCCCTACCCTTCCTCTTCCTCGTTCTTCATAGTGCTTGGCGAAGCCCTGCCGGAGCTCTCCGTCAACGTCTCCTTCCTCCTTGCTGGATCAAGGCATAGGATACCTCACCGGGCTGCACGTGTGTTGAACGCGGAGGCGCCGTTGTTCGACACTTAGATCATAATCCACCGCGATCTAAATCGCTGCGAGTATGACTCCACCAACCGCGTTCTAGTAACGGTTCCTCTTTGCGATCTTCAAAGGTATGAAGATGCACTCTCCCCTAGATCATTTGCTGGTTTCACCATTGATTGATCTTTGTGGTCGTAGGAATTTTTTTGATTTACTACTACGTTCTCCAACACATACTTGGTTTTCACACATGGATCCTTTCTCGGATTTCATGACTCCTAGCCATTTTTGGAATCCGGGACCATCATCACTTCTCCATAGCTCGTAGGCTCATTGTTTTCCAACAAGATGATCTCTAAGAAAGGGTTGTCATACCACTCAGGAGCAGTACGCGTCGTTGTCGACCTACGAGGTTCGATAGTAACTTGATCTGAAGCTTCATGATCATCATCATTAACTTCCTCTTCAACTTACGTAGGCTCCACATAAACATCTTTCTGCATTGCGCTACTCTCTGGTTGAAACAAAGGTTCAACAACCTCATCAAGTTCTATCTTCCTCCTACTTAATTCTTTCAAGAGAAACTCTTTCTCGAGAAAGGACCCGTTTTAGCAGCAAACATTTTGTGCTCGGATCTAAGATAGAAGCTTCACCCAACTATTATGTTAGGATATTCTATGAAGATGCATTTGTCTGCTTTTGGTTTGAGCTCACTAGGTGAAAACCCTTTTTCACATAAGCATCGCATCCCCAAACATTAAGTAATGACAACTTAGATTTCTGCCAAACCAAAATTAATACGATGTCGTCTAAATGGACTTAGATGGTGCCCATTTAAAGTGATTCTAGTTATCTCTAATGCATAACCCCAAAACGATAGTCGCAAATCGGTAAGAGACAATATAGTTCGCACCATATCCAATAGAGCACGACTATGATGTTCGGACACACCATCACACTATGGTGTTCCAGGTGGCATGAGTTGTGAAACAACTTCCACTTTGTCTTAAGTTTTATACCAAACTCGTAACTCAGATATTCACCTCCACGATCATATCGCAGAAATTTTATCTTGTCACGATGATCTGAAACTTCACTTTGATTTCACTTGAACTTTTCAAACGATTCATACTTGTGTTTCATTAAGTAAATATACACTATATCTACTCAAATCATCAGTGAAGGTAAGAAAATAACGATATCCGCCGCACGCTACACACTCATTGGACCGTATACATCAACATGTATCATTTCCAATAAGTCACTTGCCCGTTCCATCAAGCCGGAAAATGGGGTAATAGTCATCTTGCCCAAGAGGCATGGTCCACGTGTCTCAATCGATTCAAAATCGAAGAGTCCAAAGATCCATCAGCATGGAGTTTCTTCACCCGATTTATACCAATACGACATTTAGCGGTGGTGACACAAGTATGTGGTACTATCATTATTAACTTTGTATCTTTTGGTATCAATGTTATTAACATGTGTATCACTACGATCAAGATTCAACAAACCATTCTCATTGGGTGCACGACCATTGAAGGTATTATTCATGTAAATAGAATAACGATTATTCTCTAACTTAAATTAATAACCGTGTCTCAATAACATTTATTTAGGTTTGCCACTAATCCCGAAGGTAGAGAGAGCGTGCGATGTTGATCACATCAACCTTGGAGTGTAACATCCCAAATTTTGGAATGTTATATTAAATATTAGAATGATTGTATGTTTGAGTGAGTGATCGAATTGAGTGAAATTTGAAACTTTAAAATTTTTTGAATGAGAGGGAATGACTTGACTTTCCCATGTGCTTTTGAATTCAAATTCTTACATTTCAAATCAGTGAGAGAAGATGGCATGACTTCTTAAATATAAAAAGATTTGGAAAGTGAATTTGAAAACTATTTGAAAATTCCTGATATGGAGTTCCTTTCATATTTTGAATTTCCAATTTGAAGTTTGAAAGAATCCAAAACCCTTGAACAAGTTTGAGAGGAGTAATATGACACTCCACACCAGGGGTTATTTTGTGAAGTATTTGAACCATAAAACTCAGGGGGTTATTTGAAGATTATTTGCAAAAAGAATTAAAATCAACTTAGGCGTTTTCCGAAAAAGAGTTTTAGAAAGCATTTATTTTGGCCATGGAAAAATGTTCATTAAATTGCATTTAATTCCCTGATCATTTTGGAAAAATTTTATTTTTTGGAAAAGTATTAATTGCCAAAAATAAAGTTTCCTTCTCTATTATTCTATAAAAGGAAAAATAGTTTTATTACGAAGGTCCACCGAGGCCCACCCCCTCCGGATCGGCCACCGACGCCGCTCCCCCTCTCTCCCTCCCATTGACTGGTGGACCCCACCGTCCGATCCTACTAATCCCACGCTCGTCTCCCTCCTCTGTCCCCTCCTTCCTTCCTTCGTCGGAGCCGGCCGGAGCCGCCGTGATCTCCTCTCCCCTTGCGTTTTTCGCACCCGACCTCCTGGCTATATAAGCCTGAGACCCTGCACCCCATTCCCCCCTAATCCCCCTCCCCACCCTCTGCCCTCGCCGCAATTGCTCGCCGGAGCCCGAGCGCCGCCGCTGCGCCATTTCTCTCCTGCCGCTCCACTCCGACCTCCCGAGCCACCGCACTCACCACCACCTGCTACACCTCGCCAGCGCGTCCCTCCCATCCACTCGCACGCGTCCCACATCCACCGGAGCCCCTTCCTTTGACCAGCCGAATGCCATCGCCGCCTCAAAGCTTGCCGGCGTTGCCATCGTCGCCCCCGAGCCCCGCTGACACTATCGTCGGAGTCGCCACCCTCGCCCACGTCGACTGGTGCCATCAGACAAGCCGGAGGACCACCGGAGGCACCGCCCGCATTGAGCCAAGCCCCTGCCGTCGACGTCGACCTCGCCGGCGACCCCCCCTATGAGACTCTCTCTCCCCCCCCGTCTGATCTAGATGAACGACAAGGATTAGAACGTGGGTTTTATTATAAACGTCGACGCGTTTTCTGTTAGGAGTCGGCCGTCTGCTCTAATCGCTAGAACGCGCATCCCCTTCAGCCAATAAGAAACTGCCACGTCACCCCTATCCGTTAGTTAGACTTTTTCTATTTTTTTTGTTTTTGTTTTAAAACCAAAATATTTGTTGATTTTTTTCTTTATATCTTTTATGTTTTTAATTGTTTTAATTTCATTCTTTTGTGCATTGTGTCAAAAATTTGTTCTAGTTTCTGTTGATATAAAGTTTGACCATATTTGAATAATTTAAAATTTGAATTCCAACAGATTTGATTTAAATATTATTTCTAAATATCTTGAGTTTAAAAATAGATTTTTGGTTGATTCTTTTTGCTACTAGTCATTAGTGATCTTAATTATCATTAGTTAGAATTTGGGAATTTTGAGAATAACTTAAATTAGGGTTTCATGCAAAAACATATTATGTTTAGTTCTTTTTTTATTTCATTTGTTTTAATTGTTTCTAACTTGTTTTATCTTATATTAGTTGAAAAAAATTCTACTTTGTTTTCTATTAGTTAGCAATATTATTTCAACCAAGTTAGTTTTAGGTCATTTATTATTATTTGGTTGCATGAAATCAATTCAAGTTAAATCATAACTTGCAAATTGATTTCATAGCTAGTTTGATTTTGTGTTTTTACTTTTGTTATATTTTACTTTGTTTTTGTGTTTTTACTTTTGAAAACATGATTTATTTGTACCGAAAACCAACCTTAGTTGTGTTGATGAAACTTTGTTGTTTTGAGTTTTGTCTTAAGTATTTCCTTCATCACAACCTTGTTGCTTTTGGTTTTGTGTTACTTTTTGATTGTTAGAATTGATTGCTAGTATGATTGCTTATATGAATGTACTGTTTGATTATATAGATTTTCATCGGAGAGTGACAAATAGTTCTATCAAGTCTTTTTTGAGAGCGATATTATTCTTCATCAACAGTACAGGCAAGTTCACTTTGACCATCTATTTCATACCTATGTTCTATTGCATGTAGTGACATCATTCAAAAAATCCCTCCAGTAGTGTTATTGAAATTCTTGTAGTTGAGTAGAAAATAAAACTAGCTTTTCTGCAAAAACTCAGACATAGAGCGACAAAGCCTTATTGCATATAGAGTAGATTTTATCTTCTGTTCTGCTATGGTGATCTTGCCGGTAAATTAAATGTACTGACCTACACGGCTGCAACGTCTTATGTTGCAGATAAGCTCTACGACGGCTAAGAGTACGATTCAGGGTTACGGGCACTCAACCTGCCTTTGGTGTTTATTGGGACTCCACTCTCGTTGACTGTTTCTGCTGAGATTTTAAGGTATATATCAATTTTACGTTAATTACATGTGATTGCACTTTGATATATACATTGATGTACTGTGTGTGCCAGCATACTGAACAAGGGATGGCACATAACACACAGAGGCTTGACTCGTTTTGAGTCGGGTCGCTACAGAGATGGTATCAGAGCACATGTTGACTATAGGACGTGACCCCAGACAACAAGAAACCCCCTAGGACAAGATATCTCTAAAAAAACCTATTCTCAAAAGGATCTTTTACTTCTTCTCCCTTATGAGCTTTATAAAATAGTTAGATAATACCCTTGTCCCTTTGACCACTAGGAAGAGTCAACCAAGTGCCACGTCCACCAGGACAAGATATCGGACAACTAATGACCAACTCAGACAAAGATGTATTTCACTATGGGAGGAGCTACAAAAAAGATTCAAGATTACACAGACCTGAAGAAATTGAAGACCATGAAGAATTTCCAAGATATTATGCCCCTAGAAGACCAAACCCCTGTTGTATACTTACGTTAGATACGATAATTTGTGAGCTGTCATTTGTGTGTATTTTGTTTTGACAGTCACAAAAAAAATCTATTTTTAAAACCATTGTTTGTATTGTGTGTATCCCCTGCTTTCTCTCTCTCGTATCTCATCCCAACTTTGAACCCCATAGATGATGAATGAATCTGGACTCGTGTATTCTGGATTGATGACTCGGTTAGAGACAGAAGAGTGGATTCAGAACATGGAGGATCACCTAAGGAGTAACCATGTTGCAAGGAACGAGATGGTCCAGTGTGCTCTTCGATACTTTGCAGAAGGTGCTGCACATTGGTGGAAGATGCATGAAGCTATCCATGATAGGCAAGCATCAATCACTTGGGAAGGATTCAAGATGACTCTGGAAAAGTCTCATATTGTTACCAACACCCAGAAGCCCCATTGCAAAGATGTGAAGAAGATTTGTGCATGCAAGATATGTGGAGAGAGAGGACACACCCAGGAAGAACACAAGGATGGATGCCCTCATTGTGAAGAAAATCATCGAGCCGAGGAATGCCCAACTAGACAGGTGACATGTTTCTTGTGTGAAGGAATCACTCACTATCTGGCACAATGTCAAATATACCCCAAGGTACAAGAAGTCATGAAGCAGCAGAAGGAAACAATGAAAGAAGCCCTCGGGAAAAAGTTAGAGGAACCCATGATGATGGGAGATATACCAGACCCAAACCAAAGTATCAAGTCATGTTATTCATGTGGAGAAGAAGGACATATCTCTTAGGATTGTCCGAACGAGTGTCTGTGAGACTTCCCGATAGAAGAAGTACAATATGACCCTCAGGAGATATAAGAAATGATCAACCTAGACAAGAAGAAAGGCCAAGTAAGCGGAGGCATCAGATGTTTGCATTGTAGCTAGGAGAGGCCACATTGTTTTTGCAAGAGGTATGAGCCAAGCATCAGGAGAGGAACCCAACACAAGAAGAAGAAGACTCCATGGTTTTGTACACGGAAGGATCTGAGCCACATCACTTGTCACCGGTGCAACGAGACAGGACACTACTACTGTACCTGCCCGGAGAAGAAGACTAAACATGAGTAGTTTGAGTTTTGGATTTATGGAAGTAATTAATGTAATAGGTAGCACTCTTATCATTTTGAAGTTATGTAACGGAAGTCTCAGAGTTTATAATAAATTCATGAACCAATGGAATTTATGGTGTCATGATTCTCCTATGTTGAATTATATGAATTGTTACTCCATGAATAAAGATCACGGACCGTTTTCGAGGATATGAGAAAATATGGTCTATGCAGACATGAGCGCATTTCATTTTAAGTGTGGTAGTAACCACCAGGATAAATGAATGAAGAAAGTACCATTCCTGTTAAGGAGTTTGGATAAGTGAATATAAGTGAAGAGAATGTGAAACCATATCAAACTATGTGGATGATAACCTTTGTGACAAAGTACTTTTGAAGTTGGAATATGGGGAAAAAGGAATGATTGTGATGAAACCATACCCAAGGTTAAATAGACCAATGGAAAGGAAAGCATATTCAAGGGATAGAACCTGTATCAAGGATGGATCTCACTGTTTCATGAAGGTTGCCCGAAGATCATGAAACAAGAAGTTGTGATTGGATCAGCAAACGTTTTCTTAGGAGTATACGAAAACACTGAGGGTTGTGAAGAAACGATAGATGTTTTTGCTTAGCTTGCAGAATCAATGGATTTATCCGAACTTCATTCGTTGATAAGAGAAATTCTGCAATGCTTGTGAGGAAGCCCAAGTGTTAGAATACGAGATTCACTAAACCTTATACAAGGTAATGATTTCAGTGTGACATGGCTTGGCCACCATGACGACTTACTTGGTGGAAATATGCCCTAGAGGCAATAATAAAATGGTTATTATTGTATTTCCTAGTTCATGATAATTGTTTATTATTCATGCTATAATTGTGTTAACCGGAAACCGTAATACATGTGTGAATACATAGACCACAACATGTCCCTAGTGAGCCTCTAGTTGGCTAGCTCGTTGACCAATAGATGGTCACGATTTCATTACCATGGACATTTGATGTAGTTGATAACGGGATCACATCATTAGGAGAATGATGTGATGGACAAGACCCAATCCTAAGCACAACACAAGATTGTGTAGTTCGTTTGCTAAAGCTTTTGTAATGTCAAGTATCGATTCCTTAGACCATGAGATTGTGCAACTTACGGACACCGTAGGAATGCTTTGGGTGTGACAAATGTCACACCATAACTGGGTGGCTACAAAGGTACATTACGGGTATCTCCAAAAGTGTCTGTTGGGTTGGCACGAATCGAGACTGGGATTTGTCACTCCGTGTGATGGAGAGGTATCTCTGGGCCCACTCGGTAAGACGTCATCATAATGAGCTCAATGTGACTAAGGAGTTAGTCACGGGATGATGTATTATGGAACGAGTAAAGTGACTTGCCGGTAACGAGATTGAACAAGGTATAGAGATACCGCCGATCGAATCTCAGGCAAGTAACATACCGATAGACAAAGGGAATTGTATACGGGATTGATCAAATCCCCGACATCGTGGTTCATCCGATGAGATCATCGTGGAACATGTGGGAGCCAATATGGGTATGCAGATCCCGCTATTGGTTATTGACCGGAGAGGTGTCTCGGTCATGTCTATATGTCTCCAGAACCCGTAGGGTCTACACACTTAAGGTTCGGTGACGCTAGAGTCATAATGGGAATTTGTATGTTGTTACGGAAAGTTGTTCGGAGTCCCGGATGAGATCCCAGACGTCACGAGGAGTTCCGGAATGGTCCAGAAGTGAAGATTTATATATGGCAAGTCCAGTTTCAGTCACCGGAAAGGTTTCAGGACCGCCGAAAGGGTTCTGCGGGTCCACCGGAAGGGTCCACCTGCCCCGGGGGCACAGTGGGCTGTAGTTGCATGGGAACCAGCCCCAAGTGGGCTGGTGCGCCACACCAAGGGCCCAAGGCGCTTAGAATTTGAAAACTATTTGAAAATTCCTGATATGGAGTTCCTTTCATATTTTGAATTTCCAATTTGAAGTTTGAAAGAATCCAAAACCCTATAAAAAATTTGAGAGGAGTAATATGACACTCCATACCAGGGGTTATTTTGTGAAGTATTTAAACCATAAAACCCAGGGGGTTATTTGAAGATTATTTGCAAAAAGAATTAAAATCAACTTAGGCATTTTCTGAAAAATAATTTCAAAAAAGTATTTATTTTGGCCATGAAAAAATGTTCATTAATTTCATTGAATTCCCTGATCATTTTGGTATATAAAATTTTATTTTTTGGAAATGTATTGATTGCCAAAAATAAAGTTTCCTTCTCTGTTATTCTATAAAAGCAAAAAATAGTTTTATTAGGAAGGTCCACCGAGGCCCACCCCCTCCGGATCGGCCACCGACGCCGCTCTGCCTCTCTCTCTCCCACTGACCGGTGGACCCCACCGTCCGATCCCACTAATCCCGTGCTCGTGTCCCTCCTCTATCCCCTCCTTCCTTCCTTCACCGGAGCTGGCCGGAGCCGCCGTGATCTCCTCTCCCCTTGCCTTTTTCACACCCCGACCTCCTGGCTATATAAGCCCGAGACCTCGCACCACATTCCCCCCTAATCCCTCTCCCCACCCTCTGCCCTCGCCGCAATCGCTCGCCGGAGCCCGAGCGCCGCCGCCGTGCCATTTCTCTCCTGCCGCTCCACTCCGACCTCCCGAGCCACCACACTCACCACCACCTGGTACACCTTGCCCGCACGCACCTCCCCATCCACTCGCACGCGCCCCACATCCACCGGAGCCCCCCTCCCCGTCGACCAGCCGACGGCCATCGCCGCCTCAAAGCTCGCCGGCGTTACCATCGTCGCCCCCGAGCCCCGCTAACGCTATCGTTGGAGTCGCCGCCCTTGCTCGCGTTGACTGGTGCCATCAGCCACGCCGGAGGACCACCGCAGGCGCCGCCCGCATCGAGCCAAGCCCCTGCCGTCGACGTCGACCTTGCCGGCGACCCCCCTATGAGCCTCTCTGTCTCTCCCCCCGTCCGATCTAGATGAACGGCAAGGATTAGAACGTAGGTTTACTGTAAATGCCGAAACGTTTTCTGTTAGGAGTCGGCCGTCCGCTCGAATCGCTAGAACGTGCATCCTCTTTAGCCAATAAGAAACTGCCACGTCACCCCCTATCCGTTAGTTAGATTTTTTCTATTTTTCTGTTTTTGATTTAAAAACAGAATAGTTTCTGATTTTGTTTTCTTTATACCTTTTATGTTTTTAATTTTTTTAATTTGAATCTTTTTGCATTGTGTCAAAAATTAGTTCTAGTTTCGCTAGATATAAAGTTTGACCATATTTGAATAATTTAAAATTTGAATTCCAACAGATTTGGTTTAAATCTTATTTTCTAAATATCTCTAGTTTAAAAATATATTTTTGGTTGATTCTTTTTTCTACTAGTCATTAGTGATCTCAGTTATCAGTAGGTAGAATTTGGGAACTTTTAGAAGAATTTAAATTAGGGTTTCATGCAAAAAGAAATTCTGTTTAGTTCTTTTTTTTATTTCATTTATTTCGTTTGTTTTAACTGTTTTTAACTTGTTTTCTTTTATATTAGTTGAAAAAAATTCTACTTTGTTTTCTATTAGTTAGCAATATTATTTCAACCAAGTTATTTTTAGGTCATTTATTATTATTTGGTTGCATAAAATCAATTCAAGTTAAATCATAACTTGCAAATTGATTTCATAGCTAGTTTGATTTCTTATTTGAAAATATTTTTAAAAATATGTTTTAAAAGTTTCACTTTCTATTAACTTAGTTGCTATATATTTTGTTTTCTGTTATTTTAATATTTTATTGTTCTACTTGTTGTTAAGTTTATTAGCTAGAAACTTAGGATGTTTAGAGTGTTGTTATCATAGTTTTTACTTGTTCTTCAAAAGTAATTCTTTTGCTAGTAGAATATTTACTAAAATACTTTTGTTATATTTTACTTTGTTTTTGTGATTTTACTTTTGAAAATAGGATTTATTTGTAGATAAAACCAACCTTAGTTGTGTTGATGAAACTTTGTTGTTTTGAGTTTTGTCTTAAGTATTTCCTTCATCACAACCTTGTTGCTTTTAGTTGTGTTACTTTTTGATTGTTAGAATTGATTGCTAGTATGATTGCTTATATGAATGCAATGTTTGATTATATAGATTTTCATCAGAGAGTGACGAATAGTTCTATCAAGTCTTTTCTGAGAGCGATATTATTCTTCATCAACAGTACAGGCAAGTTCACTTTGACCATCTATTTCATACCTATGTTTTATTGCATGTAGTGACATCATTCAACAAATCCCTCCAGTAGTGTTATTGAAATTCTTGTAGTTGAGTAGAATGCATGAGATAGGAACCCACCACTTGTTACTAAAGCCCGGGAACGCTAGTTAGTTGAATGCTATGCTAAAGTAGATGGGGTTTGGTATGAGTGTTCGTGAGTGGTGTGAGAAGGAGGAATATACGTCAAGACGACAACTTCATGAAGGCATCTTCAAGTCCTGCATCTTCAAGACCTCAAGACTTCGAGACTCGAGAACAAGTTTTTCAATACACACTACTGGGTGAAGGATGGTTGATTGGGCATCCCTGGAGTAACCAGTGGATGGCCGGGATGCATGGAGAAGCGCCATGACATCTTGCGGAAAGCTTCACACAGACTCAAAGAGACGGATGAATACTTCATGGCCGGAAGCTTACCTGTGTAGCCACAAGTCATTATGGGATCTGGCTTGGTTGATCTTTGTTGTGACTCAGGCTGGGCAATGCTACGAGATGTAGTCAACGTTAGGAATGGATGGGCACTGACAGTAGTCAGGAAAACACTCTGAAATACCATGTTTCGGAGTCCTGTTCTCAAACACCCGGCAGTGCAAGGACTTACCAGAAGGGAATGAATCTTGTGGGTAAATTACACAACACTCTAGAGAGTTAAACCTAATCGATTAGCCGTGTCCCCGGTTATGGACAATTTTGAGCCTCTGGACTTGGATGTATCTCTGAACTCTCAACACTGGACTGATAATTAATTGTGGGCAACTTATGATACTTGTGGGCATTAAGACATAGGTTGGCGGAACCATGTCTTGTTAGGTAACTCTGTAGTGAAAACTCTTGATATTCCTTTGTCGTAGGAAAAGAAAATAAAACTAGCTTTTCTGCAAAAACTCGGACACAGAGCCACAAAGCTTTATTGCATATAGAGTAGATTTTATCTTCTGTTCTGGTATGGTGATCTTGCCGGTACATTCAATGTACTGACCTACACGGCTGCAACGTCTTATGTTGCAGATAAACTCTACGACGGTTAAGAGTATGATTCAGGGTTACGATCTACACTCAACCTGCCGTTGGTGTTTATTGGGACTCCACTCCCGTTGACTGTTTCCGCTGAGATTTTAAGGTATATATCAATTTTAATTTAATTACATGCGATTGCACTTTGATATATACATTGATGTACTGTGTGTGCTAGCATACTGATCCAGGGATGGCACAAAACACACAGTCAATAATCTAGTGGAAGGACCCAAGCCTGAGACTCAGTGCTTTTATTGCAAGGGTACCAGTCACTATAAGCGGAACTGCCCCAAGTACTTAGCGGCTAAGAAGGCCGGCAACATTAAAGGTATATGTGATATACTTGTTATTGATGTGTACCTAACTAGCGCTCGTAGTAGGTCCTAGGTATGATACCGGTGCAGTTGCTCACATTTGTAACTCAAAGCAGGAGCTGCGGAATAAGCAGAGACTGGCAAAGGACGAGGTGATGATGTGCGTCGGGAATGGTTCCAAGGTCGATGTGATCGCCGTTTACACGCTACCTCTACATATACCTTCGGGATTAGTGTTAAACCTCAATAATTGTTATTTAGTACCAGCTTTGAGTCAATAATCTAGTTACATTGTGATGAATCGAACACCCATAGCATTCTGGTGTTGATCATGTTTTGCTCATGAGACAGGTTTAGTCAACGGATCTGCGACATTCAGATACGTATGCACTTTACAAATATCTATATCTCCCTCCTGAATGTAATCACGGATGGAGTTAAAGCGGCGGTTGATGTGTCTTGTTTTCTTGTAAAACTTGGGCTCCTTCGCAAGGGCAATAGCTCCACTATTGTCACCGAAAAGAGTCATCGGGCCCGACACATTGGGAATCACTCCTAGGTCGGTGATGAACTCCTTCATCCAGACTCCTTCCTTTGCTGCTTCCGAAGCATCTATGTACTCCGCTTCACATGTAGATGCCGCCACGACGCTTTGCTTGCTGCTGCACCAGCTGACTGCCCCTCCATTCAAAATATACATGTATCCGGTTTGTGACTTGGAGTCATCCGGATCTGTATCGAAGCTAGCATCGACGTAACCGCTTAGGACGAGCTCTTCGTCACCTCCATATACGAGAAACATGTCCTTGGTCCTTTTCAGCTCCTTCAGGATATTTTTGACCGTTGTCTAGTGTTCTGCTGCGGGATCACTTTGGTACCTCCCTACCAAACTTATGGCAAGGTTCACATCAGGTCTGGTACACAACATGGCATACATAATAGAGCCTATGGCTGAAGCATAGGGGATGACACTCATCTCTTCTCTATCCTTTGCCATGGTCGGGCACTGAGTCGTAATCAATCTCACACCTAGTAACACAGGCAAGAACCCCTTCTTGGACTCATCCATATTGAACTTCTTCAATATCTTTTCAAGGTATGTGCTTCGTGAAAGACCTATGAGGCATCTCGATCTATCTCTATAGATCTTAATACCTAATATGTAAGCAGCTTCTCCAAGGTCCTTCATTGAAAAACACTTATTCAAGTAGGCATTTATACTTTCCAAGAGTTCTATATCATTTCCCATTATTAGTATGTCATCCACATATAATATGAGAAATGCTACAGAGCTCCCACTCACTTTCTTGTAAATACAGGGTTCTCCACAAACCTGTACAAACCCAAACGCTTGAATCACCTCATTAAAGCGAATGTTCCAACTCTGAGATGCTTGCACCAGCCCATAGATGGAGTGCTGGAGCTTGCATACTTTGTTAGCATCTTTAGGATCGACAAAACCTTCCGGCTGCATCATCTACAATTCTTCCTTGAGGAAGCCATTAAGGAATGTCGTTTTGACGTCCATTTGCCAGATCTCATAATCATAAAATGCGGCAATTTCTAACATGATTCGGACAGAGTTCGGCATCGCTACGGTTGAGAAAGTATCATCATAGTCAACTCCTTGAACTTGTCGATAGCCCTTAGCGACAAGCCGAGCCTTATAAACGGTCACATTGTCGTTTGCGTCAGTCTTCTTCTTAAAGATCCATTTACTTTCAATGGCTCGCTTATCATCAGGCAAGTCCACCAAAGTCCATACTTTGTTCTGATACATGGATCCTATCTCGGATTTCATGGCCTCAAGCCATTTGTTGGAATCCGATCCCGCCATCGCTTCTTCAGAGTTTGAAGGTTCACCGTTGTCCAAAAACATGATCTCTAGGACAGGGTTGAAGTACCACTCTGGTGCAGAACGTGTCCTAGTGGACCATCGACGTTCAATAGTAACTTGATATGAAGTTTCATGATCATCGTCATTAACTTCCTCTCCAGCCGGTGTAGGCTCAACAGAAACAACTTCCTATATTGCGCTACTCTCCAGTTCGAGTGAAGGTACGATTACCTCCTAAAGTTCTATTTTCCTCCCACTTACTTCTTTCGAGAGAAACTCTTTCTCGAGAAAGGATCCATTCTTGGCAACAAAGACTTTGCCCTCGGATCGTAGGTAGAAGGTATACCCAATAGTGTCGTTGGGATATCCTATGAAGACACACTTTTTCGCTTTGGGTTCGAGCTTCTCAGGTTGAAGTTTCTTCACATAAGCATCGCATCCCCAAACTTTTAGAAACGACAGATTAGGTTTCTCTCTGAACCATAATTCATACGGTGTCGTCTCAACGGATTTAGACGGTGCCCTATTTAAAATGAATGCGGCAATCTCTAATGCATATCCCCAAAATGATAGCAGTAAGTCAGTACGAGACATCATAGATCGCACCATATCCAATAGAGTGCGATTATGACGATCAGACACACCATTTTGTGAGGTGTGCCGTGCGGCGTGAGTTGTGAAACAATTCCACATTTCCTTAGGTGCGTGCCAAACTCGTGACTTAAATATTCTGCGCCATGATCAGATCGTAGGCACTTTATTTTCCTGTCAAGTTGATTCTCTACCTCACTCGGAAATTCCTTGAACCTTTCAAAGGTTCCAGACTTATGTTTCATTAAGAAGACATACCCATATATGCTCAAGTCATCAGTGAGGGTGAGAACATAACTGTAGCCACCGCGAGCCTTGACGCTCATTGGACCGCATACATTAGTATGTATTATCTCCAATAAGTCAGTTGCTCACTCCATTGTTCCGGAGAACGGAGTCTTGGTCATCTTGCCCATGAGGCATGGTTCACACGTGTCAAATGATTCGAAATCAACAGACTCCAAAAGTCCATCAGTATGGAGCTTCTTCATGCGTTTGACACCAATATGACCAAGGCGGCTGTGCCACATGTAAGTGGGACTATCGTTATCAACCTTATACTTTTTGGTACTCACACTATGGACATGTGTAACATCACGTTTGAGATTTATCAAAAATAAACCATTGACCAGCGGGGCATGACCATAAAACATTTCTCTCATATAAATAGAACAACCATTATTCTCACATTTAAATGAGTAGCCATCTCGCATCAAGCGAGATCCAGATACAATGTTCATGCCCCAAGCTGGTACTAAATAACAATTATTAAGGTTCAAAACTAATCGCGAAGGTAGATGTAGAGGTAGTGTGCCGACGGCGATCACATCGACCTTCGAACCATTCCCGACGCGCATCGTCACCTCGTCCTTTGTCAGCCTCTTCTTATTCCGCAGCTCTTGCTTGGAGTTACAAATGTGAGGAACTGCACCGGTATCAAATACGCAGGAGCTACTACGAGCGCTGGTTAAGTACACATCAACAACTAGTATATCACATATACCTTTAACATTGCCGTCCTTCTTATCCGCTAAGTACTTGGGGCAGTTCCGCTTCCAGTGACCGGTACCCTTGCAATCAAAGCACTCAGTCTCAGGCTTGGGTCCATTCTTGTTCTTCTTCTTCCCGGCAACTTGCTTACTGGGCACGGCAACAGCTTTGCCACCCTTCTTGAAGTTCTTCTTACCCTTGCCTTTCTTGAAACTAGTGGTCTTATTCACCATCAACACTTGATGCTCCTTTTTGATCTCGACCTCTGCTGCTTTCAGCATCGAGTACAACTCAGGAATGGACTTCTCCATACCCTGCATGTTGTAGTTCATCACAAAGCTCTTGTAGCTAGGTGGAAGCGATTGGAGGATTCTGTCAATGACCGACTCATCCGGGAGATTAACTCCCAGCTGAGTCAAGCGGTTGTGTAGCCCAGACATCTTGAGGATGTGCTCACTGACAGAACTATTCTCCTCCATCTTACAGCCGAAGAACTTGTCAGAGACGTCATATCTCTCGACCCGGGCATGAGCTTGGAAAACCAGTTTCAGCTCTTGGAACATCTCATATGCTCCTTGTTGCTCAAAACGCTTTTGGAACCCCGGTTCTAAACTGTAAAGCATGTCACACTGAACAAGGGAGTAATCATCGCAGCAAGAATGCCAAGCGTTCATAACGTCTTGTTCTGTTGGGAGAACGGGTGCGTCACCTAGTGGTGCATCAAGGACATACAATCTTTTGGAAGCTATCAGGATGATCCTCAACCTACGGACCCAGTCCGCATAGTTGCTTCCATCATCTTTCAACTTGGTTATCTCTAGGAACGCGTTGAAGTTGAGGGTGACATTAGCGTTGGCCATTGGATCTGCAATATAGATTGTAAAGACAATTTCACACTAAGTTCATGATAATTAAGTTCATATAATCACATTATTCAATGAACTCCCACTCAGATAGACATCTCTCTAGTCATTCTAGTGATATATGATCCATGTCAACTAGCCCATGTCCAATCATCACGTGAGACGGACTAGTCATCCATGGTGAACATCTCTATGTTGATCGTATCTTCTATACGACTCATGTTCGACCTTTCGGTCTTTCGTGTTCGGAGGCCATGTCTGGACATGCTAGGCTCATCAAGTCAACCTAAGTGTTTTGCGTGTGTAAATGTGGCTTACACCCTTTGTAAGCGAATGTTAGAACCTATCACACCCGATCATCACGTGGTGCTTCGGAACAACAATCCTTAGCAATGGTGCACAGTTAGGGTGAACACATCTCTTGAAATTTTATTGAGAGATCATCTTATTTACTACCGTCGTTCTAAGAAAATAAGATATAAACATGATAAACATCACATGCAATCAATATAGTGACATGATATGG
Source organism: Hordeum marinum (assembly GCA_022496015.1). Classification (NCBI taxonomy): domain Eukaryota; kingdom Viridiplantae; phylum Streptophyta; class Magnoliopsida; order Poales; family Poaceae; genus Hordeum; species Hordeum marinum. The sequence goes on from JAAAWK010000910.1 coordinate 320,673, forward strand.
CCAATATCATCTTGCTCCTTTGATCTCCATCTTCGGGGCACCATGATCATCACTCTCACCGGCACGACACCATGATCTCCATCATAATGATCTCCATCATTGTGTCTTCATGAAGTTTTCTCGCCAACTATTACTTCTACTACTATGGCTAACGTTTAGCAATAAAGTAAAGTAATTACATGGCGTTTATGATTGACACGCAGGTCATACAATAAAATAATACAACTCCTATGCCTCCTACCGGTTGTCATACTCATCGGTCCTGAATCCTATTAGAAGAACATGATCAATCTCATACATCACAATGCATAACATCACATCCTTTTGGCCATATCACATCACAAGGCATATGTTGCAAAAACAAGTTAGACATCCTCTAATTTGTAGTTGCAAGTTTTAACGTGGCTGCTATAGGTTTCTAGCAAGAACGTTTCTTACCTACGCCAAAACCACAACGTGATATGCCAATTTATATTTACCCTTCATAAGGACCCTTTTCATCGAATCCAATCCGACTAAGGTGTGAGAGACAGACACCCGCTAGCCACCTTATGCAACTAGTGCATGTCAGGTGGTGGAACCGGTCTCACGTAAGCGTACGTGTAAAGTTGTTCTGGGCCGCTTCATGACACAATACCGCCGAATCAAGATAAGACTAGATTAGTAAGAAAATTAACAAAATCGATGACCACAACTGCTTTGTGTTCTACTCGTGCATAGATTCTACGCATAGACCTAGCTCACGATGCAACTGTTGGGAGACATAGTAGTAAATCAATTTTTTTTCCTACGATCAGCAAGATCTATCCATGGAGAAACCAGCAACAAGTGGGGAGAGATTGCATCTTCATACCTTTGAAGATCGCTAAGCGGAAGCGTTACAAGAACGAGGTTGGTGGAGTCATACTCGCAGCGATTCAGATAGCAGTGGACTTCGATCTCAACGCCGAACAACGGCGCCTCCGCATTCAACACACGTGCAGCCCGGTGACGTCTCCCATGCCTGGATCTAGCAAGGAGGAAGGAGAGGTTGGGTAAGGGCTCCAACAGCAGCACGATGGTGTGGGGGTGGTGGAGTAGCAAGGTATTCTGACAGGTCTTCGCCTAAGCACCGCAGAGGAGGAAGAAGAGAGGTAGGGCTTCGCCATGAGAGAGAGAGATCAGATCTGGTCTCAAAAGGCCAAAACCTTGGATATATATAGGAGGAGGGAGAGGGAGGTCTGCCTTGGCCCCTCCTCCAAGGAGGAGAGGTTCGGCCTAACTAGGGGAAGAGTCCACCTCCCACAAGGGAGGTGGATCTCCTCCTTTTCAAACTCCTTTGCCGTTATCTCCTTCTCTCCAGCCACATAAGCCCTTCCGGAAGGTCTTGGACAGCCCAATAAGGGCTGGACCACCTCCTCTAAGGGCCCACGAAGTCCTATGGTCGTCACACCCCTCCCGGGGGTCCTCCGGCACCCTCCCGGCACTCCCAATACACTACCGATGAGCCCGAAAACTTTTCGGTGACCAAAACTGGACTTCCTATATGTCAGCCTTTACCTCCAGACCATTCCAGAGGTCCTCGTGACGTCCCGGATCTCATCCGGGACTCCTAACAACCTTCGGTAATCACGTATACAATTTCCCTATAACCCTAGCGTCATCGAACCTTAAGTGTGTAGACCCTACGGGTTCGGGAGACACGTAGACATGACCGAGACACTTCTTCGGCCAATAACCAACAACGGGATCTGGATACCCATGTTGGTTCCCACATGCTCCACGATGATCTCATCGGATGAACCACGATGTCGGGGATTCAATCAATCCCGTATTCAATTCCCTCTGTCTATCGGTATGATACTTGCCTGAGATTCGATTGTCGGTATCCCTATACCTTGTTCAATATCGTTACTGGCAAGTCTCTTTTAGTCGTTCCATAATACATCATCCCGTGGCTAACTCCTTAGTCACATTGAGCTCATTATGATGATGCCTTACCAAGTGGGCCTAGAGATACCTCTCTGTCACACGGAGTGACAAATCCCAGTCACGATTCGTGCCAACCCAACAGACACTTTAAGAGATACTCATAGTGCACCTTTATAGCCACCCAATTACGTTATGACGTTTGACACACCCAAAGCATTCATAAGGTATCCGGGATTTGCACAATCGAATGGTCTAAGGAAACGATACTTGACATTGAAAAGCTTTAGCAAATGAACTACACGATCTTGTGCTATGCATAGGATTGGGTCTTGTCCATCACATCATTCTCCTAATGATGTGATCCCATTATCAACGACATCCAACGTCCATGGTCATGAAACCATGACCATCTATTGATCAACGAGCTAGTAAACTAGAGGCTCACTAGGGACATGTTGTGGTCTATGTATTCACACATGCATTACGGTTTCCGGTTAACACAATTATAGCATGAACAACAGACAATTATCATGAACAAGGAAATACAATAATAACCATTTTATTATTGCCTCTAGGGCATATTTCCAACAGTTGCCGAGAAGAGGAACAAGAAAGGACCCAAGCCTGAGACTGGGTGCTTTTATTGCAAGGGTACCGGTCACTGTAAGCGGAACTGCCCCAAGTACTTAGCGGATATGAAGGCCGACAACATTAAAGGTATATGTGATGGACTTGTTATTGATGTGTACCTAAGCAGCGCTCGTAGTAGCTCCTGTGTATTTGATACCGGTGCAGTTGCTCACATTTGTAACTCAAAGCAGGAGCTGCGGAATAAGCAGAGACTGGCAAAGGACGAGGTGACGATGTGCGTCGGGAATGGTTCCAAGGTCGATGTGATCGCCGTCGTCATGCTACCTCTGCATCTACCTTCGGGATTAGTGTTAAACCTCAATAATTGTTATTTAGTACCAGCTTTGAGCATGAACATTATATCTAGATCTCGTTTGATGCGAGATGGCTACTTATTTAAATGTGAGAATAAGGGTTGTTCTATTTATATGAGAGAAATGTTTTATGGTCATGCCCCGCTGGTCAATGGTTTATTTTTGATGAATCTCGAACGTGAGTACCAAAAAGTGTAAGGTTGATAACGATAGTCCCACTTACATGTGGCACTGCCGCCTTTGTCATATTGGTGTCAAATGCATGAACAAGCTCCATGCTGATGGACTTTTGGAGTCTCTTTATTTTGAATCATTTGACGCATGCGAACCAAGCCTCATGGACAAGATGACCAAGAGTCCGTTCTCTGGAACAATGGAGCGAGCAACTGACTTGTTGAAGATAATACATACCGATGTATGCGGTCCAATGAGCGTCGAGGCTTGTGGTGGCTACCGTTATGTTCTCACCCTCACTGATGACTTGAACAGATATGGGTATGTCTACTTAATGAAACACAAGTTTGAAACCTTTGAAAGGTTTTAGGAATTTTAGAGTGAGGTAGAGAATCAACGTAACAAGAAAATAAAGTGCCTACAATCTGATCGTGGTGGAGAATATTTAAGTTGCGAGTTTGGCACGCACCTAAGGAAATGTGGAATTGTTTCACAACTCACGCCGCCTGGCACCTCAGCGAAATGGCATGTCTGAACGTCGTAATCGCACTCTATTGGATATGGTGTGATCTATGATGTCTCTTAGCGACTTACCGCTATCATTTTGGGGATATGCATTAGAGACTGCCGCATTCACTTTAAATAGGGCACCGTCTAAATCCGTTGAGACGACACCGTATGAATTATGGTTTGGAAAGAAATCTAAGCTATCGTTTCTAAAAGTTTGGGGATGCGATGCTTATGTGAAGAAACTTCAACCTGCGAAGCTCGAACTCAAAGCGAAAAAGTGTGTCGTCACAGGATATCCCAAAGAGACTATTGGGTATACCTTCTACCTCAGATCCAAAGGCCCACTAGTAATTAATACTAATGGCGCACCCCTGGTGCGCCATTACTATCTGACTTAGTAATGGCGCACCACATAGAACTGCGCCATTACTAACAAATTTTTTTTGAGAAATTTTTTTTTCAAATTTTTTCCGGATTTTTTTTCTTAATCTGAGGTCAATATGCTTAATCTCAAGTCAAATTGCACTCGGTGGTAAAACTTCCCAAAAGGTCACCCATCCTCACACTACTCCAACCCAAGCACGCTTAACTTCTCAGTTCTATCCAACCCAAGCACCAGCTCACTTAAGAGGCACTTGTTGATATATCTATCATATCAATCCTATTAAACCTTGTTGATGTCTAGGACTTTGTCCATGTTCATGAGTGTGATGAAATTTTGAAAAAATATTTCAATCTTCCCGGTCATATTACGTAACATATTTTGAACATTTTTTCCAAAAAAAATTCAAAACAAAATTTTTTTCTGTTAAATTTCCCCTATAGATCTTAAAAGCCCCCTATCTTTTATTCTGTTAGGTTTTTGGGGATTCTAAAAATCTTCAACGGGGTTCCATTAGTAGTGGCGCACCGTGTGTGTGGTGCGCCATTACTAGTTTGAACTAGTAATGGCGCACTATACACTAGTGCGCCATTAGTAGTTATGAAAAAAGAAGTAAAAAAAAATTGTTAGTAGTGGCGCACCGGGTGAGTGGTGCGCCATTACTAGTTATAACTAGTAATGGCGCACTGTGCCCTGGTGCGCCATTACTAGTTTTGGAAAAATAAATAAATAAAAGTTTGTTACTAGTGGCGCATCGTGGGTGTGGTGTGCCATTAGTGTCCATCACACTAATGGCGCACCAACACATGGTGCGCCACTGCTATATAGTAGTGGCGCACCACATGTGTGGTGCGCCATTAGTGTCCATATTATCTATAGCCCTTTACCTAGTAGTGTAAGTGAGGGAAAAATAGAACTTGATAAGGTAATTGTACCTCCACTGGAACCGGAGAGTATCACATCACAGGAAGTTGTTTCTGTGGAGCCTACACCGGCTAGAGAGGAAGTTAATGATGATGATCATGAAACTTCAGATCAAGTCACTATTGAACGTCGAAGGTCCACTAGGACACGTTCCGCACCAGAGTGGTACGACAACCCTGTCCTGGAGATCATGTTGTTGGACAACGGTGAACCTTCAAACTATGAAGAAGCGATGGTGGGCCCGGATTCCAACAAATGGCTTGAATCCATGCAATCCGAGATAGGATCCATGTATGAGAACAAAGTATGGACTTTGGTGGACTTGCCTAATGATAAGCGAGCCATTGAAAATAAATGGATCTTTAAGAAGAAGACTGACGCGGATGGTAATGTGACCGTCTATAAGGCTCAGCTTGTCGCTAAGGGTTATCGACAAGTTCAAGTAGTTGACTATGATGAGACTTTCTCACCTGTACCTATGCTGAAGTCTGCCCGAATCATGTTAGCAATTTCTGCATTTTATGATTATGAGATCTGCAAATGGACGTCAAAACGGCATTCCTTAATGGCTTCCTCAAGGAAGAACTGTATATGATGAAGCCGGAAGGTTTTGTCGATCCTAAAGATGCTAACAAAGTATGCAAGCTCCAGCGCTCCATCTATGGGCTGGTGCAAGCATCTCGGAGTTGGAACATTCGCTTTAATGAGGTGATTAAAGCGTTTGGGTTTGTACAGGTGTATGGAGAACCCTGTATTTACAACAAAGTGAGTGACAACTCTCTAGCATTTCTCATATTATATGTGGATGACATACCGATAATGGGAAATGATACAGAACTCTTGGAAAGTGTAAAGGCCTACTTGAATAAGTGTTTTTCAATGAATGACCTTGGAGAAGCTTTTTACATATTAGGCATTAAGATCTGTAGAGATAGATTGAGATACATCATAGGTCTTTCACAAAGCACATACCTTGAAAAGATATTGAAGAAGTTCAATATGGATCAGTCCAAGAAGGGGTTCTTGTGTGTGTTACATGGTGTGAGATTGAGTACAACTCAATGCCCGACCATGGCAAAGGATAGAGAAGAGATGAGTGTCATCCCCTATGCTTCAGCCATTGGCTCTATTATGTATGCCATGCTGTGTACCAGACCTGATGTAAACCTTGCCATAAGTTTGGTAGGGAGGTACCAAAGTGATCCCGGAGCGGAACACTGGACATCGGTCAAGAATATCCCGAAGTACCTAAAAAGGACAAAGGACATGTTTCTCGTATATGGAGGTGCCGAAGAGCTCATCGTAAAGGGTTACGTCGATGCTAGCTTCGACATAGAACCGGATGACTCCAAAGCACAAACCAGATATGTGTATATTTTTAATGGAGGGGCAGTCAGCTCGTGCTGCAGCAAGCAAAGCGTCGTGGCATCATGTACATGTGAAAGGGAGTACATAGCTGCTTCGGAAGCAGCAAAGGAAGGAGTCTGGATGAAGGAGTTCATCACCGACCTAGGAGTGATTCCCAATGCGTGGGGCCCGATGACTCTGTTCCGTGACAACACTGGAGCTACCGCCCTTGTGAAGGAGCCTAGGTTTCACAAGAAGACAAGACACATCAAGCGCCGCTTCAACTCCATCCATGATTACATTCAAGAGGGAGATACAGATATTCGTAAAGTACATATGGATCTAAATGTCGCAGATCCGTTGACTAAACATCTCTCACGAGCAAAACATGATCAACACCAGAACGCTATGGGTGTTAGATTCATCAGAATGTAACTAGATTTTTGACTCTAGTGCAAGTGGGAGACTGTTGGAAATATGCCCTAGAGGTAATAATAAAGTGGTTATTATTGTATTTCCTTGTTCATGATACTTGTCTATTGTTCGTGCTACAATTGTATTAACCAGAAACCGTAATGCATGTATGAATACATAGACCAAAACATGTCCCTAGTTGTCACAGCCCTAGAATTGTGTGGTATTTGTTTGCATCAACATCAGCATGTGCATCATGTCATCATGCTAGAAATCAAATGAAACTTGAAATGGGGATGACAAAACCCTAGCACCTCCTCAAATAAATAAATTTTCAACAATTGAATTTTTCAATGATTCCAAAATGCTTTTAAAAAATGTCCACTGTTTCTCATAAATGTTGGCAACAACATATTAGAGGACATCCTAATTTTCAAATATATATAGCATTTTAAAATACTCATAAATGCTACCGAAAACAATTAATAAAAGCATTATAATTCTGATAGTTGTCTAAAAATGCCCAAACCTATTGTGGAAATTTGGAAATAATCAGGCTATATTCTATAAAATATTGGGCATTTTGTACTAGGTATTTTGGCCTGACAAATAACGAAGAATGTTAGAATAAAGAAAATAGGAAATAAAATAGAGAAGGAGGGGCTTACCTGGCCCAGGAAGGAGATGGCCCAGCCCACCAGGGGCCAAGAGGTCATCTTCAACCTCTGCCAGTAGGCAGAGGCGAAGTGACGCACGCACGCGCACGGAGGCCGCCACCTCCTACTTCACCGTGGCACTCCCCGGCCTTCCAGGACGTGACGAGGACTCCCAGATACCTCCTCTTGACCAGTCCTCCCCCCTGCTGCTCTCTCTCTTTTCCTCTGGCCTCTCTTCCTCCCAGACCCGAGCGCCATGGTTGCCGCCGCTCGCAACCACCGCGGCCACCGGCCTCCCCTCGCTCTCCAGCCAGTCCTGCTGCTCCGCCCCGACCTGCTGCTCCTCCCTGCCATCCCCTATGCTTCAGCCATAGGCTCTATCATGTATGCCATGCTGTGTACCAGACCTGATGTAAACCTTGCCATAAGTTTGGTAGGGAGGTACCAAAGTGATCCCGGAGCGGAACACTGGACATCGGTCAAGAATATCCCGAAGTACCTAAAAAGGACAAAGGACATGTTTCTCGTATATGGAGGTGCCGAAGAGCTCATCGTAAAGGGTTACGTTGATGCTAGCTTCGACATAGAACCGGATGACTCCAAAGCACAAACCAGATATGTGTATATTTTTAATGGAGGGGCAGTCAGCTCGTGCTGCAGCAAGCAAAGCGTCGTGGCATCATGTACATGTGAAAGGGAGTACATAGCTGCTTCGGAAGCAGCAAAGGAAGGAGTCTGGATGAAGGAGTTCATCACCGACCTAGGAGTGATTCCCAATGCGTGGGGCCCGATGACTCTGTTCCGTGACAACACTGGAGCTACCGCCCTTGTGAAGGAGCCTAGGTTTCACAAGAAGACAAGACACATCAAGCGCCGCTTCAACTCCATCCATGATTACATTCAAGAGGGAGATACAGATATTCGTAAAGTACATATGGATCTAAATGTCGTAGATCCGTTGACTAAACATCTCTCACGAGCAAAACATGATCAACACCAGAACGCTATGGGTGTTAGATTCATCAGAATGTAACTAGATTTTTGACTCTAGTGCAAGTGGGAGACTGTTGGAAATATGCCCTAGAGGTAATAATAAAATGGTTATTATTGTATTTCCTTGTTCATGATACTTTTCTATTGTTCGTGCTACAATTGTATTAACCAGAAAGCGTAATGCATGTATGAATACATAGACCAAAACATGTCCCTAGTTGTCACAGCCCTAGAATTGTGTGGTATTTGTTTGCATCAACATCAGCATGTGCATCATGTCAGCATGCTAGAAATCAAATGAAACTTGAAATGGGGATGACAAAACCCTAGCACCTCCTCAAATAAATAAATTTTCAACAATTGAATTTTTCAATGATTCCAAAATGCTTTTAAAAAATGTCCACTGTTTCTCATAAATGTTGGCAACAACATATTAGAGGACATCCTAATTTTCAAATATATATAGCATTTTAAAATACTCATAAATGCTACCGAAAACAATTAATAAAAGCATTATAATTCTGATAGTTGTCTAAAAATGCCCAAACCTATTGTGGAAATTTGGAAATAATCAGGCTATATTCTATAACATATTGGGCATTTTGTACTAGGTATTTTGGCCTGACAAATAACGAAGAATGTTAGAATAAAGAAAATAGGAAATAAAATAGAGAAGGAGGGGCTTACCTGGCTTACCTGGCCCAGGAAGGAGATGGCCCAGCCCACCAGGGGCCAAGAGGTCATCTTCAACCTCTGCCAGTAGGCAGAGGCGAAGTGACGCACGCACGCGCACGGAGGCCGCCACCTCCTACTTCACCGTGGCACTCCCCGGCCTTCCAGGACGTGACGAGGACTCCCAGATACCTCCTCTTGACCAGTCCTCCCCCCTGCTGCTCTCTCTCTTTTCCTCTGGCCTCTCTTCCTCCCGGACCCGAGCGCCATGGTTGCCGCCGCTCGCAACCACCGCGGCCACCGGCCTCCCCTCGCTCTCCAGCCAGTCCTGCTGCTCCGCCCCGACCTGCTGCTCCTCCCTGCCGAAGGAATCGAGGCCACAGACCCTGAGGCGTCGTCCCCATTGTCGTTTTCATCTTTGGGCGCCGAAGATTGCCGGCGACCCTGCGCTCGCATCGCGCCTCCCCGAGCCGCCTTCGACGCCAACGAGCTTCCTGTGAGCCTCCCCGTCCTTCTCTCCCTTTCCTCGTGGCCCTCCTCGCCCTCTAGCTGCCATCCCCGCCATTGCTGAGCTCCGGTCGCCGCGCAAGCTGTCGCCGCCGTCGATTTAGGCCTCCCTAGCTGCTGCCGTTTGCTGCGTTGGACGTGCGCGAGCCTGAGCATCTCGTAGGTGGTCTCCGCCGCTCAAATGGTCGCTGGAGGGCCATTTCTGGCGACCTCCACCGTCTCGGCTCACCGCTGGTGGCCTCCCTCCGGCGAGTGCCAGCGTGGCCAGGTTAATTAGCCACTAATTCTCCCCTAGCCACTAACCAGAGGGCCCCACAGGGGGTCAAAAAGCCCATCAGCCTCTGCTTTGACCGGGAATTAGACCCGGGTCAATGACAGGTGGGGCCCAACCCTAATTAATCTTGGATTAGATTTAAAATAACTAATTTGTTTAATTAAACTAATTAGACACTGACTGGTGGGCCCTGTGCTGTTAATTAGTATTAAGAAATAAAATAAAACCCTATTAGTGCCTGTGTCACTGACCAGTGGGTCCCACTGGTCAGGTTTGACCTGGACCTGGTCCAGTTGACTGCTGACGCAGGCATGACCTCAGCATGATGCAATAATCATTTTCTGTAATAAAAATAATTCCAGAAAATGCTTAAAACTTCTAAAAATCATAGAAAATAATCTATAAGTCAGATGAAAATGATTTATATATGAAAAATGATCAGAAAAATCCAATGAATCTCTTTATGGCATTACCATGCATGTCTGAGCAAGTTAACATCACCAAGTAGGACATTTTATGATTAGGCCAATATATGAAATATCATTTGGAGTTGGAAATTCAAACTTGTTTAAATTCCATTTCAACCAACTTGGCTAACCACTCCTCTAGGTTAATTAAGTACCTTAATTTGTCATACCATGCATCATGATTGTGCATTGCATAAACTGAATGTGTTCTTTCTTTCTTTTTGTCGGTGCTTGTTCCCTCTCGGTAGACGATGGTTCCGACGATGTGAACGTTGACACTAATGAAGAGAAGTATATCTTCAGGATTGTCAGGCAAGCAAAAATCCCTTGAGCATACTGATATGAACCCACTCTCTCGCTCTTGCTCTCTTTTACTGCATTAGGACAACAACGATTCAAGTGTTACAAGTCAACGGTAGTTGAACCCATTCCTTTGCATGACCTGTCTTTGCCACAGTAAATAGTTGAAACCAATTAGCATGAGTAGCAACTGTTTGAACCTTGTTGTGCTTACTAATACATGCATGATTACTTACTGTGCCTGCTATGCTTAGAGTCGTGTCATGTCGGGACTGATACATCTGGGTGATGGATCGGAATAGCAGTGTTCATGTCCTACGGTGTGAGAGCTAAGTGTGTGAACACGTTTTGGTAAAGGTAATGATGAGAGGTCATGTAGGAGTACATGGCGGGTTGTCTCATCGGGACCATCCTTAAGAACTGAGTTCTGTGTATGTTATCCAAGACAAGATACTACCACACATTGGGTTCCGGTAACTCTACCCCTCTCGACTTATTAATCGCCTAGACCTCTGTCCAGGAGTTGCAACTAGTTTCTGGCGTTTGTAGGGAAAGTGTTGGCGGCCGTGTATAGTGCTGCCCGACGGGGTGGACTATGATGCGGTACAGACAAAGTGGCACGGTGTACCAAGTGGCACCCGAACGGTGGACTTGGGAACCCTGTGCACATCGTTTGAGGCCGTAGTGGAAACTTCGGCCGGACTTCCATGAGGGTTCAACCTCGGATAGGCGATAAACCTGGACTAGGGTCTTGTCTGGTTGACGGTCGTGGCCGACACCCATGCCAGTGCTTCCGCTTGAAGGTTGCCGAGATGCATGACGTGCATATGGTGCTAAGTGACGAGAGCATGTGTGAAGAAGTATACCCCTGCAAGGTGAAATAATCTGTTCGAATAGCCGCGTCCTCGGATATGGACTACTTGGAGAACTTATGTGGTTCATAGACAACTGGAAGTGGATACTCTAAAATACGCAAGATAAGTGTGAGTGCTATGGATGGCCTTCTCGTAGGGAGACGGAAGTGGATCCATAGTGGTGTATTAATTGGTGAATATGTGGACTCGTGTGCGCTATCCCACCCCAAAGAAAGCACTTGTAGTCGTAGTATAGGTTAGCTAAGAGTCAAAGCTGGCTTGCTGCAATAAACTCCACAACCCCCTTCAATGATACTTGTGCATATGTAGTTAGTTCTGATGTAAGTCTTGCTGAGTACTCTTGTACTCATGTTTGCTTAATTTATGTTTTGCAGAGGAGACGTCAGTCTCATTAGTGATCATTTCAACGTGAAGTTCGATGTTGACCGGGTTAGCTTGGGAATCCCAGACAGAGGTCTGGTTCCTTTGGTAGGGTCGTTGTAGCTTTTCAGGCTCCTCCAGCCACTTTTGTAGATGTTTGTACCCAGACATGTTTAACTTCCGCTTGCTTGTTTGAATGCTCTGTATGTTGGGTCTTGTGACCCCTGTTAGTAACATCCTATTGTAATGGCTCTTCCGAGCCTTCTAAATAAATGTTGTAATGTTGTATGGTTATGTTGTGATGCCATAGTTGTATCTATGCATATCGGGCATGTCATGCGTACGTGTGACGTGCAACGGTATGTATGGGATCCGACACCTAGTTGTGTGCCTTTAGTAGTACTCTTTACGGGAAACTGCCTCTTTGTGCTTCCATCGAGCCATGGTAGCTTGCTAATGCTCCGGACACATTGATTGACCGGCATGTATCCTTCTTTGTTGCTGTGTCTGTCCCTTCGGGGAAATGTCTCGCAGTGTAATGGAGTCCTTGTAGCCTGCTACGACTCGTCTATGTGCAGTGATGACATTCGTGTCTCGCGACGTAATGGAGTCCTTGTAGCTTGCTATGACACGTCTACACACGCTTGAGGCCGACACCTGCATTGCTGGGTTATGTATGCCTGGTCCCGTACGGATGTGCCACTTGGGTTCTACGACTAGTCATGTTGGCCCGGGTTCTTTGTTGTGTGATTGCCAGTGACATGTTCACATACGTGAGCCAAAAGACGCAAACGGTCCTGGCCAAGGTAAGGTGGCAGCCGTGGAGTACCGTGCGTGAGGCCGCAAAGTGATGTGGCTTGTTATAGTATGGAATCATATGATTTCGGATTGGGGTCCCGACAGCTTTGGTATCTAGTGAACCTCTAGTTGGCTAGCTCGTTGATCAATAGATGGTCACGGTTTGATAACCATGAACATTGGATGTCGTTGATAACGGGATCGCATCATTAGGAGAATGATGTGATGGACAAGACCCAATCCTAAGCATAGCACAAGATCGTCTAGTTCATCTGCTAAATCTTTTCCAATGTCAAGTATCGTTTCCTTAGACAATGAGATTGTGCAACTCCCGGATACCGTAGGAATGCTTTGGGTGTGCCAAACATCACAACGTAACCGGGTGGCTATAAAGGTTCACTACGGGTATCTCTGAAAGTGTGTGTTGGGTCGGCACGAATCGAGACTGGGATTTGTCACTCCGGGTGACGGAGAGGTATCTCTGGGCCCACTCAGTAAAACATCATCATAATGAGCTCAAAGTGACTAAGGAGTTAGCCACGGGATAATGTGTTATGGAACGAGTAAAGAGACTTGCCAGTAACAAGATTGAACAGGGTATAGGGATACCGACGATCGAATCTCGGGCAAGTATCATACCGATAGACAAAGGGAATTGTATACGGGATTGATTGAATCCCTGACATTGTGGTTCATCCGATGAGATCATCGTGGAGCATGTGGGAGCCAACATGGGTATCTGGATCCCGGTGTTGGTTATTGACCGGAGAGGTGTCTAGGTCATGTCTACGTGTCTCCCGAACCCGTAGGGTCTACACACTTAAGGTTCTATGACGCTAGGGTTATAAGGAAATAGTGTACATGGTAACTGAAGGTGGTTTGGAGTCCCGGATGAGATCCCAGATGTCACGAGGTGTTCTAGAATGGTCTGGAGACAAAGATTGATATATAAGAAGTAAGGATTTGCCCACTTGAAGTGTTTCGGAAATTATCGGTAACGTACCGGGACTACCGGAAGGGTTCCGAGGGTCCACCAAGTGGGGGCACCAGTACCAGAGGGCTGCGTGGGCCAGAGTGGGCTGGTGCGCCCTCCACCCTTTCCCAAGGCGCAGGAAAGGTGGGAGGGAGGGGAAACCCTAGACCTAGATGGGCCTAAAGTCCACTAGGGCTGCGCCCTCCCCCTCTCCCCTCTCTGGCCGCTGGCAAAGACCAATCTAGGCTGCCGCACCCTCTAGGGTGGGAAACATAGATGGGGTGCCTCCTCCTCCCTCTCCTCCTATATATAGTGGTGGGTTTTGGGCTGCCAAAAACACAAGTTTCTTCCTCTCTCGGTGCAGCTCTACTCCTCCCTCTCCTCGTTCTCCGTAGTGCTTGGCGAAGCCTTGCCGAGACCACGCAGCTGCACCGTCACCATGCCGTCATGCTACCGGAGCTCTCCCTCAACCTCTCCTTCTCTATTTTTTGGATCAAGGCGTAGGAGACGTCACCGGGATGCACATGTGTTGAACGCGGAGGCGCCGTTGTTCGGCGCTAAGATCGGAGTCCCCCGCGATCTGAATCGCTACGAATACGACTCCACCAACCGTGTTCTTGTAACACTTCCACTTAGCGATCTTCAAAGGTATGAAGATGCAATCTCTCCCCAATCGTTGCTGGTTTCTCCATAGATAGATCTTGGTGACACGTAGGAATTTTTTTGATTTACTACTACGTCTCCCAAAAACCTCTACATCTACCTTCGGGATTAGTTTTAAACCTTAATAATTGTTATTTAGTAGCAACTTTGAGCATGAACATTGTATCTGGATCTCGCTTGATGCACGATGGATACTTATTTAAATCTGAGAATAATGGCTGTTCTATTTATATGAGAGAAATGTTTTATGGTCATGCCCCGCTGGTCAATGGTTTATTTTTGATGAATCTCGAACGTGATGTTACACATGTCCATAGTGTGAGTACGAAATGATGTAAGGTTGATAAACATAGTCCCACTTACATGTGGCACTGCCGCCTTGGTCATATTGGTGTCAAACGCATGAAGAAGCTCCATGTTGATGGACTTTTGGAGTCTCTTGATTTTGAATCATTTGACACGCGCGAACCATGCCTCATGGTCAAGATGACAAAGACTCCGTCCTCCAGAACAATGGAGCGAGCGATTGACTTATTGGAGATAATACATACCAATGTATGCGATCCAATGAGCGTCGAGGGTCGCGATGGCTACCGTTATGTTCTCACCCTCACTGATGACTTGAGCAGATATGGGTATGTCTACTTAATGAAACACAAGTCTGAAACCTTTGAAAAGTTCAAGGAATTTCAGAGTGAGGTAAGAATCAACGTGACAAGAAAATAAAGTGCCTACGATCTGATCATGGCGGAGAATATTTGAGTCACGAGTTTGGCACGCACCTAAGGAAATGTGGAATTGTTTCACAACTCACGCCGCCTGGCACACCTCAGCAAAATGGTGTGTATGAATGTCGTAATCGAACTCTATTGGATATGGTCTGATCTATGATGTCTCTTACTGACTTACCGCTATCATTTTGGGGATATACGTTAGAGACTACCGCATTCACTTTAAATAGGGCACCGTCAAAGTCCATTGAGATGACACCGTATGAATTATGGTTTGGAAAGAAACTTAAGCTGTCGTTTCTAAAAATTTGGGGATGCGATGCTTATGTGAAGAAACTTCAACCTGAAAAGCTCGAACCCAAAGTGGAAAAGTGCGTCTTCATAGGATACCCCAAAGAAACTGTTGGGTATACCTTCTACCTCAGATCCGAAGGCAAAGTCTTTGTTGCCAAGAATGGATCCTTTAAAGAGTTTCTCTCAAAAGAAGTAAGTGGGAGGAAAATTGAACTTGATGAGGTGATTGTACCTGCACTCGAACCAGAGAGTAGCGCAACACGGGAAGTTGTTTCTGTGGAGTCTGCACCGGCAGGAGAGGAAGTTAATGATGATGATCATGTAACTTCAGATCAATTTGCTATTGAACCTCGAAGGTCCACAAGGACACGTTCCGCACGAGAGTGGTACGGGAACCCAGTCCTGGAGATCATGTTGTTGGACAACAATGAACCTTCGAACTATGAAGAAGAAATGGTGGGTCCAGATTCCAACAAATGGCTTGATGCCATGAAATCCGAGATAAGATCCATGTATGAGAACAATGTTTGGACTTTGGTGGACTTGCTGGATGATCGGCGAGC
Organism: Hordeum marinum; assembly: GCA_022496015.1. NCBI lineage: Eukaryota > Viridiplantae > Streptophyta > Magnoliopsida > Poales > Poaceae > Hordeum > Hordeum marinum. The sequence goes on from JAAAWK010000910.1 coordinate 336,405, forward strand.
CATAGAAAATAAATGGATCTTTAAGAAGAAGAGTGACGTGGATGGTAATGCGACCGTCTATAAGGCTCGGCTTGTCGCTAAGGGTTATCAACAAGTTCAAGGAGTTGACTACAATGAGACTTTCTCACCCGTAGCGATGCTGAAGTCCGTCCGAATCATGTTAGCAATTGCCGCATTTTATGATTATGAGATCTGGCAAAAGGACGTCAAAACGGCATTCCTTAATGGTTTCCTTAAGGAAGAACTGTATATGATGCTGCCGGAAGGTTTTGTCGGTCCTAAAGATGCTACCAAAGTAAGCAAGCTTCAGCGCTCCATCTATGGGCTGGTGCAAGCATCTTGGAGTTGGAACATTCGGTTGCATGAGGTGATTAAAGCGTTTGGAATTATACAGGTTTATGGAGACCCTGTATTTACAAGAAAGTGAGTGGGAGCTCTGTAGCATTTCTCATATTATATGTGGATGACATATTGTTGATGGGAAATGATATAGAACTTTTGGAAAGCATAAAGGCCTACTTGAATAAGTGTTTTTCAATGAAGGACCTTGGAGAAGCTCCTTACATATTAGGCATCAAGATTTATAGAGATAGATCGAGACGCCTCATAGGTCTTTCACAAAGCACATACCTTGAAAAGATATTGAAGAAGTTCAATATGGATCAGTCCAAGAAGGGTTCTTGCCTGTCTTACAGGGTGTGAGATTGAGTACGACTCAATGCCCGACCACGGCAGAGGATAGATAAAAGATGAGTTTCATCCCCTATGCTTCAGCCATAGGCTCTATTATGTATGCAATGCTGTGTACCGGACCTAATGTGAACCTTGCCATAAGCTTGGTAGGGAGGTACCAAAGTGATACCGGAGCGGAACACTGGACAACGGTCAAAAATATCCTGAAGGAGCTGAAAAGGACCAAGGACATGTTTCTCGTATATGGAGGTGCCGAAGAGCTCGTCGTAAGGCGTTACGTCGATGCTAGCTTCGACACAGATCCGGATGACTCCAAGTCACAAACCGGATACATGTATATTTTGAACGGAGGGGCATTCATCTGGTGCAGCAGCAAGCAAAGCGCCGTGGCGGCATCTACATGTGAAGCGGAGTACATAGCTGCTCCGGAAGCATCAAAGGAAGGAGTCAGGATGAAGGAGTTCATCACCGACCTAGGAGTGATTCCTAATGCGTCGGGCCCGATGACTCTATTCTGTGCAAACTCTGGAGCTATTGCCCTTACCAAGGAGTCTGGATGAAGGAGTTCATCACCGACCTAGGAGTGATTCCTAATGCGTCGGGCCCGATGACTCTATTCTGTGCAAACACTGGAGCTATTGCCCTTGCCAAGGAGCCCAGATTTCACAAGAAGACAAGACACATCACGCACGGCTTCAACTCCATTCATGATTACATTTAGGAAGGAGATATAGATATTTGTAAAGTACATACAAACTCGAATGTCGTAGATCCGTTGACGAAACGTCTCTCACGAGCAAAACATGATCAACACCAAAACTCTATGGGTGTACAATACATGACAATGTAACTAGATTATTGACTCTAGTGCAAGTGGGAGACTGTTGGAAATATGCCCTAGAGGCAATAATAAAATGGTTATTATTGTATTTCCTTGTTCATGATGATTGTCTATTGTTTATGCTGTAATTGTATTGACCAGAAACCATAATGCAAGTGTGAATACATAAACCAGAACGTGTCCCTAGCGAGCCTGTAGTTGGTTAGCTCGTTGATCAATAGATGGTCATGGTTTCATGACCATGGACGGTGGATGTCGTTCATAACGGGATCACATCATTAGGAGAATGATGTGATGGACAAGACCCAATCCTAAGCATAACACAAGATCATGTAGTTCGTCTGCTAAAGCTTTTCCAATGTCAAGTATCATTTCCTTAGACCATGAGATTGTGCAACTCCCGGATACCGTAGGAATGCTTTGGGTGTGCCAAACGTCACAACGTAACTGGGTGGCTATAAAGGTGCACTACGGGTATCTCCGGAAGTGTCTGTTGGGTTGGCATGAATCGAGACTGGGATTTGTCACTCCGTGGGACGGAGAGGTATCTCTGGGCCCACTCGGTAAGACATGATCATAATGAGCTCAATGTGACTAAGGAGTTAGCCATGGGATGATGTGTTACGGAATGAGTAAAGAGACTTTCCGGTAATGAGATTGAACAAGGTATAAGGATACCGACGATCGAATCTCGGGCAAGTGTCATACCGGGAGACAAAAGGAATTGTATACGGGATTGATTGAATCCCCGACATCGTGGTTCATCCGATGAGATCATCGGGGATCATGTGGGAGCCATCCGATTAGCAGACCAACTACACGATGTTGTGCTATGCTTAGGATTGGGTCTTGTCCATCACATCATTCTCCTAATGATGTGATCCCATTATCAATGACATCCAATGTCCATGGTCATGAAACCGTGACCATCTATTTATCAACAAGCTAGCCAACTAGAGTCTCACTAGGGACATGTTGTGGTCTATGTATTCACACATGCATTACGGTTTCTAGTTAATACCAGTATAGTATGAACAATAGACAATTATCATGAACAAGGAAATACAATAATAACCATTTTATTATTGCCTCTAGGGCATATTTCCAACAATATCTAGGGTTGTTCCGCTTGAGCGACCGCTCTTCTCATAATAGAAGCACTTAGTCACGGGTTTGGGTTGAACTTTGGATTGCTTCACTGGAGCAACAACGGACTTGCCATCCATGAAGTTTCCCTCCTTACCCTTTCCCTTTTCGAAACTAGTGATTTTACTAACCATCAACACTTGATGCTCCTTCCTATATCTACCTTCGCGGTGTGAAAAATCACGAATAGCTCATGGATCATCATTTCCATCCCTGGCATAATTATAGTTCATCACGAAGTTCTAGTAGCTTATTGATAGTGACTTGGAGAACTATATCAATCACTATCTTATCTAGAAGATCAACTCCCACTCGATTCAAGCGATTGTAGCACCCGGACAATCTGAGCACATGCTCAATTATTGAGCTATTCTCCTTCATCTTGCAAGCAAAGAATCTTGTTGTAGATCTCATATCTCACAACACGGACACGAGCCTAAGATCCCAATTTCAGCTCTTAGAACATCTCATATGTTCCATGACATTCCAAAATGTTTTGGAGCCTTAATTCTAAGCCGTAATGCATGATGCACTGAACTATTAAGTAGTCATCGAAACGTGCTTGTCAGATGTTCAGAACATCTATAGACGACGCTAGAGGGGGTGACGCACCGAGCGGTGCATTAAAGACATAAGCCTTCTATGCAGCAATGAGGACAATCCTCAGATCACGGAACCAATCCGCAATATTGCTACCATCATATTTCAACTCTATTTCTCTAGGAATATATAAAAATTCAAGGGAGCTACATGTTGGAATGCCCTAGAGGCAATAATAAAATGGTTATTAACCGTAATACATGTGTGAATACATAGACCACAACCTGTCCCTAGTGAGCCTCTAGTTGACTAGCTCGTTGATCAATAGATGGTCACGGTTTCATGACCATGGACATTGTCTGTCGTTGATAACGGGATAACATCATTAGGAGAATGATGTGATGGACAGGACCCAATCCTAAGCATAGCACAAGATCGTGTAGTTCGTTTGCTAAAGCTTTTCTAATGTCAAGTATCGATTCCTTAGACCATGAGATTGTGCAACTCCTGGATACCGTAGGAATGCTATGGGTGTGTCAAACGTCACAACGTAACTGGGTGGCTATAAAGGTACATTACAGGTATCTCTGAAAGTGTCTGTTGCGTTGGCATGAATCGAGACTGGGATTTGTCACTCCGAGTGACAGAGAGGTATCTGTGGGCCCACTCGGTAAGACATCATCATAATGAGCTCAATGTGACTAAGGAGTTAGCCACGGGATGATGTATTACGGAATGAGTTAAGAGACTTGCCGGTAATGAGATTGAACAAGGTATAGGGATACCGACGATCGAATCTCGGGCAAGTATCATACCGATAGACAAAGGGAACTGACTACGGGATTGATTGAATCCCCGACATCGTGGTTCATCCGATGAGTTCATCGTGGTGTACGTGGGAGCCAACATGGGTATCCAGATCCCGTTGTTGGTTATTGATCGGAGAGGTGTCTCGGTCATGTCTACGTGTCTCCCGAACCCTTAGGGTCTAGACACTTAAGGTTCGATGACGCTAGGGTTATAGGGAAATAGTGTACGTGGTTACCGAAGGTTGTTCAGAGTCCCGGATGAGATCCTGGATGTCACGAGGACTCCCGGTATGGTCCGGAGACGAAGATTGATATATAGGAAGTGAGGTTTTGGTTACCGGAAGTGTTTCGTGCATCACCAGTAGTGTGTCGGGACCACCGGAAGGGTTTCGGGGGTCCACCTAGTGGGGCCACCAGCCCCAGAGGGCTTCATGGGCCATAGGTGGAGGGAACAAGCCCCTAGGTGGGCTGGTGCGCCCCTCCCACCTGGCCCAAGGTGCAGCAAGGGGAGAGAGGGGGCAAACCCTAGCCCCAGATGGGCCCTAGGCCCACCCTAGGGCGGCTAGGGCAGCCACACCTCCTCTCCCTCCCGCTGGCCGCCGCCCAGATGGGATCTGGGGCTGCAGCCAGCCCCTAAGGTGGAACCCTAGGGCGCAGCCCCTCCCCTCCCCTCCTCCTATATATAGTGGTGAGTTTTGGGGCTGCCAACACACAATTTTTCTCTCTCTCTGGCGCAACCCTACCTCTCCCTCTCCTCGTTCTCCGTAGTGCTTAGCGAAGCTCTACCGGAGTCCATGCAGCTCCACCGTCACCACGCCATCGTGCTGCCGGAGCTCTTCCCCAACCTCTCCTTCCTCCTTGCTGGATAAGGCGTAGGAGATGTCATCGGGCTGCACGTGTGTTGAACGCGGAGGCACCGTTGTTCGGTTCTAAGATCGGAGTCCACCATGATTTGAATCGCTACGAGTATGACTCCACCAACTGAGTTCTTGTAACGCTTCTGCTTAGCGATCTTCAAAGGTATGAAGATGCAATCTCTCCCCTCTCATTGCTGGTTTCTTCATAGATAGATCTTGGTGACACATAGGAATTTTTTTGATTTACTACTACGTCTCCCGACAGTGGCATCATGAGCTAGGTCTATGCGTAGAATCTATGCACGATTAGAACACAAAGCAATTGTGGGCATCGATTTTGTTAATTTTCTTACCACTACTAGTCTTATCTTGATTCGGCGGTATTGTGGGATGAAGCGGCCCGGACCGACTTTACACGTACGCTTACAGGAGACTGGTTCCACCGCCTGACATGCACTTGTTGCATAAGGTGGCTAGCGGGTGTCCGTCTCTCCCACCTTAGTCGGATTGGATTCGATGAAAAGGGTCCTTATGAAGGGTAAATAGCAATTGGCATATCACGTTGTGGTTTTTACGTAGGTAAGAAACGTTCTTGCTAGAAACCTATAGCAGCCACGTAAAACTTGCAACTACAAATTAGAGGACGTCTAACTTGTTTTTGCAGCATATGCCTCGTGATGTGATATGGCCAAAAGGATGTGATGTGATGCATTGTGATGTATGAGATTGATCATGTTCTTGTAATAGGATTCACGACTTGCATGTCGATGAGTATGATAACCGGCAGAAGCCATAGTTGTTGTCTTATTTTGTTGTATGACCTGCGTGTCAATCATAAACGCCATGTAATTACTTTACTTTATTGCTAAATGTTAGCCATAGTAGTAGAAGTAATAGTTGGCGAGACAACTTCATGAAGACACAATGATGGAGATCATGATGATGGATATCATGGTGTCGTGCCAGTGATAGTGATGATCATGGTGCCCTAAAGATGGAGATCAAAGAAGCAAGATGATATTGGCCATATCATGCCACTATATTGATTGCATGTGATGTTTATCATGTTTACATCTTATTTTCTTAGAACGGCCGTAGTAAATAAGATGATCTCTCAATAAAATTTCAAGAGATGTGTTCACCCTAACTGTGCACCGTTGCTAAGGATCGTCGTTCTGAAGCACCACGTGATGATCGGGTGTGATAGGTTCTTATGTTCGCATACAACGGGTGTACAGACATGGCCTCGGAACACGGAAGACCGAAAGGTCGAACATGAGTCGTATAGAAAATATGATCAACATGAAGATGTTCACCATGGATGACTAGTCCGTCTCACGTGATGATCGGACACGGGCTAGTTGACATGGATCATGTAACACTTGGATGACTAGAGAGATGCCTATCTAAGTGGGAGTTCATTAAATAATTTGATTATGTGAACTAAATTATCATGAACTTCGTCTAAAATTTTCTTTACAATCTATATTGCAGATCCAATGGCCAACGCTAATGTCACCCTCAATTTCAACGCGTTCCTAGAGAAAACCAAGCTAAAAGATGATGCAAGCAACTATGCAGACTAGCTCCATAGCTTGAGGATCATCCTCATAGCTTCCAAGAAATTATATGTCCGTGATGCACCGCTAGGTGACCCACCCATTCTCCCAGCAGAGCAAGACGTTGCGAACGCTTGGCATTCTCGCTGCGATGATTACTCCCTTGTTCAGTGCGGCATGTTTACAGTTTAGAACCGGGGATCCAAAAGCGTTTTGAGCAACACAGAGCATATGAGATGTTCCAAGAGCTGAAACTGGTTTTCCAAGCTCATGCCCGAGTTGAGAGATATGACGTCTCCGACAAGTTCTTCAGCTGTAAGATGGAGGAGAACAGTTCTGTCAGTGAGCACATCCTCAAGATGTCTGGGCTTCTCAACCGCTTGACTCAGCTGGGAGTTAATCTCCCGGATGACTCGGTCATTGACAAAATCCTCCAGTCGTTTCCACATAGCTACAAGAGCTTTGTGATGAACTACAACATACAGGGTATGGAGAACCCATTCCTGAGTTGTACTCGATGCTGAAATCAGCAGAGGTCGAGATCAAAAAGGAGCATCAAGTGTTGATGGTGAATAAGACCACTAGTTTCAAGAAAGGCAAGGGTAAGAAGAACTTCAAGAAGGTTGGCAAATTTGTTGCCGCACCCGGTAAGCAAGTTGCCGGGAAGAAGAAAAACAAGAATGGACCCAAGCCTGGGACTGAGTGTTTTTATTGCAAGGGTACCAATCACTGTAAGCGGAACTGCCCCAAGTACTTAGCGGATAAGAAGGATGGCAACGTTAAAGGTATATGTGATATACTTGTTATTTATGTGTACTTAACCAGCGCTCGCAGTAGCTCATGGGTATTTGATACCGGTGCAGTTGCTCACATCTGTAACTCCAATCAGGAGCTGCGGAATAAGTGGAGGCTGGCAACGAGGTGACGATGCGCGTCGGTAATGGTTCCAAGGTTGATGTGATCGCCGTCGGCATGCTACCTCTACATCTACCTTCGGGATTAGTTTTAAACCTTAATAATTGTTATTTAGTACCAGCTTCGAGCATGAACATTGTATCTGGATCTCGCTTGATGCGAGATGGCTACTCATTTAAATCTGAGAATAATGGTTGTTCTATTTATATGAGAGAGATGTTTTATGGTCATGCCCCGCTGGGCAATGGTTTATTTTTGATGAATCTCGAACGTGATGTTACACATGTCCATAGTGTGAGTACCAAGAGGTGTAAGGTTGATAACGATAGTCCCACTTACATGTGGCACTGCCACCTTGGTCATATTGGTGTCAAACGCATGAAGAACCTCCATGCTGATGGACTTTTGGAGTCTCTTGATTTCGAATCATTTGACATGTGCGAACCATACCTCATGGGCAAGATGACCAAGACTCCGTTCTCCGGTAAAATGGAGCGAGCAACTGACTTGTTGGAGATAATACATACCGATGTATGCGGTCCAATGAGCGTCGAGGCTCGCGGTGGCTACCGTTATGTTCTCACCCTCACTGATGACTTGAGCAGATATGGGTATGTCTACTTAATGAAACACAAGTATGAAACTTTTGAAAGGTTCAAGGAATTTCAGAGTGAGGTTGAGAATCAACGTGACAGGAAAATAAAGTGCCTACGATCTGATCGTGGCGGAGAATATTTAAGTCACAAGTTTGGCATGCACCTTAGGAAATGTGAAATTGTTTCACAACTCACGCCGCCCGACACACCTCAGCGAAATGGTGTGTCTGAACGTCGTCATCGCACTCTATTGGATATGGTGTGATCTATGATGTCTCTTACCGACTTACCGCTACCATTTTGGGGATATGCATTAGAGACTCCGCATTCACTTTAAATAGGGCACGTCAAAATCCGTTGAGACGACACCGTATGAATTATGGTTTGGTAAGAAACCTAAGCTGTCGTTTCTAAAAGTTTGGGGATACGATGCTTATGTGAAGAAACTTCAACTTGAGAAGCTCGAACCCTAAGCGGAAAACTGCGTCTTCATAGGATATCCCCAAGAGACTATTGGGTATACCTTCTACCTACGATCTGAGGGCAAAGTCTTTGTTGCCAAGAATGGATCCTTTCTCGAGAAAGAGTTTCTCTCAAAAGAAGTAGGTGGGAGGAAAATAGAACTTGATGAGGTAATTGTACCTCCACTCGAACCGGAGAGTAGCGCAACACAGGAAGTTGTTTCTGTGGAGCCTACACTGGCTAGAGAGGAAGTTAATGATGATGATCATGAAACTTCAGATCAAGTTACTAATGAACGTCGAAGGTCCACTAGGATACGTTCCGCACCAGAGTGGTACAACAACCCTGTCCTAAAGATCATGTTGTTGGACAACGGTGAACCTTCGAACTGTAAAGACGCGATGGCGGGCCCGGATTCCAACAAATGGCTTGAGGCCATGAAATCTGAGATAGGATCCATGTATAAGAACAAAGTATGGACTTTGGTGGACTTGCCTGATGATAAGCGAGCCATTGAAAATAAATGGATCTTTAAGAAGAAGACTGACGCGGACGGTAATGTGACCATCTATAAGGCTCGGCTTGTCGCTAAGGGTTATTGACAAGTTCAAGGAGTTGACTACAATGAGACTTTCTCACCCATAGCGATGCCGAAGTCTGTCCGAATGATGTTAGCAATTGCCGCATTTTATGATTATGAGATCTGGCAAATGGACGTCAAAACGACATTCCTTAATGTCTTCCTTAAGGAAGAACTGTATATGATGCAGACGGAAGGTGTTGTCGAGCCTAAAGATGCTAACAAGGTATGCAAGCTCTAGCGCTCCATCTATGGGCTGGTGCAAGCATCTCAGAGTTGGAACATTCGCTTTAATGAGGTGATTAAAGCGTTTGGGTTGGTACAGGTTTATGGAGAACCCTGTATTTACAACAAAGTTAGTGGGAGCTCTGTAGCATTTCTCATATTATATGTGGATGACATATTGATAATGGTTAGTGATATAGAACTTTTGGAAAGTATAAAGGCCTACTTGAATAAGCGTTTTTAAATGAAGGACCTTGGAGAAGCTGCTTACATATTAGGTATTAAGATCTATAGAGATAGATCGAGACGCGTCATAGGTCTTTCACAAAGCTGATACCTTGAAAAGATATTGAAGAAGTTCAATATGGATCAGTTCAAGAAGGGGTTCTTGCCTGCGTTGCAGGGTGTGAGATTGAGTACGACTCAATGCCCGACCACGGCAAAGGATAGAGAAGAGATGAGTGTTATTCCCTATGCTTCAGCCGTAGGCTCTATTATGTATGACATGCTATGTACCTGACCTGATGTGAACCTTGCCATAAGTTTGGTAGGGAGGTACCAAAGTGATCCCGGAGCGAAACACTGGACAGCGGTCAAGAATATCCTAAAGTACCTGAAAAGGACAAAGGACATGTTTCTCGTATATGGAGGTGCCGAATAGCTCGTCGTAAAGGGTTATGTCGACGCTAGCTTCGACACATATCCAGACGACTCCAAGTCGCAAACCGGATACATGTATAATTTTAATGGAGGGGCAGTCAGCTGGTGCAGCAGCAAGCAAAGCGTCGTGGCGGCATCTACATGTGAAGAGGAGTACATAGCTTCTTCGAAAGCAGTGAAGGAGGGAGTCTGGATGAGGGAGTTCATCACCGACCCAGGAGTGATTCCCAATGCGTCGTGCCCGATGACTATACTATGTGACAACACTGGAGCTATTGCCCTTGCGAAGGAGCCCAGGTTTCACAAGAAAACAAGACACATCAAGCGCCGCTTCAAATCCATTCGTGATTACATTCAGGAGGGAGATATAGATATTTGTAAAGTGCATACGGATCTGAATGTCGCAGATCCGTTGACTAAACCTCTCGCACGAGCAAAACATGATCAACACCAGAATGCTATGGGTGTTCGATTCATCACAATGTAAATAGATTATTGACTCTAGTGCAAGTAGGAGACTGTTGGAAATATGCCCTAGAGGCAATAATAAAATGGTTATTATTGTATTTCCTAGTTCATGATAATTGCCTATTATTCATGCTACAATTGTGTTAACCGGAAACCGTAATACATGTGTGAATACATAGACCACAACCTGTCCCTAGTGAGCCTCTAGTTGACTAGCTCGTTGATCAATAGATGGTCATGGTTTCATGACCATGGACATTGGATGTCGTTGAAAGCGGGATCACATCATTAGGAGAATGATGTGATGGACAAGAGCCAATCCTAAGCATAGCACAAGATCGTGTAGTTCGTTTGCTAAAGCTTTTCTAATGTCAAGTATCGATTCCTTAGACCATGAGATTGTGCAACTCCCGAATACTGTAGGAATGCTTTGGGTGTGCCAAATGTCACAACGTAACTGGGTGGCTATAAAGGTACATTACAGGTATCTCCGAAAGTGTCTGTTGGGTTGGCATGAATCGAGACTGGGATTTGTCACTCCGTGTGACGGAGAGGTATCTCTGGGCCCACTCGGTAAGATATCATCATAATGAGCTCAATGTGACTAAGGAGTTAGCCACGGGATGATGTATTACGGAATGAGTAAAGAGACTTGCCGGTAACGAGATTGAACAAGGTATAGGGATACCGACGATCGAATCTCGGGCAAGTATCATACTGATAGACAAAGGGAATTGAATACGGGATTGATTGAATCTTCGACATCGTGGTTCATCCGATGAGATCATCGTGGAGTACGTGGGAGCCAACATGGGTATCCAGATCCCGCTGTTGGTTCTTGACCGGAGAGGTGTCTCGGTCATGTGTACGTGTCTCCCTAACCCGTAGGGTCTACACACTTAATGTTTGATGATGCTAGGGTTATAGGGAAATAGTCTACATGGTTACTGAAGGTTTTTCGGAGTCCCGGATGAGATCCCAGATGTCACAAGGAGTCCCGTAATGGTCCGGAGACAAAGATTGATATATAGGAAGTGAGGTTTTGGTTACCGGAAGTGTTTCGGCCATCACCGATAGTGTACCGGGACCACCGGAAGGGTTCCGGGGGTCCGCCAAGTGGGCCCACCGGCCCCAGAGGGCTTCATGGGCCATAGGTGGAGGGAACGAGCCCCTAGGTGGGCTGGTGCGCCCCTACCACCTGGCCCAAGGTGCAGCAAGGGGAGAGAGGGGGCAAACCCTAGCCCCAGATGGGCCCTAGGCCAACCCTAGGGCGGCTAGGGCAGCCGCACCTCCTCTCCCTCCCTCTGGCCGCCGCCTAGATGGGATTTGGGGCTGCCGCCAACCCCTAGGGTGGAACCTTAGGGAGCAGCCCCTCCCCTCACCTCCTCCTATATATAGTGGTGAGTTTTGGGGCTGCCAACACACGATTTTTCTCCCTCTGTGGCGCAGCCCTACCTCTCCCTCTCCTCGTTCTCCGTAGTGCTTAGCGAAGCTCTACCGGAGTCCACGCAGCTCAACCGTCACCCCGCCGTCATGCTGCCAGAGCTCTTCCTCAACCTCTCCTTCCTCCTTGCTGGATCAAGGCGTAGGAGACATCACCGGGCTGCATGTGTGTTGAACGCGGAGGCACCGTTGTTCAGTGCTAAGATCAAAGTCCACCGCGATTTGAATCACTACGAGTACGACTCCACCAACCGCGTTCTTGTAATGCTTTAGCTTAGCGATCTTCAAAGGTATGAAGATGCAATCTCTCCCCTCTAGTTGCTTGTTTCTCCATAGATAGATCTTGGTGACACGTAGGAATTTTTTTGATTTACTACTATGTGTCCCAACACTACAACGTGAGGTAGTAATCTACAATATAATTTGCAAATGCACTAATGACTATGTTCATGACAATGAGTTCAATTAATCATATTACTTAAGAACTCCCACTCAAATTGACATCCCTCCGGTTATTCGAGTGATACATGATCCAAATTCACCAACTCAATTCCGATCATCACATGAGTTGAGGTGGTTTCAATGGTGAACATCATCATGTTGATCATATTTGCTATATGACACATGTTCGACCATTCGGTCTCTTGTGTTCCGAGGCCATGTCTGTACATGCTAGTCTCGTCAAGTTTAACCCGAGTGTTCCGCATGTACAACACTGACTTGCGCCCGTTGTTTGTGAACGTAGATTCTATCACACCCGATCATCACGTGGTGTCTTGACACGACGAACTTTCGCAACGGTGCACACTCGGGGATAACACAATTCATCTTGAAATTTAAGTGAGGGACCACCTTATAATGCTACCATCGTCCTAAGCAAACAAGGTGCATAAAAGGATTAACATCACATGCAAATCATAAGTGACATGATATAGCCATGAACTTGTGCTTTCAATCTCCATCTATAAAGTGCCGTCATGATCTCCATCGTCATCGGCATGACACCATGATCTCCATCATCTTGATCTCCATAAAAGTGTTACCATCGGGGTTGTCACGCCCACCATGCTTCTATTACTATTGCTACCGCTTAGCGATAAAGTAAATCATTACATAGCTCTTAATGATTGACACGCAGGTCATACAATAATTAAAGACAACCCTATGGCTCCTACTGGTTGCCGTACTCATCGACATGAAAGTCGTGATATTCATCGACATGCATGTCTTATAGGAATAGAAAGTAGAGCTATGGAACTAAACATTATTTAGAGGTACTATAACAATACATATAGAAATGCATAGGCTGTTTCATTATTTAGTGCACAAGAGGAATAGTTTTTTGCAAAACATACTACCGAGACACATTAACTGCTGAAGACAAAGTTATTGATCAGCTGATAATACAGTAGCATTCACACATAGGTGATATATTTATTAATGGAAAACTAAATAACTTCAAAAGATGGATGTATGCAGAAGGTCGCCATTCCTGTATTTGCTTTTGAAATACGCTGATCGAAGCTCTTTTATGATAAGTGCATCTCCTTCTTTGCGGAAGTTGAATTGTTGGCTCCAGTACTGTTCCTGTAATCCATAGAAAAGTTTGTAAATAAATAGTAAGTGCACATGGGCCAAATTTTAGGTCACAAGTTTTGGTCTAGGCCTTCTTTATGGCTTCTTGCTAGTGTCGTGTGAACCCTTTTTGCTTGTAGTAACAATTTTAGATGTTGCTTCCTATTCCTTGACAGAAGATGGTGTATCTTTTCCTTTAATTATTGAAAGATCATGGTCATAATCAAGTAAATATATTTGTCAAGGATATAAGAAAATGAGAAATGACTGTACTGTTGAATCAACCGTAGGAGTGATTTGTCCTTCGTTTTTATCATGTTCATTAGTGTTGTCCATGTCCTCGTCCTCGGGTTCTTTGTCGTTACTGCTAGTGTTTACCTATAAAAGGGATATACTATAGGTTAGTGTACTATAACTTGAGGCAGGTGGAAATAAATAAATTGGAAATTTAAGTATCTGTTGATGTGCTGCTTGACCCAGCGCTAAGTTTCTTGAATTTAAATACATTTTTCTTCGTGCGAATCTGTGTTATGTTGTTCACTTGGAAAGGTAGTACCCCATAGTGAAGGACCTTTTCCTTGACAGTGCAGTGAATAGTGAATTTATGTCAGTTTACACCATTTAACATTTGCATTAGTTTTGCGACAATGCTGCGATCGAATTCACCATCAAAATCATCTTCTTCACACGATGCTTTTGTTCTATTTTCAATTTCATGATCAGTATCATGTATATATACCTAAGAAAATTTGGGCTTACCATCATATATGGAACTAATGTACCCATCTTGTGGTGCAGTTGACCGCTTATTTGGAAAACATATGGACTTTTATGATTGTTGATAATTTTGTCCACATGTGCTCCAAAAGAAGTGAAATTAAATAGACAATTATATTGCCTTATCTGGTTGATAAATTGTCTACTCAAAATGCATAAGCTGTGCAAGATATTTTGGTGGACGTAGGAATTCAGAAATCTAAATATGACCTCCACTGCAGCAGCAATTGTATATAACATGGCGTTTCATCCAACCTGAAGGATGCACCACAATGTTGGCATCCATAGCAAGGCGCACCTAGGTGTGAACGGTTGTGATATGTTTCTGATTGAATAAAGGGAGCACACGTTATGACTTTTTTAGTTGTTTTTGTCATATTAGGAATTCATAAGAACCTGCGAAGTATAGTACCTTTCAGGCATCAACATTCTCTTCTATACAGGCAATTGTGGTCGTCCATTGGCATCACATAATGGTCCAGACTTGACTATTTTTGGTTGTTTCCTGTGCCTACTGCTTGCCTGCCAGTTTTAATTGGTGTGTTCTTTGCTTGTATCTAGGGAAAAATCAAAAGATGGACCATGGTGTTTTGCTCATTTTGATTTGGGAAGCATAGTATTTTCAGTATATGCAGATTGTGAGGTCGAAGCATCACCGCCTTGTCTAACATTTGTATGTTTTATTTGTTCTGATCTAGTAAGCACAATATTTTCATATGATCCCTCGGTGCCTTGTACAACATTTGTCGTTTGCAAAAATTTCACTTGCTAAATAACCTGCTACATAGCACAGGAGAAGGAACAGTAAGCGGTACTTTAATTATTTCGAACAATCATAGAGTGAAATCATATCAATTGAATGAAATGTACATAGTACAATACACAAATAGTGAGATGAGTCATAATTAAACGAGGCACAAGAGAAAATTGATACTGACCTTTCCATTAGTCATTGGATGCCAGCAGATTTAGCTAGAAGAACAAAAGAAACAAAGTAGTACTTAGCTGGAATTCCTTCTTGTAGAGAAGCTGCAATCATTTGAGAATATGAAATAGAGAGAGAACACATCAGTATATGTAGACAACAATTGAGAAATGGAACAAGCGCATCACCTTCTAACGCAGCAGAAGCAAGCTCAAATCTATCAATGTGTGGAACCTGCATTTTTTAAAAACAAAGAACAGTACTGTCGTGGTTTTGTCACGGCAGATGTCCGGGTTACCGAACTTGAGTTCGGGCTATCGCCATTGCGGTGGACTCAAAGGGGTTGAATGAGACAAGGGACACGGATTTACCCAGGTTCGGCCCCTCAAGTCGAGGTAAAAGCCTACGTCCTGCTTGTGTTGTTATTGCTTGTTGTATCGATTACAAGGAGCTAGAAGCTTGCCCTAGTTCTCGATCACCTGTCCTCTAAGTCGCCATGGGTCTGCCTTTATATAAGAGGTCAGGACCATCGGGTCTTACAATTGTTTAATCGAGTCTCATTACATCTCCGAGTCTATCTCTATCTCCCTGTCCAAGTTATCCTTGAGACACCTTACACGTCCGGGTCTTTCTCCTCCAAGCCATCGTCCGGCCCACGTCTAGAGCCGCCTATCTTCTTTGGCCTCCAGTCGGTGGTTTACCTTTGGGCCGGCTCACGGAGCAGTAACATGACCCGGAGTCTCCATGACGGGTCATACCACGGGGTTATATCCCCAACATTAGGCCCCAGGTTGAATTGATCTTGCTCACTGCATCCTTCTCTTCTGGTCCCTGAGAGTCGTCCGGAAATGACTAGGCATGACGTCATGGGATCCGCTGACATATCACCTAATCTTGCATTTAACCACTCATCCCGAGAATCGAGGCGTCCGCCTAGGTCAAACCGGTGTCATCGCCTGGATTTTCGCGCCTTCTTTATTCTTTCTTTAAATATGACCCGTGCGGGTCGAGGGCCTTCACTCTTCCCTCTCTCACGCCTTTCGTCTTGTTCTTGTCGCCGGCCCCAATGTCTTCGAGCTCCGCTCCGGCGCCGTCGCACGTTGTCCTCACCTTTGGTCACTGCATCACCCTGAACGTACCAGAGTCTCGTCCGCCTGTGCCGTGCCGTGTCCGATAAGTTCTCCTGCTCCCTAGATCGTCATCGTCCTAGATAGGGTTTCCACTAGTAGCTCCGCCATCGCCGCTCGGGCTCCAGCGCCGCCGCCTGTGGGTGTGCTTCGACGCCATAGGTATCTTTAGCATGTGCGCTCACTCCGCCGCCACGCGCGGGCCGGCCGCGCGCAATGCGTGTACTATGATGGCTGCGGCCCATTTTCTTCCTTCCGCTGTTCATCGCTAGGTCGGCAATAAGCTTTATTTTCCGTCTTTTGTAGATCTATAATTTCCGCTGTGATCTGTGAAAACTGTTTGTGTAGGACTTAGCCGATTTTCAATCTCTCTTTTCCTTTTGAACCGTTAGACTTCCTCCGGCTCTCATCAGCCGGGTCTTCCGTGTTATCTGTAGAACCTTTAAAATTGTAAGCCATCATAATTCTCTGCTTTTGCTTGACTAGATACTCCTTTTATGTTGCACATTACTTAAGCCGTCAGTATGACACGTGCCACCAATTCGTGCAACTGGGTCGGGTCTTGCGTTTTTGAGGAGCATCTAGCGGACCTTGTCGCAGCGAGTACTCTTCCCCCCAAAGAGGTCCTTCACTGGCGGGTTTCGGGTGATGAGACCCGCCACGCACCCAAGAAGGGAGAAGTAGTAGTGTTTACAGATCACATTGAGCAAGGGTTCGTACCGCCTGGCTCTAAGTTCTTCCGAGACATCCTTCATCTATACGAGCTTCACCCTCGAGACCTGGCGCCAAATTCCGTCTCCAACATCTGCCATTTCCAAGTGCTCTGTGAAGCTTATCTTTAGTCTAGGCCATCTGTAGGTTTCTTCCGTGAGTTCTTTTATGCTAACCGCCAAACGGAGTTTAAAGGCGGTCTGAGTCTAGAGCATGGAGGGATTTCTATCCAACGCCATAGAGGTATTATTTTTCTGGCTCTCCAGATGCAAAGCCACCCCAAGGACTGGAACAAGACGTGGTTTTACTGCAAGGATACATCTCCTGAGAATGAACACCACTTGCCGGGTTATCATCCCTCTCGACTGAAGACAGACTTAGTGCTCCCTGACCAGCTCTCAGCCACAGATCATGCCAAATATGAGACGGCTCATGCTAAACTCAAAGCGCTCCTAGCCAATGGACTCACATGAACAAATTTGATCCGTTGTTGGGTTGAATGGCGGATCATGCCCTTAAGCCGTAGAGGCCGGCTCATGTACGAGTAAGAAGGAAATACAATAGTTTCTTGTGCTTCAGCAAGGTCACCTTGACTGAAGATGATCTCTGCATGACCGTCCGGAGTCTTGTTCATGAAGCCTCCGGCTCTTGCAGCACAATCGGCTTAGCGCCTTTCTGCATCCCCAATCCGGCTCCTGCTGTAAGTTAACCTTTTTTCCACCCATCTCTTGCATGCTACTTGTCCGTTGCTTGATTTATTACCCTTTCTTCCGGGTCACTTTGGGCAGGCCGACTCAGATTTCTGGCAAAAGGAGTATGTCCCTCCTCTGAAGAAGGCCAAGAAGAAAGTTGCGGGCAAGAAGCCAAAGAAAAGCGCTCCGCAAGAAAACTGGCTTGAACAGCCGGCATCGTCAGACTCAGAGGTAAAGTCTTGATTTTCCTGTTTGACCCCTTACTCTTTCTTCTCTTTATTAATGTTTATTGTGTTCACAGGAAGAAGTGAAGACTAGCCATGCAAATGCTCCTGAGGTAACTTATATTTCTTCCAACTCAGAATATTTCGTCCCCCGAAAGCCGCGGCGGGTTGTCAGAAAATTTCCTCTTTCTTACCCTCTCACTAATCTGGCTCCCTATTTCTTCTTGAAAAAGCAACAACAGGCTAAACGTCGCCAGACCCGGAGCACCGGCTCTACCGAGCTCGTGTCAGGGCTACCAAACTCGTCGGCTCCCAAGAAACGTCCCGCAGAGGTTTGTGTCTCTATTTTTCCTTTGATTTTCCTTTATACTTTGACATTTCTCATTTTCCTATCTTACTCTTTCAGAAGACCCCTTCCACTGGCGACTCTTCAACGTCGGTTATACCATCGCCCAAGATCAATCCACTGTAAGTATTTGGACCTCCCGCTGCTGATACAATTTTAACCTCTTCAAATGCTGATCCTTTTTCTTGCAGTGCTCAAGCAAAACGTCGTAAGACCAACAAGACCTCCCCCGGCTCAGTCCCCCAAGACCAGGAACTCAAACAACCGGACCTTGGACAGCCGGAGGAGGCTCCAGCAGAAGAGGCTCCGCCAGCTACTTCCACAGAGCCGACAGCGGACGATGTTATAATGGAGAGTCCTCCAAGGGCTCCTTCAAAGCCGGCCACTCTTGCCAAGACCCCTGCAACTCCAGATGTTATCATCACTAGGTCTGCCCAGAACTCTTCTCCGGCACATGTGCTGACTCGGCATACATAGCCGGCTGAGGCCTCAAGGAAGCTGAATTTTGACTCCTCATATGAGAAGATGTCAGCCGAAGACCTCCACTCTGGGTATATAAACCGGGTTAGCACCAGCAGGGACCTAGAACTTTGGTTGGTTGCTCTGATGAAGACCAAGTATGAGGTATATTACTCTTCCCTTGCCATAACCTTTCCTAGCCCCCAAGAGACGGTTTAATCTAGTGGATAGTTGAACCGGATCTTTCCTTGGTGTCTGTAGAAAAATGCATTCGTCAAATGTGCTAGATTTTTATTTAGATCCGTGCTGTAGATATAATAAACCGCCAATTGTAGCTGCCAAGGGCCGACTCAAATTTTATTTGAGTCAGGTCTTTCCTTTGTAAATGATCTGAAGATCCAACCGTAGCACCCAAGGGCCGACTCAAACTTAATTTGAGTCGGGTCTTTTCTTGTAGACAATTGGAAGATCCAATCGTAGCCCCCAAGGGCCGACTCAAATTTTATTTGAGTCAGGTCTTCTATCATAAATGGATTTAGAAGAGCCATAACGTAGCCCCCAAGGGCCGAATCAATTTTGATCAAGTTGAGTTGGTGCTTCTATTTGAAAGAGCCGTAGTGTAGCCCCCATGTTCCGGATCAATTTTGAATAAAATGAACCGGAACTAAATTGTATACTCAAAAGATCGAATAGACATTATCCCCCAAGTGTCAAATATATTCCTTACAATCTGTTTGAGACTTGCATAACCTTGTTGTGAACACTTGTCGTTTGATAGCATCTTTCCTCTGGCGGCTTATGTTTCACTTTGATACTTTGCAGAATGCATTAAGCGCTGCCGGCTATCAACTGGCAGATCTGAAAGCCAATTTGGCGGCTCAGCAGGAGGCCCAGAGTATTGCCGATGAAAAATACCGGCTTTTGTCTGAGGAGCTGGCCAATGCCACTGCTGAGCTCGCCTCTCTGAAAGAGACGGCAGAATCGGAAAAGGCCGCTCTGACCAAACGGGCGGACGATGCCGATCAATGGCTTATCGCTGTGGCGGAGGAAATCCAAGGCCTGAAATGGCACATTGCAAAGATGTCAGCCGCCTTGTTGGGTAAGTTTCTGTTTACTTTATCTCTCGAACTTGCTTTTGAGAACTGGCGACTCATTAATGTCTATCCGGCTTATCCAGGTCCTAGGAGCCGACAGTTGGCTTCCGATAGCCTTCTGCCATTAAAGGCCATCTACACCTTTGCCAAGTAGTTATACTGCTACCCTATCTTCACAATTAAGAGTGTTCAATACAAGGAGAAGATCCCCACTTCTCTGAAAGGGGTCTTGGAGCTCTTCTCTACCATGCCGAAACAAATTGAAGAACTGAACAAATTAGCATTCCGTCAAGGAGCCGTTGCTGGACTGAGCCGGGCTCTGGCCTTTGAGCCTGAGCTGACACCGGCTGAAATGATGGATGGCTATCCATCGAAGAAGGCCGATGGCTCAGAATTCACAGAGACGGACTACATCTAGTGTGTCAAGGACTCTCGCTTCTTGGCGTCTGTACTTGCCGATGAAGCCAACTTAAATAGCTACCAGGCGGCTTATGATGGCGAGGATAAGAGGATCCGTGGGCCTCTCTATGAGTGGAAGGATTTAACACCCGCCCACAGTAAGGACCTCTTCCCCTGTGAGCTTGATGCATCTCCTTTCTTTGAGGGGTCTTTTGCTGCCATGGCTGACTACAAGTGGGAATTGGGGAACCTCCAGATCAAGCCGGCGGAAGAACCGGAGTAGGGTGAACCGGCCAACTGATTTGACACTTTGTAATATTCTGAGCGATGGATCTTGTAATGACCCACCGTGGGCGGCTTAAAACTTGATAATGCCTTTGCTCTTTCTGAGAGTAATTTTGTAATAGCTTCAGTATAACTTTGCCTTTCTAAAGATAGTGTCGGCTGTATACATCTCCTTGTGTATATTTTCTGTCTGTCCATGTTTCAATTTGATGTGTTGCCGGATCTCCATTGATTGATTCCCCTTTGCATAAATCTATCCTTGACTTTGTAGAACCGGCGCTTGTCTTTGAATGATGTCACGCCTCCCTCGGCAATAGAAAGCCGGCTAAAATTTTAACACTTGTTAATCGGAGTAGCATGACTCCGGCTCTTATGAGATGAACTCTGTCGAGAACCGGTTGTCGTAGGGTGATGTAAGCTGTACTCAAAGTTAAGAAGCCTCCATTGACAAACGTGGCTAATGAAGAGCCGTAAGTGGCCTAAAGCCAGCTATTTTGCAGGGTAACGTGAGCCGCCCTTGTAGATAAATCCTTTTAGGAGCCGGTTGTCTTAGGATAATGTAAGCTATACCTGAAGGTAAGAAGCCTCTATCGACAACTGCGACTGCTTTGATGAACCGGAAACGGCCTAAAGCCGGCTGTATGAAGGGTAATGTAAGCTATACCTGATGGTAAGAAGCCTCCTTTTAACGGCAAATTTTGTACTTTGTATGCGAACACTGGCTGTTGATGGGTGATGTAAGCTATACCTTGTGGCAAGAAGCCTCCATCGACCGCTGCGGCTAATGATTTCCAAAAGCCGTCTGTTTGAAGGGTGATGTAAGATATACCCGAAGGCAAGAAGCCTTCTTCAACAACACATGTTGCATATTTGTGTGCACGAACGCCGGCTGTCGATGGGTTATGTAAGCTATACCTTGTGGCAAGAAGCCTCCATTCGACAGTCGCGGCTAATGATTGCAATAGCTGGTTGTGTGAAAGGTTATGTAAGCTATACCCGAGGGCAAGAAGCCTCTTTCAACAGCTAAGTTTTGGCGTAACCGCCGGTTGTTAGGGTGAGATAAGCGAACCCGTTAGTAAGAAGCCCCCTTCGACAACCGCGGCTAACATGTTAACCGGAAATGGCATAAAGCCGACCATTAGGGTGAGATAAGTGATTCCCATCGGTAAGAAGCCCCCTTCGATGGCCGCAGTTGATAAGCAACTGGAATTTGGTGTACACGCTGTTGTATTAGGGTCATGTAAGCTATACCAAAGGTAAGAAGCCTCCATCAAAAACAACGCTGAATGTACCCAAACTAGGCATAAAGCCAACTGTGCAAGGGAGATGTAAGCTATACGCGAAGGCAAGAAGCCTCCTTGCAACAGTGTAAAAGCAGACTGAGCAGGGGAGATGTAAGATATACCCGAAGGCAAGAAGCCTCCCTGAAGCAGCGCTTGATACGACATAAAGCCGAATGATAGATCAGTTGTTTTAACTCACACCAGTTTAGGGTCTCTAAGAAAGATTGGCCGTCAACTCTTTGAGCCGGCTCAAGGTCTTTAGGCAAGATTAACTGGTAAGAGCTCAACGGGTCACCTTAACCTTAACCGGTGCAGGGTCTCTAGGTGAGATTGGCCGTCCATTCCTTTGAACCGGCTCAGGATCTCTAAGCGAGATTAACAGGTAAGGCTTCGGCGGGTCACAAACCACTTCGACTTAAACTTGTTGAGCCGGAAAATTTTCATGTTGATTGCACAAGGATATACATAAGAGAAGAGGCTCCAGCCTTTGTGGGGATGCTAACTCTTACTCATGTAGATATAATATACATAATGACATCGGCTTTCAATGCTCGCTAAGTAAAATATGGTCGCAGATGCGCGATATTCCATGGCCGCACGATCTCTTGACCCGCAGTATCTGACTCATCTCGGATATCCATGAGGTAATATGACCCATTATTAAGGTTTCGACTGACCATAAAAGGCCCCTCCCAGGGTGGAGATAGCTTATGCATTCCTGATTGATCTTGAATTAACCGGAGCACCAAGTCCCCCTCCTAGAACACCCGGGTCTTGACCCTGCGGCTATGATAACGTTACATGTCTTGTTGATAAATTGCCAATCTAGCTGCTGCTAGCTCTCGTGCCTCGTCTAGGGCATCCAATGCATCTTGGCGTGCTACCTCATTATCCGTCCCAATGTAAGCCGCCACCCTTGGTGAGTCATGCCAGATGTCGCTGGGCAGGACCGCCTCGGCGCCGTATACCATGAAGAAAGGTGTGACTCCTGTAGATCTGTTAGGTGTAGTTCTAATGCTCCATAAAAAAGAAGGCAATTCCTCCACCCAGCACCCGGGTGTTCTTTATAAAGGAACCATAAGCCGGGGTTTAATCCCTCGTAAGATTTCCTGGTTAGCGCGCTCCGCCTGACCATTAGACTCTGGATGTGCCACGGCTGAAACATCAAGCCGGATATGCTCCTTCTCACAGAATACTTTCATAGTCCCCTTGGATAAATTTGTTCCATTGTCCGTAATGATGCTATGTGGGTAACCAAAATGATAAATCAGCTTCTTAATGAATTCGACCGCTATGGCCGCATCACACTTACTGACCGACTCTTCTTCTACCCATTTAGTAAACTTATCAACCGCCACCAGCAGTTGTGTTTTCTTATCCTTAGACCTTTTGAAAGGTCCTACCATGTCAAGCCCCCAAACCGCAAACAGCCAGGTGATTGGTATCATCCTCAATTCTTGAGCCGGAACGTGAGCACGTCGGCCAAACTTCTGACAACCGTCACACTTGCGGACTAAGTCCTCTGCATCTGTAGGAGCCGTCAACTAGAAAAACCCATGTCGGAGAGCCTTAGCTGCCAAAGATTTTGATCCGGCATGATTTCCACAGTCGCCAGCATGAATCTCATTTAAGATTTGCTTGCCTTCCTCTCGTGAGACACAATGTTGAAAGACACCCGTCACACTACGTTTATGTAACTCACCATTGAGGATCGTCATAGACTTAGAATGCCGGGTGATTTCTCTAGCCCAACTCTCATCCTTAGGTAACTCACCGCGCGTTAAATATGCCAAGTAAGGGATAGTCCAGTCTGGGATGGCATGGATATCCGCCTCCAGCTTTGACTCCGGGTCAGGAATAGCCAAATCGTCTGTAGAAGGTATCTTCATAGTCGGATGATGCAAGACGTCCAGAAAAACGTTAGGCGACACCGGCTTACGCTGAGAACCTAACCGTGATAAGGCATCAGCCGCCTCGTTCCTACGACGGTCAATATGATCCACTTGGTATCCCTTGAAGTGACCTGCAATAATATCAACCTCCTGTCGAGAAGCCGCCATCCGCGGATCTTTAGAGTCCCAAGTACCTGAAACTTGCTGAGCTACAAGGTCTGAGTCGCCTAGGCATCTGACCCGGCTTAAGTTCATCTCCTTAGCGACTCTGAGACCATGGAGCGGCGCCTCATACTCAGTTGCATTGTTAGTACAAGGAAACATCAGCCGAAGCACATAAAAAAACTTGTCGCCTTCGGGGGAGGTGAGAACAACCCCAGCACCAGACCCTCTAGCTGTTTGGATCCGTCAAAGTGTATAGTCCAATATGTGTTATCCGGCTTCTCTTCAGGAGCTTGCCATTCTATCCAATCATTTATGAAATCTACCAAAGCTTGGGACTTTATCGCTGTACGAGGAACATACTTGATGCTAAGAGGTTCCAGCTCTAAGGCCCATTTGGCAATCCTTCCCGTAGCTTCTCTATTTTGAATGATATCTCCCAACGGGGCAGAACTGACCACAGTTATCTGGTGCCCTAGAAAGTAGTGTTTTAACTTGCGGTTGGCCATGAAAACTCTGTATACCAGCTTCTACCAATGCGGATACCTTTGTTTAGATTCTGCTAAAACCTCACTGATATAATAAACCGGCCTCTGCACAGGATATTCTTTCCCATCCTCCTTGCGCTCAACCACAATTGCCACACTGACCGCTCTGTTGTTAGCCGCCACATAAAAGAGTAACGGCTCTTTCTCAGCCGGAGCGGCCAATACTGGCGGCTCAGTCATCTACTTCTTAAGAGCTTCAAGTGCTTTAGCCGCTGCTTTGGTCCACTTAAACTTGTCTGTCTTTTTCATCATCTGATATAAGGGAATGGCCTTCTCCCCGAGCCGGCTTATGAACTTGCTCAACGCAACAATTCGTCCTACGATGCACTAACCATCATTAATGCACGTCGGCTCTCCCAAAGAAGTGATAGCTTTAATTTTATCTGGGTTAGCTTCGATGCCCCGCTCAGAGACCAAGAAACCCAAAAGTTTTCCTGCTGGAACACCAAAAACACACTTCGTCGGTTTAAGCATCATCTTGTAGACCCGGAGATTATCAAAAGTTTCCTTCAGATCCTCTAAGAGGGTTTCCTTCCTTCTGGATTTCACCACGATGTCATCCACGTAAGCATGAACATTACGACCAATCTGACTGTTAAGGCAGTTTTGTACACATCGTTCGTAAGTCGCCTGGGCACTCTTGAGCCCGAAAGGCATGGAGACGTAGCAGAACGCCCCAAAAGGTGTAATAAATGTCGTATTCTCCTGATCTTTTATTGCCATCTTGATCTGATGATAAGCTGAATATGCATCCAGGAAGCATAAACTTTCACATCCGGCTGTAGCATCGATAATCTGATCAATACGAGGGAGTGCAAAGGGGTCAGCCGAATAAGCCTTGTTGAGGTCTGTGTAATCTATACACATACGCCAGGTGCCGTTCTTTTTGAGCACCAACACCAGGTTAGCCAACCACTCTGGGTGAACAACTTCCACTATAAAGCCCGCAGCCAAGAGCCAGGCAACTTCCTCCCTAATAGCTTTACGTCTCTCTTCGTTGAACCGTCGCAGAAACTGTTTGATCGGTTTAAATTTTGGATCCGCATTAAGGTTGTGCTCAGCGAACTCTCTCGATACACCCATCATGTCAGAAGGCTTCCATGCAAAGATGTCCCGATTCTCATGGATTAATTTGATGAGCGCGCTTTCCTATTTGGGATCCATGTGAGCCCCAATGATGAACTGCTTGGATGAATCACCTGGGTTGAAGTCTACTGTTTTGGTATCATCCGCTGAAAACATGAGTGTCGGCTCAGCTTCCGTAGTAGGCTTCTTCAGCTGGGTCATATCCTCCGGGTCAACGTTCTCTTCGTAAAATTTAAGCTCCTCCTGGGCACAGCTAGACTCTGCATAAGCCGCATCTCCTTCCTCACACTCAAGAGCCGTTTTCCGATTACCATGAACGGTAATTGTACCATTTAAGCCGGGCATTTTGAGTTGTAAGTAAACATAACAAGGCCTAGCCATGAATTTGGCATAAGCAGGCCTCCCAAATAGTGCATTATAAGGACTTTTGATTTTAACCACCTCAAACCATAAGGACTCCACCCTATAATTAGACTCATCGCCGAAAGCTACTTCCAAAGAAATTTTGCCCACTAGGTATGCCGACTTACCCGGAACCACACCATGAAAAACAGTGGAAGAAGGTTTCAGATCCTTGTCAAGCAGTTTCATTCACCGGAAGGTGTCATAATATAAGATGATGATGTTGCTGCCTCCATCCATGAGCACCTTATTCACCCTATAACCATGTATTTGAGGGGCTACAACTAAAGCCAGCCGGCCTGGGTCATCTACCCGCGGCGGGTGATCCTCCCAGCTCCACATTATGTCATACTCACACCATGGCAAGTACCGTGGGAGAGCCGGATCAACCGCATTAACCGCTTGCCTCCGCAACTTCTCGTCTCGTTTACTGTGACCGGTTGTGAATACATGATACTGTCCAGAACTGAGCTGCTTCGGGTTACTCTGGAACCCGGATTGATTGCGCTGCTGCTGCTGATTGTTGTTGTTGTTGTTGTTACTGCCAGGATGATGCATAATGTCCTCCTTGATTGTTCTGACCCGGATGTCCAGCTCCAGAACCGCTGGCACCGAATCCAGCCCCTGACCCGCCCAGTCCTGAGCCGCCAGGCGGGCCACCACCCTAGTTATGGTGTTGCTGTGAATGCTGGTTCTTCAATCTCTGCATGATAAAGCAATCACCCCACGCATGCGACGCCGGCTTCTCTGGCGTGCCATGTTCTGGACAAGGCTTCTTAAGCACCTCCTCTAAGTTGAAAGGAGTCCAGTTCCTCTGATAAAACAACCTAAGTTTTTCGTTCCCTCCAGGACGATTCTGCCCTGTGTTGGTATTTGCCACTAACTCTGACCCGCCCTCGGCGTTCTTCTGTTTATTCTGATTCCCATTGTTCGCAAAGCCCTTGCCTTGTCCATTCTTCTTTCCTTGATTAACTTTTTCTTCATCTGAGCCAGGATCTTTGGTGTTATCTGAGTCGACATACTTCGTCAGGGCTGTCATGAGCTCTCCCATATCTTGACAGGTGCGCTTAAGCCGGCCAAGCTTTTGTTTTAACGGGACAAAATGACAGTTTGTCTCCAGAATAAGTACTGCTTGAGCCGCCGTGATCTGCTCTGAAGAGTGAATAATGGTCGACACCCGTCTGACCCAATGATGGGCCGACTCATTCTCCTGTTGAACACAATGATCCAAGTCCACGATGGTCATAGGCTGCTTGCAGGTCCCCTGGAAGTTCTTAATAAACTTCGCCCTTAACTCAGCCCAAGAATTTATCGTGTTGGGTGGCAAGCCCTTTACCCATGTGCGAGCCGGACCCTCGAGCATCATGATAAACTACTTTGCACACACCGCCTCACTGACGTCCAACATCTCCATGGCCAGCTCGTAACTCTCCACCCAAGCCTCAAGGGGTAGATCTGCCGTGTAATTTGGAACCTTCCGAGGCCCCTTGAAATCTTTTGGTAACCTCTCACTTTTCAGAGCCGGAGTTAAGCATGGAACCCCTACGGCTTTGGTACTAACTGCTCCCATTGAAATGGAGGGTGTCGGCTCTGGACGGGTTGCTGCTATCTCCGCCTCTCGCCTGTTCCTTGACCGGTCCACATGGGCTTGTGCATCTAAAGCTGCATGCTCACCTTTTGGCCCATGATGCGGACCACTGCTGGAAACCGCCGGCGACTCATAGCGCCGGCTGAAACTTCAACTATGAAGAGGGGTAGAATGGACCGGCTCCGGTTGTGAGTGTACTTCTCTTGCTGAGCGACGGCTGTCTATAAATATCCAATAGCATTCCGTACCTCCTCTGCAAAGGGCGCCTCATGTGGGATAGGAATTGTCTCAAGCCGGGTGACTGCTGCCACCATGTTTTCGGCCGGGTTAGAGTAATGACCCGCCGGCATTTTGAACCCTCCGGGTTGGGTCGTGTGAGCCTTTGCTCGTCCTACCTCAGGGGTGGCTGCCGCTCTTCTAGAGCCGGGAGTGTTGAAAGATTCCTTGCTTCATAACGCTTCGGGAGACGAGACTGATGCCTCCTGCGGTGCATAGCCGCCGCTGATACTTGTTCCAACTCCAAATGGAAAGCATCGGCCTTGAGACGTGCCACCTCTGCCTCCATCTGGTCCTTCAGCTCAACTATCCTTTGACGTTCCTCAGCCATCCTATTCTTGATTCTCGCGATCTCCATATTCTGAGCCGCTTGATTGTTCGGTGTAACCTCTGTGGCCATCAAAGCCTCAAGCTCATCCATCAGCTCTACAAGAACCTGAGCTGACGGCGGCGGCGGTGGAGGCGGGTTATCTCCTGATCTAGAAGCCCCTGGCCCCGCCATGAACACTGTAGCATGAACCGGCGGTCCAAGATCGTCTGATCCGGAGTGGTCTGACTCGGGGCAGGCGTCATCACAACCCCCGAAGCCACTATTGTTGAGCCGGTACACTGATTCCGTTTCCCCACTTCAGGACTCGTCTTCCGAGTAAACAAGAGTTCCCTGAGATCCGGAAGCTTCCAAATCCATACCTTCAGTAAAGCCCACAAAGACATGCCTCTGACCCGGATTACCATGGGATGTGCACGCCTTGCGTGTAGGTTGTAGATGCCAAGCCGGCTCGACGATGTTGGTGCAGATGTCTGGCCCGGGTGTAGATCCGTCAACCTTTCCAATGAAGACCTGGATCCCGCCAAACGGAACCCGAAAACCATACTCCACAGATGCAGCATCAAGCCCCCAGTCGGCGTCGTCGATGTAGAGCCGGCCATGGCGACTCTTGCTCATCCTTCCAACCACGTATCCCTCGAGCCCTGGGATAGAGCCCTTTGAGAACTCAACACCACCAACCGCAAACCCCACGGTGGGCGCCAACTGTCGTGGTTTTGTCACGACAGATGTCTGGGTTACCAAACTTGAGTTTGGTCGCCATTGCGGTGGACTCAAAGGGGTTGAACAGGACAAGGGACACGGATTTACCCAGGTTCGGCCCCTCAAGTTGAGGTAAAAGCCTATGTCCTGCTTATGTTGTTATTGCTTGTTGTATCGATTACAAGGAGCTAGAAGCCTTCCCTAGTTCTCGATCACCTGTCCTCTAAGTCGCCCCGGGTCTGCCTTTATATAAGAGGTCAGGACCATCGGGTCTTACAATTGTTTAATCGAGTCTCATTACATCTCCGAGTCTTTCTCTATCTCCCTGTCCAAGTTATCCTTGAGACACCTTACACGTCCGGGTCTATCTCCACCGGGCCATCGTCCGGCCCACGTCTTGAGACGCCTATCTTCTTGGGCCTCCAGTCGGTGGCTTATCTTTGGTCCGGCTCACGGATCAGTAACATGACCAGGAGTCTCCATGACGGGTCATACCACAGGGTTATATCCCCAATAAGTACTGTATCACTGAAAATTGAGGAAGAATTGGGTGAAGAGTAGATGCAGCAAACAATGAGAATTGGAATGGCTATAGACCTAAGCATCAAACTTTGCTCTGTGCTGGAGAATGGTTTGCAAAAGTGAGCGATGGTTGGAAAGGATCAATGGCAAGGTTGGGAATATATGGGCTCGTATGAATTGAATGAAAATATGAATCACCATTGTAACTAACCTGCCCGGAGCATCGATTGGCGTTAATGGCTGATTAATGTTTTAATCAAGCATCCTTGGCGATTCTCACGACTGTTCACTACCACATCCCACCCCGTCGTGCCGCCCACGTACGTGCAGCCAACGATCCGCTTTCGGTCGCGATCGTGAGCGTCCAGTGTTAGGGTTATCCACAGATCCTACTACAGGCCCAGTAGGCCCAATTGAATGTCGAATGCACAAAAGAACCACCGGAGTTGCGGCCCCAGAGGGTTAGCGCTGGTCATGCTGTCAACGAATTCGATCGAGAGGCAATTGGATGGCCAACGAAGCCTAGAAGTGAAGATCCCACGGATAAAAATGCTAATAGTCTATGAGGGTAGAAAAAGTGCTCAGTTCTAATCTATCTAAATGATCATCTAATACATCACATATATCTCATCATTATCTTGTAATTGGCCATATCACATCACAACATACCCTGTAAAAACAAGTTAGACGTCCTATAATTGTTGTTGCAAGTTTTACGTGACTGCTACGGGTATCTAGCAAGAACAGTTCTCACCTACGCAAAAACCACAACGCTGATACATAAGTTGCTTTTCAATATTTTCAAGGACCGCCTTTGTCGAATCCGATCCAACTAAAATAGGAGAAATAGACACCCGCCATCCATCTTTGTGCTACGAAGTTACACGTTAGTCGATGTAACCGGTCTCTCGTAAGCATACGAGTAAGGTTGATCCGGGCCACATAATCCCACAATACCGCTGAACCAAAACATGATCAAGGGAGGAAGCATTCTAAGCATCAATGTCCACAAACTCTTTTGTGTTCTACTCGTGATCTCATCTACACATAGACCTAGCTCTCATACCACTGTTGGAGAATGTTGCATAGGAAACAAAAAATTTCTTAAGCACACGCAAGATCTACACATGGTGATGAGCATCTACGAGAGGGAGAGTGTATCTACATACCCTTGTAGGTTGCTAAGTGGGAAGCGTTAAGAAAAACAGTTAATATAGTCGAACATCTTTGCAATCCAAATCGCCGAGCGTCCCCCGATCCCATCACGATCCTTCTCGCGATCCCATCATGATCCGTCCTGCAATCCCATCATGAATTGTCTCGCGATCCTGATCACGGTCCTTCCAATCTAGCGCTGAACGGATGACACCTCCGCGTTCAGCACACGTACAACTCGATGACGATCTCCGCCTTATTGATCCACTAAGAGAGAGCGGAGAGGTAGATGAGTTCTCCAGAAGCACAATGGCATGGTGGTGGTGGTGAACTAATCCTGCAGGGTTTCTCCTAAGCACTGCAGAACTAATCTAGAAGAGAAACTGATCTAGGGAAGAAGAGGGCAGCACGTGGCAATTAGGGTTGGGGGCTGCCCTCAAAAACCCTTAGTATATATAGGAGGGAGAGGAGAGGAGGCAGCCTAGCCCCTCCTACAAGGAGCGCTTCGGCCGAACCAGAGGGGAGGAGTCCACCTTTCATACGGGAGGTGGACTCCTAGTAGGACTCTCTCCTACTTGGCCCCTAGTCCTTCCTCCTGCACATAGGCCTTCTTGGGCTGGCTTCCCAGCCCACCAGGGGCTGGTGCGCCACCACTAAGGCTCATGTGGCCCCTTGGAGGGGGGGGCACTTGGTGGTCCCCCGGAACCCATTTGTCACTCCCGGTACACTGCCGGAAATGCCCGAATTTTTTTTCGGAGTTCAAACATCACTTTCCTATATATCAATCTTTACCTCCGGACCATTGTGGAACTCCTTGTGACGTCCTGGATCTCATCCGAGACTCCGAACAATCTTCTGTGACTAACATACATAACTCAATACTACCGAAACGTCACCGAACCTTAAGTGTCCAGACCCTGCGGGTTCGAGAACTATGTAGACATGACCGAGAAACCTCTACTATCAATAACCAATAGCGGGACCTGGATGCCCATATTGGTTCCTACATATTCTACGAAGATCTTTATCGGTTGAACCTTTATGTCAAGGATTCAGTTAATCCCGTATGTTGTTCCCTTTGTTCTTCGGTATGTTACATGCCCGAGATTCGATCGTCGGTATCGCCATACCTAGTTCAATCTCGTTACCGGCAAGTCTCTTTGCTTGTTCCATAATAAAAGATCCCATGGCTAACTATTTAGTCACATTGCTTGCAAGGTTTATAGTGATGTTTTATTATTGAGTGGGCCTTGAGATACCTTTCCGTCGCATGGAATAACAAATCCCATAATTGATCCATGCCAACCCAACAGACACCCTCAGAGATAGCTCAAGATCACCTTTATAGTCACCCAGTTGTTGGGGAACGTTGCATGGGAAAAAAAAAATTCCTACGCACACGCAAACCTATCCATGGTGATGAGCATCTACGCGAGGGAGAGTGGATCTACGTACCCTTGTAGATCGCTAAGCGGGAAGCGTTAAGAAACACGGTCGGTGTAGTCGTACTTCTTCGCGATCCAAATCGCCGAGCGTCCCGCGATCTAATCACGAACCGTCCCACGAACCAATCACGAACTGTCCCGCGATCTCGTCACGATCTGTCCCGCGATCCGATCACGAACGTCCCGTGGCCTTGATCACGATCCTTCCGATCTACCGAACGGACGTCACCTCCGCGTTCAGCACACGTGCAGCTTGAGGATGATCTCCACCATCTTGATCTAGAAAGAGGAGGTGGAGAGGTGAGAGAGATCATCGGCAGGGTCACGGCACTCCGGTGATGGTGGTGGTGGAGCAATTCCGGCAGGGCTTCGCCTAAGCACTGTGGAAAACTAATCTAGAGGAGCACCGATGGAACGGGTAGCACGTGGCCGTAATTTCTGCCAAAACCCTAGATATTCCACCAATATATATAGGAGGTGAGGAGAGGAGAGGCATCCAAGGGCCTCTTGGTTTGTCCAAATAGGAGGGTGGAATCCTATTCCACCTCCAATCCTAGTTGGAGTAGGATTGCCTCCTATTGGCTGATTTTTGGCCTTTTTCCTTTAGCCTTTTTTCTCCTGCGCCATGGGCCTTTCTAGGCTGATTTACCAGCCCACTAAGAACTGGTTAATACTCTCCCACAGCACATGGTCCCTCTAGGGTAGAAATACCCCTCGCGGAGGTCTCCCGGTACACTATCGGCACTCCCGGTACACTACCGATGAGCCCGAAACTTTTCCCGCGACCAAACTGGGACTTCCTATATATGAATCTTTACCTCCGGACAATTCCGGAGCTCCTCGTGACGTCCGGGATATCATCCGGGACTCTGAAAAACCTTCGGTCACCACCATACATAACTCTATACTACCGAAACATCACCGAACCTTAAGTGTGCAGACCCTGCGGGTTCGAGAACTATGTAGACATGACCGAGACACCTCTACGGACAATAACCAATGGCAGGACCTGGACGTCCACATTGGTCCTACATTTTCTATGAATGTCTTTATCGGTCGGACCTCTATGTCAAGGATTCAGTTAATCCCGTATAGCGGTCCCTTTGTTCTTCGGTATGTTACTTGCCCGAGATTCGATCGTCGGTATCTCTATACCTAGTTCAACCTCATTACCGGCAAGTCTCTTTACTCGTTCCGTCATACAAGATCCCGCAACTAACAATTAGTCACATTGCTTGCAAGGCTCATTGTGATGTTGCATTACCAAGTGGGCCCCGAGATACCTCTCTGTCACACGGAGTAACAAGTCCCAGTCTCGATCCATGCCAACTCAATAGACACCATCGGAGATACCTGTAGAGCACCTTTATAGTCACCCAGTTACGTTGCGACATTTGATACACACAAGGCACTCCTCCGATATCCGTGAGTTGCATGATCTCATGGTCATAGGAACATATACTTGACATGCGGAAAACAGTAGCAATAAACTGACATGATCATATGCTACATTTGTAGTTTGGGTCTTGTCCATCACATCATTCTCCCAATGATGTGATCCCGTTATCAAATGACATCACATGTCAATGGCTAGGAGACCCTGACCATCTTTGATAAACAAGCTAGTTCACTAGAGGCATACTAGGGACACAGTGTTGTCTATTTACCCACACATGCAATGTGTTTCCAATCACTACAATTATAGCATAGATAATAAACGATTATTATGAACAAGGAAATATAATAATAAACAATTTATATATTGCCGCTAGGGCATATTTCCAATAGTCTCCCACTTGCACTAGAGTCAATAATCTAGTTCACATCATTATGTGATTTACATGGTAATGAATCGAACACCCATACAGTTCTGGTGTTGATCATGTTTAGCCCTTGGAAGAGGTTTAGTCAACGGGTCTGCAACATTCAGATCCGTGTGCACTTTGCAAATATTTATTTCCTTCTCCTCGATGTAGAACCGGATGGAGTTGAAGCGTCGCTTTATGTGTCTGGTCCTCTTGTGAAACCTTGGTTCCTTGGCAAGAGCAATGGCACCAGTGTTGTCACAGAACAGGTTTATTGGATTCAGTGCACTGGGCACTACTCCAAGATCTTTCATGAACTGCTTCATCCAGACACCTTCCTTCGCTGCCTCCGAGGCTCCGATGTACTCCGCTTCGCACGTAGAATCAGCTACCATGCTTTGCTTGGAACTGCACCAGCTTACCGCTCCCCCGTTAAGAAGAAATACATATCCGGTTTGCGATTTAGAATCGTCCGGATCAGTGTCAAAGCTTGCATTGACGTAACCCCTTACGACGAGCTCTTCATCACCTCCATAAAGGAGAAACATGTCCTTAGTCCTGTTAAGTTACTTAAGGATATTCTTGACCGCTTGCCAGTGCACCACTCCAGGATCACTTTGAAACCTTCCGGCCATACTTATGGCAAGGCTGACATCGGGTCTTGTGCACAACATTGCATAGATGATAGATCCTATGGCTGAAGCATAGGGGATGACGCTCATCTTTTCTTTATCTTCTGCAGTCACTGGGCATTGAGTCTTACTCAACTTCACACCTTGTAACACAGGCAAGAACCCTTTGTTGGACTGTTCCATTTTGAACTTCTTCAAAACTTTATCAAGGTATGTGCTCTGTGAAAGTGCTATTAAGCGTCTCGACCTATCTCTATAGATCTTAATGCCTAATATGAAAGCAGCTTCTCCTAGGTCCTTCATTGAAAAACTCTTATTCAAATATTCCTTTACACTTTCTAGCATTTCTATATTGTTTCCAATCAGCAATATGTCATCCACATATAACACTAGAAATGCTATAGAGCTCCCACTCACTTTCTTGTAAATACAAACTTCTCCATAAACTTGTATAAACCCAAACGCTTTGATCACCTTATCAAAGCGCTTATTCCAACTCTGAGATGCCTGCACCAGTCCATAAATGGATCGTTGGAGTTTGCAAACTTTGTCAGCATTCTCTGTGTCGGCAAAACCTTCGGGTTGCATCATATACAACTCTTCCTCAAGGAAACCGTTGAGGAACGCTGTTTTGACATCCATCTGCCAAATTTCATAGTCGAAATAAGCAGCTATTGCCAACATGATTCTGACAGACTTAAGCATCGCTACGGGTGAGAAAGTCTCATCGTAGTCAACTCCTTGAACTTGTGAAAAACCCTTTGCCACAAGTCGAGCTTTATAGACAGTGACATTACCGTCCGCCTCCGTCTTCTTCTTATAGATCCATTTCTTCTAAATGGCCTTTCGCCCTTCAGGTAGTACTTCCAAAGTCCATACTTTGTTTTCATACATGGATACCATCTCGGATTTCATGGCCTCTAACCATTTCTCGGAATCTGGGCCCATCACTGCTCCTCCATAGCTTGTAGGTTCATTGTTGTCTAACAGCATGACCTCCAAGACAGGGTTGCCGTACCACTCGGGAGTAGTACACGCCCTTGTCGACCTACGAGGTTCAATAGTAGCTTGATCTGAAGCTTCATGATCATCATCATTAACTTCCTCTTCTACCATCGTAGGTTCTACAGAAACAACTTTCTGCGCTGCGCTACTTTCCGGTTGAAGTAAAGGTTCACTAACCTCATCAAGCTCTATTTTCCTCCCACTCAATTCTTTCGAGAGAAACTCTTTCTCAAGAAATGTTCCGTTCTTAGTGACAAACACTTTATCTTTGGATCTGAGATAGAAGGTATACCCGACTGTCTCTTTCGGGTATCCTATGAAGACACATTTTTCCGCTTTGGGTTCCAGCTTTTCAGGCTGAAGCTTTTTGACATAAGCATCACATCCCCAAACTTTAAGAAACGACAACTTCGGCTTTTTGCCAAACCACAGTTCATATGGCGTCGTCTCAACGGATTGCAATGGTGCCCTATTTAAAGTGAATGCAGCTGTCTCTAATGCATAACCCCAAAACGATAGTGGCAAATCGGCAAGAGACATCATAGAACGCACCATATCTAATAAGGTTTGATTACGACGTTCAGACACACCATAAAGCTGTGGTGTTCCAGGCGGTGTCAACTGTGAAACAATTCCACATTGTCTGAAGTGACTGCCAAACTCATAACTCAGATATTCACCTCCTCGATCAGATCGCAGAAATTTAATCTTCTTGTTACGATGATTCTCAACTTCACTCTGAAATTGCTTGAACTTTTCAAACGTTTCATTCTTGTGTTTCATCAAGTAAATATACCCATATCTACTCAAGTCACCAGTGAAGGTGAGAAAGTAATGATATCCATCGCGCGCTGCAACATTCATTGGACTGCACACATCAGTATGTATGATTTCCAACAAGTCACTCGCCCGTTCCATTGTTCCAGAGAACGGCGTTTTAGTCATCTTGCCCATCAAGCATGGTTCACATGTGTCAAGTGATTCAAAATCAAGTGACTCCAAAAGTCCATCAGCATGGAGCTTCCTCATGTGTTTTACACCAATATGACCTAAACGACAGTGCCACAAGAAAGTGGTACTATCATTAACAACTCTACATCTTTTGGCATCAATGTTATGAACATGTGTGTCATCACTATCAAGATTCAATATGAATAAACCCCTAACATTGGGTGCATGACCATAAAAGATATTACTCATATAAACAGAACAACCTTTATTCTCTGATTTAAATGAGTAACCGTCTCGCAATAAACAAGATCCAGATATAATGTTCATGCTTAACACAGACACTAAATAACAATTATTAAGGTTCATCACTAATCCTGATGGTAATCGAAGAGAGAGCGTGCCGATGGCGATCACATCAACCTTGGAACCATTTCCCACGCGCATCGTCACTTCGTCATTTGCCAGTCTTTGTTTATTCCGTAGTTCCTGCTTTGAGTTGCAAATGTGAGCAACCGAACCGGTATCAAATACCCAGGCACTACTATGAGAACTAGTAAGGTACACATCAATAACATGTATATCATATATACCTTGTTTGTCGTTGGCCGCCTTCTTGTCAACCAGGTACTTGGGGCAGTTCTGCTTCCAGTGACCAGTTCCTTTGCAATGAAAGCACTCAGTTTCTGGCTTAGGTCCATGCTTAGGCTTCTTTGTAGGAGCAGCAACTGCTTTGCCATCCTTCTAGGTTTTACCCTTCTTGCCTTTGCCCTTTCCATTTTTCTTGAAACCGGTGGTTTTATTGATCATCAACACTTGATGTTCTTTCTGGATTTTAGACTCGGCGACTTTCAGCATCGCAAACAGCTCGGATGATGACTTGTTCATCCCGTGCATGTTATAGTTCATCAAAAAACTCTTGTAACTAGGTGGCAGTGATTGAGGAACTCTATCAATGATCGCCTCTTGCAGAAGGGCAATTCCCAACTCAGTTAGACGGTTTGAGTACCCAGACATTCTGAGTATATGCTCACTGATAGACCCGTTCTCCTCCATCTTGCAAGCATAGAAACGTATCAGAGGTCTCATACCTCTCGATCCGGGCATTCTTCTGAAAGATAAACTTCAACTCCTGGAACATCTCATATGCTCCATGACATTCAAAACGTCTTTGAAGTCCCGGTTCTAAGACATATAATATTGCACATTGAACTATTGAGTAGTCTCCAGCACGAGCCTCACAAGCATTCTTAACGTCTTCAAAGGTCATGTCTTCTGGTTGGTCACCAAGCGGTGCATCAAGGACATATTGTTTCTGGGAAGCCATAAGGATAATCCTCAGATTACGGGCCCAATCAACAAAGTTACTTCCATCATCTTTCAACTTAGCTTTCTCTAGGAACACATGAAAATTCAGGGGTGCTACTGCGCGAGCCATTGATCTACAACATAAATATGCAAAGGTTACTTAGACTATTGTTCAAGATAATGAGTTTAGTTAATCAAATTACTAAAACTCCCACTCAAATTGACATCCCTTGGGTCATCTGAGTGTCACATGATCCAAATTCACCAACTCAAGTCCGATCATCACGTGAGTTAAGCTGGTTTCAATGGTGAACATCATTATGTTGATCATATCTACTATATGAATCATGTTTGACCTTTCGGTCTCTTGTGTTCCGAGGCCATGTCTGTACATGCTAGGCTCGTCAAGTTTAACCTGAGTGTTCTGCACGTGCAAATCTGGCTTGCACCCGTTGTATGTGAACGTAGAGTCTATCACACCCGATCATCACGTGGTGTCTCGACACGACGAACTTTCGCAACGGTGCACACTTGGGGAGAACACAATTTATGTTGAAATTAAGTGAGGGATAACCTTATAATGCTACCGTCGTCCTAAGCAAAACAAGGTGCATAAAAGGATTAACATCTCATGCAATTCATAAGTGACTTGATATGGCCATGAACTTGTGTTTAAGATCTCCATCTTCGAAACACCGGCATGATCTCCATCGTCACCGGCACAACACCATGATCTTCATCATCTTGATCTCCATCAATGTGTTGCCGTAGGGGTTGTGGCGCCAGCCCTCCTTCTACTTCTATTGCTACCGCTTAGCGATAAAGTAAAGCATTACATAGCGCTTAATGATTGACACGCAGGTCAAACAATAATTAAAGACAACCCTATGGCTCCTGCTGGTTGCCGTATTCACCGACGTGCAAGTCGTGAAAGTCTATACATCACATGATCATCTCATACATCGCATATATCTCATCATGTAATTGGCCATATCACATCACAACATACCCTGCAAAAACAAGTTAGACGTCCTCTAATTGTTGTTGCATGTTTTACGTGGCTGCTACGGGTATCTAGCAAGAACAATTCTCATCTACGCAAAAACCACAACGGTGATACACTAGTTGCTTTTCAACCTTCTCAGGGACAGCCTTTGTCGAATCCGATCCAACTAAAGTGAGAGAAACTGGCACCCGCAAGCCATCTATGCAACAAGTTGCGGTCGAGGGAACCGGTCTCCCGTAAGCGTATGAGTAATGTTGGTCTGGGCCGATTCATCTCAAAATATCGCTGAACCAAAACACGACCAAGGGAGGAACCAATCTAAGCATCAACGCCCACAAACTCTTTGTGTTGTACTCGATATCTCATCTACACATAGACCTAGCTGTGATACCACTGTTGGGAAACGTTGCATGGGAAACAAAAAATTTCCTACGCACACGCAAGATCTATCCATGGTGATGAGCATCTACGAGAGGGATAGTGGATCTGCATACCCTTCTAGATTGCTAAGCGGGAAGCGTTAAGAAATGCAGTTGGTGTAGTCGAACGTCTTCACAATCCAAATCGCCGAGCATCCCGTGATCTCATCACGATCCGTCCCGCGATCCTATCACGATCCACCCCATGAACTCATCACGATCCGTCTTGCGATCTCATCACGATCCGTCTCGCGATCTTGATCATGGTCTTTCCGATCTAGCGCCGAACGAACGACACCTCCGCGTTCAACACACGTAGAGCTCGATGACGATCTCCGCCTTCTTGATCTAGAAAGAGGGAGCGGAGAGGTAGAAGAGTTCTCCGGCAGCGCGATGGTGCTTCGGTGAAGGTGGTGGAGCTATTCCGGTAGGGCTTTGCCTAAGCATTGCAGAAATCCGATCTAGAGGAGAAACTATGCACTAGAGGAACGGGTAGCACGTGGCTGAAAATCTGATGCAAAAAACCCTAAAACCTCTAGTGTATATAATAGGAAGACAGGAGGAGTCTTGTCTCTAAAAGAGCCAGCCCTTGGGTCGGCCGAACCAAGTAGGAGAGGTGGAATCCACCTCCAATCCTAGTAGGACTAGGATTCATCCTATTTTTGCCTTTTCCCACCTTTTTCACTTTGGCCTTTTTCTTCCCAGCATCATGGGCCTTGTGTGGGACTTCCACCAGCCCACAAAGGGCTGGTATTCACTCTACCACATCCCATGTAGCCTCTTGGGTTGAAATACCCCTCTCGATGGTCTCCCGGTACACTACCGGCACTCCTGGTACACTACCTGTACTCCCGGTACACTACCGGTGAGCCCGAAACTTTTCCGGCGACCAAAATAGTGTTGGGAGACGTAGTAGTAAATCAAAATTTTCCTACGTGTCACCAAGATCTATCTATGGAGAAACCAGCAACGAGAGGGGAGAGATTGCATCTTCATACCTTGGAAGATCGCTAAGCGGAAGCGTTACAAGAACGCGGTTGATGGAGTCGTACTCGCAGCGATTCAGATCGCGGTAGATCCGATCAAGTGCCGAACGGATGGCACCTCCGCGTTCAACACACGTGCAGCCCGGTGACGTCTCCAACACCTTGATCCAGCAAGGAGGAAGGAGAGGTTGGGGAAGGGCTCCAACAGCAGCACGACGGCGTGGTGGTGGTGGAGTAGCAAGGTATTCTGACAGGGCTTCGCCTAAGCGCTGCGGAGGAGGAAGAAGAGAGGTAGGGCTTCGTCGTGAGAGAGAGAGATCAAATCCTGTTCTCAAAGGGCCAAAACCTCCAGTATATATAGTAGGAGGGAGAGGGAGGGCTGGCTTGGCCCCTCCTCCAAGGAGGAGAGGTTCGGCCGAAGTGGGGGAGGAGTCCAGCTCCCACAAGGGAGGTGGATCTCCTCCTTTCAAACCCCTTTTGCCCTTATCTCTAGATCCCAGCCGCATGGGCCCTTCTAGGAGGTCTTGGCTGGCCCAATATGGGCTGGCACACCTCCTCTAAAGGCCCACTAAGTCCTCTGGTCGTCACACCCCTCCTGGGGGTCCTCCGGCACCCTCCCGGCACTCCCGGTACAATACCGATGAGCCCGAAAACTTTCCGGTGACCAAAACTGGACTTCCTATATATCAATCTTTACCTCCGGACCATTCCGGAGCTCCTCGTGACGTCCGGGATCTCATCCGGGACCCCGAACAACCTTCGGTAATCACGTATACCTTTTCCCTATAACCCTAGCGTCATCGAACCTTAAGTGTGTAGACCCTACGGGTTCGGGAGACACGTAGACATGACCGAGACACCTCTCCGGCCAATAACCAACAGCGGGATCTGGATACCCATGTTGGCTCCCACGTACTCCACGATGATCTCATCGGATGAACCACAATGTCAGGGATTCAATCAATCCCGTATACAATTCCCTTTGTCTATCGGTATGGTACTTGCCCGAGATTCGATCGTCGGTATCCCCATACCTTGTTCAATCTCGTTACCGGCAAGTCTCTTTAATCGTTCCGTAATACATCATCCCGTGACTAACTCCTTAGTCACATTGAGCTCATAATGATGATGTCTTACCGAGTGGGCCCAGAGATACCTCTCCGTCACACGGAGTGACAAATCCCAGTCTCGATTCGTGTCAACCCAACAGACACTTTCGGAGATACCCGTAGCGTACCTTTATAGCCACCCAATTACGTTGTGACGTTTGGCACACCCAAAGCATTCCTACGGTATCCGGGAGTTACACAATCTCATGGTCTAAGGAAATGACACTTGACATTGAAAAGCTTTAGCAAACGAACTACACGATCTTGTGCTATGCTTAGGATTGGGTCTTGTCCATCACATCATTCTCCTAATGATGTGATCCCGTTATCAACGACATCCAATGTCCATGGTCATGAAACCGAGACCATCTATTGATCAACGAGCTAGCCAACTAGAGGCTCACTAGGGACACGTTGTGGTCTATGTATTCACACATGTATTACGGTTTCCGGTTAACACAATTATAGCATGAACAATAGACAATTATCATGAACGAGGAAATACAATAATAACCATTTTATTATTGCCTCTAGGGCATATTTCCAACAAATAGGACTTCCTGTATATGAATCTTTACCTACGGACCATTCCGGAGCTCCTCGTGACATCCGAGATCTCATCCGGGACTCCGAACAACCTTCGGTCACCACCATACATAACTCTATTCTACCGAAACATCACCAAACCTTAAGTGTGCAGACTCTGCGGGTTCGAGAACTATGTAGACATGACCGAGACACCTCTATGGTCAATAACCAATAGCGGGACCTGGATGCCCATATTGGTTCCTACATATTCTATGAAGATCTTTATCGGTCGAACATCTATACAATAATTAAAGACAACCCTATGGCTCCTGCCGGTTGCCGTATTCACCGACGTGCAAGTCGTGAAAGTCTATACATCACATGATCATCTCATACATCGCATATATCTCATCATGTAATTGGGCATATCACATCACAACATACCCTGCAAAAACAAGTTAGACGTCCTCTAATTGTTGTTGCATGTTTTACGTGGCTGCTACGGGTATCTAGCAAGAACGATTCTCACCTACGCATAAACCACAACGGTGATACATAGATTGCTTTTCAACCTTCTCAAGGACCACCTTTGTCGGATCCGATCCAACTAAAGTGAGAGAAACTGTCACCCTCAAGCCATCTAAGCAACAAGTTGCGTCGAGGGAACCGGTCTCTCGTAAGCGTATGAGTAATGTTGGTCCGGGCCGCTTCATCTCTCAATCTTGCCAAACCAAAATCCGACCAAGGGAGGAAGCAATCTAAGCATCAACGCCCACAAACCTTTTGTGTTCTACTCGAGATCTCATCGAACCATCAACCTAGCTCATGATGCCACTGTTGGGGAATATTGCATGGGAATCAAAAAAATTCCTACGCACACGCAAACCTATCCATGGTGATGAGCATCTATGAGAGGGAGAGTGGATCTACATACCCTTGTAGATCGCTAAGCGGGAAGCGTTAAGAAACGCGGTTGGTGTAGTCGTACTTCTTCGCGATCCAAATGGCCGAGCGCCCCGCAATCTAATCACGAACCATCCCACGAACCAATCACGAACCGTTCTGCGATCTCGTCACGATCCGTCCCGCGATCCGATCACAAACGTCCCATGGCCTTGATCACGATCCTGCCGATCTAGTACCGAATGGACGACACCTCCGCGTTCAGCACACGTGCAGCTTGATGATGATCTCCACCGTCTTGATCCAGCAAGAGGAGGTGGAGAGGAGAAAGAGTTCACCGTCAGCATGACGGCACTCCGGTGATGGTGGTGGTGGAGCAATTCCGGCAGGGCTTCGCCTAAGCACTGTGGGAAACTAATCTAGAGGAGCACCGGTGGAACGGGTAGCACGTGGCCGTAATTTCTGCCAAAACACTAGCTATTCCACCAGTATATATAGGAGGAGAGGAGAGGAGAGGCAGACAAGGGCCTCTTGGTTCGGCCAAATAGGAGGGCAGAATCCTATTCCACCTCCAATCCCAGTTGGAGTAGGATTGCCTCCTATTGGCTGATTTTTGGCCTTTTTTCCTTTAGCCTTTTTTCTCCTATGCCATGGCCCTTTATAGGCTGATTTACCAGCCCACTAAGGGCTGGTTAATACTCTCCCACAGCCCATGGTCCCTCTAGGGTCGAAATACCCCTCGCGGAGGTGGATCTCCTCCTTTCAAACCCCTTTTGCCCTTATCTCTAGATCCCAGCCGCATGGGCCCTTCTAGGAGGTCTTGGCTGGCCCAATATGGGCTGGCACACCTCCTCTAAAGGCCCACTAAGTCCTCTGGTCGTCACACCCCTCCTGGGGGTCCTCCGGCACCCTCCCGGCACTCCCGGTACAATACCGATGAGCCCGAAAACTTTCCGGTGACCAAAACTGGACTTCCTATATATCAATCTTTACCTCCGGACCATTCCGGAGCTCCTCGTGACGTCCGGGATCTCATCCGGGACCCCGAACAACCTTCGGTAATCACGTATACCTTTTCCCTATAACCCTAGCGTCATCGAACCTTAAGTGTGTAGACCCTACGGGTTCGGGAGACACGTAGACATGACCGAGACACCTCTCCGGCCAATAACCAACAGCGGGATCTGGATACCCATGTTGGCTCCCACGTACTCCACGATGATCTCATCGGATGAACCACAATGTCAGGGATTCAATCAATCCCGTATACAATTCCCTTTGTCTATCGGTATGGTACTTGCCCGAGATTCGATCGTCGGTATCCCCATACCTTGTTCAATCTCGTTACCGGCAAGTCTCTTTAATCGTTCCGTAATACATCATCCCGTGACTAACTCCTTAGTCACATTGAGCTCATAATGATGATGTCTTACCGAGTGGGCCCAGAGATACCTCTCCGTCACACGGAGTGACAAATCCCAGTCTCGATTCGTGTCAACCCAACAGACACTTTCGGAGATACCCGTAGCGTACCTTTATAGCCACCCAATTACGTTGTGACGTTTGGCACACCCAAAGCATTCCTACGGTATCCGGGAGTTACACAATCTCATGGTCTAAGGAAATGACACTTGACATTGAAAAGCTTTAGCAAACGAACTACACGATCTTGTGCTATGCTTAGGATTGGGTCTTGTCCATCACATCATTCTCCTAATGATGTGATCCCGTTATCAACGACATCCAATGTCCATGGTCATGAAACCGAGACCATCTATTGATCAACGAGCTAGCCAACTAGAGGCTCACTAGGGACACGTTGTGGTCTATGTATTCACACATGTATTACGGTTTCCGGTTAACACAATTATAGCATGAACAATAGACAATTATCATGAACGAGGAAATACAATAATAACCATTTTATTATTGCCTCTAGGGCATATTTCCAACAGTCTCCCACTTGCACTAGAGTCAATAATCTAGTTACATTGT
Organism: Hordeum marinum; assembly: GCA_022496015.1. Classification (NCBI taxonomy): domain Eukaryota; kingdom Viridiplantae; phylum Streptophyta; class Magnoliopsida; order Poales; family Poaceae; genus Hordeum; species Hordeum marinum. The sequence continues at coordinate 380,846 of JAAAWK010000910.1, forward strand.
GATGAATCGAACGCCCATAGCATTCTGGTGTTGATCATGTTTTGCTCGTGAGAGAGGTTTAGTCAATGGATCTGCGACATTCAGATCCGTATGCACTTTACAAATATCTATGTCTCCCTCCTGAATGTAATCACGGATGGAGTTGAAGTGGCGCTTGATGTGTCTTGTCTTCTTGTGAAACCTGGGCTCCTTCGCAAGGGCAATAGCTCCAGTGTTGTCACAGAGTAGAGCCATCGGGCACGACGCATTCGGAATCACTCCTAGGTCGGTGATGAACTCCTTCATCCAGACTCCCTCCTTTGCTGCTTCCGAAGCAGCTATGTACTCCGCTTCACATGTAGATGCTGCCACGACGCTTTGCTTGCTGCTGCTCCAGCTCACTGCCCCTCCATTCAAAATATACACGTATCCGGTTTGCGACTTGGAGTCGTCCGGATCTGTATCGAAGCTAGCATCGACGTAACCCTTTACGACGAGCTCTTCGGCACCTCCATAAACGAGAAACATGTCCTTTGTCCTTTTCAGGTACTTCAGGATATTCTTGACCGCTGTCCAGTGTTCCGCTCCGGGATCACTTTGGTACCTCCCTACCAAACTTATGGCAAGGTTCACATCAGGTCTGGTACACAGCATGGCATACATGATAGAGCCTATGGCTAAAGCATAGGGGATGGCACTCATCTCTTCTCTATCCTTTGCCGTGGTCGGGCATTGAGTCGTACTCAATCTCACACCTTGCAACACAGGCAAGAACCCCTTCTTGGACTGATCCATATTGAACTTCTTCAATATCTTTTCAAGGTATGTGCTTTGTGAAAGACCAATGAGGCGTTTTGATCTATCTCTATAGATCTTAATACCTAATATGTAAGCAGCTTCTCCAAGGTCCTTCATTGAAAAACACTTATTCAAGTAGGCCTTGATACTTTCCAAGAGTTCTATATTATTTCCCATTATCAGCATGTCATCCACATACAGTATAAGAAATGCTATAGAGCTCCCACTCACTTTCTTGTAAATACAGGGTTCTCCATAAACCTGTACAAACCCAAACGCTTTAATCACCTCATTAAAGCGAATGTTCCAACTCCGAGATGCTTGCACCAGCCCATAGATGGAGCGCTGGAGCTTGCATACCTTGTTAGCATCTTTAGGATCGACAAAACCTTCCGGCTGCATCATATACAGTTCTTCCTTGAGGAAGCCATTAAGGAATGCCGTTTTGACGTCCATTTGCCAGATCTCATAATCATAAAATGCGGCAACTGCTAACATGATTCGGACAGACTTTAGCATCGCTACGGGTGAGAATGTCTCATCGTAGTCAACTCCTTGAACTTGTCGATAACCCTTAGCGACAAGCCGAGCTTTATAGGCGGTCACATTACCGTCTGCGTCAGTCTTCTTCTTAAAGATCCATTTATTTTCAATGGCTCGCTTATCATCAGGCAAGTCCACCAAAGTCCATACTTTGTTCTCATACATGGATCCTATCTCGGATTTCATGGCCTCAAGCCATTTTTCGGAATTCGGGCCCGCCATCGCTTCTTCATAGTTCGAAGGTTCACCGTTGTCCAACAACATGATCTCTAGGACAGGATTACCGTACCACTCTGGTGCGGAACGTGTCCTAGTGGACCTTCGAGAAGCAACTTGATCTGATGTTTCATGATCATCATCATTAACTTCCTCTCTAGCTGGTGTAGGCTCCACAGAAACAACTTCCTGTGCTGCGCTACTCCCCGGTTCGAGTGGAGGTACAATTACCTCATCAAGTTCTATTTTCCTCCCACTTACTTCTTTCGAGAGAAACTCTTTCTCGAGAAAGGATCCATTCTTGGCAACAAAGACTTTGCCTTCGGATCGTAGGTAGAAGGTATACCCAATAGTCTCTTTGGGATATCCTATGAAGACGCACTTTTCCACTTTGGGTTCGAGCTTCTCAGGTTGAAGTTTCTTCACATAAGCATCGCAACCCCAAACTTTTAGAAACGACAGCTTAGGTTTCTTTCCAAACCATAATTCATACGGTGTCGTCTCAACGGATTTAGACGGTGCCCTATTTAAAGTGAACGCGGCAGTCTCTAATGCATATCCCCAAAATGATAGCGGTAAGTCGGTAAGAGACATCATAGATCGCACCATATCCAATAGAGTGCGATTACGACGTTCAGACACACCATTTCGCTGAGGTGTGCCTGGCGGCGTGAGCTGTGAAACAATTCCACATTTCCTAAGGTGCGTGTCAAACTCGTGACTTAAATATTCTCCGCCACGATCAGATCGTAGGCATTTTATTTTCCTGTCACGTTGATTCTCGACCTCACTCTGAAATTCCTTGAACCTTTCAAAGGTTTCAGACTTGTGTTTCATTAAGTAGACATACCCATATCAGCTCAAGTCATCAGTGAGGGTGAGAACATAACGGTAGCCACCGCGAGCCTCGACACTCATTGGACCGCATACATCGGTATGTATTATCTCCAACAAGTCAGTTGCTCGCTCCATTGTTCCGGAGAACGGAGTTTTGGTCATCTTGCCCATGAGGCATGGTTCGCATGTGTCAAATGATTCGAAATCAAGTGACTCCAAAAGTCCATCAGCATGGAGCTTCTTCATGCGTTTGACACCAATATGGCCAAGACGGCAGTGCCACATGTAAGTGGGACTATCGTTATCAACTTTACACTTTTTGGTACTCACACTATGGACATGTGTAACATCACGTTCGAGATTCATCAGAAATAAACCATTGACCAGCGGGGCATGAGCATAGAACATTTCTCTCATATAAATAGAACAACCATTATTCTCGGATTTAAAAGAGTAGCCATCTCGTATCAAGCGAGATCCAGATACAATGTTCATGCTCAAAGCTGGTACTAAATAACAATTATTAAGGTTTAAAACTAATCCCGAAGGTAGATGTAGAGGTAGCGTGCCGACGGCGATCACATCGACCTTGGAACCATTCCCGACGCGCATCGTCACCTCGTCCTTTGCCAACCTTCGCTTATTCCGCAGCTCCTGCTTGGAGTTACAAATGTGAGCAACTGCACCGGTATCAAATACCCAGGAGCTACTACGAGCGCTGGTTAGGTACACATCAATAACAAGTATATCACATATACCTTTAACGTTGCCGACCTTCTTATCCGCTAAGTACTTGGGGCAGTTCCGCTTCCAGTGACCGGTACCCTTACAATAGAAACACTCAGTCTCAGGCTTGGGTCCATTCTTGTTCTTCTTCTTCCCGGCAACTTGCTTACCGGGCGCGGCAACAGCTTTGCCGTCCTTCTTAAAGTTCTTCTTACCCTTGCCTTTCTTGAAACTAGTGGTCTTGTTTACCATCAACACTTGATGCTCCTTTCTGATCTCGACCTCTGCTGATTTCAGCATCGAGTACAACTCAGGAATGGACTTCTCCATCCCCTGCATGTTGTAGTTCATCACAAAGCTTTTGTAGCTAGGTGGAAGCGACTGGAGGATTCTGTCAATGACTGAGTCATCCGGGAGATTAACTCCCAGCTGAGTCAAGCGGTTGTGAAGCCCAGACATCTTGAGGATGTGCTCACTAACAGAACTGTTCTCCTCCATCTTACAGCTGAAGAACTTGTCAGAGATGTCATATCTCTCGACTCGGGCATGAGCTTGGAAAACCAGTTTCAGCTCTTGGAACATCTCATATGCTCCGTGTTGCTCAAAACGCTTTTGGAGCCCCGATTCTAAACTGTAAAGCATGCCGCACTGAACAAGGGAGTAATCATCGCAGCGCGACTGCCAAGCGTTCGTAACGTCTTGGTCCGCTGGGAGAATGGGTGGGTCACCTAGCGGTGCATCAAGGACATACAATCTCTTGGAAGCTATGAGGATGATCCTCAAGCCACGGACCCAGTCCGTATAGTTGCTTCCATCATCTTTCAGCTTGGTTTTCTCTAGGAACGCGTTGAAATTGAGGTTGACATTTGCGTTGGCCATTGGATCTACAATATAGATATTAAAGGCAATTTTAGACTAAGTTCATGATAATCGAGTTCACATAATCAAATTATTCAATGAACTCCCACTCAGATAGACATCTCTCTAGTCATCTAAGTGACACATGATCCATGTCAACTAGCCCGTGTCCGATCATCACGTGAGACGGACTAGTCATCCATGGTGAACATCTCCATGTTGATCGTATCTTCTATACGACTCATGTTCGACCTTTCGGTCTTCCGTGTTCCGAGGCCATGTCTGTACATGCTAGGCTCGTCAAGTCAACCTAAGTGTTTCGCGTGTGTAAATCTGGCTTACACCCGTTGTATGCGAACGTTAGAACCTATCACACCCGATCATCACGTGGTGCTTCGGAACAACGATCCTTAGCAACGGTGCACAGTTAGGGTGAACACTTCTCTTGAAATTTTATTGAGAGATCATCTTATTTACTACCGTCGTTTTAAGCAAATAAGATGTAAACATGATAAACATCACATGCAATCAATATAGTGACATGATATGGCCAATATCATCTTGCTCCTATGATCTCCATCTTCGGGGCACCATGATCATCATTGTCACCGGCACGACACCATGATCTCCATCATCATGATCTCCATCATTGTGTCTTCATGAGGTTGTCTCGCCAACTATTACTTCTACTGCTATGGCTAACGCTTAGCAATAAAGTAAAGTAATTACATGGCGTTTGTGATTGACTCGCAGGTCATACAATAAATAAGACAACTCCTATGGCTCCTGCCGGTTGTCATAGTCATCGACATGCAAGTCGTGAACCCTATTACAAGAACATGATCAATCTCATACATCACAATGCATCACATCACATCCTTTTGGCCATATCACATCACACGGCATATGCTGCAAAAACAAGTTAGACGTTCTCTAATTTGTAGTTGCAAGTTTTTATGTGGTTGCTATAGGTTTCTAGCAAGAACGTTTCTTACCTACGTCAAAACCACAACGTGATATGCCAATTGCTATTTACCCTTCATAAGGACCCTTTTCATCGAATCCAATCCGACTAAGGTGGGAGAGACAGACACCCGCTAGCCACCTTATGCAACTAGTGCATGTCAGGCGGTGGAACCGGTCTCACGTAAGCGTACGTGTAAGGTTGGTCCGGGCCGCTTCATCCCACAATACTGTCGAATCAAGATAAGACTAGTAACGGCAAGCATATTAACAAAATCGACGCCCACAACTGCTTTGTGTTCTACTCGTGCATAGATTCTACGCATAGACCTAGCTCATGATGCCACTGTTGGGAGACGTAGTAGTAAATCAAAATTTTCCTACGTGTCACCAAGATCTATCTATGGAGAAACCAGCAACGAGAGGGGAGAGATTGCATCTTCATACCTTTGAAGATCGCTAAGCGGAAGCGTTACAAGAACGCGGTTGATGGAGTCGTACTCGCAGCGATTCAGATCGCGGTAGATCCGATCAAGTGCCGAACGGACGGCACCTCCGCGTTCAACACACGTGCAGCCCGGTGACGTCTCCAACACCTTGATCCAGCAAGGAGGAAGGAGAGGTTGGGGAAGGGCTCCAACAGCAGCACGACGGCGTGGTGGTGGTGGAGTAGCAAGGTATTCCGACAGGGCTTTGCCTAAGCGCTGCGGAGGAGGAAGAAGAGAGGTAGGGCTTCGTCGTGAGAGAGAGAGATCACATCCTGTTCTCAAAGGGCCAAAACCTCAAGTATATATAGTAGGAGGGAGAGGGAGGGCTGGCTTGGCCCCTCCTCCAAGGAGGAGAGGTTCGGCCGAAGTGGGGGAGGAGTCCACCTCCCACAAGGGAGGTGGATCTCCTCCTTTCAAACCCCTTTTGCCCTTATCTCTAGATCCCAGCCGCATGGGCCCTTCTAGGAGGTCTTGGCTGGCCCAATATGGGCTGGCACACCTCCTCTAAAGGCCCACTAAGTCCTCTGGTCGTCACACCCCTCCCGGGGGTCCTCCGGCACCCTCCCGGCACTCCCGGTACAATACCGATGAGCCCGAAAACTTTCCGGTGACCAAAACTGGACTTCCTATATATCAATCTTTACCTCCGGACCATTCCGGAGCTCCTCGTGACGTCCGGGATCTCATCCGGGACCCCGAACAACCTTCGGTAATCACGTATACCTTTTCCCTATAACCCTAGCGTCATCGAACCTTAAGTGTGTAGACCCTACGGGTTCGGGAGACACGTAGACATGACCGAGACACCTCTCCGGCCAATAACCAACAGCGGGATCTGGATACCCATGTTGGCTCCCACGTACTCCACGATGATCTCATCGGATGAACCACGATGTCAGGGATTCAATCAATCCCGTATACAATTCCCTTTGTCTATCGGTATGGTACTTGCCCGAGATTCGATCGTCGGTATCCCCATACCTTGTTCAATCTCGTTACCGGCAAGTCTCTTTAATCGTTCCGTAATACATCATCCCGTGACTAACTCCTTAGTCACATTGAGCTCATAATGATGATGTCTTACCGAGTGGGCCCAGAGATACCTCTCCGTCACACGGAGTGACAAATCCCAGTCTCGATTCGTGTCAACCCAACAGACACTTTCGGAGATACCCGTAGCGTACCTTTATAGCCACCCAATTACGTTGTGACGTTTGGCACACCCAAAGCATTCCTACGGTATCCGGGAGTTACACAATCTCATGGTCTAAGGAAATGACACTTGACATTGAAAAGCTTTAGCAAACGAACTACACGATCTTGTGCTATGCTTAGGATTGGGTCTTGTCCATCACATCATTCTCCTAATGATGTGATCCCGTTATCAACGACATCCAATGTCCATGGTCATGAAACCGAGACCATCTATTGATCAACGAGCTAGCCAACTAGAGGCTCACTAGGGACACGTTGTGGTCTATGTATTCACACATGTATTACGGTTTCCGGTTAACACAATTATAGCATGAACAATAGACAATTATCATGAACGAGGAAATACAATAATAACCATTTTATTATTGCCTCTAGGGCATATTTCCAACAAATAGGACTTCCTGTATATGAATCTTTACCTACGGACCATTCCGGAGCTCCTCGTGACATCCGAGATCTCATCCGGGACTCCGAACAACCTTCGGTCACCACCATACATAACTCTATTCTACCGAAACATCACCAAACCTTAAGTGTGCAGACTCTGCGGGTTCGAGAACTATGTAGACATGACCGAGACACCTCTATGGTCAATAACCAATAGCGGGACCTGGATGCCCATATTGGTTCCTACATATTCTATGAAGATCTTTATCGGTCGAACATCTATACAATAATTAAAGACAACCCTATGGCTCCTGCCGGTTGCCGTATTCACCGACGTGCAAGTCGTGAAAGTCTATACATCACATGATCATCTCATACATCGCATATATCTCATCATGTAATTGGCCATATCACATCACAACATACCCTGCAAAAACAAGTTAGACGTCCTCTAATTGTTGTTGCATGTTTTACGTGGCTGCTACGGGTATCTAGCAAGAACGATTCTCACCTACGCATAAACCACAACGGTGATACATAGATTGCTTTTCAACCTTCTCAAGGACCACCTTTGTCGGATCCGATCCAACTAAAGTGAGAGAAACTGTCACCCTCAAGCCATCTAAGCAACAAGTTGCGTCGAGGGAACCGGTCTCTCGTAAGCGTATGAGTAATGTTGGTCCGGGCCGCTTCATCTCTCAATCTTGCTAAACCAAAATCCGACCAAGGGAGGAAGCAATCTAAGCATCAACGCCCACAAACCTTTTGTGTTCTACTCGAGATCTCATCGAACCATCAACCTAGCTCATGATGCCACTGTTGGGGAATATTGCATGGGAATCAAAAAAATTCCTACGCACACGCAAACCTATCCATGGTGATGAGCATCTATGAGAGGGAGAGTGGATCTACATACCCTTGTAGATCGCTAAGCGGGAAGCGTTAAGAAACGCGGTTGGTGTAGTCGTACTTCTTCGCGATCCAAATGGCCGAGCGCCCCGCAATCTAATCACGAACCATCCCACGAACCAATCACGAACCGTTCTGCGATCTCGTCACGATCCGTCCCGCGATCCGATCACAAACGTCCCATGGCCTTGATCACGATCCTGCCGATCTAGTACCGAATGGACGACACCTCCGCGTTCAGCACACGTGCAGCTTGATGATGATCTCCACCGTCTTGATCCAGCAAGAGGAGGTGGAGAGGAGAAAGAGTTCACCGTCAGCATGACGGCACTCCGGTGATGGTGGTGGTGGAGCAATTCCGGCAGGGCTTCGCCTAAGCACTGTGGAAAACTAATCTAGAGGAGCACCGGTGGAACGGGTAGCACGTGGCCGTAATTTCTGCCAAAACACTAGCTATTCCACCAGTATATATAGGAGGAGAGGAGAGGAGAGGCAGACAAGGGCCTCTTGGTTCGGCCAAATAGGAGGGCGGAATCCTATTCCACCTCCAATCCCAGTTGGAGTAGGATTGCCTCCTATTGGCTGATTTTTGGCCTTTTTTCCTTTAGCCTTTTTTCTCCTATGCCATGGCCCTTTATAGGCTGATTTACCAGCCCACTAAGGGCTGGTTAATACTCTCCCACAGCCCATGGTCCCTCTAGGGTCGAAATACCCCTCGCGGAGGTCTCCCGGTACACTACCGGCACTCCCGATACACTACCGATGAGCCCGAAACTTTTCCGGCGACCAAACTGGGACGTCCTATATATGAATCTTTACCTCCGGACCATTCCAGAGCTCCTCGTGACATCCGGGATCTCATCTGGGACTCTGAAAAACCTTCGGTCACAACATACAAAACTCTATACTACCGAAACGTCACCGAACCTTAAGTGTGCAGACCCTGCGGGTTCGAGAACTATGTAGACATGACCGAGACACCTCTACGGCCAATAACCAATGGCGGGACCTGGACGTCCACATTGGTTCCTACATATCCTATGAAGATCTTTATCGGTCGAACCTCTATGTCAAGGATTCAGTTAATCCCGTATAACGCTCCCTTTGTTCTTCGGTATGTTACTTGCCCGAGATTCGATCGTCGGTATCTCTATACCTAGTTCAACCTCGTTACCGGCAAGTCTCTTTACTCGTTCCGTAATACAAGATCCCGCAACGAACAATTAGTCACATTGCTTGCAAGGCTCATTGTGATGTTGCATTACCGAGTGGGCCCCGAGATACCTCTCCGTCACACGGAGTAATAAATCCCAGCCTTGATCCATGCCAACTCAACAAACACCATCGAAGATACCTGTAGAGCACCTTTATAGTCACCTAGTTACGTTGCGATGTTTGATACACACAAGGAACTCCTTTGATATCCATGAGTTGCATGATCTCATGGTCATAGGAACATATACTTGACATGCGGAAAACAGTAGCAATAAACTGACACGATCATATGCTACGTTTGTAGTTTGGGTCTTGTTCATCACATCATTCTCCCAATGATGTGATCCCATTATCAAATGACATCACATGTCAATGGCTAGGAAACCCTGACCATCTTTGATCAACCAGCTAGTTCACTAGAGGCATACTAGGGACACAGTGTTGTCTATTTACCCACACATGCAATGTGTTTCCAATCACTACAATTATAGCATGGATAATAAATGATTATTATGAACAAGGAAATATAATAATAAACACTTTATATATTGCCTCTAGGGCATATTTGCAACACCAGTTAGGTTGCAACGTTTGATACACACAAGGTACTCCTCCGATGTCAGTGAGTTGCATGATCTCATGGTCATTGGAACAGATACTTGACATGCAGAAAACTGTAGCAATAAGCTGACACGATCATATGCTACGTTTATAGTTTGGGACTTGTCCATCCCATCATTTTCTTAAGGATGTGATCCCGTTATCACTGAGCTAGTCTATTAGAGGCATACTAGGGACATGGTGTTCTCTATGTATCGACACATGTATCTGAGTTTCCGATACATACAATTCTAGCATGGATAATAAACAATTGATGTGACGGTGGCCCGATCTTTCAATGAGAGTGGGGATAACTATCGATTTGGTGGATTTTGACCTTGATGATCCGGCTATACCGTACCCAACAATACGCCTCGATAATCGCTAAACCAATCTCCGATGGTTATTGACCTTGCCGTAGGCACGATAACCTGAACAACGAGGTTTGAGTTCCTGCAAGAAACCGAAAAACCGACAAGAACAATGATAATTGCAATCTGAAATTGTGGATAATGAACTAAGCACACAGACTAGATGAAAAGTTGGGGTTCCACTGTGGATCTGACAAGGCGGTAGTCCTACACATCTCATAGATGTGATTTGTAGCTAAAGCTAGACAATACAATAAAACCCAAGTCTAAACTCTAACCTAAGATAGCTATTTATTAAGGGTCATCATACGGCCGAATCTATTGACGTATTCCATCCGGACTGTAACCATCGTCTTCGAGTCAAATTGCAGGAGACTGAATGTTGCACGTCAAGTGCACCTGGTGCCCACGAGCGTGGCTGAATTTGGTCCTGACGCCTATGCTTCGGTCCTTCTGCATGTAGTGCATGTCCAGGTGCATGCACGTGACATGATGGATGGATGGAATTGTTTTGGTGAACATGCATGCTGTGTTGCTCCATCAGATTTTAATGCACAATTATCTTCATCTTTAATCTCTCCTTTATTCCCGAGAACAATTAAATCAAAACATGAGTGTAGCATCATATTGTCAATCAAATTATGTACACAAATGAGCGACTGTACCTGGCCATTTATTTGTCGTACGCGCGCTCTAGTCATAGGATCAAGTGGCATAATTGATGTGGGAGTTGCGGCACGCATAATAGTAGAAGAGATGTCCTCATCACCCCCCCCCGCCTTCTTGAATTGAAGTCGTCCTCAAAGGGTATCTCATCATCCTCACCCAAATAAGGCTTTAAATCTACAACATTTAAGGTGGGACTAACCCCAAAATCTGCAGGTAGATCAAGCTTATATGCATTGTCATTAAAAATTTTAAGCACTTTAAAAGGTCTATCTGCACGAGGCATTAATTTTGACTTTCGTAAATCGAGGAAACGGTCTTTTCGTAAATGCAACCATACTAAATCGCTTGGTTCAAATACAATACTTTTTCTACCCTGACTACCAACAAGTTTATACTTGGCATTCATGCGTTCAATATTTTTCGTAGTCTTCTCATGCATTTTTACTAACTCAGCTTGTTCTTTAGCATCTAGGTTTACCTTCTCCGAAGATGGAATAGGTAATAAATCAATTGGTGCATGAGGTATTAATCCATAAACAATCTCAAATGGGCATAATTTGTGGTAGAATGAACTGAGCGGTTATAAGCAAACTCTACATGAGGTAGACACTCTTCCCACATTTTTAAGATTTTTTTAAAAAACAGCCCTAAGCATAGTAGACAATGTACGATTAACCACTTCAGTTTGACCATCAGTTTGAGGAGGACATGTTGTACTAAATAAAAGCTTAGTCCCCAATTTTTTCCATAACACTCTCCAAAAGTGGCTAAGAAATTTTGTATTATGATCATAAACAAATGTATTTGGCACACGATGTAAACGAACAACTTCTTTAAAGAACAAATCAGCAATGTGAGTAGCATCGTCACTTTTATGACAAGGTATAAAATGTGTCATCTTAGAGAATCTATCGACCACCACAAATATACTATCCCTTCCCCGTCGGGTCCTAGGCAGCCTAATACAAAGTCCATAGATATATTTTCCCAAGGAGTGCTAGGAACAGGAAGAGGCATATATAAACCATGTGGGTTCAATCGTGACTTAGCTTCTTTGCATGTCGTGCAGCGTGTGACATATCTCTCCACATCCCTTCTCATTTTCGGCCAAAAGAAATGACCAGCAAGGATATCTTCTATCTTCTTGACACCGAAATGTCCCATAAGTACTCCTCCATGCGCCTCCTGTAACAACAAAAGACGAACAGAGCTATCTGGGATGCATAGCTTATTAGCACGAAAAAGAAATCCCTCATGAACGACGAACTTGTTCCACATTCTACCCTCTCTGCAATTGAGCAATATATCTCTAAAACCAACATCATTAGTGTATTGCTCTTTTAGAGTTTCAAATACAAAAACTTTAAAGCCAAGTTGTGATAACATGGTATAGCGTCTAGATAATGCATCGGCAATAACATTATCCTTCCCTTTCTTGTGCTTAATAACATAAGGAAAAGATTCAATAAATTCAACCCATCGTGCATGTCTACGATTCAGTTTGCTTTGACTTCTAATATGCTTGAGTGATTCATGATCAGAATGTATGAAAAACTCCTTAGGCCATAAATAACGTTGCCATGTCTCCAGAGTCCGAACTAGAGCATAAAGTTCTTTATCATATGTTGAATAATTCATACTAGGCCCACTGAGTTTTTCACTAAAGTATGCTACTGGTTTGCCTTCTTGCAAAAAAACATCGCCTAAACCAATGCCACTAGCATCACATTCTAATTCAAACATCTTATTAAAATGAGGTAATTGTAGCAATGGGGTGTGTGTGAGCTTATCTTTAAGAATATTGAAGGCTTCCTCTTGTGCATCGCTCCAAACAAATGGCATGTTTTTCTTTGTGAGCTCATTGAGCGGTCCTGCGATGGTACTAAAATCCTTCCTGAACCGCCGGTAGAACCCAGCAAGTCCGAGAAAACTCCATACTTGTGTGACCGAGTGAGGGGTCGGCCAACTCTGGATTGCTTCAACCTTGGCTTTATCAACTTCAATTTCCTGCGCTGTCACAACATAGCCAAGAAAAGAGACTCGATCCATGCAAAAAGTGCACTTTGCAATGTTAGCAAATAAACGTGCATCACGTAGAGAAGAGAAAACATCACGCAAATGGTCTAAGTGTTCCTCTAGTGACCTACTATAAATCAAAATATCATCAAAGCATACTACCACAAACCGTCCAATGAAAGCTCACAAAACTTCATTCATTAGTGTTGTGAAAGTACTAGGTGCATTAGTCAATCCAAAAGGCATAACTGACCACTCATATAAACCAAATTTAGTTTTGAAAGCAGTTTTCCATTCATCACCTAGTTTCATACAAATTGGATGGTAGCCACTATGCAAGTCAACTTTAGAAAACACAGCTGAGCCACTAAGTTCATCAAGCATGTCATCTAATCGAGGAATAGGATGGCGATATCGAATTGTAATGTTATTAATGGATCTACAATCAACACACATACGTGAAGTACCATCTCTTTTGGAACAATTAAAATGGTACATCACATGGACTAAGTGATTCGCTAATGTAACCTTTGTCGAGTAGTTCTTGAACTTGACGCTGAATCTCTTTGGTCTCCTCTGGATTAGTATGGTACAATGCACGATTGGGAAGTGAGGCACCCGGTATCAAGTCAATTTGGTGTTCAATTCCTCTCATAGGTGGCAGACCTAGTGGTACTTCCTTTGGAAAAACATCACGATACTCCTGCAAAAGGTTAGGAACAACAGGCGGCAAAGAAGAAGGCATATCGTCAAATGAAAACAAAACTTCTTTGCAAACAAGTGCATAACATTCATCATTGTGAGCATCTAACGCGAAGATTTCAGCACGTGTTGCTAAAAAAGAATCACCTTTCAATTTAATTTCTTTAGATGTACTAGGATCAGATTTGTGCATCTTATTAAATTGTTCTAATTCATCAATGACTTTTTGATTTTCAGATTTAGTATGCTTAGTATGTGTGTTTCTAATAGCCCTAGCAAGATCATCTTTTAAAATTTGCTCAGGAGACATAGGGTGTAGAATGATTTTCGTTCCTTTATGTGTAAGAGTGTACTAATTAGTCCTACCATCGTGTAAACATTGTTTATCATACTGCTATGGCCTTCCTAGTAACATTGAACAAGCTTGCATAGGCACAATATCGCAGTCAATAGTATCATGGTATGAACCTAAAGAAAAAGGAACTCTCACCATGCGTGTTACCTTTACTTTTCCACCATCATTAAACCATTAAATGTAGTACGGATGTGGATGTTGTCAGGAAGGTAGGGAGAGCTTCTCAACCATGTCAATGCTTGCTACATTGCTACAACTCCCTCCATCAATGATTATGCGAACGAAACGCTCCTTGACGACTCCTTTGATGTGGAAGAGGTTGTGACATTGATCTTTTGTTGCTTTCATGATCTGAGCACTAAGGACAAGATGTGATATAAGACTCATGTACTTATCAGCGTCTTCGGCGGTCACATGTTCTTCCTCTTGTGCCGGTCTGGTGTCTTTGTCTTCATGTGCAGGGAGCAAAGCATATGTTTCCTCATCAAAATCACTAGCAGAGTCATACTCACCGTCTTGACAAATGATCAAGACACGCTTATTAGGGCAATCCTTCATGACATGGCCAAATCCCTTACAAGTATGGCACTGGATATCCTTTGTTCTGTTGGAGGAAGTAGATGATGATGACAAACATTTTGTTGGAGTTGGTGGAGTACTTTTCATTGATATCGGAGTGTGTGATGCTGAAGTTGATGAAGTAGGCCCTGAGTGAAAGGTTGCGGGTGTTGTTGTAGAGGTGAAAGTGGATGGGGCAGCAGAGGTGCGTGGCGCCCATGTGGAAGTACGACCTACAGAAAAATTAGAACGCATTCTCGAAAGACCCTGCACTTCATGTTCGTCATGTATAGCAAGATGGAATAAACAGGTCACCGAATTATAATCCTTATAAGCAAGTATGTCATAAATTCCTCTATTCAAACCACCCAAGAACATAGCCATAGAAGCTTCCTCTATCTCAACTAAACCACAACGTAACATGCCCATTTGCAATTCTTGATAATAGTCTTCCATAGATTTAGATCCTTGGTTCAAGCATTGTAGTTTATTTAGCAAGTCACGTTCATAATATCCAGGAACAAACCAGTGTCGCATTATTAATTTCAAAGTTTCCCAAGTGGCAGTAATATTATTAGGATGTTTGCGACAATGTTCTCTCCATCAAACAGAAGCAAAATCACTAAACTCACTAGTGGCGGCCTAACTCTTTTATCTGCAGGGAAATCATGGCAAGTAAAATTTTGATCAACTAATAAATCCTAGTCAAGATAAATATCCGGATCATATTTCCCGTCAAAAGGAGGTATAACAAATTTAATTCTACCTAAAGAGTCATCATGGCCACGTACCTCAGGACGACGGTGTCGTCCCATACCTTGTTGATTGTTGCGTTGTCGATGATGATCACGATCATTGTTATAGTTAACTCCATCAGGATCCTCGGAATCACCATAATAGTTGTCATCTTGGATGTCCTCATGGGGCCTAGATACCAAGGTGGCATTGCAAGGACGGGGCTGGTCGACGGCATCGGTGTATGAAAGAGGGTGGCTCATGTCCCTTGGGAGCACCCGACGAGCTTGGTGTAAACCTGTGTTGGTGGCGAGAAGACGTGGAGCAGCAGCGGGGGCGGCAATCTGTCGGGCATCCCGAGCATCTAGACGTTTGATAATAGCTGCAAGTGTTTGAGTAAATGTCTCATTGCTATCCTCGATCGACTTATCAAGTGCGCCCTCGAATGTCGTGAATCGTTCGGTGTATGCACGGACATCCTCCTCAAGGCGTGCCATGGTGGTTTTCACATTGTATTACTCACCTGCCCATTGGGGACGTTGCATGGGAAACAAAAAATTTCCTATGCACACGCAAGATCTATCTATGGTGATGAGCATCTACAAGAGGGAAAGTGGATCTCCATACCCTTGTAGATCGCTAAGCGGGAAGCGTTAAGAAACACGGTTGGTGTAGTCGAACGTCTTCACGATCCAAATCACCGAGCATCCCGCGATCTCATCATGATCCGTCCCGCAATCCAATCACGATCAGTCCTGTGACTCATCACGATCCGTCCAGCGATCTCATCACGAACCGTCTTGCGATCTTGATCACAGTCCATCCGATCTAGCGCCGAACAGACGACACCTGCGCGTTTAGAACACGTACAGCTCGATGACGATCTCCGCCTTCTTGATCTAGCAAGAGGGAGCGTATAGGTAGAAGAGTTCTCTGGCAGCGTGACGGCGCTCCGGCGATGGTGGTGGAGCTATTCCGGCAGGGCTTCGCCTAAGCAGTGTAGAAATCCGATCTAGAGGAGAAACTATGCACTAGAGGAACGGGTAGCACGTGGCTGAAAATCTGGTGAAAAAAAACCCTAAAACCTCTAGTATATATAAGAGGAAGATAGGAGGAGGCTTGGATCTCAAATAGTAAGCCCTTGGGTCGGCCGAACCAAGTAGGAGAGGTGGAATCCACCTCCAATCCTAGTAGGACTAGGATTCATCCTCTTTTTCCCTTTTTCCACCTTTTTCTCTTTGGGCTTTTCTTGCCAGCCTCATGGACCTTGTGTGGGACTTCCACCAGCCCACAAAAGGCTGGTATTCACTCTCCCACAACCCATGTAGCCTCTTGGGTCGAAATACCCCTCCCGATGGTCTCCCGGTACACTATGGGCACTCCCGGTACAGTACCGGTACTCCCGGTACACTACCGGTGAGCCCGAAACTTTTCCGGCGACCAAAATAGGACTTCCTATATATGAATATTTACCTCCGGACCATTTCGGACCTTCTCGTGATGCCCGGAACTCATCCGGGACTCCGAACAACCTTCGGTCACCACCATACATAACTCTATTCTGCCGAAACGTCACCAAACCCTAAGTGTGCAGACCCTGTGGGTTCGAGAACTATGTAGACATGACCGAGACACCTCTACGGTCAATAACCAACAGCGGGACCTAGATGCACATATTGGTTCCTACAAGTTCTACGAAGATCTTTATCGGTCAAACCTCTATGTCAATGATTCGGTATGTTACTTGCCCGAGATTCGATCGTCGGTATCTCCATACCTAGTTCAACCTCGTTACCGGCAAGTCTCTTTACTCGTTACGTAATACAAGATCCCATGACTAACACTTAGTCACATTGCTTGCAAGGCTCATTGTGATGTTGCATTACCGAGTGGGCTCTGAGATACCTCTCTGTCATACAGAGTAACAAATCCCAGTCTTGATCCATGCCAACCCAACAGACACCCTCGAAGATACTTATAGAGCACCTTTATAGTCACCCAGTTACGTTGCGACGTTTGATACACATAAGGCACTCCTCCGGTGTCCGTGAGTTGCATGATCTCATGGTCATAGGAACATATATATACTTGACATGTAGAAAACAGTAGCAATAAACTCACACGATCATATGCTACATTTGTAGTTTGGGTCTTGTCCATCACATCATTCTCCTAATGATGTGATCCCGTTATAAAATGACATCTTATGTCCATGGCTAGGAAACCTTAATCATCTTTTGATCAACGAGCTAGTCTCTTAGAGGCATACTAGGGACATGGCTTTGTCTATGTATCCACACATGCATCTAAGTCTCCGATCAATACAATTATAGCATGGATAATAAACGATTATCACGAACAAGGAAATATGATAATAACTAATTTATTATTGCCTCTAGGGCATATTTCCAACAGTCTCCCACTTTCACTAGAGTCAATAATCTCGGTCACATCACCATGTGATTCGCATTGTTATGAATCTAACACCCCATGAGTTCTGGGCTCGATCATGCTTTGCATGTGAGAGAGGTCTTATAGTCAATGGGTCTGCGACATTCAGATCCGTGTGTACTTTGCAAATCTCTATGTCAAAGCACAAACACTGCTACCACACTCCACTTGGTACTACTCCAAACGACTGCTCCACTATACGTATCTAGATTGCTACTACGAGTCATCCGGATTGGTGTTAAAGCTTGTATCGACGTAACTCTTTACGACGAACTCTTTATCACCTCCATAATCGAGAAACATCTCCTTAGTCTTTTAGTTACTAAGGATAATCTTGACCGCTGTCTAGTGATCCACTTCTGGGTCACTCTTGTACCCCCTGACGGATTCATGGCAAGGCACACACAGGTGCGGTACACAACATTGCATACTGTACAGAGCCTATGGCTAAGGCGTAGGGGACGATGTTCGTCCTTTCTCTTTATTCTGCCGTGGTAGAGCTTTGAGTCTCACTCAACTTCACACCTTACAAATCAAGCGAGAACTCTTTCTCTGATTGATCCATTTTCAACTCTTTCAAAATCTTGTCAAGGTATCTACTCATTGAAAGTCTCATCAAGCATCTTGATCTATCTCTATAGATCTTGATGCTCAACAATTAGGTAGCTTTATCCAGGTCTTCCTTTGAAAAACACTTTTCAAACAACCGTTTATGCCTTCTAGAAATTCTACATTATTTCCGATCAACAATATGTCATCCACATATACTTATCAGAAACTCTATAGTGCCCGCACTCACTTTATTGCAAATACAAGTTTCTCATAAACTTTCTATAGACTCAAAAACTATGATCACCTCATCAAAGTGCATATTCCAACTCCGAGATGGTTGCTTTAGTCCATAGAAGGATCACTGAAGCTTGCTCACCTTTTAGCATCCTTAGGACTGACAAAACCTTCTGGTTGTATGACATACAACCTTTCCTCAAGTAAAACGTTAAGGAAACGATGTTTTTACATCCATCTAGCAGATTTCATAATTGAAAAATGCAGCAACTGCTAACATAATTCCAACAGACTTTAGCACCACTATGAGTGAGAAAGTCTCATCGTAGTCAACTCCTTGAACTTGCCAGAAACTTCTTTGCGACAAGTCGAGCTTTATAAATGGTGACATTCACCATTAGCGTCTATCTTCATTTTAAAGATCCATTTGTACTCAACGACCTGCCGTCCAATGAGCAAGTCTACCAAAGTCTATACTTGGTTCATACATGGATACTTTTCTCGGATTTCATGGCCTCTAATCATTTTTCGGAATCCAGGCCCATCATCGCTTCGCCATAGCTCGTAGGTTCATCGTTGTGCAACAACATGACCTCCAAGACAGGGTTGACGTACCGCTCATGACCAGTACACATCCTTGTCGACATACGAGGTTCGATAGTAACTTGATCCTGAAGCTTCATGATCATCATCATTAACTTCCTCTTCAACTAACGTAGGCTCCACAGAAACATCTTTCTGCGCTGCGCTACTCTCTGGTTGAAACAAAGGTTCAACAACCTCATCAAGTTCTATCGTCCTCCCATTCAATTCTTTCGAGAGACACTTTTCCTCGAGAAAGGACCCATTTTAGAAACAAACATTTTATGCTTGGATCTGAGATAGAAGATTCACCCAACTGTTCTTAGGGTATTCTATGAAGATGCATTTCTCCGCTTTGGGTTCGACCTCATTAGGTGAAAACATTTTCCACACAAGCGTCGCCGCCCCAAACATTAAGAAATGAAAGCTTAGGTTTCTATCAAACCATAATTCACATGGTGTCATCTCAACGGATTTAGATGATGCCCTATTTAAAGTGAATGTAGCTGTCTCTAACGCATAACCCCAAAATCATAGTAGTAAAACGATAAGAGACATCATAGCACACACCATATCCATTGAACCACTTGCCCGCTCCATCAATTCGGAAAATGGGGTCCTTAGTCATCTTGCCCAAAAGGCATGGTTGGCATGTCTCAACCAATTCGAAATCGAATGAGTCCAAAGATCCATCGACATGGAGTTTCTTCATGCGCTTTATACCAATATGACATTTAGTGGCAGTGCCACAAGTATTGTTGGGATACGTAGTAGCAAATCAAAATTTTCCTACGTGTCACCAAGATCTATCTATGGAGAAACCAGCAACGAGAGGGTAGAGATTGCAACTTCATACCTTTGAAGATCCCTAAGCGGAAGCGTTACAAGAACGCGGTTGGTGGAGTCGTACTCGAAGCGATTCAGATTGCGATGGACTCCGATCTTAGCACCGAACAACGGTGCCTCCACGTTCAACACACGTGCAGCCCGGTGACATCTCCAACGCCTTGATCCAGCAAGGAGGAAGTAGAGGTTGGGGAAGAGCTCCTGCAGCACGATGGCGTGGTGGAGGTGGAGCTGCGTGGTACTCCGGCAAAGCTTCGCTAAGCACTACAGAGAACGAGGAGAGGAGGAGGTAGGGCTGCGCCTGAGAGAGAGGGAGAACCGTGTCTCTGGCAGCCCAAAACCCCACATATATATAGGGGGAAGGAGGAGGAGGGTCCGTGCCCTAGGGTTTCCACCCTAGGGTGGTGCGGCAGCCTCCTGGAGGTTATGTGGCCGGCGGCCAGGGCAGGTAGGGGTGGAGGCGCCCTAGGGTGGGCCTTAAGGCCCATCCACGCCTAGGGTTTGCCCCCTCCACCTCTTGCTGCGCCTTGGGCTGCTTGTGGGGGGCGCACCAGCCCACCTAGGGGCTGGTTCCCTCCCACTTGTGGCCCAAGCATCCCTCCGGGGTTGGTGGCCCCACTTGGTGGACCCCCGGAACCCTTTCGGTGGTCCCGATACACTACCGGTGACACCCAGAACACTTCCGGTAACCAAATCCTCACTTCATATAAATCAATCTTCGTCTCCGGATCATTCCGGGACTCCTTGTGACGTCCAAGATCTCATCCGGGACTCTGAACAACCTTCGGTAACCACGTACACTATTTCCCTATAACCCTAGCGTCATCGAACCTTAAGTGTGTAGACCCTACGGGTTCGAGAGACACGTAGACATGATCAAGACACCTCTCTGGTCAATAACCAACAATGGGATCTGGATACCCATGTTGGCTCCTATGTAGTCCACGATGATCTCATCAAATGAACCACGATGTCAGGGATTCAATCAATCCCGTATACAATTCCCTTTGTCTATCGGTATGGTACTTGCCCGAGATTCGATCGTCGGTATCCCTATACCTTGTTCAATCTCCTTAAAGGCAAGTCTCTTTACTCGTTCCGCAATACATCATCCCGTGGCTAACTCCTTAGTCACACTGAGCTCATTATGATGATGTCTTACCGAGTGGGCCCAGAGATACCTCTTCGTCACACGGAGTGACAAATCCCAGTCTTGATTCGTGTAAACCCAACAGACACTTTCGAAGATACCCGTAGTGTACCTTTATAGCCACCCAGTTACGTTGTGACGTTTGTCACACCCAAAGCATTCCTATGGTATCCGGGAGTTACACAATCTCATGGTCTAAGGAAACGATACTTGACATTGAAAAGCTTTAGCAAACGAACTACACAATCTTGTGCTATGCTTAGGATTGGGTCTTGTCCATCACATCATTCTCCTAATGATGTGATCCCGTTATCAACGACATCCAATGTCCATGGTCATGAAACCGTGACCATCTGTTGATCAACGAGCTAGCCAACTAGAGGCTCAGTAGGGACATGTTGTGGTCTATGTATTCACACATGTATTACGGTTTCCGGTTAACACAATTATAGAATGAATAACAGACAATTATCATGAACTAGGAAATACAATAATAACCATTTTATTATTGCCTCTAGGGCATATATCCAACAAGTATGTGGTACTATCATTATTAACTTTGTATCTTTTGGCATCAATGTTATGAACATGTGTATTACGATGAAGATTTCAACAAACCATTCTCACTGGGTGCATGACCATTGAAGGTATTATTCATGTAAACAGAATAACCATTATTCTCTAATTTAAATGAATAACCGTGGTGTAATAAACACGATCTAATCATGTTCATGCTCAACGCAAAACACCAAATAATATTTATTTAGGTTTGTTACTAATCCCGAAGGTAGAGAGAGCGTGCGATGCTGATCACATCAACCTTGGAAACATTTCCAACACACATCGTCACCTCACCCATAGCTAGTTCTCCGTTTATTCCGTAGCTTTTATTTCGAGTTACTAACATTTAGCAACCGAACCGGTATCCAATACCCAGGTGCTACTAGGAGTACTAGCAAGGTACACATCAATAACACGTATATCAAATATACTTCTGTCGATGTTGCCAGCCTTCTTATCTACCAAGTATCTAGGGTTGTTCCGCTTCAGCGACCGCTCAACTCATAATAGAAGCACTTAGTCTCGGGTTTGGGTTCAACTTTGGGTTGCTTCACTAGAGCAGCAACTTTCTTGCCATGCATGAAGTTTCCCTCCTTGCCCTTGCCCTTCTCGAAACTAATGGTTTTACTAACCATCAACACTTGATGCTCCTTCTTCATTTCTACCTTCGCGTTGTCAAACATCGCGAATAGCTCAGGGATCATTATTTCTATCCCTGGCATTTTATAGTTCATCACCAAGTTCTAGTAGCTTAGTGACAGCGACTTGGAGAAATATATCAATCACTATCTTATCTGGAAGATCAACTCCCACTTGATTCAAGCGATTGTAGCACCCAGCAATCTGAGCACATGCTCAACGATTAAGCTATTCTCTTTCATCTTGTAGGCAAAGAATCTTGTTGGAGATCTCATATCTCGCAACACGGGCACAAGCCTAAGATCCTAATTTCAGCTCTTAGAAACATCTGATATGTTCCGTGACATTCAAAACGTTTTGGAGCCTCAATTGTAAGCCATAATGCATGACACACTAAACTATCAAGTAGTCATCAGAACGTGCCTGTCAGATGTTCACAACATTTACAGACGACGCTAGAGGGGTTGACGCACCGAGCGGTGCATTAAGGACATAAGCCTTCTATGCAGCAATGAGGACAATCCTCAAATCACAGACCCAGTCCGCAATACTGCTACCATCATCTTTCAACTCTATTTATCTAGAAACATATAAAAATTCAAGGGAGCTACAACGCGAGCTAGTAATCTACAACATAATTTGCAAAGACACTACTGACTATGTCCAAATTCACCAACTCAAGTCCGGTCATCACGTGAGTTGAGGTGGCTGCAATGGTGAACATCATCATGTTGATCATATCTACTATATGACTCATGTTCGACCTTTCGGTCTCTTGTGTTCCGAGGCCATGTCTATACATGCTAGGCTCGTCAGGTTTAACCCGAGTGTTCTGCATGTGCAACACTGGCTTGCACCCGTTGTATGTGAACGTAGAGTCTATCACACCCGATCATCACGTGGTGTCTCAACACGACGAACTTTCTCAACGGTGTACACTCGGGGAGAACACAATTTATCTTGAAATTAAGTGAGGGATCACCTTATAATGCTACCGTCGTCCTAAGCAAAACAAGGTGCATAAAAGGATTAACATCAGATGCAAATCATAAGTGACATCATATGGCCATGAACTTGTGCTTTTGATCTCCATCTAGAAAGCACCGGAACGATCTCCATCGTCACCGGCACGAAAACATGATCTCCATCATCTTGATCTCCATCAACGTGTCACCATCGGGGTTGTCGCACCCAACATGCTTCTGTTACTATTGCTACCGTAGCGATAAAGTAAAACATTACATAGCGCTTAATGATTGACATGTAGGTCATACAATAATTAAAGACAACCCTATGGCTCCTACCGGTTGCCTTACTCATCGACATGCAAGTCGATAATCTATACATCACATGATCATCTCATACATCACATATATCACATCATGTAATTGGCCATATCATATCACAACATACCCTGCAAAAACAAGTTAGACGTCCTCTAATTATTGTTGCATGTTTTACGTGGCTGCTACGGGTATCTAGCAAGAACAATTCTCATCTACGCAAAAACCACAACGGTGATACACTAGTTGCTTTTCAACCTTCTCAGGGACAGCCTTTGTCGAATCCGATCCAACTAAAGTGAGAGAAACTGGCACCCGCAAGCCATCTATGCAACAAGTTGCGGTCGAGGGAACCGGTCTCCCGTAAGCGTATGAGTAATGTTGGTCTGGGCCGATTCATCTCAAAATATCGCTGAACCAAAACACGACCAAGGGAGGAACCAATCTAAGCATCAACGCCCACAAACTCTTTGTGTTGTACTCGATATCTCATCTACACATAGACCTAGCTCTGATACCACTGTTGGGAAACGTTGCATGGGAAAAAAAAATCCTACGCACACGCAAGATCTATCCATGGTGATGAGCATCTACGAGAGGGATAGTGGATCTACATACTCTTCTAGATTGCTAAGCGGGAAGCGTTAAGAAATGCAGTTGGTGCAGTCGAACGTCTTCACGATCCAAATCGCCGAGCATCCCGTGATCTCATCACGATCCGTCCCGCGATCCTATCACGATCCACCCCGTGAACTCATCACGATCCGTCTTGCGATCTCATCACGATCCGTCTCACAATCTTGATCATGGTCCTTCCGATCTAGCGCCGAACGAACGACACCTCCGCGTTCAACACACGTAGAGCTCGATGACGATCTCCGCCTTCTTGATCTAGAAAGAGGGAGCGGAGAGGTAGAAGAGTTCTCCGGCAGCGCGGTGGTGCTTCGGTGATGGTGGTGGATCTATTCCGGTAGGGCTTTGCCTAAGCATTGCAGAAATCCGATCTAGAGGAGAAACTATGCACTAGAGGAACGGGTAGCACGTGGCTTAAAATCTGATGCAAAAAACCCTAAAACCTCTAGTGTATATAATAGGAAGACAGGAGGAGTCTTGTCTCTAAAAGAGCCAGCCCTTGGGTCGGCCGAACCAAGTAGGAGAGGTGGAATCCACCTCCAATCCTAGTAGGACTAGGATTCATCCTATTTTTGCCTTTTCCCACCTTTTTCACTTTGGCCTTTTTCTTCCCAGCATCATGGGCCTTGTGTGGGACTTCCACCAGCCCACAAAGGGCTGGTATCCACTCTACCACATCCCATGTAGCCTCTTGGGTTGAAATACCCCTCCCGATGGTCTCCCGGTACACTACCGGCACTCCTGGTACACTACCTGTACTCCCGGTACACTACCGGTGAGCCCGAAACTTTTCCGGCGACCAAAATAGGACTTCATGTATATGAATCTTTACCTACGGACCATTCCGGAGCTCCTCGTGACATCCGCGATCTCATCCGGGACTCCGAACAACCTTCGGTCACCACCATACATAACTCTATTCTACCGAAACGTCACCAAACCTTAAGTGTGCAGACCCTGCGGGTTCGAGAACTATGTAGACATGACCGAGACACCTCTATGGTCAATAACCAATAGAGGGACCTGGATGCCCATATTGGTTCCTACATATTCTATGAAGATCTTTATCGGTCGAACCTCTATGTCAAGGATTCAGTTAATCCCGTATGATGTTTCCTTTGTTCTTTAGTATGTTACTTGCCCGAGATTCGATCATCGGTATCTCCATACCTAGTTCAACCTTGTTACCGGCAAGTCTCTTTACTCGTTCCGTAATACAAGATTCCGTGACTAACACTTAGTCACATTGATTGCAAGGTTCATTGTGATGTTGCATTACCGAGTGGGCCCTGAGATACCTCTCTGTCATACGGAGTAACAAATCCCAGTCTTGATCCATGCCAACCCAACAGACACCCTCGGAGATACTTGTAGAGCACCTTTATAGTCACCCAGTTACGTTGCGATGTTTGATACACATAAGGCACTCCTCCGGTGTCCGTGAGTTGCATGATCTCATGGTCATAGGAACATATACTTGACATGTAGAAAACAGTAGCAATAAACTGACACGATCATATGCTACATTTGTAGTTTGGGTCTTGTCCATCACATCATTCTCCTAATGATTTGATCCCGTTATCAAATGACATCTTATGTCCATGGCTAGAAAACCTTAACTATCTTTTGATCAACGAGCTAGTCTATTAGAGGCATACTAGGGACATGGCTTGGTCTATGTATCCACCTATGCGTCTAAGTCTCCCTCAATACAATTATAGCATGGATAATAAACAATTATCAGGAACAAGGAAATATGATAATAACTAATTTATTATTGCCTCTAGGGCATATTTCTAACATTGCCATGGTTAGGATGGAGAAAAAACAAAATCACAAGGATAGTGCTCCTACAATAACTACGGTGAGGTGGTGGAAAATTCTCTCAACTCGCTAGCAATGACTAAGCCCTTACCAGTACTTACCGTGCTATAGTGGTTGTCGGCCGTTGGCGATGTCAAAAGTTATCAAAATAATGATCTAGCGATTGCCAAGTGACCGAACAAGATACAATATAGGAAGTGAAGCTTGGTGAGGGTTTTCTCAACTCACAATATGTGGCACAATTAAGCAAAAAGTAATGCAAGCTGAATAATTGCTCAAACTCCTAACTAGTGCTGACAGTCGACTAGTAAAAGAGAAAACAATCTAAGCCCAGATACTGAATCAAATGAATGAAACGCGTCAAGAAAAATATATGTTGGTTCGAAGTGGTGAGAGACACGTGAGTGTATAACAAGACTTAAAATAGATGATTTGGTGTGGTGATGAAGCGCGTAACAGTATAAAGAATATCAGGAATATAAATAGATGTATTTTGTTTTCCCAAAACAGATGCTATGGCCGGCCTGGATGTTTGCACTTTTTCCACTCTTTTTTCTTCTTTTTTAGCTCGCTCTTTTTTTTCTTACCAGGCCGGTTAGCAAACAAGACAAAGACGGAAACGTTCCAAAACAACTTGAGTGCTTACTCTTGCCGGAACCGTATAGTACTAGAGATCAAAAGGTCAACTAGGCAGGAGAAAAGCAAGACACAACTTGTGTGTGTGATGGAACGTGTGCTGCGAACTCTTGCACTAAACAAGTAATGATTTATTGCTAACCTGATGGAATTGAGATGCTTGATCGCTGCGGCGGAAGGCTGGGGCGTGGGCGCGGCAGTAGTGGCAGCACAGAAACAATTGATTAAGGCCGATGGGACATGGCTACAGGTGCAGCTGGCTCAGATGCGTGTGCGCTACTGAATACCGACAAAAAACGACGGACGGTGCGGAATAAAAGAAACTGATGAACACAGAACTTAACAGTAGACACGGTGCACAGTCGATGCGGCGGGCGGATGGACTGGTGAGATGTTTGTATGCGCGTAATAATGCAATTTTTTATAGACGACGGACGAGTTTGTGGCAGAAAAATATGATGGACAAAAACAAAGTGCAATCTAGTAGACAATTTTCTTACAAACTAATCTAAACGAGCACTAATCTAAGATGAATGTAACCAAAGATTCAACAAAGAAAATACTAGATGCAAAAATTGCTAAAGTCTAAAAATATAGGCGTAAAGGATGAACTAATGTATATTGTTTTTTGGTTTTTGTGGGTTGTAGGACGGAAAAATAAACTAATCTAATAAAACTGTAAATCTCTCACCGATAAACGTGAAAACTGATACCACTTGATGTGACGGTGACCCGATCTTTCGATGAGAGTGGGGATAACTATCGATTTGGTGGATTTTGACCTATACGATACGGATATACCGTACCCGACGATACGCCTCGACAATCGCTAAACCAATCTCCGATGGTTATTGACCTTGTCGTAGGCATGATCACCCTTAACAACGAGGTTTGAGTTCCTGCAAGCAACCGAAAAACCGGCAAGAACAATGATAATTGCAATCAGAAAATGCGGATAATAAACTGAGCACACAAACTAGATGAAAAGTTTGGGTTCCACTATGGATCTGACAAGGCGATAGTCCTACACGTCTCGTAGATGCGATTTGTAGCTAAAGCTAGACAATACAATAAAACTCGAGCCTAAACTCTAACCTAAGATAGCTGTTTATTAAGGATCATCGTACGTCCGAATCTATTGACGTATTCCATTCGGACTGTAACCATCGTCTTCAAGTCAAATAGCAGGAGACTGAACATTGCACGTCAAGTGCACCTGGTGCCCACGAGCGTGGCTGAATTTGGTCCTGACGCCTGTGCTTCGGTCCTTGTGCACGTAATGCATGTGCAGGTGCATGCACGTGACATGATGGATGGATGGAATTGTTTTGATGAACATGCATGCTGTGTTGCTCCATAAGATTTTAATGCACAATTATCTTCATCTTTAATCTCTCCTTTATTCTTGAGAACAATTAAATCAAAACATGAGTGTAGCATCATATTGTCAATCAAATTATGTATGCAAATGAGCGATAGTACCTGGCCATTTATTTGTCATACGCGCGCTCTAGTCATAGGACCAAGTGGCATGACTGATGTGGGAGTTGCGGCAGGCGTAATAGTAGAAGAGATGTCCTCATCAACGATTATCTTGAATAAGAAAATATGATAATAACTAATTTATTATAGCCTCTAGGGCATATTTCCAACATCAAAGACATATAGTTTCTTGGAACCTATGAGGATGATCCTCAAGTTACGGACCCAGTCCGTATAGTTGCTTCCATCGTCTTTCAGCTTGGTTTTCTCTAGGAACACGTTGAAGTTGAGGGCAACATTAGCATGGGCCATTGGATCTACAAGATAGATTGTAAAGACAATTTTAGACTATGTTCATGATAATTAAGTTCATATAATCAAATTATTTAATGAACTCCCACTCAGGTAGACATCCCTGTAGTTATCTAAGTGATACATGATCCATATCGACTAGGCCGAGTCCGATCATCTCGTGAGACGGACTAGTCATCAATGGTGAACATCTCCATGTTGAACGCATCTACTATACGACTCATGTTCGACCTTTCAGTCTCTCGTGATCCGAGACCATGTTTGTACATGCTAGGCTCGTCAAGTCAACCTAAGTGTTTCGCGTGTGTAAATCTGGCTTACACCCATTGTATGTGAATGTTAGAATCTATCACACCCGATCATCACATGGTGCTTCAAAACAACGAGCCTTCGCAACGGTGCACACTTAGGAGGAACACATTAGTGATGGATCATCTTATTTATGCTACCATCATTCTATGAAAATAAGATGTAAAAACATGATAAACATCACATGCAAATCATAAAGTGACATGATATGGCCAATATCATCTTGCGTCTTTGATCTCCATATTCTGGGCGCGACATGATCACCATCATCACCGGCATGACACCATGATCTCCATCATCATGATCTCCATGAAGTTGTCTCGCCAACTGTTACTTCTACTACTATGACTAACGGTTAGCAATAACGTAAAGTAATTACATGGCATTTTTGACTGACACACAGGTCATACAATAAATTAAGACAACTCCTATGGCTCCTGCCGGTTGTCATACTCATCGACAGGCAAGTCGTGATTCCTATTACAAGAACATGATCAATCTCATACATCACATATATTTCATCATATCCTTTTAGCCATATCACATCACATAGCATACCCTCCAAAAACAAGTTAGACGTCCTCTAATTGTTGTTGCAAGTTTTATGTAGCTGCTATGGGTTTCTAGCAAGAACGTTTCTTACCTACGCAAAAGCCACAACGGTGATATGCCAATTGCTATTTACCCTTCATAAGGACCCTCTTCATCGAATCCGATCCGACTAAAGTGGGAGAGACATACACCCGCTAGCCACCTTATGCAACAAGTGCATGTCAGGATGTGGAACCAGTCTCACGTAAGCGTATGTGTAAAGTCGGTCTGGGCCGCTTCATCCCACAATGCCGCCAAATCAAGATAGGACTATTAACGGCAAGCAAATTGACCAAATCATCACCCACAACTACTTGTGTTCTACTCGTGCATATAATCCACGCATAGACCTAGCTCATGATGCCACTATTGGGAAATGTAGTAATAATTCAAAAAAATCCTACTTGTCACCAAGATCAATCTAGGAGATGCTAGCAAAGTGAGAGAGGGAGTGCATCTTCATACCCTTGAAAATAGCTAAGCGGAAGCGTTGCAGAGAACACGGTTGATGGAGTCGTACTCATGGCGATTCAAATCATCGAAGATCCGATCCAAGCGCCGAACGGACGGCGCCTCCGCATTCCACACACGTACAGCCCGGGGATGTCTCCTTCTTCTTGATTGAGCAAGGGGATATGAGGAGTTGAGGGAGAGGTCCGGCAGCACGACAATGTGGTGGCGGTGGATCTCGTGGTTCTCCATCATAGCTTCGCTAAGCACTATGGAGGAGGAGGAGCTGTAGGAGGGGGAGGGCTGCGCCAGGGGCAAGGGTGCAGCTGCCCTCCCAATCCCTCACTATTTATAGGCCAGGGGGAGAGGGGTCCGTCCCCCTATATCCAATCTAGGGTGGGGGCGGCGGCCATGGGGGGAACTTGCCCCCCAAGTTTGGTGGGGGTGCCCCCACACCCCTAGGGTTGACTACCCTAGGCGCCTTGTGTTGGAAATATGCCCTAGAGGCAATAATAAATTTGTTATTATCATATTTCCTTGTTCATGATAATCGTTTATTATCCATCCTATAATTGTATTGATCGGAGACTTAAATGCATGTGTGGATACATAGACAAAACCATGTCCCTAGTATGCCTCTAATGGACTACCTCGTTGATCAAAGGATGGTTAAGGTTTCCTGGCCACAGACATGAGATGTCATTTGATAACGGGATCATGTCATTAGGAGAATGATGTGATGGACAAGACCCAAACTACAAACGTAGCATATGATCGTGTCAGTTTATTGCTATTGTTTTCTGCATGTCAAGTATATGTTCCTATGAGCATGAGATCATGCAACTCACAGATATCGGAGGAGTGCCTTGTGTGTATCAAACGTCGCAACGTAACTGGGTGACTATAAAGGTGCTCTACAGGTATCTCCGATGGTGTCTATTGAGTTGGCATGGATCGAGACTGGGATTTGTTACTCCGTGTGACGGAGAGGTATCTCGGGGCCCACTCGGTAATACAACATCACAATGAGCCTTGCAAGCAATGTGACTAATTATTAGTTGCGTGATCTTGTATTACTGAATGAGTAACGAGACTTGTCGGTAACGAGGTTGAACTAGGTATGGAAATACCGACGATCGAATCTCGGGCAAGTAACATACCGAAGAACAAAGGGAACGTTATACGGGATTAACTGAATCCTTGACATAGAAGTTCGACCGATAAAGGTCTTTGTAGAATATGTAGGAACCAATGTGGACATCCAGGCCCCGCCATTGGTTATTGACCGTAGAGGTGTCTCGGTCATGTCTACATAGTTCTCGAACCCGCAGGGTCTGCACACTTAAGGTTTGGTGACGTTTCGGTAGTGTAGAGTTATGTATGGTCGTGACCGAAGGTTGTTCGAAGTCCCAGATGAGATCCCGAATGTCACAAGGAGCTCCAGAATGGTCCGGAGGTAAAGATTCATATATAGGAAGTCCCAGTTTGGTTGCCGGAAATGTTTCGGGCTCATCGGTAGTGTACCGGGAGTGCCGGTAGTGTACCGGGAGACCTCCGGGAGGGGTATTTCGACCCTAGAGGGTCCATGGTCTATGGAGAGTGATAGCAAGCCCTTATTGGGCTGGAGGAACAGCCATAATAAGGCCCATGGTGCAGGAGACAAAAGTCCTAAAGGAAAAGGTGGAAAAAAGGCTAAAAAGGAAGAGTCCTACTCCTACTAGGAGTGGAGGAGGAGTAGGATTCCTCCCCCTTAGCTTCGGCCGACTCCTATTGGAGTTTTCTCCTTGCGCCATCCCTCCTCTCCTCTCCTCCTATATATACTAGTGGAATAGAGGGTTTTTGCACTAGAAATTACGGCTACGTGCTACCCGTTCCACCGGTGCTCCTCTAGATTGGTTTTCCGCAGTGCTTAGGCGAAGCCCTGCCGGAATTGCTCTATCACCACAATCACCGGAGCGCCGTCACGCTACCGGTGAACTGTCTCTCCTCTCCACCTCCCCATGCTGGATCAGGGCGGCGGAGATCGTCATCAAGCTGCACGTGTGCTGAACGCGGAGGTGCCGTCCGTTCGGCGCTAGATGGGAAGGACTGCGATCGAGATCGCGAGACAGTTCGTGATGAGATCGCGGAACAGATCGTGATGAGGTCGCGGACAGATCGTGATGAAGATCGTGAGACGGATCGTGATGATTTCGCAGGACGGATCATGAGTGGATCGCGGGAAGGATCGTGATGAGATCGCGGGACGCTCGGCGATTTGGATCGCGAAGAAGTTTGACTACACCAACCGCGTTTCTTAACGCTTCCCGCTTAGCGATCTACAAGGGTACGCAGATTCACTCTCCCTCTCGTTGATTCTCATCACCATGGATAGGTTTGCGTGTGCGTAGGAAATTTTTTGTTTCCCATGTGACGTTCCTCAACAGTGGCATCATGAGCTAGGTTGATGGTTCGATGAGATCTCGAGTAGAACACAAAAGGTTTGTGGGTGTTGATGCTTAGATTGCTTCCTCCCTTGGTCGTATTTTTGTTCAGATGGATTGTTAGATGAAGCGGCCCGGACCAACATTACTCGTACGCTTACGAGAGCCCGGTTCCCTCGACGCAACTTGTTGCCTAGATGGCTTGCGGGTGACAGTTTCTCTCACTTTAGTTGGATCGGATTCGAAAAAGGCGGTCCTTGAGAAGGTTGAAAAGCAACTAGTGTATCACCATTGTGGTTTTTGCGTAGGTGAGAATTGTTCTTTCTAGATACCCGTAGCAGCCACGTAAAACATGCAACAACAATTAGAGGACGTCTAACTTGTTTTTGCAGGGTATGTTGTGATATGATATGGCCAATTACATGATGTGATATATGTGATGTATGAGATGATCATGTGATGTATAGATTATCACGACTTGCATGTCGATGAATACGGCAACCGGCAGGAGCCATAGGGTTGTCTTTAATTATTGTATGACCTGCGTGTCAATCATTAAGCGCTACGTAGTGCTTTACTTTATCGCTAACGGTAGCAATAGTAGTAGAAGCATGCAGGGCGTGACAAACCCGATGGCGACACATTGATGGAGATCAAGATGATGGAGATCATGGTGTCATGCCGGTGACGATGCAGATCATGCCGGTGCTTTCTTGATGGAGATCAAAAGCACAAGTTCATGGCCATATCATGTCACTTATGATTTGCATGTGATGTTAATGCTTTTTATGCACCTTGTTTTGCTTAGGATGACGGTAGCATTAGAAGGTGATCCCTCACTTAATTTCAAGATAAATTGTGTTCTCCCCGAGTGTGCACCGTTGCGAAAGTTCGTTGTGTTGAGACACCACGTGATGATCGGGTGTGATAGACTCTACATTCACATACAACGGGTGCAAGCCAGATTTGCACGTGTAGAACACTCAGATTAAACTTGACGAGCCTAGCATGTACCGACATGACCTCGGAACACAAGAGACCAAAAGGTCGAACATGAGTCATATAGTAGATATGATCAACATGATGATGTTCACCATTGTAGCCACCTCAAATCACGTGATGATCGGACTTGAGTTGGTGAATTTGGATCATGTATCACTCGAATGATCGGAGGGATGTCAATTTGAGTGGGTGTTCTTAAGTAATATGATTAATTGAACTCATTATCATGAAAATAGTCAATAGTGTCTTTGCAAATTATGTTGTAGTTTACTAGCTCGCGCTGTAGCTCCCTTGATTTTTTATATGTTCCTAGAGAAATAGAGTTGAAAGATGTTGGTAACAATATTGCAGATTGGGTCCATGATCTAAGGATTGTCCTCGTTGCTGCACATAAGGCTTATGTCCTTAATGCACCACTCGGTGCGCCACCCCGTCTAGCGTCATTTGTAGATGTTGTGAACATCTGACAGGAATGTTTCGATAACTACTTGATAGTTTAGTGTGTCATGCATTACGGCTTAGAATTGAGGCTCCGAAACGTTTTGTATGTCACGGAACATACGAGATGTTCTAAGAGCTGAGATTGTGATCTCAGGCTCATGCCCGTGTTGCGAGATATGAGATATCCAACAAGATTCTTTGCCTGCAAGATGAAAGAGAATAGCTCAATCGTTGAGCATGTGCTCAGACTGTCTGGGTGCTACAATCGCTTGAATCGAGTGGGAGTTGACCTTCCAGATAAGATAGTGATTGATGTAGTTCTCCAAGTCACTGTCACTGAGCTACTAGAACTTGGTGATGAACTATAAAATGCCAGGGAAAGAAATGTTGATCCCTGAGCTGTTCGCGATGTTTGACACCGCGAAGGTAGAAATCAAGAACGAGCGTCAAGTGTTGATGGTTAATCAAATCACTAGTTTCGAGAAGGGCAAGAGCAAGGAGGGAAACTTCATGGAATAGCAAGTCAGTTGCTGCTCTAGTGAAGCAACCCAAAAGTTGAACTCAAACCCGAGACTAAGTGCTTCTGTTATGAGGTGAGCGGTCGCTAAAGCGGAACAACCCTAGATACTTGGTAGATAAGAAGGCTGGCAACATCGACAGAAGTATATTTGATATACTAGTTATTGATGTGTACCTTGCTAGTACTCCTAGTAGCACCTGGGTATTGGATACCGGTTCGGTTGCTAAATGTTAGTAACTCGAAATAAAAGTTGCGGGATAAACGGTGAACTAGCTAAGGGTGAGGTGACGATATGTGTTGAAAATGTTTCCAAGGTTGATGTGATCAACATCACACGCTCTCTCTACCTTCAGGATTAGTGACGAACCTAAATAAATATTATTTGGTGTTTTGCGTTGGGCATGGACATGATTAGATTATGTTTATTGCAAATACGGTAATTCATTTAAGTTAGAGAATAATGGTTATTCTGTTTACATGAATGATACCTTCAATGGTCATGCACCCAGTGAGAATTGTTTGTTGAAATCTTGATCGTAGAAATACACATGTTAATAAAATTGATGTCAAAAGATACAAAGTTGAATAATGATAGTACCACATACTTGTGGCACTGCCGCAAAATGTCATATTGGTATAAAGCGCATGAAGAAACTCCATGCTGATGGATATTTGGACTCATTCGATTTCGAATCGGTTGAGACATGCGAACCATGCCTCTTGGGCAAGATGACTAAAAGACCCCGTTGGATGGAGCGGGAAAGTGATTCATTGGAAATGATACATGTTGATGTATGCAATCCAGTGAGTCTTCTAGCATGAAGTGGATATCGTTATTTTCTTACCTTCACTGATGATTTTAGTAGATATAGTGTATATTTACTTAATGAAACACAAGTCTGAATCGTTTGAAATGTTCAAGCAAGTTCAGAGTGAAGTTTAAGATCATCGTGACAAGAAGATAAAAATGACTGCGATATGATCGTGGAGGTGAATATTTGAGTGACGAGTTTGGCATACAACTTAAGACAATGTGAAAGTTGTTTCACAACTAACGCCACCTGGAACACCATAGTGTGATGGTGTGTCCGAACGTCATAGTCATGCTCTATTGGATATGGTGCGTGCTATGATATCTCTTATCGTTTTACCACTATAATTTTGGGGTTATGCTTTAGAGACAACTACATTCACTTTAAATAGGGCATCATCTAAATCCGTTGAGATGACACCATGTGAATTATGGTTTGATAGAAACCTAAGCTGTCATTTCTTGATATTTGGGGCTGCGGCACTTGTGTGGAAAATGTTTTCACCTAATGAGGTCGAACCCAAGGCGGACAATTGCATCTTCATAGAATACCCTAAAGATCAGTTAGGTGAACTTTCTATCTCAGATCCTAGTGCAAAGTGTTTGTTGCTTAAATGGATCCTTTCTCGAGGAAATGTTTCTCTCGAAAGAATTGAGTGGGAGGAAGATATAACTTGATGAGGTTGTTAAACCTTTGTTCAACCAGAGAGTAGCGCAGCGTAGAAAGATGTTTCTGTGAAGCCTACGTTAGTTTAAGAGGAAGTTAATGATGATGATCATGAAGCTTCAGGATCAAGTTACTATCGAACTTCGTAGGTCGACAAGGATGTGTACTGCTTATGAGCGGTACGTCAACCCTGTCTTCGAGGTCATGTTGGTGGACAGCGATGAACCTACGAGCTATGGCGAAGCGATGATGGGCCCGGATTCCGACAAATGGTTAGAGGCCATGAAATCCGAGATAGGATCTATGTATGAAAACCAAGTATTGACTTTGGTAGACTTGCTCGTTGGACGGTAGGTCGTTTAGTACAATTGGATCTTTAAAAGGAAGACAAACACTGATGGTAAATGTCACCATTTGTAAAGCTCGACTTGTTGCAAAGTTGTTTGTGACAAATTCAAGGAGTTGACTACGATGAGACTTTCTCACTCGTAGCGATGCTAAAGTCTGTTGGAATTATGTTAGCAGTTGCTGCGTTTTCAATCATGAAATCTGGCAGATGGGTGTCAAAACATCATTTCCTTAACAGTTTACTTGAGGAAAGGTTCTATGTGATACAACCAGAAGGTTTTGTCAGTCCTAAGGATGATAAAAGGTGTGCAAGCTTCGGTGATCCTTCCATGGACTGAAGTAGGCATCTCAGAGTTGGAATATACACTTTGATGAGGTGATCAAAGTTTTTGAAGTTTATACAAAGTTTACGAGAAACTTGGATTTACAATAAAGTGAGTGGTAGCACTATAGAATTTCTGATAAAGTATATGTGGATGACATATTGTTGATTAGAAGTAATGTAGAATTTCTGGAAAGCATAAACTGCTGTTTGGAAAATCATTTTCAAAAGAAGACCTGGATAAAGCTACCTAATTATTGAGCATCAAAATCTATAGAGATAGATCAAGATGCTTGATGAGATTTTCAATGAGTGCATACCGTGACAAGATTTTGAAAGAGTTCAAAATGGATCATTCAGAGAAAGAGTTCTCGCCTGATTTGTAAGGTGTGAAAGCTGAGTGAGACTCAAAGCTCAACAACGGCAGAAGAAAGAGAAAGGACGAACATCGTCCCCTATGCCTTTGCCATAGGCTCTATATTATGCCATGATGTGTACCGCACCTGTGTGTGCCTTGCCATGAGTCTGTCAAGGGGTACAAGAGTGGTCCAGGAGTGGATGACTGGTCAGCGGTCGAAATTATCCTTAGTAACTTAAATACCAAGGAGATATTTCTCGATTATGGAGGTGATAAAGAGTTCATCATAAAGAGTTACGTCGATGCAAGCTTTAAACACCAATCCGGATGGCTCGTAGTAGCAATCTGGATACGTATAGTGGAGCAGCCATTTGGAAAAGTACCAAGTGGAGTGTGGTAGCAGTGTTTACGGTTTTACATAGAGATTTGCAAAGTACACACGATCTGAATGTTACAGACCCGTTGACTATAAGACCTCTCTCACATGCAAAGCATGATTGAGCCCTAGAACTCATTGGGTGTTAGATTCACATGGCGATGTTAACAATGCGAATCACATGGTGATGTGAACTAGATTATTGACTCTAGTGCAAGTGGGAGACTGTTGGAAATATGCCCTAGAGAGAATAATAAATTTGTTATTATCATATTTCCTTGTTCATGATAATCGTTTATTATCCATGCTATAATTGTATTGATCGGAGACTTAAATGCATGTGTGGATACATAGACAAAACCATGTCCCTAGTATGCCTCTAATGGACTACCTCGTTGATCAAAGGATGGTTAAGGTTTCCTGGCCATGGACATGGGATGTCATTTGCTAATGGGATCACGTCATTAGGAGAATTATGTGATGGACAATACCCAAACTACCAACGTAGCATATGATCGTGTCAGTTTTTTCCTATTGTTTTCTGCATGTCAAGTATATGTTCCTATGACCATGAGATCATGCAACTCACAGATATCGGAGGAGTGCCTTGTGTGTATCACACGTCGCAACGTAACTGGGTGACTATAAAGGTGCTCTACAGGTATCTCCGATGGTAACTGTTGAGTTGGCATGGATCGAGACTGGGATTTGTTACTCCGTGTGACGGAGAGGTATCTCGGGGCCCACTCGGTAATACAACATCACAATGAGCCTTGCAAGCAATGTAACTAATTGTTAGTTGCGGGATCTTGTATTACGGAACGAGTATAGAGACTTGTCGGTAACGAGGTTGAACTAGGTATGGAGATACCGACGATCGAATCTCGGGCAAGTAACATACCGAAGAACAAAGGGACGTTATACGAGATTAACTGAATCCTTGACATAGAGGTTCAACCGATAAAGATCTTCATAAAATATGTAGGAACCAATGTGGACATTCAGGTCCCGCCATTGGTTATTGACCGTAGAGGTGTCTCGGTCATGTCTACATAGTTCTCGAACCCGCAGGGTCTGCACACTTAAGGTTTGGTGACGTTTCGGTAGTGTAGAGTTATGTATGGTGGTGACCGAAGGTTGTTCGGAGTCCCCAATGAGATCCCGGACGTCACGAGGAGCACCGGAATGGTCCGGAGGTAAAGATTCATATATAGGAAGTCCCTGTTTGGTTGCCAGAAAAGTTTCGGGCTCATCGATAGTGTACCAGGAGTGCCGGTAGTGTACCGGGAGACCTCCGGGAGGGGTATTTCGACCCTAGAGGGTCCATGGGCTGTGGAGAGTGATAGCCAGCCCTTATTGGTCTGGAGGAACAGCCACAATAAGACCCATGGTGCAGGAGACAAAAGTCCTAAAGGAAAAGGTGGAAAAAAGGCTAAAAAGGAAGAGTCCTACTCCTACTAGGAGTGGAGGAGTAGGACTCCTCCCCCTTAGCTTCGGCCGACTCCTATTGGAGTTCTCTCCTTACGCCAGCCCTCCTCTCCTCTCCTGCTATATATACTAGTGGAATAGAGGGTTTTTGCACTAGAAATTACGGCCACGTGCTACCCGTTCCACTGGTGCTCCTCTAGATTGATTTTCCGCAGTGATTAGGTGAAGCCCTGCCGGAATTGCTCCACCACCACCATCACAGGAGCACCGTCACGCTGCCGGTGAACTCTCTCTCCTCTCCACCTCCTCTTGCTGGATGAAGACGGTGAAGATCTTCATCAAGCTGCACGTGTGCTAAACGCGGAGGTGCCGTCCGTTCGACGCTAGATCGGAAGGATCGCGATCGAGATCGCGAGACAGTTCGTGATGAGATCGCGGAACAGATCGTGATGAGTTCCCGGGACAGATCGTGATCAAGATCGTGAGACGGATCATGATGAGTTCGCGGGATGGATCACGATTGGATCGTGGGACTGATCGTGATGAGATCGCGGGACGCTCGGCGATTTGGATCGCAAAGAAATTCGACTACACCAACCGCGTTTCTTAACGTTTCCCGCTTAGCAATCTACAAGGGTCCGTATATCCACTCTCCCTCTCATATATGCTCATCACCATGGATAGGTTTGCGTATGCGTAGGAATTTTTTTGTTTCCCATGCGACGTTCCCCAACACCTTGGGCCCTAGGGACAGGCGCACCAGCCCACTAAGGGGCTGGTTCCCACCCAACTACAGCCCATTAGGTCCTCTGGTGCAGGTGGACCCTCCCGGTGGACCCTCGGAACCCCTTCGGTGGTCTCGGTACAATACTGATAAACCCCGAAAATTTTCCGGTCACTGAAACTGGACTTCCCATATATAAATATTCACCTCCGGAGCATTCCGAAACTCCTCGTGACGTCTGGGATCTCATACGGGACTTCGAACAACTTTCGCTAACCACAAACAATTCCCATTACAACTCTAGCGTCAGACCCTACGGGTTCGGGAACCATGCAGTCATGACCAAGACAACTCTCTAGCCAATAACCAATAGTGGGATCTGGATACCCATATTTGCTCACACATGTTCCATGATGATCTCATCATATGAACCACGATGTCGGGGATTCAATTAATCCCGTATACTATTCCCTTTGTCTATTTGTATGTTACTTGCCCGAGATTATCCCTATACCTTGTTCAATCTCATTACTAGCAAGTCTCTTTACTCGTTCTGTAAGACATGATCCCGTGACTAACTACTTAGCCACATTGAGATAATTATGATGATGTATTACCAAGTGGGCCCAGAGATACCTCCCCGTCACACGGAGTGACAAATCCCAGTCTCGATTTGTGCCAACCCAACAGACACTTTTGGAGACACCTGTAGTGCACCTTTCGTCACACCAAAGATGTAGTTCTATCCTTATTAAGACTTACGGGTTTGACGAGGATAGAAGCGCATCTCGTCATTGGCAGGAGCAGTAAACATTGAAACACATGTTGAAAAATATGAGTATATGAGTTGGCTTACACTCGCCACAAGCTATCATACAAGTCACACACTTATTCCTGCATCATACAGAAGACAGGGTCCGTCTACGGACAAAACCAAACGAAGAAAAGAAGAAATGTAATGCGGCCTTACTATCCCAAGGATCACGACCATGATGCCCTCTACTCGTCGGGGTACGTAACATACATCCGGCAACGTTCTTGATTGTAGTCCCACTTGAGCTCAGTCACATCTTCTGGCATGAAGTCATCAACACCTGCACCTGTATTGTTGTAATCTGTGAGCCACAAGGACTCAGCAATCAAGTAATCCTAGGTACTGAAACTATGTAAGATTTTGGGTTTGGAAGGGGTAAGTGGTGAGGTTACAACAAGAACCTAAGCATTTATTGAGTGGCCAACTTACGAACACAATAAGTAAATGTGGTGTCCTACGCATAACGGTCGGGAACTAGCATGATCACTAAGTGATCCTAATCACCTACTTGCGTCAAACATAATCTCACTGTGTTCTCTCTTGGTTCATGTTCACGAGCATAGATGATCATGGTTACACACATAGTTGGTGTATTCTATTAGAGTTTACTTCAAGTTGGCTATAATCGGGTGCTAAACAAAATATCCAAGTTGTCACATAACCGTGGGCACGGCTTTCCGAAAGATTTAACCCTGCAGGGGTGCTCCAACTAATCCATCACGAACTAACCACACGCCGCGAGAACAACCTCGACTATGAATCTCATGATCTTCATAGGCAATTTCATAGGAATACCACCCTCAGTAAAGTCTGAAGGAATAACAGAATTCCTCGTGCAAGACATTCGAGAAAGGTAAAAAAAGTCAAGCAAGACCGCCTGACATGTCGATGAACCCAATAAGAGCCGCGCATCTCATTCTCAAGACACGACAGAATAAGCATAGTGTACAGTGACCTAATAGAAATCTCCCGAGTTGCCCCGGGTTGGCCCCGCACACGGCTCTAGTTTGGACCAACACTCATGTGGAGCACTGGCCCGGGTTGTTGATTAATTATCCACGGGGTTGCAAAGCCCTATATATTTTTATTAGGTTGTTAAGCGAATAGTACAAAAGTTGGGTCTTGGCAGACAAGCTTTAATCTCAAACGAATAATCAAGGGGGTCCCCATAACAACCCCGAGCATGTTAGGAGCGTAAAATATGGAACATAACACCAGTAACAAATAACTATGACGGTAAAAGTGGAAAAATGTCGGAAATATGCCCTAGAGGCAATAATAAAGTGATTATTATTATATTTCCTTGTTCCTGAAAATTGTCTATTGTTCATGCTATAATTGTATTAACCGAAAACCGTAATACATGTGTGAATACATAGACCACAACATGTCCCTAGTGAGCCTCTTGTTGGCTAGCTCGTTGATCAATAGATGGTCACGGTTTCATGACCATGAACATCGTATGTCGTTGATAACGGGATCACATCATTAGGAGAATGATGAGATGGACAAGACACAATCCTAAGCATATCACAAGATCGTGTAGTTCGTGTGCTAAAGATTTTCTAATGTCAAGTATCATTTCCTAAGAGCATGAGATTGTGCAACTCCCAGATACCGTATGAATACTTTGGGTGTGCCAAATGTCACAACGTAACTGGGTGGCAATAGAGGTACACTACGGGTATCCCCGAAAGTATCTGTTGGGTTGGCACGAATCGATACTGGGATTTGTCACTCCGTGTGACAGAGAGGTATCTCTGGGCCCACTCGGTAAGACATCATCATAATGACCTCAATGTGACTAAGGAGTTAGCCACGGGATGATGTGTTATGGAGAGACTTGCCAGTGACGAGATTGAACAAGGTATAGGGATACCGACGATCGAATCTCAGGCAAGTAACATACCGATGGACAAAGTGAATTGTATACGGGATTGATTGAATCCCCAACATCGTGGTTCATCCGATGAGATCATCATGGAGCATGAGGGAGCCAACATGGGTATCTAGATCCCACTGTTGGTTATTGTACGG
This sequence comes from Hordeum marinum, assembly GCA_022496015.1. Taxonomy (NCBI): domain Eukaryota; kingdom Viridiplantae; phylum Streptophyta; class Magnoliopsida; order Poales; family Poaceae; genus Hordeum; species Hordeum marinum. The sequence goes on from JAAAWK010000910.1 coordinate 422,792, forward strand.
AGAGGTGTCTCGGTCATGTCTGCATGCCTCCCGAAACCGTAGGGTCTACACACTTAAGGTTCGATGACGCTAGGGTTATAGGGGAATTGTGTACGTGGTTACCTAAGGTTGTTCGGAGTCCCGGATGAGGTTCCGGACGTCACGAGGAGTTCTGGAATGGTCTGGAGGTAAAGATTCATATATAGGAAGTGAGGATTTGGTCGCCGGAAGTGTTTTGGGCATCACCGGTAATGTACCGGGACGACCGGAAGGGTTCCGAGGGTCCATCATGAGGGGCCACCAGCACCAGAGGCCTGCATGGGCCAAAAGTGGGAGGGAACCAGCCTCTGGGTGGGCTGGTGTGCCTCCCACCAGGACCAAGGTGTAGCAAAGGAGTAAGGGGGGTGGGGCAAACCCTAGCACAGATGGGCCCCAGGCCCACTCTAGGGCGCCTCCCCCTCTCCCCTCTCTTGGCCGCTGGCCCCAAGGGCCATCTTGGGCTGGCCGCCGACCTAGGGTGGGAACCCTAGGGGGTGCGCCCCCCTCCTCCTCCTATAAATAGTGGAGATCTTGGGGATCTTCCTCAACCTCTCCTTCCTCCTTGTTGGATCAAGTCGTAGGATACGTCACCAGGCTACACGTGTGTTGAACGCGGAGGCGTTGTTGTTTGACACTTAGATCGGAATCAACTGCAATCTGAATCGCTGCAAGTACGACTCCACCAACGCATTCTTGTAACGCTTACGCTTTCCAATCTTCAAAGGTATGAAGATGCACTCCCGCACATTTTTCTGGTTTCTCCATAGATTGATCCTGGTGACACGCAGGAATTTTTTTGAATTTACTACTACGATCCCCAACAGTGGCATGATGAGCTAGGTCTATGCGTAGATTCTATGCACGAGTAGAACACAAGTAGTTGTGGGCAATGATTTGGTCAATTAGCTTGCCGTTACTAGTCTTATCTTGAGTCGGCGGCATTGTGGGATGAAGTGGCCCGGACAGACTTTACATGTACGCTTACATGAGCCTGGTTCCACCGCCTAACATGCACTTGTTGCATAAGGTGGCTAGCGGGTGTCTATCTCTCCCACTTTAGTCGGATTGGATTCGATGAAGAGGGTCCTTATGAAGGGTAAATAGCAATTGGCATATCATCATTGTGGCTCATACGTAGGTAAGAAACGTTCTTGCTAGAAACCCATAGCAGCCACGTAAAACTTGCAAACAACAATTATGGGACGTTTAACTTGTTTTTGCAGGGTATGCTATGTGATGTGATATGGCCAAAAGGATGTGATGAAATATATGTGATGTATGAGATTGATCATGTTCTTGTAATAGGAATCACGACTTGCATGTCGATGAGTATGACAACTGGCAGGAGCCATAGGAGTTGTCTTTATTTATAGTATGACCTGCGTGTCAATCAAAAACGCCATGTAATTACTTTACTTTATTTCTAACCATTAGCCATAGTAGTAGAAGTAATAGTTGGCGAGACAACTTCATGAAGACACGATGATGGAGATCATGATGATGGAGATCATGGTGTCTGTTGGAAATAAGCCCTAGAGGCAATAATAAAATGGTTATTATTAAATTTCCTTGTTCATGATAATTTTCTATTGTTCGTGCTATAATTGTATTAACCGGAAACCTTAATACATGTGTGAATACATAGACCACAATATGTCCCTAGTGAGCCTCTAGCTGGCTAGCTCATTGATCAATAGATGGTCACGCTTTTTGGCCATGGACATTGGATGTCGTTGATAACGGGATCACATTATTAGGATAATGATGTGATGGACAATACCCAATCATAAGCATAGCAAAAGATCGTGTAGTTCGTCTTCTAAAGATTTTCTAATGTCAAGTATTGTTTCCTTAGACCATGAGATTGTGCAACTCACAGATACCATAAGAATACTTTGGGTGTGTCAAACGTCACAACATAACTGGGTATCTATAAAGGTACACTATGGGTATCTCCGAAAGTGTCTCTTGGGTAGGCATGAATCGAGACTGGGATTTGTCACTCCATGTGATGGAGATGTATTTCTAGGCCCACTCGGTAATACATCATCATAATGAGCTCAATGTGACTAAGGAGTTAGCCACGGGATGATGTGTTACGGAACGAGTAAAGAGACTTTCCAGTAATGAGATTGAACAAGGTATAGGGATACCGACGATCGAATCTCGGGCAAGTAGCATACCGATGGACAAAGGGAATTTTATACGGGATTGATTGAATCCCTGACATCGTGGTTCACACAATGAGATCATCGTGGAACATGTGGGTACCAACATGGGTATCCAGATTCTGCTGTTGGTTATTGACCATAGACGTGCCTCGATCATGTCTACATGCCTCCCGAACCCGTAGGGTCTACACACTTAAGGTTTGATGACGCTAGGGTTATAGGGAAATAGTGTACATGGTTACCGAAGGTTTTTTGGAGTCCTGGATGAGATCCTGGACATCACGAGGAGTTCCGGAATTGTTCGGAGGTAAATATTCATATATAAGAAGTGAGGATTTGGTCACTGGACATGTTTTGGGCATCACCGGTAACATACCAGGACCACCAGAAGGGTTTCGGGGGTCCACCAAGTGGGGTCACTGGCACCAGAGGGCTGCATGGGCTGCAAGTGGGAGGGAACCAGCCCCTAGGTGGGCTGGTGCGCCCCCACAAGGGCCCAAGGTGCAACACAAGAGGAGAGGAGAGGGGGGGCAAACCCTAGCCTTGATGAGCCTAAGGCCCACCTACTGCGCCGCCCCTCCCTCTCTCCCTATGGCCGCCATACCAGATGGCATCTGGGGATGCCGCCGGCCCTTAGGGTGGGAACCCTAGGGCACAACCCTCCCTCCTCCTCCTCCTATTTATAGTGGATCCCTTGGGGCTGTTTGAGACACCACTCTCTCTCCCTCTCAGTGCAGCCCTACCGCTCCTCGTCCTCGTCCTCTGTAGTGCTTGGCGAAGCCCTGTCGGAGTACCACGCAGCTCCACCGTCACCATGCCTTCGTGTTGCCGGAGCTCTCCCTCAACCTCTCCTTCCTCCTTGCTGGATCAAGGCGTAGGAGACGTCACCAGGCTGCACGCGTGTTGAATGCCGAGGCACCATTGTTCGACGCTTAGATCGGAATCCACCGTGATTTGAATCGCTGCGAGTACGACTCCACCAATCGTGTTCTAGTAACGCTTCCTCTTTGTGATCTTCAAAGGTATGAAGATGCACTCTCCCCACTCGTTGTTGGTTTCTCCATAGAATGATCTTGGTGACACATAGGAAATTTTTGATTTACTACTACGTTCCCCAACAGTGTCGTGCCGGTCACAATGATGATCATGGTGCCCCGAAGATGGAGATCAAAGGAGCAAGATGATATTGGCCATATCATGTCACTATATGATTGCATGTGTTGTTTATCATGTTTTACATCTTATTTTCTTAGAACGACAGTGGTTTAAATAAGATTATCTCTCACTAAAATTTCAAGAAATATGTTCCCCCTAACTGTGCAGCGTTGCTAAGGTTCGTTATTCCGAAGCACCATGTGATGATTGGGTGTTATAGGTTCTAACATTCGCATACAACAGGTGTAAGCCGGATTTACACACACAATGCACTTAGGCTGACTTGACGAGCCTAGCATGTACACACATGGCCTCAGAACACGGGAGGCCAAAAGGTCGAACATGAGTCGTATAGAAGATACGATCAACATGGATATGTTCACCATGGATGACTAGTCCGTCTCACGTGATGATCGAACACGAGCTAGTTGACGTGGATCATGTGTCACTTGGATGACTAGAGAGATGTCTATCTAAGTGGGAGTTCATTAAATAATTTGACTATGTGAACTTAATTACATGTACTTAGTCTAAAATGTCTTTACAATCTATATTGTAGATCCAATGGCCCACGCTAATGTTGCCCTCAACTTCAACGCATTCCTAGAGAAAACCAACCTGAAATATTATGGAAGTAACTATACGGACTGGGTTCATAACTTGAGGATCATCCTCATAGCTCGCAAGAAATTATATGTCCTTGATGAACCGCTAGGTGATGCACCCGTTTTCCCAGCAACTTAAGACGTTATGAACGCCTGGCACTCGCGTAGTGATGATTACTCCCTAGTTCAGTGCGGCATGCTTTACAGCTTAGAACTAGGTCACCAAAAGTGTTTTGAGCAACACGGAGCATATAAGATGTTCCAAGAGCCGAGAATGGTTTTCCAAGCTCATGCCCGGGTTGAGAGATATGAAGTCTCCTACAAGTTCTTTAGTTGTAAGATGGAGGAAAATAGTTCTGTCTGTGAGCACATACTCAAAATGTCTGGGTTGCACAACCGCTTGTCTCCGTTGGGAGTTAATCTTCCGGATGACTCAGTTATTGACAGAATCCTCCACTCGCTTCCATCTAGCTACAAGAGCTTTGTGATGAAATACAACATGCAGGGTATGTAGAAGACCATTCCTGAGTTGTACTCGATGCTGAAATCAACGGAGGTCGAGATCAAAAAAGAGCATCAAGTGTTGATGGTCAATAAGACCACTAGTTTCGAGAAAGGTAAGGGTAAGAAGAACTCCAAGAAGGACGGCAAAGCAGTTGCCACGCCCGATATGTGTCACAGCGCTAGAATTGTTTGGTATTTGTTTGCATCATGTCATCATTCTAGAATTCAAATGGAACTTGAAATGGGGATGACAAAACCCTAGCACCTCCTCAAATGAATGAAATCCCAACAATTAAATTTTCAATAAATTCAAAGGGCTCGTAAAAAATGTTCACTGTTTCTGATAAATGTTGGCAACAACATATTAGGAGACATACTAATTTTCAAAACAAATATAGCATTTTAAAATACACATTAAGCTCCTGAAATCAATTAATAAAGCAATATAATTATTTTAGTTGATTCATAAATGCTGAAACTTTTTGTGGGATTTAGTAATATTCTTTTTGTATCCCATAAATTATTTCAGGGTTTGTGCCTAGGTAATTTTTGCCCCAAACAAATAATAACAGAAAACATAAATTAGTAAATAAAGAAAAATAAAAGAAAGAAAACTTACCTGGCTTACCTGGCCCAGAGCCGGCCCAGCCCGGCTTCCCCTTCCTCTGTCGTCTTCCTCCTAAGGACAGTAGGCAGAGCACGTGCTCGCCGCACGCGCACACGCGCCTGCGCAACCTCCTGCTTCCCCTCCACGTCGACACGCGAGATAAGCTCGCGGGAGACGTCTAGATTGGGACGACCCCTCCCCTCTCTCTCCCTCACTCTCCTTCTCCTCCCCTGCTCCCTCCTTCGCATCGGACCCGAGCGCCACGGTCGCCGCCGCTCGCAACCACCGCGGCCACCGGCCTCCCCTCGTCTCCCCAGCTAGTCCAGAAGCTCCGCCCCATCCTATTACTTCTCCTTGCCGAGGCATGCGACGCCAGAGATCGCCAGTCGCCGCCTCGAGCTCTTCTTCAAGCCCCGGACACTGGAGATCGCCGTCGATGATTTGCGACGTCCAGAGGGCCCCCGAGCCTGCTGGCCGTGCCATTTGCCTCTCTGTGAGCTCTCCGTCCCTTTTCTCCCTCTCCCTGTGGTCCTCCTCGCCCCTAGCTACTAGCCTCGCCATTGCCGAAGCTCCAGCCGCTGCCAAAGTCGACGTAGCCACCGACTCCGGTGACCCCGTGTCCTCCCGTTGCCTTAGCTGGATGCGGCTCTGCCCTAGCTACCCGTAGGTGGTCTCCGCCGCTCAAAGGGTCGCCGGAGGGCCATTTCTGGCGACCTCCACCATCTCGGCTCGCTGCCGGCGGCCTCCCTCCGGCAAGTGCCAGCGTGGCCATGTTAATTAGCAGCTAATTCCCCCTCCTATCCATTGACTAGCGGGCCCCGCAGCTGGTCAAAGCCCAGTCAGCCCCTGTTTTGACCGGGAATTAGCCTCGGGTCAATGACAGGTGGGGCCCAGCCCTAATTAATCCTGGATTAGATTAAAATAACCAATTTGTTTAATTAAACTAATTAGACACTGACTGGTGGGCCCTGGTGTGATAATTAGTATTAAGTAATAAAATTAAAGCTTATTAGTGACTGTGTCACTGACCAGTGGGTCCCACTGGTCAGGTTTGACCTGGACCTGGTCCAGTTGACCTGCTGACGTAGGCATGACCTTAGCATGACGCAATGACTATTTTCTATATAAAAAATAATTCTAGAAAATGCTCTAAATTTCTAAAAATCATAGAAAATAATCTATAGCTCAGATGAAAATAATATATATATGAAAAATGATCAGAAAAATCCAATGAATCTGTCTATGCCATGATCATGCATGTTTGATCAAGTTAACATCACCAAGTAGGACATTTTATGATTAGGTCAATATATGAAATATCACTTGTAGTTGGAAATTCAAACTTGTTTTAATTCCACTTCAACCAATTTGGCTAACCACTCCTCTAGGTTAATTAAGTACCTCAATATGTCATGTCATACATCATGATTGTTGCATTGCATTGAATGTGTTCTTTTCCTGTTTGCCGGTGGTTATTCCCTCTCGGTAGACGATGGTTCCGACGATGTGAACGTTGACACTAATGAAGAGAAGTACTTCTTTGGGATTGTCAGGCAAGCAAAACCCCCTTTGAGCATACTGATATCAACCCACTCTCTCGCTCCTACTCTCTTTTACTGCATTAGGACAACAGCGATTCAACTGTTACATGTCAACGGTAGTTGAACCCATTCCTTTGCATGACCTGTCTTTGCCACAGTAAATAGCTGAAACCACTTAGCATGAGTAGCAACTGTTTGAGCCTTGTTGTGCTTACTCATACATGCATGCTTAATTACTGCACCTGCTATGCTTAGAGTCATGTCGTATCGGGTGTGATACATCTGGGTGATGGATCGGAATGGCAGTGTTCATGTCCTACGGTGTGAGAGCTAAGTGTGTGAACACGATTTGGTAAAGGTAATGATGAGAGGTCATGTAGGAGTACATGGCGGGTTGTCTCATCGTGACCGACCTTAAGAACCGAGTTCTGTGTATGTTATCCAAGACAAGATACTACCACACATTGGGCCCTCAAATATGACCCCGCTCGACTTATTAATCACCTCGACCTCTATCCAGGAGTTGCAACTAGTTTCTGGCGTTTGTAGGGAAAGTGTTGGCGGCCGTGTATAGTGCTGCCTGACGGGGTGGACTATGACACGGTACAGACACAGTGGCACGGTGTACCAAGTGGCACCCGAACGGTGGGCTTGGGAACCCTGCGGACATCGTTTGAGGCCGTAGCGAAAACTTCGGCTGGACTTCTATGCGGGTTCAACCTCGGATAGGCGATAAACTTGGACTAGGGTCTTGTGTGGTTCACGGTCGTGGCCGATGCCCACGCCAGTGCTTCCGCTTGAAGGTTGCCAAGATGCATGACGTGCATATGGTGCTAAGTGGCGAGAGCCTGTGTGAAGAAGTATACCCCTGCAGGGTGAAATAATCTGTTCGAATAGCCGCGTCCTCGGATATGGACTACTTGGTGAACTTATGTGGTTCATAGACAACTTGAAGTGGATACCCTAAAATGCGCAAGATAAGCGTGAGTACTATGGATGGCCTTCCCGTAGGGAGACGAGAGTGGATCCATAGTGGTGTATTGATTGGTGAATATGTGGACTCGTGTGCGCTATCCCTCCTCAAAGAAAGCACTTGTAGTCGTAGTATAGGTTAGCCAAGAGTGAAAGCTGGCTTGCTGCAATAAATCCACTACCCCTTCATTGATACTGATGCATATGTAGTTAGTTCTGATGTAAGTCTTGCTGAGTACTCTTGTACTCACGTTTGCTTAATTTATGTTTTGTACAGGAGACGTCAGTCTCATTAGTGATCGTTTCAACATGAAGTTCGATGTTGACCGGGTTAGCTTGGGAATCCCAGACAGAGGTCTGGTTCCTTTGGTAGGGTCATTGTAGCTTTTCAGGCTCCTCCAGCCACTTTTGTAGATGTCTGTACCCAGACATGTTTAACTTCCGCTTGCTTGTTTGGATGCTCTGTATGTTGGGTCTTGTGACCCCTGTTTTTAACACACTATTGTAATGGCTCTTCCGAGCCTTCTAAATAAATGTTGTAATGTTGTATAGTTATGTTGTGATGCCATAGTTGTATCTATGCATATCGGGCATGTCGTGCGTACGGGTGACGTGCAACGGTATGTATGGGATCTGACACCTAGTTGTGTGCCTTTAGTAGTACTCTTTACGGGGAACTGCCTCTTTGTGCTTCCACTGAGCCTTGGTAGCTTGCTACTGCTCCGGACACATTGATTGACCGGCATGTATCCTTCTTTGCTGCTGTGTCTGTCCCTTCGGGGAAATGTCTCGCAGTGTAATGGAGTCTCTGTAGCCTGCTACGACTCGTCTACATGTAGTGTTGACATTTATGTCCCACGGCATAATGGAGTCCTTGTAGCTTGCTATGACTCGTCTACACACGCTAGAGATCGACACCTGCATTGTTGGGTTACGTATGCCTGTCCCTGTACAGATGTGCCACTTGGGTTCTACGACTAGTCATGTCGGCCCGGGTTCTTTGTTGTGTGATTGCCAGCGACATGTTCACATGCGTGAGCCAAAAGACGCAAACGGTCCAGGCCAAGGTAAGGTGGCAGCCGTGGACTACCGTGCGTGAGGCCGCAAAGTGATGTGGCTTGTTACAGTATGGAATCATATGACTTAGGATCGGGGTCCCGACAGCTTTGGTATCAGAGCTTGACTGCCTGTAGGATTACCAAGCCAAACTGGTCGATGTTGAGTCTAGAACTGCTTTATTTATATAAGGGAATTGATTGTGGAAGGGAACGTAAGGCTCTTTTACTCCTTTCCTTGTGTCATTCTAATTTTGAGTCACCCTCTTATTTATTCTACGGGGATTAAGAACTAGGCCTTCTCATCTATCTATTAGGAGGACGAGTTACTATGCTGGAGACCTGTAGGAAAGATGTTGTCTTCCTAGATCGATGCCTCTATAAGAAATTTTGTCATGTTGGTAGTTGTCTTGCAGGTTGCTTCATATTTCATGCCCGTACAGCCGTTATGCTGTCCGAGTTATCCAAGGTTTCTAAATTATCTGATGCACTTGCAAAACTCTTTCATCTCGAGTCAATGAATCTCAGGCCAGGCAAAGCACACTAAATTTTGAGTTGAGGTAGCATATTACCTCGACGTGTTTGATGGAAGTGTATAGGAAACCATGTTGTTTCAGTGAACCACCCAATAGTCTAGTGGTGTCGTATGTTTCCAGTGTGATAAATCTGGCCATCTTTATCAAAGGCATGCTGTGATGCTGCTTAGTCAATAGGTATTCTGTATCTGGGCTCTTAAACCCAAGGATCATTCTGCTCATTCTCGTTGCTAGTATTTGCTGGATCCTTTAGGATATTAGTAACCTTGTTATAGTCCTCAAGATTGTGGTATATCATTCTTCCACTACCATGAATCATTTATGGCAGAAGTTCTTTGTGAACGAAAGATCATGACATGAGCCCTCTTGATGAGTTCTTCATTCCATAGTTGTGACTCTGCCAATCCTTCATTTCTACATGGATTGTCTGGAAGAAACATGTTGATCTATGTACGACATATTCAATCTATGCATCTACAACTCAAGAAAAATCATGTGCTCTTGAGTTGCCCCTCTTCAATTGCATTCTGACCTTTATCTATCAATGGATAGTCAAGAGTATGTCATGCATTGAGTTACCAATGTCATCTATTCTTGTGGTCTATCAAGCCATTCTATTCTAGAATGACTAGGAGAAGCAAACTCACGTACCTCATCCATTTCTTGGATTGGGTCAAAGCAGTTGCGTTTCGCAGATCAAAATACTAATTCCGTTTTTGCTCTGTTCTACCCTAAGGTATTACCCTCTTTATGTCAAGATTATCATGAGAACTGTACGCCCTCTTAACAAATCTTGATGTAGTGATACTTCTCGCCATCATCGTTCATTTCTCGGTCTCTGTGTTGTTGTAACCAGGATACTGACAAGTGAATCGTGATGTGTGTAGTCAATACTCCTAGCAATGATGTTGCTTGGTAGTTAATGTACAATAATCTTACTCTTGGTGTGCTGATCATTGAATTGTCATACTAAGATTTATCGTGCTACCTAGTCCATTTCCCTTGGTGCACTTTTCGATCAATGAGCTATAGGATTGTATCAATCTTTTGCTCGGTTGATCATATCGTCTTGTCTTGAAAAGCAAGATTGTTCTCGAGCTTGTTAACATATCGGTGGATCATGATTTTCCTATTATCTTCTCGGAAGTATCACCAAGGTGTTCCTTGACCGTTATGTTGAGTTCGTGATCAAGGTGGTTTTTCTATAAACCATCCCGTCTCCAAGAATCTGTGTTGGATATCCCTGAACTAGTTGGTTAAGCTAAACAACAACTTAGAGAGTTGGAAGATAGAAGATTGATCTAACTTAGCTCATGATAAAGGGATATCTTGTGCTTTTGTGCTCGTATGTGTAGAAGAAAGGTGATATCCACATCGATTGATCCTTGTGACCAATTGATGCACCTATCATCTTGTTCAACCATTGATTTGAGTTTGGGCTATCGTAAAATCAAAATCAGAACCAAATATTTCTTTAATGTTGTTTTACTCGTAGGTTTATCCTCGAGCATACACCGTTATATCTTTTGGTCTGACCAATGCTATCAACTTGCTCTTATAGTTGTGGAATTCCATCCATATGGATATCCCGATGAATTGTTGTTAAGCCCATTGACAACATTTCCATCCCTTCCATGACTCATGAAGAACATGAAGCTAGTGTTGGAAACTTTGTAGGCATATCTTCGTATTCCGTACATGAAGTATATGTGAGGTGTAAGAAGTGACTTACTCTTGATTCATGTGCATATGGTGCAAGTTGCCGCCATGAACTTGAGAAAGGTTGTTTTGTTTTAACTGGAATCAACCTAAGTTAGTCATGCACGTGCGAAGTATTCTATGGTTTGGTAGACTGATCATCTCCATTCCACATGCAATCCCTAGCACACTAAGCCACTGATTGAGTTGCTCAAGAAAAAGAAGTTCTTTCTTAAGAGCTAATCCGGACTTATGTAAGAACTTTGCTAATTCCTAATGATGGTTCCTAACCAGAACTCGGAGGTGTTTTGTTGTAAGGTTATGTATCTTGCAATCCAGCTCATGTTTTGGAGTTTGCTTCTGTAGTTCATCTCCCGAGAATCTCGCAACGTCATCTCTTCGATTTGTCTTGCAACCTTTCACTTTCAGACATGCTGAGTCTGGAATATCCTGACACCAACCATATCTGAATTTCGGGCAGATATCATGGTTGGAACTTTTCCCAAGAAGTATATTAATGGTCTCTATGTAACCCAACAAAGGAATGTCATGGCTAACATACCTATCCAGAAGACCTATTATTATGATATCTTGAATCAGCAACCGTAGCCACCTCCCCATGAGGTTCTCATATGACTTTTCAAAACTTGTTTCTCATGGACCCTTTGAGATCCCGAAGTCCGACCTTTACTTGATGTCCTAGATAGTAAACCTGACCTACGATTCGGGTTATGCTAGTACATCAATGAGAACATTAGAAGCGGAGTGCTAAATGTCTCTCGGTCGATCCTCCAGATTTCGCTCCCTTGGCATAGCTAAGGTGAAAACTAAGAAAGTTTTGTCTTCCTTTGCATCTGCATCCTCCATCATTATTCATCATTGTTGTATGATGTGTTGCCAGGATCCTTGGCACGGATGTTGGTAAAACTTTGTTGAATATGGAGATGCCCAAGTTCTTGAGAGCATGCTCAGACACTGGGTTATACCTCGGTATTGATTGGAATGTGCCTTCCATTACCGAGTTGTTTTATAGCTCTAGCTTCCATTTCGATCTGAGTATGCCATTCTTTGAACTCCTTCCAACGATCGCTTGTGAATTGCCTTAGGCTGGTATCAAGAGTTTCAATGATCTATGGATCAAAAGTAATTCTTTTTGCCACTTAAGAGATAATCCTACGAGTCACCTTCTCTTAGGTGTCCGTTATGGTATTATGGCAATTAACTCCTCGCTACTTTCAAATCTCTTCACCATCTGTTATAGCGTGGAATTGTTGTCTACCAATTGAACCTCCATCATCTGCTTCATTCTTTATTCTTGATGTGTGTTTTGTGTGTCAACTCGAGAGATGTTATCACCTCTCATTCTACGAGTTGATCATGAGTGTTCGATCTTCGAGAAGATCGAATCATGTAGAGCTCTCTATTCCTGTTGTCTTTTTGTGGGATGAAGACTCCAAAGACAAAGAGGTCAAGATCAGTAAGATGCAATAAATCAACATCTTCGAGAAGAGCAACTGGATCGTGAAGATTGTGGTAGTTGTGTCCCCTTGTCCTCTTACCCTACGCTTGAATCTCGGGGCGAGATTCTTGTTTAGTGGGGGTGAGTTGTCACAGCCCTAGAATTGATTGGTATTTGTTTCCATCAACATCAGCATGTGCATCATGTCAGCATGCTAGAATTCAAATGAAACTTGAAATGGGGATGACAAAACCCTAGCACCTTCTCAAATGAATGAAATTCCAACAAATTAAATTTTCAATAATTTCAAAGGGCTCTTCAAAAATGTTCACTGTTTCTGATAAATGTTGGCAACAACATATTAGGAGACATATTAATTTTCAAAACAAATATAGCATTTTAAAATACACATTAAGCTCCTGAAATCAATTAATAAAGCAATATAATTATTTTAGTTGATTCATAAATGCTGAAACTTTTTGTGGGATTTAGTAATATTGTTTTTGTATCCCATAAATTATTTCAGGGTTTGTGCCTAGGTAATTTTTGCCCCAAACAAATAATAACAAAAACAGAAATTAGTAAATAAAGAAAAATAAAAGAAAGAAAACTTACCTGGCTTACCTGGCCTAGAGCCGGCCCAGCCCAGCTTCCCCCTCCTCTGTCGTCTTCCTCCTCAGGACAGTAGGCAGAGCGCATGCTCGCCGCGCACGCACACACGCCCGCGCCTCCTCCTGCTTCCCCTCCACGTCGACGCGCGAGATAAGCTCGCGGGAGACGTCCGGATCGGGATGACCCCTCCCCTCTCTCTCCCTCGCTCTCCTTCTCCTCCCATACTCTCTCCTTCGCGTCGGACCCGAGCGCCATGGTCGCCGCCGCTCGCAACCACCGCGGCCACCGGCCTCCCCTCGTCTCCCCAGCTAGTCCAGAAGCTCTGCCCCGTCCTGCTGCTTCTCCTCGCCGAGGCACGTGACGCCAGAGTTCGCCAGTCGCCGCCCCGAGCTCTTCTTCAAGCCTCGGCCACCGGAGTTCGCCGTCGACGAATCGCGACGTCCAGAGCGCCCTCGAGCCCGCTAACCATGCCATTTGCCTCCCTGTGAGCTCTCCGTCCCTTTTCTCCCTCTCCCCGTGGTCCTCCTTGCCCCTAGCTACTAGCCACGCCGTTGCCGAAGCTCTGGCCACCGCCAAAGTCGACGTAGCCACCGACTTCGGCCACCCCGTGTCCTGCCGTTGCCTTAGCTGGATGCGGCTCTGCCCTAGCTACCCGTAGGTGGTCTCCGCCGCTCAAAGGGTCGCCGGAGGGCCATTTCTGGCGACCTCCACCATCTCGGCTCGCTGCCGGCGGCCTCCCTCCGGCAAGTGCCAGCGTGGCCATGTTAATTAGCAGCTAATTCCCCCTCCTAGCCATTGACTAGCAGGCCCCGCAGCTGGTCAAAGCCCAGTCAGCCCCTGTTTTGACCGGGAATTAGCCTCGGGTCAATGACAGGTGGGGCCCAGCCCTAATTAATCCTGGATTAGATTAAAAATAACTAATTTGTCTAATAAAACTAATTAGACACTGACTGGTGGGCCCTAGTGTGATAATTAGTATTAAGTAATAAAATTAAAGCTTATTAGTGATTGTGTCACTGACAAGTGGGTCCCACTGGTCAGGTTTGACCTGGACCTGGTCCAGTTGACCTGCTGACGTAGGCATGACCTCAGCATGACGCAATAAGTATTTTCTATATTAAAAATAATTCCAGAAAATGCTCTAAACTTCTAAACATCATAGAAAATAATCTATAGCTCAGATGAAAATAATTTATATATTAAAAATGATCAGAAAAATCCAATGAATCTGTTTATGCCATGATCATGCAGGTTTGATCAAGTTAACATAACCAAGTAGGACATTTTATGATTAGGTCAATATATGAAATATCACTTGTAGTTGGAAATTCAAACTTGTTTGAATTCCACTTCAACCAATTTAGCTAACCACTCCTCTAGGTTAATTAAGTACCTCAATATGCCATGTCATACATCATGATTGTTGCATTGCATTGAATGTGTTCTTTTCCTGTTTGCCGGTGGTTATTCCCTCTCGGTAGACGATGGTTCCGACGATGTGAACGTTGACACTAATGAAGAGAAGTACTTCTTCAGGATTGTGAGGCAAGCAAAAACCCCTTTGAGCATACTGATATCAACCCACTCTCTCGCTCCTGCTCTCTTTTACTGCATTAGGACAATAGCGATCCAACTGTTACATGTAAGCGGTAGTTGAACCCATTCCTTTGCATGACAAGTCTTTGCCACAGTAAATAGTTGAAACCACTTAGCATGAGTAGCAATTGTTTGAGCCTTGTTGTGCTTACTCTACATGCATGCTTAATTACTGCACCTGCTATGCTTAGAGTCGTGTCGTATCGGGTCTGATACATCTGGGTGATGGATCGGAATGGCAGTGTTCATGTCCTACGGTGTGAGAGCTAAGTGTGTGAACAAGATTTGGTAAAGGTAACGATGAGAGGTCATGTAGGAGTACATGGCGGGTTGTCTCATCGTGACCGACCTTAAGAACTGAGTTCTGTGTATGTTATCCAAGACAAGATACTACCAAACAATGGGCCCTGAAATATGACCCTGCTCGACTTATTAATCGCCTAGACCTTTGTCCAGGAGTTGCAACTAGTTTCTGGCGTTTGTAGGGAAAGTGTTGGCGGCCGTGTATAGTACTGCCCGACGGGGTGGACTATGATGTGGTACAGACACAGTGGCACGGTGTACCAAGTGGCACCCGAACGGTGGGCTTGGGAACCCTGCACACATCGTTTGAAGCCGTAGCGGAAACTTTGGCCGGACTTCCTTGCGGGTTCAACCTCGGATAGGCGATAAACCTGGACTAGGGTCTTGTGTGGTTGACGGTCGTGGCCGACGCCCAGGCCAGTGCTTCCGCTTGAAGGTTACCGAGATGCATGACGTGCATATGGTGCTAAGTGGCGAGAGCGTGTGTGAAGAAGTATACCCCTACAGGGTGAAATAATCTATTCGAATAGCCGCGTCCTCAGATATGGACTACTTGGAGAACTTATGTGGTTCATAGACAAGTTCAACTGGATACCCTAAAATGCGCAAGATAAGCGTGAGTACTATGGATGGCCTTCTCGTAGGGAGACGAGAGTGGATCCGTAGTGGTGTATTGATTGGTGAATATGTGGACTCGTGTGCACTATCCCACCTCAAAGAAAGCACTTGTAGTCGTAGTATAGGTTAGCCAAGAGTCAAAGCTGGCTTGCTGCAATAAATCCACTACCCCCTTCATTGATACTGATGCATATGTAGTTAGTTCTGATGTAAGTCTTGCTGAGTACTCTTGTACTCACATTTGCTTAATTTATGTTTTGCAGAGGAGATGTCTTTCTCATTACTGATCGTTTCAATGTGAAGTTCGATGTTGACCGGGTTAGCTTGGGAATCCCAGACAGAGGTCTGGATCCTTTGGTAGGGTCGTTGTAGCTTTTCAGGCTCCTCCAGCCACTTTTGTAGATGTCTGTACCTAGACATGTTTAACTTCCGCTTGCTTGTTTGGATGCTCTGTATGTTGGGTCTTGTGACCCCTGTTTTTAACACACTATTGGAATGGCTCTTCCGAGCCTTCTAAATAAATGTTGTAATGTTGTATGGTTGTGTTGTGATGCCATAGTTGTATCTATGCATATCGGGCATGTCGTGCGTACGTGTGACGTGCAACGGTATGTATGGGATCCGACACCTAGTTGTGTGCCTTTAGTAGTACTCTTTACGGGGAACTGTCTCTTTGTGCTTCCACTGAGCCTTGGTAGCTTTCTACTGCTCCGGACACATTGGTTGACCGGCATGTATCCTTCTTTGCTGCTGTGTCTGTCCCTTCGGGGAAATGTCTCGCAGTGTAATGGAGTCCCTGTAGCCTCCTAGGACTCGTCTACGTGCAGTGATGACATTTATGTCCCACGGCGTAATGGTGTCCATGTGGCTAGCTATGACTCGTCTACACACGCTAGAGATCGACACCTGGATTGCTGGGTTACGTATGCCTGTCCCTGTACAGATGTGCCACTTGGGTTCTACGACTAGTCATGTCGGCCCGGGTTCTTTGTTGTGTGATTTCCAGCGACATGTTCACATACGTGAGCCAAAAGACGCAAACGGTCCCGGCCAAGGTAAGGTGGCAGCCATGGAGTACCGTGCGTGAGGCTGCGAAGTGATGTGGCTTGTTATAGTATGGAGTCATATGACCTAGGATCGGGGTCCCGACAATATGCAAGATGCCGGGAAGAAGAACAAGAACGAACCCAAGCCTGAGATTGAGTGCTTTCATTGCGAGGGTACCAGTCACTTGAAGTGGAACTGCCCCAAGTACTTAGGGATAAGAAGTCCGGCAATGTTAAAGGTATATGTGATATAATTGTTTTTGATGTGTACCTTACCAGCGCTCGTAGTAGCTCCAGGGTATTTGATACCGGTGCAGTTAATCACATTTGTAACTCCAAGCAGGAGCTGCGGAATAAGCGAAGACTGGAAAAGGACAAGGTGATGATGCGCGTCGGGAATGGTTCCAAGGTCGATGTGATCGCCGTCGGCACGCTACCTCTACATCTACCTTCGAGATTAGTTTTAAACCTTAATAATTATTATTTAGTACCAGCTTTGAGCATGAACATTGTATCTGGATCTTGCTTGATGTGAGATGGCTACTCATTTAAATCTGAGAATAATGGTTGTTCCATTTATATGAGAGAAATGTTTTATGGTCATGCCCCGCTGGTCAATGGTTTATTTTTTGATGAATCTCGAACGTGATGTTACACATGTTCATAGTGTTTGTACCAGAAGATGTAAGGTTGATAACGATAGTCCCACTTACATGTGGCACTGCCGCCTTGGTCATATTGGTGACAAACGCATGAAGAAACTCAATGTTGATGGACTTTTGGAGACTCTTGATTTCGAATCATTTGACACATGCGAACCATGCCTCATGGGCAAGATGACCAAGACTCCATTCTCCGGAATAATGGAGCGACCAACTGACTTATTGGAGATAATACATACCGACGTATGCGGTCCAATGAGCGTCAAGGCTCGCGGTGGCTACCGTTATGTTCTCACCCTCACTGATGACTTAACAAGATATGGGTATGTCTACTTAATGAAACACAAGTCTAAAACCTTTGAAAAGTTCAAGGAATTTTAGAGTGAGGTAGAGAATCAACGTGACAGAAAAATAAAGTGCCTACGATCTGATCGTGGTGGAGAATATTTGAGTCACGAGTTTGGCACGCACCTAAGGAAATGTGTAATTGTTTCACAACTCACACTGCCTGGCACTCCTCAGCGAAATGGTGTGTCTGAACGTCATAATCACACTCTATTGGATATGGTGCGATCTATGATGTCTCTTACCGACTTACCACTATCATTTTGGGGATATGCATTAGTGACAACTACATTGACTTTAAATAGGGCACCATCTAAGTTCGTTGAGACGACACCGTATGAACTATGGTTTGGGAAGAAACCAAAGCTGTCGTTTCTGAAAGTTTGGGGATGCGATGCTTATGTCAAGAAACTTCAACCTGAAAAGCTCGAACCCAAATCATAAAAGTGTGTCTTCATAGGATACCCTAAAGAAACTATTAGGTATACCTTCTACCTCAGATCCGAAGGCAAAGTATTTGTTGCCAAGAATGGATCCTTTCTAGAGAAAGAGTTCCTCTCGAAAGAAGTAAGTGGGAGGAAAATAGAACTTGATGAGGTAATGTTACCTCCACTCGAACCGGATAGTAGCACAACCCAGGAAGTTGTTTCTATGGAGCTTGCACCGGTTGGAGAGGAAGTTAATGATGATGATCATGAAACTTCAGATCAAGTTGCTATTGAACCTCGAAGGTCCACAAGGACACGTTCCGCACCAGACTGGTATGGCAACCCTGTCCTGGAGATCATGTTGTTGGACAACAGTGAACCTTCGAACTATGAAGAAGCCATGGCGGGCCCAGATTCCAATAAATGGCTTGAAGCCATGTAATGGGAGATAGGATCCATGTATGTGAACAAAGTATGGACTTTGGTGGACTTGCCCGATGATCGGCGAGCCATAGAAAATAAATGGATCTTTAAGAAGAAGACTCACGCGGATGGTAATGTGACCGTCTATAAGGCTCGACTCGTCACTAAGGGTTATCGACAAGTTCAAGGAGTTGACTATGATGAGATTTTGTCACCCGTAGCGATGCTGAAGTCCGTCCGAATCATGTTAGCGATTGCCGCATTTTATGATTATGAGATCTGCCAAATGGACGTCAAAACGACATTACTAAATGGTTTCCTTAAGGAAGAACTGTATATGATGCAGCCGGAAGGTTTTGTCGATCCTAAAGATGCTAACAAAGTATGAAAGCTTTAGTGCTCCATCTATGGGCTGGTGCAAGCATCTTGGAGTTGGAACATTCGCTTTAATGAGGTGATTAAAGCGTTTGGATTTATACAGGTTTATGGAGACCCTGTATTTACAAGAAAGTGAGTGGGAGCTTTGTAGCATTTCTCATATTATATGTCGATGACATATTGTTGATGGGAAATGATATAGAACTTTTGGAAAGCATAAAGGCCTACTTGAATAAGTGTTTTTCAATGAAGCACCTTGGAGAAGATGCTTACATATTAGGCATCAAGATCTATAGAGATAGATTGAGACACCTCATAGGTCTTTCACAAAGCACATACCTTGACAAGATATTGAAGAAGTTCAATATGGATCAGTCCAAGAAGGGGTTCTTGCCTGTGTTACAGGGTATGAGATTGAGTACGACTCAGTGCCCGACCACGGCAGAGGATAGAGAAAAGATGAGTGTCATCCCCTATGCTTCAGCCATAGGCTCTATCATGTATGCCATGCTATGTACCAGACCTGATGTGAACCTTGCCATAAGTTTGGTAGGGAGGTACCAAAGTGATCCTTGGGCAGAACACTAGACATCGGTCAAGAATATCCTAAAGTACCTGAAAAGGACCAAGGACATGTTTCTCATATATGGAGGTGCCGAAGAGCTCTTCATAAAGGGCTACGTCGATGCTAGCTTCGACACAGATCCGGATGACTCCAAGTCACAAACAGGATATTGTATATATTGAACGGAGGGGCAGTCAGCTGGTGCAGCACCAAGCAAAGCCTCGTGGAGGCATCTACATGTGAAGCGGAGTACATAGCTGCTTCGGAAGTAGCACAGGAAGGAGTCTGGATGAAGGAGTTCATCACCGACCTAGGAGTGATTCCCAATTCGTCGGTCCCGATGATTCTATTCTGTGACAACACTAGAGCTATTGCCCTTGCCAAGGAGCCCAGGTTTCACAAGAAGACAAGACACATCAAGCACTGCTTCAAATCCATTCGTTAATATGTCCACGATGGAGATATAGACATTTGTAAAGTACATACGGATTTGAATGTCGCAGATCCGTTGACTAAACGTCTCTCACGAGCAAAACATGATCAACACCAGAACTCTATGGGTGTTCGATACATCACAATGTAACTTGATTACTGACTCTAGTGCAAGTGGGAGACTATTAGAAATATGCCCTAGAGGCAATAATAAATGGATTATTATTATATTTCCTTGTTCATGATAATTGTCTATTGTTTAGGCTATAATTGTATTAACAGGAAACCGTAATACATGTGTGAATACATAGACCACAACATGTCCCTAGTGAGCCTCTACTTGGCTAGTCCTGGAAATATGCACTAGAGGCAATAATAAAATGGTTATTACTATATTTCCTTGTTCATGATAATTGTCTATTATTCATGCTATAATTGTATTAACTGGAAACCATAATACATGTGTGAATACATAGACCACAACATGTCCCTAGTGAGCCTCTAGTTGGATAGCTCGTTGATCAATAGATGGTCATGGTTTCATGACCATGGACATTGGATGTCGTTGTTAATGGGACCACATCATTAGGAGAATGATGTGATGGACAAGACCCAATCCTAAGCATAGCACAAGATCGTGTAGTTCGTTTGCTAAAGTTTTTCTAATGTCAAGTATCGTTTCCTTAGACCATGAGATTGTGCAATTCCCCATACCATAGGAATGCTTTGGGTGTGCCAAACGTCACAATGTAACTAGGTGGCTATAAAGGTGCACTACGGGTATCTCCGAAAGTGTGTGTTGGGTTGGCACGAATCGAGAGAGGGATTTGTCACTCCGTATGACAGAGAGGTATCTCTGGGCCCACTCGGTAAGGCATCATCATAATGAGCTCAATGTGACTAAGGAGTTAGCCACGAGATGATGTGTTACGGAACGAGTAAAGAGTCTTGCCGGTAACGAGATTGAACAAGGTATAGGGATACCGACGATCGAATCTCGGGCAAGTAACATACCGATGGACAAAGGGAATTGTATACGGGATTGATTGAATCCCCGCCATCGTGGTTCATCTTATGAGATCATCATGGAGCATGTGGGAGCCAACATGGGTATCCAGATCCCGTTGTTGGTTATTGACCGGAGAGGTGTCTCGGTCATGTCTACGTGCCTCCCGAACCTATAGGGTCTACACATTTAAAGTTCGTTGACGCTAGGGTTATAGGGAAATAGTGTACGTGGTTACCGAAGGTTGTTCGGAGTCCCAGATGAGATCCTGGATGTCACGAGAAGCTCCATAATGGTCCAGAGTTAAAGATTACTATATAGTAAGTGAGGTTTTGGTCACAGGAAGTGTTTCGGGCATCACCGGTAACGTACGAGGACAACCGGAAGGGTTCGGGGGTCCACCATGTGGGGCCACCGGCACCTAAGGGCTGCATGGGCCGCAAGTGGGAGGGAACAAGCCACTAGGTGGGCTAGTGCGCCCCCACAAGGGCCCAAGGAGTAGGAAGGGAGGATAGGGGGCAAACCCTAGGTCCATATGGGCCTTAGGCCCACCTAGGGCGCCGCCCTCCCCTCTCTCTCTCTAGTCGCTGGCCAGATGGACATCTAGGGCTGCCGCACCACCCTAGGGGCCACGCACCCTCCTCCCCTCCTTCTCTATATAGTGGGGGTTTTGGGGGAGGCCAACACACAAGTTTCTTCCTCCCTCGGCGCAGCCCTACTCCTCCTACTCCTCGTTCTCCATAGTGCTTGGCGAAGCCCTGCCGGAGACCACGCAGCTCCACCGTCACCATGCTGTCGTGCTGACGGAGCTCTCCCTCAACCTCTCCTCCCTCCTTGCTGGATCAAGGCGTAGGAGACGTCACCAGGATGCACATGTGTTGAATGCGAGGCGCCGTTGTTCGGTGCTTAGATCGGAATCCACTCCGATCGGAATCGCTTCAAGTACGACTCCACCAATCATGTTCTAGCAACGCTTCTGCTTAGCGATCTTCAAAGGTATGAAGATGCACTCTCCCCACTCGTTGCTAGTTTGTACATAGATTGATCTTGGTGACACGTAGGATTTTTTTGATTTACTACTACGATCCCCAACACAAAACACCAATCAAAAGGCCAAGACTTCCACCTTACCAAGATAAATAGGTGCTTTAAATTAAATAGCTACAAATATTGTAATATCTCTAGATATCCATGTTATTGTTGTGGAACATTGCATGGGAAACAAAAAATTTCCTACGCTTCACCAAGATCAATTTAGGAGATGAGCATCTATGAGAGGAGAGATCGCTAGGCAGAAGCGTTAAAGAATGCGGTTGATGTAGTCGAACGTCTTCACAATCCAATCACGATCCGTCCCGTGATCTCATCATGAGCCGTCCCGCGATCCTGTCGTGGTCCTTCTGATCTAGTGCCGAACGGACGACACCTCCGCGTGCAGCACATGTATAGCTCGATGACGATCTTTGCCTTCATGGTCCAACAAGAGGGAGCGGAGAGGTAGATGAGTTCTCCGGCAGCGCGATAGCGTTGCGGCGATGGTGGTGGAGCAATTCCAGCAGGGCTTCACCTAAGCACCGCTGAAAACCGTTCTAGAGGAGGAAACGATCTACAGGAAGAAGAGGGCCGCACATGGCTTTTAGTGTGTTGGGCTGCCCTCAAACCTCTAGTATATATAGGAGGAAGGGGCGGGAGGAGGTGCCCTAGGGTTTCCTCTAAGACTTGGCCGCCGACCAGGGTGGTGGAGTCCACCTCCTACAAGAGGCGGGCCACCGGGGGGAGTCCTAGTCCAACAAGGACTCCTCCCACCCCCACCTTTTCCTCCTCTTTGGGCGCATGGGCCTTATGGGGCTGGCTGGCCAGCCCACTAGGGGTTGGTGCGCCACCTCTTGGCCCCATGTGGCCCCCAGGGTGGGTGGACCCCTCCCGATGGACCCCCGGAACCCATTCGTCCCTCGCGGTACACTACCGGTAGTGCCCGAAACTTTTCCGGAACCCAAATACCTCTTTCCTATATATCAATCTTTACCTGTGGACCATTCCGGAGCTCCTCGTGACGTCCGGATCTCAACCGGGACTCTGAACAACTTTGTGCTTGGATCTGAGATAGAAGGTATACCCAACTATTCTTAGGGTACTCTTTGAAGATGCATTTGTCCACTTTGGGTTCGAGCTCATTAGGTGAAAACCATTTTTCACATAAGCGTCACAGCCCCAAACATTAAGAAATGACAGCTTAGGTTTCTATCAAACCAAAATTCATACAGTGTCATCTCAACGGATTTAGATGGTGCCCTATTGAAAGTGAATGCAGTTGTCTCTAATGCATAACCCCAAAATGATAGTGGCAAATCGATAAGAGACGTCATAGTATGCACCATATCCAATACAACACGACAATGACGTTCGAACACACCATCACACTATGGTGTTCCAGGTGGCGTGAGTTGTGAAACAACTTTCACATCGTCTAAAGTTGTATGCCAAACTCGTAACTCAGATATTCACCTCCACAATCATATCGCAGACATTTTTATAGTTTTGTCACGATGATCTTAAACTTCACTCTGAATTTGCTTGAAATTTTTAAATGATTTAGACTTGTGTTTCATTAAGTAATTACACACTATATCTACTCAAATCATCAGTGAAGGTAGGAAAATAACGATGTCCACCGCACGCTACAAGACTCATTGGATTGCATACGTCAACATGTATCATTTCCAATAAATCACTTGCCCACTCCATCAAACCGGAAAACGAGGTCCTTAGTCATCTTGCCCAAGAGGCATGGTTCGCATGTCTCAACCGATTCAAAATCGAATGAGTCCAAAGATCCATCAGCATGGAGTTTCTTCATGCGATTTATACCAACATGACTTTCAGCGGCAGTGCCACAAGTATGTGGTACTATCATTATTAACTTTGCATCTTTTGGCATCAATGTTATTAACATGTGTATTACTATGGTCAAGATTCAACAAACCATCCTCATTGGGTGCATGACCATTGAAGGTATTATTCATGTAAACAGAATAACCATTATTCTCTCACTTAAAATAATGACCGCATTGCAATAAACACAATCTAATCATGTTCATGCTTAACACAACCACCAAATAACATTTATTTAGGTTTGTCACTAATATCGAAGGTAGAGAGAGCGTGCGATGTTGATCACGTCAACCTTGGAAACATTTCCAACACATCTTCACCTCACACTTAGCTAGTCTCCGTTTGTTCCGTACCTTTTATTTCTAGTTACTAACATTTAGCAACCGAACCGGTATCCAATACCTAGGTGCTACTAGGAGTACTAGCAAGGTACACATCAATAACACATATATCATATATACTTCTGTCGACGTTCCCAACCTTCTTATCTTACCAAGTATCTAGGGTTGTTCCGCTTCAGCGACCGCTCTCCTCATAGTAGAAGCACTTAGTCTCGGGTTTGGGTTCAACTTTGGGTTGCTTCACTGGAGCAGCAATTGACTTGCCATCGATGAAGTTTCCCTCCTTGCCCTTGCCCTTCTTGAAACTAGTGGTTTTACTAAACATCAACACTTGACCCTCCTTCTTGATTTCTACCTTCGTTGTGTCAAACATCGCGAACAGCTCGGGGATCATCATTTGTATCCCTGGAATAATTATAGTTCATCACGAAGTTCTAGTAGCTTAGTGACAGTGACTTGGAGAACTATATCAATCACTGTCTTATCTAGAAGATCAACTCCCACTCGATTCAAGCGATTGTAGCACCCAGACAATCTGAGCACATGCTCAATGATTGATCTATTTTCCTTTATCTTGCAGGCAAAGAATCTTGTTGGATATCTCAAATCTCACAACACGGGCACGAGCCTGAGATCCCAATTTCATCTCTCAGAACATCTCATATGTTCCGTGACATTCAAAATGTTTTGGAGCCTCAATTCTAAGCCGTAATGCATGACACACTAAACTATCAAGTAGTCATCAGAACGTGCCTCTCAGATGTTCACAACATCTACAAACGACGCTAGAGAGGGTGGTGCACCGAGCAGTGTATTAAGGACATAAGCCTTCTGTGCAGCAATGAGGACAATCCTCAGATCATGGACCCAGTCCGCAATATTGCTACCATAATCTTTCAACTCTATTTCTATAGGAACATATAAAAAATTCAAGGGAGCTATAGCGTGAGCTATTAATCTACAGCATAATTTGCAAAGGCACTACTGACTATGTTCATGATAATGAGTTCAATTCATATATTAATTAAGAACTCCCACTCAAATTGACATCCCTCCGGTCATTCGAGTGATACATGATCCCAATTCACCAACTCAAGTCCGATCATCACATGAGTTGAGGTGGTTCCAATTATGAACATCATCATGTTGATCATATCTACTATATGACTCATGCTCGACCTTTCGGTCTCTTGTGTTATGAGGCCGTGCCTGTACATGCTAGGCTCGTCAAGTTTAACCCCGAGTGTTCCGCATGTGCAATACTGGCTTGCACCTGTTGTATGTGAACGTAGAGTCTATCACACCCGATCATCACGTGGTGTCTCGACACGATGAACTTTCGCAACAGTTTACACTCAGGGAGAACCGAGTTTATCTTTAAATTTAAGTGAGGGATGACCTTATAATGCTACCGTCGTCTTAAGCAAAACAAGGTGCACAAAAGGATGAACATCGCATGCAAATCATAAGGGACATGATATGGCCATGAACTTGTGCTTTTGATCTCCATCTTGAAAGCATCGGCATGATCTCCATCATCACCGGCATGACACCATGATCTCCATCAACGTGTTGCCATCGTGGTTGTCATGCCCACCATGCTTCTACTACTTTTGCTATTGTTTAGCGATAAAGTAAAGCATTACATAGCGCTTAATGATTGACACGCAGGCCATACAATAATTAAAGACAACCCTATGGCTCCTGCCGATTGCCATACTCATCAACATGCAAGTCATGATATTCTATACAAAAACATGATCATCTGATACATCACATATATCACATCATGTAATTGTCCATATCACATCACAACATACCCTGCAAAAACAAGTTAGATGTCCTCTAATTGTTGTTGCATGTTTTACGTCGCTGCTATGGGTATCTAGCAAGAACGATTCTTACCTACGCAAACCACAACGGTGATATGAATAATTATTTTCAACCTTCTACAAGGACCGCCTTAATCAAATCCGATCCAACTAAAGTGGGAGAGACTGACACCCACCAGCAATCTTTATGCGATGAAGTGACATGTCAGTCAATAGAACACGGTCTCTCGTAAGCGTACGAGTAAAGTCAGTCCGAGCCGTTTCATCCTACAATATCGCTGAACCAAAAAATACTAAGGAAGGAAGCAATCTGAATATCAACACCCACAAACTCTTTGTGTTCTACTCAAGATCTCATCTATGCATAGACCTAGTTCATGATGCCACTGTTCGGTAACGTTGCATGGGAAACAAAAAAATTTCTACACTTCACCAAGATCAATCTAGGAGATTAGCAACTATGAGAGGAGAGATTGGATCTACATACCCTTCTAGATCACTAAGAGGAAGCATTAACGAACGCGGTCGATGTAGTCGAACGTCTTCATGATCCAATCACGATCCGTCCCGCGATCCCATCGTGGTCGTTCCGATCTAGTGCCGAATGGATGGCACCTCCGCGTTCAGCACACATACAGCTCGATGACGATCTCCGCCTTCTTGATCCAGCAAGAGGAACTGCAGAGGTAGACAAGTTCTCCGGCAGCGCGATGGCATTGTGGTGATGGTGGTGGAGCAATTCCAGCAGGGCTTTGCCTAAGCATCGCTAAAAACCGATCTAGAGGAGAAAACAATCTAGAGGAAGAAGACGACAACGCGTGGCTTTTCGTGTGTTGGGAGGCCCTCAAACCTCTAGTATATATAGGAGCAAGGGGTGGGAGGAGGCTCCCTAGGGTTTCCCCTAGGACTTGGCCGCCCGCCAGGGTGTTGGAGTACACCTCCTACAAGAGGTGGGCCGCCGGGAGGAGTCCTAGTCCAACAAGGACTCCTCCCGCCTCCACCTTTTCCTCGTCTTTGGGCGCCTGGGCCTTATGGGGCTGGCTGACCAGCCCGCTAGGGGTTGGTGCACCACCTCTTGGGCCCATGTGCCCCCCGGGAAGGGTGGGCCCCTCCCGCACTAGTAGAAAACAGACCTTTCGTACCAAGCATTAGTCTCGGTCTGGTTACGAGCCGATACTAAAGACGGTATTAGTCCCGGTTCGTGCTAGCTCCAATGGCTAGGAGCAGGGCAACCTTTAGTACCGGATCGCGAGCGATCTTTAGTATCGGTTCATGTCACGAGCCGGTACTAAAGGGGCGTGGCAGGCATTTGGTCAGACTTGGGCCCCACGTGCACCTTTAGTACCGGCTGGTGACACCAACCGGTACTAAAGGGCAACCTTTAGTACCGGATGGTGTCAACAGCCGGTACTAAAGACTTCCTACATATACGATAATTTTTAGGTTTTACATAATTTTAGTTTAAAAAATACTACAGGTTTATAAAAGCTTTTAGAGTTGCTTTTTGCTATTAGAGTTTTATAAAAGCTTTTTAGTTGATTCTTTTTGCTATTGAAGAATATTATAGTTCATAAAATAATATTGAAATTTATTTTTTTAGTTCATTCTTTCTGCTGGATGCACTTCATGTACAAAACGGACATTCTCTTTCGAAGTATCAGGGTTTCGGACGGAAACTCATCTGTTACAAAAGGCATTTCATTTTCTTGAACTTATTTGAACTCCAAGATTTTTGTATGTTGAACTTCATTTTCATTTTCTGTTACAATACGGAAATTCAAAATCACTACTAATGAACTTTGAAAAGGTTGAACGTTGGCATGGTATTATCATTTCACCCACATAGCATGTGCTAAAAAGTTGAGAGGGTTACAACAAAAGCTGGATGCACTTCATGTAAAAAACGAATAGTCTCTATCGAAGTATGAGGGTTTCGGACATGAACTCATCTGTTACAAAAGACATTTCATTTTCTCGAACTTATTTGAACTCCAGGCTTTTTGCGTGTTCAAAATGCACCATTCAAAGCCACATCATCAATTTTCAACCCTTTATGACTTCATTTGTTATTTTTCATGCAGTTATTTATTTATTTTTGAGCTAAATGACCCTGAAATTGAAAAGCACTACAAATAAACTCTGAAAAGGTTGAAAGTTGGCATGGTATCATCATTTCACCCACATAGCATGTGCTAACATGTTGAGAGGGTTACGGCAAAAGCTGGATGCACTTTGTGTACAAAACGGACAGTCTCTTTCGAAGTATGAGGGTTTCAGACATAAACTCATCTGTTACAAAAGGCATTTCAATTTCTTGAGCTTATTTGAACTCCAGGATTTTTGTGTGTTAAAAATGCACCATTCAAATCCACATCATTAGTTTTCAACCCTTTCTAACTTCATTTTTTATTTTTCATGCAGTTATTGATTTTTTTGAGCTAAATGGCTCTAAAATTGAAAAGCACTACAAACAAACTCTGAAAAGGTTGAAAGTTGGCATGGTATCATCATTTCACCCACATAGCATGTGCTAAATGTTGAGAGGGTTACGACCAAAGCTGGATGACCTTCGTGTACAAAACGGACAGTCTCCTTCCGAGTATCACGGTTTCGGACATAAACTCATCTATTACAAAAGGCATATCATTTTCTTGAACTTCCAGGCTTTTTGTGTGTTCAAAATGCACCATTCAAAGTCACATCATCAATTTTCAACCCTTTCTGACTTCATTTGTTATTTTTCATGCAGTTATTAATTTCTTTTGAGCTAAATGACCCTGAAAATGAAAATCACTACTAATGAACTGTGAAAAGGTTGAAAGTTGGCATGGTATCATCATTTCACCCACATCGCATGTGCTAAAAAGTTGAGAGGGTTACGGCAAAATCTGGATGCACTACGTGTACAAAACGGGCAGTCTCTTTCGAAGTATCAGGGTTCCGGACATAAACTCATCTATTACAAAAGGCATTTCATGTTCTTTAACTTATTTGAACTCTACGATTGTTGTGTGTTCAAAATGCACCATTCAAAGCCACATCATCAATTTTCAACCCTTTGTGACTTCACTTGTTATTTTTCATGCAGTTATTGATTTTTTTAGCTAAATGACCCTGAATTTGGAAAGCACTACAAATGAATTCTGAAAAGGTTGAAAGTTGGCATGTTATCATAATTTCACCCACATAGCATGTGCTAAAAAGTTGAGAGGGTTATGACAAAAGATGGATGCACTTCGTGTACAAAACGGACGGTCTCTTTCGAAGTATATGGGTTTCGGACGGAAACTCATCTATTACAAAAGGAATTTAATTGTCTTGAACTTATTTGAACTCCAGGCTTTTTGTGTGTTCAAAATGCACGATTCAAAGCCACATCATTAATTTTCAACCCTTTCTGACTTCATTTGTTATTTTTCAAGCAGTTATTGATGTTTTTTGAGTTAAATGACCCTGAAATTGAAAAGCACCACAAATGAACTGGGAAAAGGTTGAATGTTGGCATGGTATGAGCATTTCACCCACATAGCATGTGCTAAAAAGTTGAGAGGTTTACGGCAAAAGCTGTATGCACTTCGTGTAAAAAACGGACAGTCTCTTTCGAAGTATTAGGGTTTCGAACATAAACTCATCTGCTACAAAAGGCATTTCATTTTCTTGAACTTATTTGAACTCCAGGATTTTTGTGTTTTCAAAATGCACCATTCAAAGCCACATCTTCAAGTTTCAACCCTTTCTGACTTCATTTGTTATTTTTCATGCAGTTATTGATTTTTTTGAGCCAAATGACCCTGAAATTGAAAAGAACTACAAATGAACTGTGAAAAGGATGAAAGTTGGCATGGTATCAGCATTTCACTCACATAGCACGTGCTAAAAAGTTGAGAGGGTTACGACAAAAGCTGGATGCATTTCGTGTACAAAACGGACAGTCTCTTCCGAAGTATCAGGGTTCCAAACATGAACTCATCTGCTACAAAAGGCATTTCATTTTTTTGAACTTATTTGAACTCCAGGATTTTTGTGTGTTAAAAATGCACCATTCAAAGTTACATCATCAATTTTCAACCCTTTCCGACTTCAATTGTTATTTTTCATGTAGTTATTGATTTTTTGAGCTAAATGACCCTAAAATTGAAAAGCACTACAAATGAACTCTGAAAAGGTTGAAAGTTGGCATGGTATCATCATTTCACCCACATAGCATGTGCTAAAAAGTTGAGAGGGTTACGACAAAAGCTGGATGCACTTCGTGTACAAAACGGACAGTCTCTTTCGAAGTATCAGGGTTTCGGACATAAACTCATCTGTTACAAAAGGCATTTCATTTTCTTGAACTTATTTGAACTCCAGGCTTTTTGTGTGTTCAAAATGCACCATTCAAAGCCACATCTTCAGGTTTCAACCCTTTCTGACTTCATTCCTTATTTTTCATTTAGTTATTGATTTTTTTGAGCTAAGTGACCCTGAAATTGAAAAGCACTACAAATGAACTGTGAAAAGGATGAAAGTTGGCATGGTATCATCATTTCACCCACATAGCATGTGCTAAAAAGTAGAGAGGGTTTTGGCAAAAGCTGGATACATTTCGTGTACAAAACGGACAGTCTCTTTCGAAGTATCAGGGTTTCAGACATAAACTCATCTGTTACAAAAGGCATTTCATTTTGTTGAACTTATTTGAACTCCAAGATTTTTGGGTTTTCAAAATGCACCATTCAAAGAAACATCATCAATTTTCAACCCTTTCTGACTTCATTTTTTATTTTTCATGCCGTTATTTTTTTTATAGCTAAATGACCCTAAAATTGAAAAGCACTACAAATCAACTCTGAAAAGATTGAAAGGCTGCATGGTATCATGATTTCACCCACATAGAATGTGCTAACATGTTGAGAGGGTTACGGCAAAAGCTGGATGCACTTTGTGTACAAAACGGACAGTCTCTTTCGAAGTATGAGGGTTTCAGACATAAACTCATCTGTTACAAAAGGCATTTCAATTTCTTGAGCTTATTTGAACTCCAGGATTTTTGTGTGTTAAAAATGCACCATTCAAATCCACATCATTAGTTTTCAACCCTTTCTAACTTCATTTTTTATTTTTCATGCAGTTATTGATTTTTTTGAGCTAAATGGCTCTAAAATTGAAAAGCACTACAAACAAACTCTAAAAAGGTTGAAAGTTGGCATGGTATCATCATTTCACCCACATAGCATGTGCTAAATGTTGAGAGGGTTACGACCAAAGCTGGATGACCTTCGTGTACAAAACGGACAGTCTCCTTCGAAGTATCACGGTTTCGGACATAAACTCATCTATTACAAAAGGCATATCATTTTCTTGAACTTCCAGGCTTTTTGTGTGTTCAAAATGCACCATTCAAAGTCACATCATCAATTTTCAACCCTTTCTGACTTCATTTGTTATTTTTCATGCAGTTATTAATTTCTTTTGAGCTAAATGACCCTGAAAATGAAAATCACTACTAATGAACTGTGAAAAGGTTGAAAGTTGGCTTGGTATCATCATTTCACCCACATCGCATGTGCTAAAAAGTTGAGAGGGTTACGGCAAAATCTGGATGCACTACGTGTACAAAACGGGCAGTCTCTTTCGAAGTATCAGGGTTCCGGACATAAACTCATCTATTACAAAAGGCATTTCATGTTCTTTAACTTATTTGAACTCTACGATTGTTGTGTGTTCAAAATACACCATTCAAAGCCACATCATCAATTTTCAACCCTTTGTGACTTCATTTGTTATTTTTCATGCAGTTATTGATTTTTTTAGCTAAATGACCCTGAATTTGGAAAGCACTACAAATGAATTCTGAAAAGGTTGAAAGTTGGCATGTTATCATAATTTTACCCACATAGCATGTGCTAAAAAGTTGAGAGGGTTATGACAAAAGATGGATGCACTTCGTGTACAAAACGGACGGTCTCTTTCGAAGTATATGGGTTTCGGACGGAAACTCATCTATTACAAAAGGAATTTAATTGTCTTGAACTTATTTGAACTCCAGGCTTTTTGTGTGTTCAAAATGCACGATTCAAAGCCACATCATTAATTTTCAACCCTTTCTGACTTCATTTGTTATTTTTCAAGCAGTTATTGATTTTTTTTGAGTTAAATGACCCTGAAATTGAAAAGCACCACAAATGAACTGGGAAAAGGTTGAATGTTGGCATGGTATGAGCATTTCACCCACATAGCATGTGCTAAAAAGTTGAGAGGTTTACGGCAAAAGCTGTATGCACTTCGTGTAAAAAACGGACAGTCTCTTTCGAAGTATTAGGGTTTCGAACATAAACTCATCTGCTACAAAAGGCATTTCATTTTCTTGAACTTATTTGAACTCCAGGCTTTTTGTGTTTTCAAAATGCACCATTCAAAGCCACATCTTCAAGTTTCAACCCTTTCTGACTTCATTTGTTATTTTTCATGCAGTTATTGATTTTTTTGAGCCAAATGACCCTGAAATTGAAAAGAACTACAAATGAACTGTGAAAAGGATGAAAGTTGGCATGGTATCAGCATTTCACTCACATAGCATGTGCTAAAATGTTGAGAGGGTTACGACAAAAGCTGGATGCATTTCGTGTACAAAACGGACAGTCTCTTCCGAAGTATCAGGGTTCCAAACATGAACTCATCTGCTACAAAAGGCATTTCATTTTTTTGATCTTATTTGAACTCCAGGATTTTTGTGTGTTAAAAATGCACCATTCAAAGTTACATCATCAATTTTCAACCCTTTCCGACTTCAATTGTTATTTTTCATGTAGTTATTGATTTTTTGAGCTAAATGACCCTAAAATTGAAAAGCACTACAAATGAACTCTGAAAAGGTTGAAAGTTGGCATGGTATCATCATTTCACCCACATAGCATGTGCTAAAAAGTTGAGAGGGTTACGACAAAAGCTGGATGCACTTCGTGTACAAAACGGACAGTCTCTTTCGAAGTATCAGGGTTTCGGACATAAACTCATCTGTTACAAAAGGCATTTCATTTTCTTGAACTTATTTGAACTCCAGGCTTTTTGTGTGTTCAAAATGCACCATTCAAAGCCACATCTTCAGGTTTCAACCCTTTCTGACTTCATTCCTTATTTTTCATTTAGTTATTGATTTTTTTGAGCTAAGTGACCCTGAAATTGAAAAGCACTACAAATGAACTGTGAAAAGGATGAAAGTTGGCATGGTATCATCATTTCACCCACATAGCATGTGCTAAAAAGTAGAGAGGGTTTTGGCAAAAGCTGGATACATTTCGTGTACAAAACGGACAGTCTCTTTCGAAGTATCAGGATTTCAGACATAAACTCATCTGTTACAAAAGGCATTTCATTTTGTTGAACTTATTTGAACTCCAAGATTTTTGGGTTTTCAAAATGCACCATTCAAAGAAACATCATCAATTTTCAACCCTTTCTGACTTCATTTTTTATTTTTCATGCCGTTATTTTTTTTATAGCTAAATGACCCTAAAATTGAAAAGCACTACAAATCAACTCTGAAAAGATTGAAACTCTGCATGGTATCATGATTTCACCCACATAGCATGTGCTAACATGTTGAGAGGGTTACGGCAAAAGCTGGATGCACTTTGTGTACAAAACGGACAGTCTCTTTCGAAGTATGAGGGTTTCAGACATAAACTCATCTGTTACAAAAGGCATTTCAATTTCTTGAGCTTATTTGAACTCCAGGATTTTTGTGTGTTAAAAATGCACCATTCAAATCCACATCATTAGTTTTCAACCCTTTCTAACTTCATTTTTTATTTTTCATGCAGTTATTGATTTTTTTGAGCTAAATGGCTCTAAAATTGAAAAGCACTACAAACAAACTCTGAAAAGGTTGAAAGTTGGCATGGTATCATCATTTCACCCACATAGCATGTGCTAAATGTTGAGAGGGTTACGACCAAAGCTGGATGACCTTCGTGTACAAAACGGACAGTCTCCTTCGAAGTATCACGGTTTCGGACATAAAGTCATCTATTACAAAAGGCATATCATTTTCTTGAACTTCCAGGCTTTTTGTGTGTTCAAAATGCACCATTCAAAGTCACATCATCAATTTTCAACCCTTTCTGACTTCATTTGTTATTTTTCATGCAGTTATTAATTTCTTTTGAGCTAAATGACCCTGAAAATGAAAATCACTACTAATGAACTGTGAAAAGGTTGAAAGTTGGCTTGGTATCATCATTTCACCCACATCGCATGTGCTAAAAAGTTGAGAGGGTTACGGCAAAATCTGGATGCACTACGTGTACAAAACGGGCAGTCTCTTTCGAAGTATCAGGGTTCCGGACATAAACTCATCTATTACAAAAGGCATTTCATGTTCTTTAACTTATTTGAACTCTACGATTGTTGTGTGTTCAAAATACACCATTCAAAGCCACATCATCAATTTTCAACCCTTTGTGACTTCATTTGTTATTTTTCATGCAGTTATTGATTTTTTTAGCTAAATGACCCTGAATTTGGAAAGCACTACAAATGAATTCTGAAAAGGTTGAAAGTTGGCATGTTATCATAATTTTACCCACATAGCATGTGCTAAAAAGTTGAGAGGGTTATGACAAAAGATGGATGCACTTCGTGTACAAAACGGACGGTCTCTTTCGAAGTATATGGGTTTCGGACGGAAACTCATCTATTACAAAAGGAATTTAATTGTCTTGAACTTATTTGAACTCCAGGCTTTTTGTGTGTTCAAAATGCACGATTCAAAGCCACATCATTAATTTTCAACCCTTTCTGACTTCATGTGTTATTTTTCAAGCAATTATTGATTTTTTTTGAGTTAAATGACCCTGAAATTGAAAAGCACCACAAATGAACTGGGAAAAGGTTGAATGTTGGCATGGTATGAGCATTTCACCCACATAGCATGTGCTAAAAAGTTGAGAGGTTTACGGCAAAAGCTGTATGCACTTCGTGTAAAAAACGGACAGTCTCTTTCGAAGTATTAGGGTTTCGAACATAAACTCATCTGCTACAAAAGGCATTTCATTTTCTTGAACTTATTTGAACTCCAGGCTTTTTGTGTTTTCAAAATGCACCATTCAAAGCCACATCTTCAAGTTTCAACCCTTTCTGACTTCATTTGTTATTTTTCATGCAGTTATTGATTTTTTTGAGCCAAATGACCCTGAAATTGAAAAGAACTACAAATGAACTGTGAAAAGGATGAAAGTTGGCATGGTATCAGCATTTCACTCACATAGCATGTGCTAAAATGTTGAGAGGGTTACGACAAAAGCTGGATGCATTTCGTGTACAAAACGGACAGTCTCTTCCGAAGTATCAGGGTTCCAAACATGAACTCATCTGCTACAAAAGGCATTTCATTTTTTTGATCTTATTTGAACTCCAGGATTTTTGTGTGTTAAAAATGCACCATTCAAAGTTACATCATCAATTTTCAACCCTTTCCGACTTCAATTGTTATTTTTCATGTAGTTATTGATTTTTTGAGCTAAATGACCCTAAAATTGAAAAGCACTACAAATGAACTCTGAAAAGGTTGAAAGTTGGCATGGTATCATCATTTCACCCACATAGCATGTGCTAAAAAGTTGAGAGGGTTACGACAAAAGCTGGATGCACTTCGTGTACAAAACGGACAGTCTCTTTCGAAGTATCAGGGTTTCGGACATAAACTCATCTGTTACAAAAGGCATTTCATTTTCTTGAACTTATTTGAACTCCAGGCTTTTTGTGTGTTCAAAATGCACCATTCAAAGCCACATCTTCAGGTTTCAACCCTTTCTGACTTCATTCCTTATTTTTCATTTAGTTATTGATTTTTTTGAGCTAAGTGACCCTGAAATTGAAAAGCACTACAAATGAACTGTGAAAAGGATGAAAGTTGGCATGGTATCATCATTTCACCCACATAGCATGTGCTAAAAAGTAGAGAGGGTTTTGGCAAAAGCTGGATACATTTCGTGTACAAAACGGACAGTCTCTTTCGAAGTATCAGGATTTCAGACATAAACTCATCTGTTACAAAAGGCATTTCATTTTGTTGAACTTATTTGAACTCCAAGATTTTTGGGTTTTCAAAATGCACCATTCAAAGAAACATCATCAATTTTCAACCCTTTCTGACTTCATTTTTTATTTTTCATGCCGTTATTTTTTTTATAGCTAAATGACCCTAAAATTGAAAAGCACTACAAATCAACTCTGAAAAGATTGAAACTCTGCATGGTATCATGATTTCACCCACATAGCATGTGCTAACATGTTGAGAGGGTTACGGCAAAAGCTGGATGCACTTTGTGTACAAAACGGACAGTCTCTTTCGAAGTATGAGGGTTTCAGACATAAACTCATCTGTTACAAAAGGCATTTCAATTTCTTGAGCTTATTTGAACTCCAGGATTTTTGTGTGTTAAAAATGCACCATTCAAATCCACATCATTAGTTTTCAACCCTTTCTAACTTCATTTTTTATTTTTCATGCAGTTATTGATTTTTTTGAGCTAAATGGCTCTAAAATTGAAAAGCACTACAAACAAACTCTGAAAAGGTTGAAAGTTGGCATGGTATCATCATTTCACCCACATAGCATGTGCTAAATGTTGAGAGGGTTACGACCAAAGCTGGATGACCTTCGTGTACAAAACGGACAGTCTCCTTCGAAGTATCACGGTTTCGGACATAAAGTCATCTATTACAAAAGGCATATCATTTTCTTGAACTTCCAGGCTTTTTGTGTGTTCAAAATGCACCATTCAAAGTCACATCATCAATTTTCAACCCTTTCTGACTTCATTTGTTATTTTTCATGCAGTTATTAATTTCTTTTGAGCTAAATGACCCTGAAAATGAAAATCACTACTAATGAACTGTGAAAAGGTTGAAAGTTGGCTTGGTATCATCATTTCACCCACATCGCATGTGCTAAAAAGTTGAGAGGGTTACGGCAAAATCTGGATGCACTACGTGTACAAAACGGGCAGTCTCTTTCGAAGTATCAGGGTTCCGGACATAAACTCATCTATTACAAAAGGCATTTCATGTTCTTTAACTTATTTGAACTCTACGATTGTTGTGTGTTCAAAATACACCATTCAAAGCCACATCATCAATTTTCAACCCTTTGTGACTTCATTTGTTATTTTTCATGCAGTTATTGATTTTTTTAGCTAAATGACCCTGAATTTGGAAAGCACTACAAATGAATTCTGAAAAGGTTGAAAGTTGGCATGTTATCATAATTTTACCCACATAGCATGTGCTAAAAAGTTGAGAGGGTTATGACAAAAGATGGATGCACTTCGTGTACAAAACGGACGGTCTCTTTCGAAGTATATGGGTTTCGGACGGAAACTCATCTATTACAAAAGGAATTTAATTGTCTTGAACTTATTTGAACTCCAGGCTTTTTGTGTGTTCAAAATGCACGATTCAAAGCCACATCATTAATTTTCAACCCTTTCTGACTTCATGTGTTATTTTTCAAGCAATTATTGATTTTTTTTGAGTTAAATGACCCTGAAATTGAAAAGCACCACAAATGAACTGGGAAAAGGTTGAATGTTGGCATGGTATGAGCATTTCACCCACATAGCATGTGCTAAAAAGTTGAGAGGTTTACGGCAAAAGCTGTATGCACTTCGTGTAAAAAACGGAGAGTCTCTTTCGAAGTATTAGGGTTTCGAACATAAACTCATCTGCTACAAAAGGCATTTCATTTTCTTGAACTTATTTGAACTCCAGGCTTTTTGTGTTTTCAAAATGCACCATTCAAAGCCACATCTTCAAGTTTCAACCCTTTCTGACTTCATTTGTTATTTTTCATGCAGTTATTGATTTTTTTGAGCCAACTGACCCTGAAATTGAAAAGAACTACAAATGAACTGTGAAAAGGATGAAAGTTGGCATGGTATCAGCATTTCACTCACATAGCATGTGCTAAAAAGTTGAGAGGGTTACGACAAAAGCTGGATGCATTTCGTGTACAAAACGGACAGTCTCTTCCGAAGTATCAGGGTTCCAAACATGAACTCATCTGCTACAAAAGGCATTTCATTTTTTTGATCTTATTTGAACTCCAGGATTTTTGTGTGTTAAAAATGCACCATTCAAAGTTACATCATCAATTTTCAACCCTTTCCGACTTCAATTGTTATTTTTCATGTAGTTATTGATTTTTTGAGCTAAATGACCCTAAAATTGAAAAGCACTACAAATGAACTCTGAAAAGGTTGAAAGTTGGCATGGTATCATCATTTCACCCACATAGCATGTGCTAAAAAGTTGAGAGGGTTACGACAAAAGCTGGATGCACTTCGTGTACAAAACGGACAGTCTCTTTCGAAGTATCAGGGTTTCGGACATAAACTCATCTGTTACAAAAGGCATTTCATTTTCTTGAACTTATTTGAACTCCAGGCTTTTTGTGTGTTCAAAATGCACCATTCAAAGCCACATCTTCAAGTTTCAACCCTTTCTGACTTCATTCCTTATTTTTCATTTAGTTATTGATTTTTTTGAGCTAAGTGACCCTGAAATTGAAAAGCACTACAAATGAACTGTGAAAAGGTTGAAAGTTGGCATGGCATCATCATTTCACCCACATAGCATGTGCTAAAAAGTAGAGAGGGTTTTGGCAAAAGCTGGATACATTTCGTGTACAAAACGGACAGTCTCTTTCGAAGTATCAGGGTTTCAGACATAAACTCATCTGTTACAAAAGGCATTTCATTTTGTTGAACTTATTTGAACTCCAGGATTTTTGGGTTTTCAAAATGCACCATTCAAAGAAACATCATCAATTTTCAACCCTTTCTGACTTCATTTTTTATTTTTCATGCAGTTATTTTTTTTATAGCTAAATGACCCTAAAATTGAAAAGCACTACAAATCAACTCTGAAAAGATTGAAAGGCTGCATGGTATCATCATTTCACCCACATAGCATGTGCTAAATGTTGAGAGGGTTACGACAAAAGCTGGATGCACTTCGTGTACAAAACGGACAGTCTCTTTTGAAGTATCAGGGTTTCGGACATAAACTAATCTGTTACAAAAGGCATTTCATTTTATTGAACTTATTTGAACTCCAGGCTTTTTGTGTGTTCAAAATGCACCAGTCAAAGCCACATCATTTATTTTCAACCCTTTCTGACTTCATTTGTTAATTTTCATGCAGTTATTGAATTTTTTTAGCTAAATGACCCTGAATTTGAAAAGCACTACAAATGAACTGTGAAAAGGTTCAAAGTTGGCATAGTATCATCATTTCACCCACATAGCATGTGCTAAAAAGTTGAGAGGGTTACGACAAAAGATGGATGCACTTCGTGTACAAAACGGATGGTCTCTTTCGAAGTATCAGGGTTTCGGACGGAAACTCATCTATTACAAAAGGCATTTCTTTTCTTGAACTTATTTGAACTCCAGGATTTTTGTGTGTTCAAAATGCACCATTCAAAGCCACATCATCAATTTTCAACCCTTTCTGACTTCATTTGTTATTTTTCATGCAGTTATTCATTTTTTTGAGCGAAATGACCCTGAAATTGAAAAGCACTACAAATGAACTGTGAAAAGGATGAAAGTTGGCATGGTATCAACATTTCACCCACATAGCATGTGCTAAAAAGTTGAGAGGGTTACGACAAAAGCTGGATGCATTTCGTGTACAAAACGGACAATCTCTTTCGAAGTATCAGGGTTTTGGACATAAACTCATCTGTTACAAAAGGCATTTCGTTTTCTTTAACTTATTTGAACTCCAGGATTTTTGTGTGTTCAAAATGCACCATTCAAAGACACATCATCAATTTTCAACCCTTTCCGACTTCATTTGTTATTTTTCATGCAGTTACTGACTTTTTTGAGCTAAATGACCCTGAAATTGGAAAGCACTACAAATGAACTCTGACAAGGTTGAAACTTGGCATGGTATCACCATTTCACCGACATAGCATGTGCTAAAAAGTTGAGAGGGTTACGACAAAAGCTGGATGCACTTCGTGTACAAAACGGACAATCTCTTTCGAAGTATCAGGGTTTCAGACATAAACTCATCTGTTACAAAAGGCATTTCATTTTATTGAACTTATTTGAACTCCAGGCTTTTTGTGCGTTGAAAATGCACCATTCAAAGCCACATCATTAATTTTCAACCCTTTCTGACTTCATTTGTTATTTTTCATGCAGTTATTGATTTTTTGAGCTAAATGACCCTGAATTTGAAAAGCACTACAAATGAACTCCGAAAAGGTTGAAAGTTGGCATGGTCTCATCATTTCACCCACATAGCATGTGCTAAAAAGTTGAGAGGGTTACGAAAAAGTCTGGATGCACTTCGTGTACAAAACGGACAGTCTCTTTCGAAGTATTAGGGTTTCGGACATAAACTCATCTGTTACAAAAGGCATTTAATTTTATTGAACGTATTTGAACTCCAGGCTTTTTGTGTGTTCAAAATGCACGAGTCAAAGCCACATCATTTATTTTCAACCCTTTCTGACTTCATTTGTTAATTTTCTTGCAGTTATTGATTTTTTCAGCTAAATGACCCTGAATTTGAAAAGCACTACAAATGAACTGTGAAAAGGTTGAAAGTTGGCATGGTACCATCATTTCACCCACATGGCATGTGCTAAAAAGTTGAGAGGGTTACGACAAAAGCTGGATGCACTTCGTGTACAAAACAGACGGTTTCTTTCGAAGTATGAGTGTTTCACGGAAACTCATCTATTACAAAAGGCATTTCATTTCCTTGAACTTATTTGAACTACAGGATTTTTGTGTGTTCACAATGCACCATTCAAAGCCACATCGTCAATTTTCAATCCTTTCTGACGTCATTTGTTATTTTTCATGTAGTTATTGATTTTTTTGAGCTAAATGACCCTGAAATTGTAAAGCACTACGAATGAACTATGAAAGGTTGAAAGTTGGCATGGTATGAGCATTTCACCCACATAGCATGTGCTAATAAGTTGAGTGGGTTACGGCAAAAGCTGGATGCACTTCGTGTACAAAATGGACAGTCTCTTTCGAAGTATTAGGGTTTCGAACATAAACTCATCTGTTACAAAAGGCATTTCATTTTCTTGAACTTATTTGAACTCCAGGATTTTTGTCTGTTCAAAATGCACCATTCAAAGCCACATCATCAATTTTAAACCCTTTCTGACTTCATTTGTTATTTTTCATGCAGTTATTGATTTTTTTGAGCTAAATGACCATGAAATTGAAAAGCACTACAAATGAACTGTGAAAAGGTTGAAAGTTGGCATGGTATTAGCATTTCACCCACATAGCATGTACTAAAAAGTTGAGAGGGTTATGGCAAAAGCTGGATGCACTTCGTGTACAAAACTGACAGTATCTTTCGAAGTATCAGGGTTTCGGACATAAACTCATGTGTTACAAAAGGCATTTCATTTTCTTGAACTTATTTGAACTCCAGGCTTTTTGTGTGTTCAAAATGCACCATTCAAAGCCACATCATCAATTTTCAACCCTTTCTGACTTCATTTGTTATTTTTCATGCAGTTATTCATTTTTTTGAGCGAAATGACCCTGAAATTGAAAAGCAGTACAAATGAACCGTGAAAAGGATGAAAGTTGGCATGGTATCAACATTTCACCCACATAGCATGTGCTAAAAAGTTGAGAGGGTTACGACAAAAGCTGGATGCATTTCGTGTACAAAACGGACAATCTCTTTCGAAGTATCACGGTTTTGGACATAAACTCATCTGTTACAAAAGGC
Source organism: Hordeum marinum (assembly GCA_022496015.1). Taxonomy (NCBI): domain Eukaryota; kingdom Viridiplantae; phylum Streptophyta; class Magnoliopsida; order Poales; family Poaceae; genus Hordeum; species Hordeum marinum. Next base: position 464,360 of record JAAAWK010000910.1, read on the forward strand.
ATTTCGTTTTCTTTAACTTATTTGAACTCCAGGATTTTTGTGTGTTCAAAATGCACCATTCAAAGACACATCATCAATTTTCAACCCTTTCCGACTTCATTTGTTATTTTTCATGCAGTTACTGACTTTTTTGAGCTAAATGACCCTGAAATTGGAAAGCACTACAAATGAACTCTGAAAAGGTTGAAACTTGGCATGGTATCACCATTTCACCGACATAGCATGTGCTAAAAAGTTGAGAGGGTTACGACAAAAGCTGGATGCACTTCGTGTACAAAACGGACAATCTCTTTCGAAGTATCAGGGTTTCAGACATAAACTCATCTGTTACAAAAGGCATTTCATTTTATTGAACTTATTTGAACTCCAGGCTTTTTGTGCGTTGAAAATGCACCATTCAAAGCCACATCATTAATTTTCAACCCTTTCTGACTTCATTTGTTATTTTTCATGCAGTTATTGATTTTTTGAGCTAAATGACCCTGAATTTGAAAAGCACTACAAATGAACTCCGAAAAGGTTGAAAGTTGGCATGGTCTCATCATTTCACCCACATAGCATGTGCTAAAAAGTTGAGAGGGTTACGAAAAAGGCTGGATGCACTTCGTGTACAAAACGGACAGTCTCTTTCAAAGTATTAGGGTTTCGGACATAAACTCATCTGTTAAAAAGGCATTTAATTTTATTGAACGTATTTGAACTCCAGGCTTTTTGTGTGTTCAAAATGCACGAGTCAAAGCCACATCATTTATTTTCAACCCTTTCTGACTTCATTTGTTAATTTTCTTGCAGTTATTGATTTTTTAGCTAAATGACCCTGAATTTGAAAAGCACTACAAATGAACTGTGAAAAGGTTGAAAGTTGGCATGGTACCATCATTTCACCCACATGGCATGTGCTAAAAAGTTGAGAGGGTTACGACAAAAGCTGGATGCACTTCGTGTACAAAACAGACGGTCTCTTTCGAAGTATGAGTGTTTCGCGGAAACTCATCTATTACAAAAGGCATTTCATTTTCTTGAACTTATTTGAACTACAGGATTTTTGTGCGTTCAAAATGCACCATTCAAAGCCACATCGTCAATTTTCAATCCTTTCTGACTTCATTTGTTATTTTTCATGCAGTTATTGATTTTTTTGAGCTAAATGACCCTGAAATTGTAAAGCACTACAAATGAACTGTGAAAAGGTTGAAAGTTGGCATGGTATGAGCCTTTCACCCACATAGCATGTGCTAATAAGTTGAGTGGGTTACGGCAAAAGCTGGATGCACTTCGTGTACAAAATGGACAGTCTCTTTCGAAGTATTATGGTTTCGAACATAAGCTCATCTGTTACAAAAGGCATTTCATTTTCTTGAACTTATTTGAACTCCAGGATTTTTGTCTATTCAAAATGCACCATTCAAAGCCACATCATCAATTTTGAAGCCTTTCTGACTTCATTTGTTATTTTTCATGCAGTTATTGATTTTTTTGAGCTAAATGACCCTGAAATTGAAAAGCACTACAAATGAACTGTGAAAAGGTTGAAAGTTGGCATGGTATTAGCATTTCACCCACATAGCATGTACTAAAAAGTTGAGAGGGTTATGGCAAAAGCTGGATGCACTTCGTGTACAAAACCGACAGTCTCTTTCGAAGTATCAGGGTTTCGGACATAAACTCATGTGTTACACAAGGCATTTCATTTTCTTGAACTTATTTGAACTCCAGGCTTTTTGTGTGTTCAAAATGCACCATTCAAAGACACATCATCAATTTTCAACCCTTTCCGACTTCATTTGTTATTTTTCATGCAGTTACTGACTTTTTTGAGCTAAATGACCCTGAAATTGGAAAGCACTACAAATGAACTCTGACAAGGTTGAAACTTGGCATGGTATCACCATTTCACCGACATAGCATGTGCTAAAAAGTTGAGAGGGTTACGACAAAAGCTGGATGCACTTCGTGTACAAAACGGACAATCTCTTTCGAAGTATCAGGGTTTCAGACATAAACTCATCTGTTACAAAAGGCATTTCATTTTATTGAACTTATTTGAACTCCAGGCTTTTTGCGCGTTGAAAATGCACCATTCAAAGCCACATCATTAATTTTCAACCCTTTCTGACTTCATTTGTTATTTTTCATGCAGTTATTGATTTTTTGAGCTAAATGACCCTGAATTTGAAAAGCACTACAAATGAACTCCGAAAAGGTTGAAAGTTGGCATGGTCTCATCATTTCACCCACATAGCATGTGCTAAAAAGTTGAGAGGGTTACGAAAAAGTCTGGATGCACTTCGTGTACAAAACGGACAGTCTCTTTCGAAGTATTAGGGTTTCGGACATAAACTCATCTGTTACAAAAGGCATTTAATTTTATTGAACGTATTTGAACTCCAGGCTTTTTGTGTGTTCAAAATGCACGAGTCAAAGCCACATCATTTATTTTCAACCCTTTCTGACTTCATTTGTTAATTTTCTTGCAGTTATTGATTTTTTCAGCTAAATGACCCTGAATTTGAAAAGCACTACAAATGAACTGTGAAAAGGTTGAAAGTTGGCATGGTACCATCATTTCACCCACATGGCATGTGCTAAAAAGTTGAGAGGGTTACGACAAAAGCTGGATGCACTTCGTGTACAAAACAGACGGTTTCTTTCGAAGTATGAGTGTTTCACGGAAACTCATCTATTACAAAAGGCATTTCATTTCCTTGAACTTATTTGAACTACAGGATTTTTGTGTGTTCAAAATGCACCATTCAAAGCCACATCGTCAATTTTCAATCCTTTCTGACGTCATTTGTTATTTTTCATGCAGTTATTGATTTTTTTGAGCTAAATGACCCTGAAATTGTAAAGCACTACAAATGAACTGTGAAAGGTTGAAAGTTGGCATGGTATGAGCATTTCACCCACATAGCATGTGCTAATAAGTTGAGTGGGTTACGGCAAAAGCTGGATGCACTTCGTGTACAAAATGGACAGTCTCTTTCGAAGTATTAGGGTTTCGAACATAAACTCATCTGTTACAAAAGGCATTTCATTTTCTTGAACTTATTTGAACTCCAGGATTTTTGTCTGTTCAAAATGCACCATTCAAAGCCACATCATCAATTTTAAACCCTTTCTGACTTCATTTGTTATTTTTCATGCAGTTATTGATTTTTTTGAGCTAAATGACCATGAAATTGAAAAGCACTACAAATGAACTGTGAAAAGGTTGAAAGTTGGCATGGTATTAGCATTTCACCCACATAGCATGTACTAAAAAGTTGAGAGGGTTATGGCAAAAGCTGGATGCACTTCGTGTACAAAACCGACAGTATCTTTCGAAGTATCAGGGTTTCGGACATAAACTCATGTGTTACAAAAGGCATTTCATTTTCTTGAACTTATTTGAACTCCAGGCTTTTTGTGTGTTCAAAATGCACCATTCAAAGCCACATCATCAATTTTCAACCCTTTCTGACTTCATTTGTTATTTTTCATGCAGTTATTCATTTTTTTGAGTGAAATGACCCTGAAATTGAAAAGCAGTACAAATGAACCGTGAAAAGGATGAAAGTTGGCATGGTATCAACATTTCACCCACATAGCATGTGCTAAAAAGTTGAGAGGGTTACGACAAAAGCTGGATGCATTTCGTGTACAAAACGGACAATCTCTTTCGAAGTATCACGGTTTTGGACATAAACTCATCTGTTACAAAAGGCATTTCGTTTTCTTTAACTTATTTGAACTCCAGGATTTTTGTGTGTTCAAAATGCACCATTCAAAGCCACATCATCAATTTTCAACCCTTTCCGACTTCATTTGTTATTTTTCATGCAGTTACTGACTTTTTTGAGCTAAATGACCCTGAAATTGGAAAGCACTACAAATGAACTCTGAAAAGGTTGAAACTTGGCATGGTATCACCATTTCACCGACATAGCATGTGCTAAAAAGTTGAGAGGGTTACGACAAAAGCTGGATGCACTTCGTGTACAAAACGGACAATCTCTTTCGAAGTATCAGGGTTTCAGACATAAACTCATCTGTTACAAAAGGCATTTCATTTTATTGAACTTATTTGAACTCCAGGCTTTTTGTGCGTTGAAAATGCACCATTCAAAGCCACATCATTAATTTTCAACCCTTTCTGACTTCATTTGTTATTTTTCATGCAGTTATTGATTTTTTGAGCTAAATGACCCTGAATTTGAAAAGCACTACAAATGAACTCCGAAAAGGTTGAAAGTTGGCATGGTCTCATCATTTCACCCACATAGCATGTGCTAAAAAGTTGAGAGGGTTACGAAAAAGGCTGGATGCACTTCGTGTACAAAACGGACAGTCTCTTTCAAAGTATTAGGGTTTCGGACATAAACTCATCTGTTAAAAAGGCATTTAATTTTATTGAACGTATTTGAACTCCAGGCTTTTTGTGTGTTCAAAATGCACGAGTCAAAGCCACATCATTTATTTTCAACCCTTTCTGACTTCATTTGTTAATTTTCTTGCAGTTATTGATTTTTTAGCTAAATGACCCTGAATTTGAAAAGCACTACAAATGAACTGTGAAAAGGTTGAAAGTTGGCATGGTACCATCATTTCACCCACATGGCATGTGCTAAAAAGTTGAGAGGGTTACGACAAAAGCTGGATGCACTTCGTGTACAAAACAGACGGTCTCTTTCGAAGTATGAGTGTTTCGCGGAAACTCATCTATTACAAAAGGCATTTCATTTTCTTGAACTTATTTGAACTACAGGATTTTTGTGCGTTCAAAATGCACCATTCAAAGCCACATCGTCAATTTTCAATCCTTTCTGACTTCATTTGTTATTTTTCATGCAGTTATTGATTTTTTTGAGCTAAATGACCCTGAAATTGTAAAGCACTACAAATGAACTGTGAAAAGGTTGAAAGTTGGCATGGTATGAGCCTTTCACCCACATAGCATGTGCTAATAAGTTGAGTGGGTTACGGCAAAAGCTGGATGCACTTCGTGTACAATATGGACAGTCTCTTTCGAAGTATTATGGTTTCGAACATAAGCTCATCTGTTACAAAAGGCATTTCATTTTCTTGAACTTATTTGAACTCCAGGATTTTTGTCTGTTCAAAATGCACCATTCAAAGCCACATCATCAATTTTGAAGCCTTTCTGACTTCATTTGTTATTTTTCATGCAGTTATTGATTTTTTTGAGCTAAATGACCCTGAAATTGAAAAGCACTACAAATGAACTGTGAAAAGGTTGAAAGTTGGCATGGTATTAGCATTTCACCCACATAGCATGTACTAAAAAGTTGAGAGGGTTATGGCAAAAGCTGGATGCACTTCGTGTACAAAACCGATAGTCTCTTTCGAAGTATCAGGGTTTCGGACATAAACTCATGTGTTACACAAGGCATTTCATTTTCTTGAACTTATTTGAACTCCAGGCTTTTTGTGTGTTCAAAATGCACCATTCAAAGCCACATCATCAATTTTCAAGCCTTTCTGACTTCATTTGTTATTTTTCATGCAGTTATTGATTTTTTGAGCTAAATGACCCTAAAATTGAAAAGCACTACAAATGAACTGTGAAAAGGATGAAAGTTGGCATGGTATCAGCATTTCACCCACATAGCATGTGCTAAAAAGTTGAGAGGGTGACGTCAAAAGCTGGATGCTTTTCGTGTACCAAACGGACAGTCTCTTTCGAAGTATCAGGGTTTTGGACATAAACTCACCTATTACAAAAGGCATTTATTTTTCTTGAACTTATTTGAACTCCAAGATTTTTGTGTGTTCAAAATGCACCATTCAAAGCCACATCGTCAATTTTCAACACTTTCTGACTTCATTTGTTATTTTTCATGCAGTTATTGATTTTTTTGAGCTAAATGACCCTGAAATTGTAAAGCACTACAAATGAACTGTGAAAAGGTTGAAAGTTGGCATGGTATGAGCCTTTCACCCACATAGCATGTGCTAATAAGTTGAGTGGGTTACGGCAAAAGCTGGATGCACTTCGTGTACAAAATGGACAGTCTCTTTCGAAGTATTATGGTTTCGAACATAAGCTCATCTGTTACAAAAGGCATTTCATTTTCTTGAACTTATTTGAACTCCAGGGTTTTTGTCTGTTCAAAATGCACCATTCAAAGCCACATCATCAATTTTGAAGCCTTTCTGACTTCATTTGTTATTTTTCATGCAGTTATTGATTTTTTTGAGCTAAATGACCCTGAAATTGAAAAGCACTACAAATGAACTGTGAAAAGGTTGAAAGTTGGCATGGTATTAGCATTTCACCCACATAGCATGTACTAAAAAGTTGAGAGGGTTATGGCAAAAGCTGGATGCACTTCGTGTACAAAACCGACAGTCTCTTTCGAAGTATCAGGGTTTCGGACATAAACTCATGTGTTACACAAGGCATTTCATTTTCTTGAACTTATTTGAACTCCAGGCTTTTTGTGTGTTCAAAATGCACCATTCAAAGACACATCATCAATTTTCAACCCTTTCCGACTTCATTTGTTATTTTTCATGCAGTTACTGACTTTTTTGAGCTAAATGACCCTGAAATTGGAAAGCACTACAAATGAACTCTGACAAGGTTGAAACTTGGCATGGTATCACCATTTCACCGACATAGCATGTGCTAAAAAGTTGAGAGGGTTACGACAAAAGCTGGATGCACTTCGTGTACAAAACGGACAATCTCTTTCGAAGTATCAGGGTTTCAGACATAAACTCATCTGTTACAAAAGGCATTTCATTTTATTGAACTTATTTGAACTCCAGGCTTTTTGCGCGTTGAAAATGCACCATTCAAAGCCACATCATTAATTTTCAACCCTTTCTGACTTCATTTGTTATTTTTCATGCAGTTATTGATTTTTTGAGCTAAATGACCCTGAATTTGAAAAGCACTACAAATGAACTCCGAAAAGGTTGAAAGTTGGCATGGTCTCATCATTTCACCCACATAGCATGTGCTAAAAAGTTGAGAGGGTTACGAAAAAGTCTGGATGCACTTCGTGTACAAAACGGACAGTCTCTTTCGAAGTATTAGGGTTTCGGACATAAACTCATCTGTTACAAAAGGCATTTAATTTTATTGAACGTATTTGAACTCCAGGCTTTTTGTGTGTTCAAAATGCACGAGTCAAAGCCACATCATTTATTTTCAACCCTTTCTGACTTCATTTGTTAATTTTCTTGCAGTTATTGATTTTTTCAGCTAAATGACCCTGAATTTGAAAAGCACTACAAATGAACTGTGAAAAGGTTGAAAGTTGGCATGGTACCATCATTTCACCCACATGGCATGTGCTAAAAAGTTGAGAGGGTTACGACAAAAGCTGGATGCACTTCGTGTACAAAACAGACGGTTTCTTTCGAAGTATGAGTGTTTCACGGAAACTCATCTATTACAAAAGGCATTTCATTTCCTTGAACTTATTTGAACTACAGGATTTTTGTGTGTTCAAAATGCACCATTCAAAGCCACATCGTCAATTTTCAATCCTTTCTGACGTCATTTGTTATTTTTCATGCAGTTATTGATTTTTTTGAGCTAAATGACCCTGAAATTGTAAAGCACTACAAATGAACTGTGAAAGGTTGAAAGTTGGCATGGTATGAGCATTTCACCCACATAGCATGTGCTAATAAGTTGAGTGGGTTACGGCAAAAGCTGGATGCACTTCGTGTACAAAATGGACAGTCTCTTTCGAAGTATTAGGGTTTCGAACATAAACTCATCTGTTACAAAAGGCATTTCATTTTCTTGAACTTATTTGAACTCCAGGATTTTTGTCTGTTCAAAATGCACCATTCAAAGCCACATCATCAATTTTAAACCCTTTCTGACTTCATTTGTTATTTTTCATGCAGTTATTGATTTTTTTGAGCTAAATGACCATGAAATTGAAAAGCACTACAAATGAACTGTGAAAAGGTTGAAAGTTGGCATGGTATTAGCATTTCACCCACATAGCATGTACTAAAAAGTTGAGAGGGTTATGGCAAAAGCTGGATGCACTTCGTGTACAAAACCGACAGTATCTTTCGAAGTATCAGGGTTTCGGACATAAACTCATGTGTTACAAAAGGCATTTCATTTTCTTGAACTTATTTGAACTCCAGGCTTTTTGTGTGTTCAAAATGCACCATTCAAAGCCACATCATCAATTTTCAACCCTTTCTGACTTCATTTGTTATTTTTCATGCAGTTATTCATTTTTTTGAGTGAAATGACCCTGAAATTGAAAAGCAGTACAAATGAACCGTGAAAAGGATGAAAGTTGGCATGGTATCAACATTTCACCCACATAGCATGTGCTAAAAAGTTGAGAGGGTTACGACAAAAGCTGGATGCATTTCGTGTACAAAACGGACAATCTCTTTCGAAGTATCACGGTTTTGGACATAAACTCATCTGTTACAAAAGGCATTTCGTTTTCTTTAACTTATTTGAACTCCAGGATTTTTGTGTGTTCAAAATGCACCATTCAAAGCCACATCATCAATTTTCAACCCTTTCCGACTTCATTTGTTATTTTTCATGCAGTTACTGACTTTTTTGAGCTAAATGACCCTGAAATTGGAAAGCACTACAAATGAACTCTGAAAAGGTTGAAACTTGGCATGGTATCACCATTTCACCGACATAGCATGTGCTAAAAAGTTGAGAGGGTTACGACAAAAGCTGGATGCACTTCGTGTACAAAACGGACAATCTCTTTCGAAGTATCAGGGTTTCAGACATAAACTCATCTGTTACAAAAGGCATTTCATTTTATTGAACTTATTTGAACTCCAGGCTTTTTGTGCGTTGAAAATGCACCATTCAAAGCCACATCATTAATTTTCAACCCTTTCTGACTTCATTTGTTATTTTTCATGCAGTTATTGATTTTTTGAGCTAAATGACCCTGAATTTGAAAAGCACTACAAATGAACTCCGAAAAGGTTGAAAGTTGGCATGGTCTCATCATTTCACCCACATAGCATGTGCTAAAAAGTTGAGAGGGTTACGAAAAAGGCTGGATGCACTTCGTGTACAAAACGGACAGTCTCTTTCAAAGTATTAGGGTTTCGGACATAAACTCATCTGTTAAAAAGGCATTTAATTTTATTGAACGTATTTGAACTCCAGGCTTTTTGTGTGTTCAAAATGCACGAGTCAAAGCCACATCATTTATTTTCAACCCTTTCTGACTTCATTTGTTAATTTTCTTGCAGTTATTGATTTTTTAGCTAAATGACCCTGAATTTGAAAAGCACTACAAATGAACTGTGAAAAGGTTGAAAGTTGGCATGGTACCATCATTTCACCCACATGGCATGTGCTAAAAAGTTGAGAGGGTTACGACAAAAGCTGGATGCACTTCGTGTACAAAACAGACGGTCTCTTTCGAAGTATGAGTGTTTCGCGGAAACTCATCTATTACAAAAGGCATTTCATTTTCTTGAACTTATTTGAACTACAGGATTTTTGTGCGTTCAAAATGCACCATTCAAAGCCACATCGTCAATTTTCAATCCTTTCTGACTTCATTTGTTATTTTTCATGCAGTTATTGATTTTTTTGAGCTAAATGACCCTGAAATTGTAAAGCACTACAAATGAACTGTGAAAAGGTTGAAAGTTGGCATGGTATGAGCCTTTCACCCACATAGCATGTGCTAATAAGTTGAGTGGGTTACGGCAAAAGCTGGATGCACTTCGTGTACAATATGGACAGTCTCTTTCGAAGTATTATGGTTTCGAACATAAGCTCATCTGTTACAAAAGGCATTTCATTTTCTTGAACTTATTTGAACTCCAGGATTTTTGTCTGTTCAAAATGCACCATTCAAAGCCACATCATCAATTTTGAAGCCTTTCTGACTTCATTTGTTATTTTTCATGCAGTTATTGATTTTTTTGAGCTAAATGACCCTGAAATTGAAAAGCACTACAAATGAACTGTGAAAAGGTTGAAAGTTGGCATGGTATTAGCATTTCACCCACATAGCATGTACTAAAAAGTTGAGAGGGTTATGGCAAAAGCTGGATGCACTTCGTGTACAAAACCGATAGTCTCTTTCGAAGTATCAGGGTTTCGGACATAAACTCATGTGTTACACAAGGCATTTCATTTTCTTGAACTTATTTGAACTCCAGGCTTTTTGTGTGTTCAAAATGCACCATTCAAAGCCACATCATCAATTTTCAAGCCTTTCTGACTTCATTTGTTATTTTTCATGCAGTTATTGATTTTTTGAGCTAAATGACCCTAAAATTGAAAAGCACTACAAATGAACTGTGAAAAGGATGAAAGTTGGCATGGTATCAGCATTTCACCCACATAGCATGTGCTAAAAAGTTGAGAGGGTGACGTCAAAAGCTGGATGCTTTTCGTGTACCAAACGGACAGTCTCTTTCGAAGTATCAGGGTTTTGGACATAAACTCACCTATTACAAAAGGCATTTATTTTTCTTGAACTTATTTGAACTCCAAGATTTTTGTGTGTTCAAAATGCACCATTCAAAGCCACATCGTCAATTTTCAACACTTTCTGACTTCATTTGTTATTTTTCATGCAGTTATTGATTTTTTTGAGCTAAATGACCCTGAAATTGTAAAGCACTACAAATGAACTGTGAAAAGGTTGAAAGTTGGCATGGTATGAGCCTTTCACCCACATAGCATGTGCTAATAAGTTGAGTGGGTTACGGCAAAAGCTGGATGCACTTCGTGTACAAAATGGACAGTCTCTTTCGAAGTATTATGGTTTCGAACATAAGCTCATCTGTTACAAAAGGCATTTCATTTTCTTGAACTTATTTGAACTCCAGGGTTTTTGTCTGTTCAAAATGCACCATTCAAAGCCACATCATCAATTTTGAAGCCTTTCTGACTTCATTTGTTATTTTTCATGCAGTTATTGATTTTTTTGAGCTAAATGACCCTGAAATTGAAAAGCACTACAAATGAACTGTGAAAAGGTTGAAAGTTGGCATGGTATTAGCATTTCACCCACATAGCATGTACTAAAAAGTTGAGAGGGTTATGGCAAAAGCTGGATGCACTTCGTGTACAAAACCGACAGTCTCTTTCGAAGTATCAGGGTTTCGGACATAAACTCATGTGTTACACAAGGCATTTCATTTTCTTGAACTTATTTGAACTCCAGGCTTTTTGTGTGTTCAAAATGCACCATTCAAAGCCACATCATCAATTTTCAAGCCTTTCTGACTTCATTTGTTATTTTTCATGCAGTTATTGATTTTTTGAGCTAAATGACCCTAAAATTGAAAAGCACTACAAATGAACTGTGAAAAGGATGAAAGTTGGCATGGTATCAGCATTTCACCCACATAGCATGTGCTAAAAAGTTGAGAGGGTGACGTCAAAAGCTGGATGCTTTTCGTGTACCAAACGGACAGTCTCTTTCGAAGTATCAGGGTTTTGGACATAAACTCACCTGTTACAAAAGGCATTTATTTTTCTTGAACTTATTTGAACTCCAAGATTTTTGTGTGTTCAAAATGCACCATTCAAAGCCACATCGTCAATTTTCAACACTTTCTGACTTCATTTGTTATTTTTCATGCAGTTATTGATTTTTTTGAGCTAAATGACCCTGAAATTGTAAAGCACTACAAATGAACTGTGAAAAGGTTGAAAGTTGGCATGGTATGAGCCTTTCACCCACATAGCATGTGCTAATAAGTTGAGTGGGTTACGGCAAAAGCTGGATGCACTTCGTGTACAAAATGGACAGTCTCTTTCGAAGTATTATGGTTTCGAACATAAGCTCATCTGTTACAAAAGGCATTTCATTTTCTTGAACTTATTTGAACTCCAGGATTTTTGTCTGTTCAAAATGCACCATTCAAAGCCACATCATCAATTTTGAAGCCTTTCTGACTTCATTTGTTATTTTTCATGCAGTTATTGATTTTTTTGAGCTAAATGACCCTGAAATTGAAAAGCACTACAAATGAACTGTGAAAAGGTTGAAAGTTGGCATGGTATTAGCATTTCACCCACATAGCATGTACTAAAAAGTTGAGAGGGTTATGGCAAAAGCTGGATGCACTTCGTGTACAAAACCGACAGTCTCTTTCGAAGTATCAGGGTTTCGGACATAAACTCATGTGTTACACAAGGCATATCATTTTCTTGAACTTATTTGAACTCCAGGCTTTTTGTGTGTTCAAAATGCACCATTCAAAGCCACATCATCAATTTTCAAGCCTTTCTGACTTCATTTGTTATTTTTCATGCAGTTATTGATTTTTTGAGCTAAATGACCCTAAAATTGAAAAGCACTACAAATGAACTGTGAAAAGGATGAAAGTTGGCATGGTATCAGCATTTCACCCACATAGCATGTGCTAAAAAGTTGAGAGGGTGACGTCAAAAGCTGGATGCTTTTCGTGTACCAAACGGACAGTCTCTTTCGAAGTATCAGGGTTTTGGACATAAACTCACCTCTTACAAAAGGCATTTATTTTTGTTGAACTTATTTGAACTCCAAGATTTTTGTGTGTTCAAAATGCACCATTCAAAGCCACATCGTCAATTTTCAACACTTTCTGACTTCATTTGTTATTTTTCATGCAGTTATTGATTTTTTTGAGCTAAATGACCCTGAAATTAAAAAGCACTACAAATGAACTGTGAAAAGGATGAAAGTTGGCATGGTATCAGCATTTCACCCACATAGCATGTGCTAAAAGTTTGAGAGGGTTACGACAAAAGTTGAATGCATTTCGTGTACAAAACGGACAGTCTCTTTCGAAGTATGAGGGTTTCGGACATAAACTCATCTATTACAAAAGGCATTTCTTTTTCTTGAACTTATTTAAACTCCAGGATTTTTTGTGTTCAAAATGCACCATTCAAAGACGCATCATCAATTTTCAACCCTTTCCGACTTCATTTGTTATTTTTCATGCAGTTATTGATTTTTCGAGCTAAATGACCCTGAAATTGGAAAGCACTACACATGAACTCTGAAAAGGTTGAAAGTTGGCATGGTATCATCATTTCACCGACATATCATGTGCTAAAAAGTTGAGAGGGTTACGGCAAAAGCTGGATGCACTTCGTGTACAAAACGGACAGTCTCTTCCGAAGTATCACGGTTCCGGACATAAACTCATGTGTTACAAAAGTCATTTCATTTTCTTGAACTTATTTGAACTCCAGGCTTTTTGTGTGTTAAAAATGCACCATTCAAAGCCACATCATCAATTTTCAAGCCTTTCCGACTTCATTTGTTATTTTTTCATGCTGTTATTGATTTTGTTAGCTAAATGGCCCTGAAATTCAAAATCACTACTAATGAACTGTGAAAAGGTTGAACGTTGGAATGGTATTATCATTTCACCCACATAGCATGTGCTAAAAAGTTGAGAGGGTTACAACAAAAGCTGGATGCACTTCATGTAAAAAACGAATAGTCTCTATCGAAGTATGAGGGTTTCGAACATGAACTCATCTGTTACAAAACGGACAGTCTCCTTCGAAGTATCACGGTTTCGGACATAAACTCATCTATTACAAAAGGCATATCATTTTCTTGAACTTATTTGAACTCCAGGCTTTTTGTGTGTTAAAAATGCACCATTCAAAGCCACATCATCAATTTTGAAGCCTTTGTGACTTCATTTGTTATTTTCCATGCAGTTATTGATTTTTTTGAGCTAAATGACCCTGAAATTGAAAAGCACTACAAATGAACTGTGAAAAGGTTGAAAGTTGGCATGGTATTAGCATTTCACCCACATAGCATGTACTAAAAAGTTGAGAGGGTTATGGAAAAAGCTGGATGCACTTCGTGTACAAAACCGACAGTCTCTTTCGAAGTATCAGGGTTTCGGACATAAACTCATGTGTTACAAAAGGCATTTCATTTTCTTGAACTTATTTGAACTCCAGGCTTTTTGTGTGTTCAAAATGCACCATTCAAAGCCACATCATCAATTTTCAACCCTTTCTGACTTCATTTGTTATTTTTCATGCAGTTATTGATTTTTTGAGCTAAATGACCCTGAAATTGTAAAGCACTACAAATGAACTGTGAAAAGGTTGAAAGTTGGCATGGTATGAGCATTTCACCCACATAGCATGTGCTAATAAGTTGAGTGGGTTACGGCAAAAGCTGGATGCACTTCGTGGACAAAATGGACAGTCTCTTTCGAAGTATTAGGGTTTCGAACATAAACTCATCTGTTACAAAAGGCATTTCATTTTCTTGAACTTATTTGAACTCCAGGCTTTTTGTGTGTTAAAAATGCACCATTCAAAGCCACATCATCAATTTTCAACCCTTTCTGACTTCATTTGTTATTTTTTCATGCTGTTATTGATTTTTTTAGCTAAATGGCCCTGAAATTCAAAATCACTACTAATGAACTGTGAAAAGGTTGAACGTTGGCATGGTATTATCATTTCACCCACATAGCATGTGCTAAAAAGTTGAGAGGGTTACAGCAAAAGGTGGATGCACTTCATGTAAAAAACGAATAGTCTGTATCGAAGTATGAGGGTTTCGAACATGAACTCATCTGTTACAAAAGACATTTCATTTTCTCGAACTTATTTGAACTCCAGGCTTTTTGCATGTTCAAAATGCACCATTCAAAGCCACATCAACAATTTTCAACCCTTTATGACTTCATTTGTTATTTTCCATGCAGTTATTTATTTATTTTTGAGCTAAATGACCCTGAAATTGAAAAGCACTACAAATAAACTCTAAAAAGGTTGAAAGTTGGCATGGTATCATCATTTCACCCACATAGCATGTGCTAACAAGTTGAGAGAGTTACGACAAAAGCTGGATACACTTTGTGTACAAAACAGACAGTCTCTTTCGAAGTATCAGGGTTTCAGACATAAACTCATCTGTTACAAAAGGCATTTCAATTTCTTGAACTTATTTGTACTCCAGGATTTTTGTGTGTTAAAAATGCAACATTCAAATCCACATCATTAGTTTTCAACCCTTTCTGACTTCATTTTTTATTTTTCAAGCAGTTATTGATTTTTTTTGAGCTAAATGGCCCTAAAATTGAAAAGTTGTACAAATAAACTCTGAAAAGGTTGAAAGTTGGCATGGTATCATCATTTCACCCACATAGCATGTGCTAAATGTTGAGGGGGTTACGACCAAAGCTGGATGCACTTCGTGTACAAAACGGACAGTCTCCTTCGAAGTATCACGGTTTCGGACATAAACTCATCTATTACAAAAGGCATATCATTTTCTTGAACTTATTTGAACTCCAGGCTTTTTGTGTGTTAAAAATGCACCATTCAAAGCCATGTACAAATAAACTCTGAAAAGGTTGAAAGTTGGCATGGTATCATCATTTCACCCACATAGCATGTGCTAAATGTTGAGGGGGTTACGACCAAAGCTGGATGCACTTCGTGTACAAAACGGACAGTCTCCTTCGAAGTATCACGGTTTCGGACATAAACTCATCTATTACAAAAGGCATATCATTTTCTTGAACTTATTTGAACTCCAGGCTTTTTGTGTGTTAAAAATGCACCATTCAAAGCCACATCATCAATTTTGAAGCCTTTTTGACTTCATTTGTTATTTTTCATGCAGTTATTGATTTTTTTGAGCTAAATGACCCTGAAATTGAAAAGCACTACAAATGAACTGTGAAAAGGTTGAAAGTTGGCATGGTATCAGCATTTCACCCACATAGCATGTACTAAAAAGTTGAGAGGGTTATGGCAAAAGCTGGATGCACTTCGTGTACAAAACTGACAGTCTCTTTCGAAGTATCAGGGTTTTGGACATAAACTCATGTGTTACAAAAGGCATTTCATTTTCTTGAACTTATTTGAACTCCAGGCTTTTTGTGTGTTCAAAATGCACCATTCAAAGCCACATCATCAATTTTCAACCCTTTCTGACTTCATTTGTTATTTTTCATGCAGTTATTGATTTTTCGAGCTAAATGACCCTGAAATTGGAAAGCACTACAAATGAACTCTGAAAAGGTTGAAAGTTGGCATGGTATCATCATTTCACCGACATATCATGTGCTAAAAAGTTGAGAGGGTTACGGCAAAAGCTGGATGCACTTCGTGTACAAAACGGACAGTCTCTTCCGAAGTATCACGGTTTCGGACATAAACTCATGTGTTACAAAAGTCATTTCATTTTCTTGAATATATATGAACTCCAGGATTTTTGTGTGTTCAAAATGCACCATTC
Organism: Hordeum marinum; assembly: GCA_022496015.1. Taxonomy (NCBI): domain Eukaryota; kingdom Viridiplantae; phylum Streptophyta; class Magnoliopsida; order Poales; family Poaceae; genus Hordeum; species Hordeum marinum. The sequence goes on from JAAAWK010000910.1 coordinate 480,574, forward strand.
AAAGCCACATCATCAATTTTCAACCCTTTCTGACTTCATTTGTTATTTTTTCATGCTGTTATTGATTTTTTTAGCTAAATGGCCCTGAAATTCAAAATCACTACTAATGAACTGTGAAAAGGTTGAACGTTGGCATGGTATTATCATTTCACCCACATAACATGTGCTAAAAAGTTGAGAGGGTTACAGCAAAAGCTGGATGCACTTCATGTAAAAAACGAATAGTCTCTATCGAAGTATGAGGGTTTCGGACATGAACTCATCTGTTACAAAAGACATTTCATTTTCTCGAACTTATTTGAACTCCAGGCTTTTTGCGTGTTCAAAATGCACCATTCAAAGCCACATCATTAATTTTCAACCCTTTCTGACTTCATTTGTTATTTTTCAAGCAGTTATTGATTTTTTTTGAGTTAAATGACCCTGAAATTGAAAAGCACCACAAACGAACTGTGAAAAGGTTGAATGTTGGCATGGTATGAGCATTTCACCCACATAGCATGTGCTAAAAAGTTGAGAGGTTTACGGCAAAAGCTGGATGTTCTTCGTGTACAAAACGGACAGTCTCTTTCGAAGTATTAGGGTTTCGGACATAAACTCATCTGTTACAAAAGGCATTTCATTTTCTTGATCTTATTTGAACTCCAGGCTTTTTGTGTTTTCAAAATGCACCATTCAAAGCCACATCTTCAAGTTTCAAACCTTTCTGACTTCATTTGTTATTTTTCATGCAGTTATTGATTTTTTTGAGCCAAATGACCCTGAAATTGAAAAGAACTACAAATGAACTGTGAAAAGGATGAAAGTTGGCATGGTATTAGCATTTCACCCACATAGCATGTGCTAAAAAGTTGAGAGGGTTACAACAAAAGCTGGATGCATTTCGTGTACAAAATGGACAGTCTCTTTCGAAGTATCAGGGTTTCAAACATAAACTCATCTGCTACAAAAGGCATTTCATTTTCTTGAACTTATTTGAACTCCAGGATTTTTGTGTGTTAAAAATGCACCATTCAAAGACACATCATCAATTTTCAACCCTTTCCGACTTCATTTGTTATTTTTCATGTAGTTATTGATTTTTTTGAGCTAAATGACCCTAAAATTGAAAAGCACTACAAATGAACTCTGAAAAGGTTGAAAGTTGGCATGGTATCATCATTTCACCCACGTAGCATGTGCTAAAAAGTTGAGACAGTTACGACAAAAGCTGGATGCACTTCGTGTACAAAACGGACAGTCTCTTTTGATGTATCAGTGTTTCGGACATAAACTCATCTGTTACAAAAGGCATTTCATTTTATTGAACTTATTTGAACTCCAGGCTTTTTGTGTGTTCAAAATGCACCAGTCAAAGCCACATCATTTATTTTCAACCCTTTCTGACTTCATTTGTTAATTTTCATGCAGTTATTGATTTTTTTTAGCTAAATGACCCTGAATTTGAAAAGCACTACAAATGAACTGTGAAAAGGTTCAAAGTTGGCATAGTATCATCATTTCACCCAGATAGCATGTGCTAAAAAGTTGAGAGGGTTACGACAAAAGATGGATGCACTTCGTGTACAAAACGGATGGTCTCTTTCGAAGTATTAGGGTTTCGGACAGAAACTCATCTATTACAAAAGGCATTTCATTTTCTTGAACTTATTTGAACTCCAAGCTTTTTGTGTGTTCAAAATGCACCATTCAAAGCCATATCATCAATTTTCAACCCTTTCTGACTTCATTTGTTATTTTTCATGCAGTTATCGATTTTTTGAGCTAAATGACCCTGGAATTGAAAAGCACTACAAATGAACTGTGAAAAGGATGAAAGTTGGCATGGTATCAGCATTTCACCCACATAGCATGTGCTAAAAAGTTGAGAGGGTTACGACAAAAGCTGGATGCATTTCGTGTACGAAACGGACAATCTCTTTCGAAGTATCAGGGTTTTGGACATAAACTCATCTGTTACAAAAGGCATTTCGTTTTCTTTAACTTATTTGAACTCCAGGATTTTTGTGTGTTCAAAATGCACCATTCAAAGACACATCATCAATTTTCAACCCTTTCCGACTTCATTTTTTATTTTTCATGCAGTAATTGACTTTTTTGAGCTAAATCACCCTGAAATTGGAAAGCACTACAAATGAACTCTGAAAAGGTTGAAACTTGGCATGGTATCACCATTTCACCGACATAGCATGTGCTAAAAAGTTGAGAGGGTTACGACAAAAGCTGGATGCACTTCGTGTACAAAACGGACAATCTCTTTCGAAGTATCAGGGTTTCAGACATAAACTCATCTGTTACAAAAGGCATTTCATTTTATTGAACTTATTTGAACTCCAGGATTTTTGTGCGTTGAAAATGCACCATTCAAAGCCACATCATTAATTTTCAACCCTTTCTGACTTCATTTGTTATTTTTCATGTAGTTATTGATTTTTTGAGCTAAATGACCCTGAATTTGAAAAGCACTACAAATGAACTCCGAAAAGGTTGAAAGTTGGCATGGTCTCATCATTTCACCCACATAGCATGTGCTAAAAAGTTGAGAGGGTTACGAAAAAGGCTGGATGCACTTTGTGTACAAAACAGACAGTCTCTTTCGAAGCATTAGGGTTTCGGACATAAACTCATCTGTTACACAAGGCATTTAATTTTATTGAACGTATTTGAACTCCAGGCTTTTTGTGTGTTCAAAATGCACGAGTCAAAGCCACATCATTTATTTTCAACCCTTTCTGACTTCATTTGTTAATTTTCTTGCAGTTATTGATTTTTTTAGCTAAATGACCCTGAATTTGAAAAGCACTACAAATGAACTGTGAAAAGGTTGAAAGTTGGCATGGTACCATCATTTCACCCACATGGCATGTGCTAAAAAGTTGAGAGGGTTACGACAAAAGCTGGATGCACTTCGTGTACAGAACATACGGTCTCTTTCGAAGTATGAGTGTTTCGCGGAAACTCATCTATTACAAAAGGCATTTCATTTTGTTGAACTTATTTGAACTCCAGGATTTTTTTTTTGTGTTCAAAATGCACCATTCAAAGCCACATCGTCAATTTTCAATCCTTTCTGACTTCATTTGTTATTTTTCATGCAGTTATTGATTTTTTTGAGCTAAATGACCCTGAAATTGAAAAGCACTACAAATGAACTATGAAAAGGTTGAAAGTTGGCATGGTATCATCATTTCACCCACATAGCATGTGCTAAAAAGTTGAGAGGGTGACGTCAAAAGCTGGATGCTTTTCGTGTACAAAACGGACAGTCTCTTTCGAAGTATCAGGGTTTTAGACATAAACTCACCTGTTACAAAAGGCATTTCATTTTCTTGAACTTATTTGAACTCCAGGCTTTTTGTGTGTTCAAAATGCACCATTCAAAGACACATCATCAATTTTCAACCGTTTCCGACTTCATTTTTTATTTTTCATGCAGTTATTGATTTTTTTGAGCTAAATGACCCTAAAATTGAAAAGATGTACAAATGAACTGTGAAAAGGATGAAAGTTGGCATGGTATCAGCATTTCACCAACATAGCATGTGCTAAAAAGTTGAGAGGGTGACGTCAAAAGCTGGATGCTTTTCGTGTACCAAACGGACAGTCTCTTTCGAAGTATCAGGGTTTTGGACATAAACTCACCTGTTACAAAAGGCATTTATTTTTCTTGAACTTATTTGAACTCCTGGCTTCTTGTGTGTTCAAAATGCAACATTCAAAGCCACATCATCAATTTTCAACCTTTTCTGACTTCATTTGTTATTTTTCATGCAGTTATTGATTTTTTGAGCTAAATGACCCTGAATTTGGAAAGCACTACAAAGGAACTCTGAAAAGGTTGAAAGTTGGCATGGTATCAACATTTCACCCACATAGCGTGTAGCAAAAAGTTGAGAGGGTTACGACAAAAGCTGGATGCATTTCGTGTACAAACCGAACAGTCTCTTTCAAAGTGTCAGCGTTTTGGACATAAACTCACCTGTTACAAAAGGCATTTCATTTTCTTGAACTTATTTGAACTCCAGGATTTTTGTGTGTTCAAAATGCACCATTCAAAGACACATCATCAATTTTCAACCGTTTCCCACTTCATTTGTTATTTTTCATGCAGTTATTGATTTTTTTGAGCTAAATGACCCTGAAATTGGAAAGCAGTACAAATAAACTCTGAAAAGGTTGAAAGTTGGCATGGTATCATCATTTCACAGACATAGCATGTGCTAAAAAGTTGAGAGGGTTACGACAAAAGCTGGATGCACTTCGTGTACAAAACGGACAGTCTCTTTCGAAGTATTAGGGTTTCGGACATAAACTCATCTGTTACAAAAGGCATTTCATTTTATTGAACTTATTTGAACTCCTGGCTTTTTGTGTGTTCAAAATGCAACATTCAAAGCCACATCATGAATTTTCAACCCTTTCTAACTTCATTTGTTATTTTTCATGCAGTTATTTACTTTTTGAGCTAAATGACCCTGAATTTGGAAAGCACTACAAATGAACTCTGAAAAGGTTGAAAGTTGGCATGGTACCATCATTTCACCCATGTGGCATGTGCTAAAAAGTTGAGAGGGTTACGACAAAAGCTGGATGCACTTCGTGTACAAAACAGACGGTCTCTTTCGAAGTATGAGTGTTTCGCGGAAACTCATCTATTACAAAAGGCATTTCATTTTGTTGAACTTATTTGAACTCCAGGATTTTTGTGTGTTCAAAATGCACCATTAAAAGCCACATCGTCAATTTTCAATCCTTTCTGACTTCATTTGTTATTTTTCATGCAGTTATTGATTTTTTTGAGCTAAATGACCCTGAAATTGAAAAGCACTACAAATGAACTATGAAAAGGTTGAAAGTTGGCATGGTATCATCATTTCACCCACATAGCATGTGCTAAAAAGTTGAGAGGGTGACGTCAAAAGCTGGATGCTTTTCGTGTACAAAACGGACAGTCTCTTTCGAAGTATCAGGGTTTTAGACATAAACTCACCTGTTACAAAAGGCATTTCATTTTCTTGAACTTATTTGAACTCCAGGCTTTTTGTGTGTTCAAAATGCACCATTCAAAGACACATCATCAATTTTCAACCGTTTCCGACTTCATTTTTTATTTTTCATGCAGTTATTGATTTTTTTGAGCTAAATGACCCTAAAATTGAAAAGATGTACAAATGAACTGTGAAAAGGATGAAAGTTGGCATGGTATCAGCATTTCACCAACATAGCATGTGCTAAAAAGTTGAGAGGGTGACGTCAAAAGCTGGATGCTTTTCGTGTACCAAACGGACAGTCTCTTTCGAAGTATCAGGGTTTTGGACATAAACTCACCTGTTACAAAAGGCATTTATTTTTCTTGAACTTATTTGAACTCCTGGCTTCTTGTGTGTTCAAAATGCAACATTCAAAGCCACATCATCAATTTTCAACCTTTTCTGACTTCATTTGTTATTTTTCATGCAGTTATTGATTTTTTGAGCTAAATGACCCTGAATTTGGAAAGCACTACAAAGGAACTCTGAAAAGGTTGAAAGTTGGCATGGTATCAACATTTCACCCACATAGCGTGTAGCAAAAAGTTGAGAGGGTTACGACAAAAGCTGGATGCATTTCGTGTACAAACCGAACAGTCTCTTTCAAAGTATCAGCGTTTTGGACATAAACTCACCTGTTACAAAAGGCATTTCATTTTCTTGAACTTATTTGAACTCCAGGATTTTTGTGTGTTCAAAATGCACCATTCAAAGACACATCATCAATTTTCAACCGTTTCCCACTTCATTTGTTATTTTTCATGCAGTTATTGATTTTTTTGAGCTAAATGACCCTGAAATTGGAAAGCAGTACAAATAAACTCTGAAAAGGTTGAAAGTTGGCATGGTATCATCATTTCACAGACATAGCATGTGCTAAAAAGTTGAGAGGGTTACGACAAAAGCTGGATGCACTTCGTGTACAAAACGGACAGTCTCTTTCGAAGTATTAGGGTTTCGGACATAAACTCATCTGTTACAAAAGGCATTTCATTTTATTGAACTTATTTGAACTCCTGGCTTTTTGTGTGTTCAAAATGCAACATTCAAAGCCACATCATGAATTTTCAACCCTTTCTAACTTCATTTGTTATTTTTCATGCAGTTATTTATTTTTTGAGCTAAATGACCCTGAATTTGGAAAGCACTACAAATGAACTCTGAAAAGGTTGAAAGTTGGCATGGTACCATCATTTCACCCACGTGGCATGTGCTAAAAAGTTGAGAGGGTTACGACAAAAGCTGGATGCACTTCGTGTACAAAACAGACGGTCTCTTTCGAAGTATGAGTGTTTCGCGGGAACTCATCTATTACAAAAGGCATTTCATTTTGTTGAACTTATTTGAACTCCAGGATTTTTGTGTGTTCAAAATGCACCATTAAAAGCCACATCGTCAATTTTCAATCCTTTCTGACTACATTTGTTATTTTTCATGCAATTATTGATTTTTTTGAGCTAAATGACCCTGAAATTGTAAAGCACTACAAATAAACTGTGAAAAGGTTGAAAGTTGGCATGGTATGAGCATTTCACCCACATAGCATGTGCTAAAAAGTTGAGTGGGTTACTGCTAAATCTGGATGCACTTCGTGTACAAAATGGACAGTCTCTTTCGAAGTATTAGGGTTTCGAACATAAACTCATCTGTTACAAAAGGCATTTCATTTTCTTGAACTTATTTGAACTCCAGGATTTTTGTCTGTTCAAAATGCACCATTCAAAGCCACATAATCAATTTTGAACCCTTTCTGACTTCATTTGTTATTTTTCATGCAGTTATTGATTTTTTTGAGCTAAATGACCCTAAAATTGAAAAGCACTACAAATGAACTGTGAAAAGGTTGAAAGTTGCCATGGTATTAGTATTTCACCCACATAGCATGTACTAAAAAGTTGAGAGGGTTATGGCAAAAGCTGGATGCACTTCGTGTACAAAACCGACAGTCTCTTTCGAAGCATCACGGTTTCGGAAATAAACTCATGTGTTACAAAAGGCATTTCATTTTCTTGAACTTATTTGAACTCCAGGCTTTTTGTGTGTTCAAAATGCACCATTCAAAGCCACATCATCAATTTTCAACCCTTTCTGACTTCATTTGTTATTTTTCATGCAGTTATTGATTTTTTGAGCTAAATGGCCCTAAAATTGAAAAGCACTACAAATCAACTGTGAAAAGGATGAAAGTTGGCATGGTAACAGCATTTCACCCACATAGCATGTGCTAAAAAGTTGAGAGGGTGACGTCAAAAGCTGGATGCTTTTCGTGTACAAAACGGACAGTCTCTTTCGAAGTATCAGGGTTTTGGACATAAACTCACCTGTTACAAAAGGCATTTCTTTTTCTTGAACTTATTTGAACTCCAAGATTTTTGTGTGTTCAAAATGCACCATTCAAAGCCACAACGTCAATTTTCAACACTTTCTGACTTCATTTGTTATTTTTCATGCAGTTATTGATTTTTTTGAGCTAAATGACCCTGAAATTGAAAAGCACTACAAATGAACAGTGAAAAGGATGAAAGTTGGCATGGTATCAGCATTTCACCCACATAGCATGTCCTAAAAGTTTGAGAGGGTTACGACAAAATTTGAATGCATTTCGTGTAGAAAACGGACAGTCTCTTTCGAAGTATCAGGGTTTCAGACATAAACTCATCTATTACACAAGGCATTTCTTTTTCTTGAACTTATTTAAACTCCAGGATTTTTTGTGTTCAAAATGCACCATTCAAAGACACATCATCAATTTTCAACCCTTTCCGACTTCATTTGTTATTTTTCATGCAGTTATTGATTTTTCGAGCTAAATGACCCTGAAATTGGAAAGCACTACAAATGAACTCTGAAAAGGTTGAAAGTTGGCATGGTATCATCATTTCACCCACATATCATGTGCTAAAAAGTTGAGAGGGTTACGACAAAAGCTGGATGCACTTCGTGTACAAAACGGACAGTCTCTTTCGAAGTATTAGGGTTTCGGACATAAACTCATCTGTTACAAAAGGCATTTCATTTTATTGAACTTATTTGAACTCCTGGCTTTTTGTGTGTTCAAAATGCAACATTCAAAGCCACATCATGAATTTTCAACCCTTTCTAACTTCATTTGTTATTTTTCATGCAGTTATTTATTTTTTGAGCTAAATGACCCTGAATTTGGAAAGCACTACAAATGAACTCTGAAAAGGTTGAAAGTTGGCATGGTACCATCATTTCACCCACGTGGCATGTGCTAAAAAGTTGAGAGGGTTACGACAAAAGCTGGATGCACTTCGTGTACAAAACAGACGGTCTCTTTCGAAGTATGAGTGTTTCGCGGAAACTCATCTATTACAAAAGGCATTTCATTTTGTTGAACTTATTTGAACTCCAGGATTTTTGTGTGTTCAAAATGCACCATTAAAAGCCACATCGTCAATTTTCAATCCTTTCTGACTACATTTGTTATTTTTCATGCAATTATTGATTTTTTTGAGCTAAATGACCCTGAAATTGTAAAGCACTACAAATAAACTGTGAAAAGGTTGAAAGTTGGCATGGTATGAGCATTTCACCCACATAGCATGTGCTAAAAAGTTGAGTGGGTTACTGCAAAATCTGGATGCACTTCGTGTACAAAATGGACAGTCTCTTTCGAAGTATTAGGGTTTCGAACATAAACTCATCTGTTACAAAAGGCATTTCATTTTCTTGAACTTATTTGAACTCCAGGATTTTTGTCTGTTCAAAATGCACCATTCAAAGCCACATAATCAATTTTGAACCCTTTCTGACTTCATTTGTTATTTTTCATGCAGTTATTAATTTTTTTGAGCTAAATGACCCTAAAATTGAAAAGCACTACAAATGAACTGTGAAAAGGTTGAAAGTTGCCATGGTATTAGTATTTCACCCACATAGCATGTACTAAAAAGTTGAGAGGGTTATGGCAAAAGCTGGATGCACTTCGTGTACAAAACCGACAGTCTCTTTCGAAGCATCACGGTTTCGGAAATAAACTCATGTGTTACAAAAGGCATTTCATTTTCTTGAACTTATTTGAACTCCAGGCTTTTTGTGTGTTCAAAATGCACCATTCAAAGCCACATCATCAATTTTCAACCCTTTCTGACTTCATTTGTTATTTTTCATGCAGTTATTGATTTTTTGAGCTAAATGGCCCTAAAATTGAAAAGCACTACAAATCAACTGTGAAAAGGATGAAAGTTGGCATGGTAACAGCATTTCACCCACATAGCATGTGCTAAAAAGTTGAGAGGGTGACGTCAAAAGCTGGATGCTTTTCGTGTACAAAACGGACAGTCTCTTTCGAAGTATCAGGGTTTTGGACATAAACTCACCTGTTACAAAAGGCATTTCTTTTTCTTGAACTTATTTGAACTCCAAGATTTTTGTGTGTTCAAAATGCACCATTCAAAGCCACAACGTCAATTTTCAACACTTTCTGACTTCATTTGTTATTTTTCATGCAGTTATTGATTTTTTTGAGCTAAATGACCCTGAAATTGAAAAGCACTACAAATGAACAGTGAAAAGGATGAAAGTTGGCATGGTATCAGCATTTCACCCACATAGCATGTCCTAAAAGTTTGAGAGGGTTACGACAAAATTTGAATGCATTTCGTGTAGAAAACGGACAGTCTCTTTCGAAGTATCAGGGTTTCAGACATAAACTCATCTATTACACAAGGCATTTCTTTTTCTTGAACTTATTTAAACTCCAGGATTTTTTGTGTTCAAAATGCACCATTCAAAGACACATCATCAATTTTCAACCCTTTCCGACTTCATTTGTTATTTTTCATGCAGTTATTGATTTTTCGAGCTAAATGACCCTAAAATTGGAAAGCACTACAAATGAACTCTGAAAAGGTTGAAAGTTGGCATGGTATCATCATTTCACCCACATATCATGTGCTAAAAAGTTGAGAGGGTTACGACAAAAGCTGGATGCACTTCGTGTACAAAACGGACAGTCTCTTTCGAAGTATTAGGGTTTCGGACATAAACTCATCTGTTACAAAAGGCATTTCATTTTATTGAACTTATTTGAACTCCTGGCTTTTTGTGTGTTCAAAATGCAACATTCAAAGCCACATCATGAATTTTCAACCCTTTCTAACTTCATTTGTTATTTTTCATGCAGTTATTTATTTTTTGAGCTAAATGACCCTGAATTTGGAAAGCACTACAAATGAACTCTGAAAAGGTTGAAAGTTGGCATGGTACCATCATTTCACCCACGTGGCATGTGCTAAAAAGTTGAGAGGGTTACGACAAAAGCTGGATGCACTTCGTGTACAAAACAGACGGTCTCTTTCGAAGTATGAGTGTTTCGCGGAAACTCATCTATTACAAAAGGCATTTCATTTTGTTGAACTTATTTGAACTCCAGGATTTTTGTGTGTTCAAAATGCACCATTAAAAGCCACATCGTCAATTTTCAATCCTTTCTGACTACATTTGTTATTTTTCATGCAATTATTGATTTTTTTGAGCTAAATGACCCTGAAATTGTAAAGCACTACAAATAAACTGTGAAAAGGTTGAAAGTTGGCATGGTATGAGCATTTCACCCACATAGCATGTGCTAAAAAGTTGAGTGGGTTACTGCAAAATCTGGATGCACTTCGTGTACAAAATGGACAGTCTCTTTCGAAGTATTAGGGTTTCGAACATAAACTCATCTGTTACAAAAGGCATTTCATTTTCTTGAACTTATTTGAACTCCAGGATTTTTGTCTGTTCAAAATGCACCATTCAAAGCCACATAATCAATTTTGAACCCTTTCTGACTTCATTTGTTATTTTTCATGCAGTTATTGATTTTTTTGAGCTAAATGACCCTAAAATTGAAAAGCACTACAAATGAACTGTGAAAAGGTTGAAAGTTGCCATGGTATTAGTATTTCACCCACATAGCATGTACTAAAAAGTTGAGAGGGTTATGGCAAAAGCTGGATGCACTTCGTGTACAAAACCGACAGTCTCTTTCGAAGCATCACGGTTTCGGAAATAAACTCATGTGTTACAAAAGGCATTTCATTTTCTTGAACTTATTTGAACTCCAGGCTTTTTGTGTGTTCAAAATGCACCATTCAAAGCCACATCATCAATTTTCAACCCTTTCTGACTTCATTTGTTATTTTTCATGCAGTTATTGATTTTTTGAGCTAAATGGCCCTAAAATTGAAAAGCACTACAAATCAACTGTGAAAAGGATGAAAGTTGGCATGGTAACAGCATTTCACCCACATAGCATGTGCTAAAAAGTTGAGAGGGTGACGTCAAAAGCTGGATGCTTTTCGTGTACAAAACGGACAGTCTCTTTCGAAGTATCAGGGTTTTGGACATAAACTCACCTGTTACAAAAGGCATTTCTTTTTCTTGAACTTATTTGAACTCCAAGATTTTTGTGTGTTCAAAATGCACCATTCAAAGCCACAACGTCAATTTTCAACACTTTCTGACTTCATTTGTTATTTTTCATGCAGTTATTGATTTTTTTGAGCTAAATGACCCTGAAATTGAAAAGCACTACAAATGAACAGTGAAAAGGATGAAAGTTGGCATGGTATCAGCATTTCACCCACATAGCATGTCCTAAAAGTTTGAGAGGGTTACGACAAAATTTGAATGCATTTCGTGTAGAAAACGGACAGTCTCTTTCGAAGTATCAGGGTTTCAGACATAAACTCATCTATTACACAAGGCATTTCTTTTTCTTGAACTTATTTAAACTCCAGGATTTTTTGTGTTCAAAATGCACCATTCAAAGACACATCATCAATTTTCAACCCTTTCCGACTTCATTTGTTATTTTTCATGCAGTTATTGATTTTTCGAGCTAAATGACCCTAAAATTGGAAAGCACTACAAATGAACTCTGAAAAGGTTGAAAGTTGGCATGGTATCATCATTTCACCCACATATCATGTGCTAACAAGTTGAGAGGGTTACGGCAAAAGCTGGATGCACTTCGTGTACAAAACGGACAGTCCCTTCCGAAGTATCACGGTTTCGGACATCAACTCATGTGTTACAAAAGTTATTTCATTTTCTTGAATTTATATGAACTCCAGGATTTTGTGTGTTCAAAATGCACCATTCAAAGCCACATCATCAATTTTCAACCCTTTCTGACTTCATTTGTTATTTTTCATGCTGTTATTGATTTTTTTAGCTAAATGGCCCTGAAATTCAAAATCACTACTAATGAACTGTGAAAAGGTTGAACGTTGGCATGGTATTATCATTTCACCCACATAGCATGTGCTAAAAAGTTGAGAGGGTTACAGCAAAAGCTGGATGCACTTCATGTAAAAAACGAATAGTCTCTATCGAAGTATGAGGGTTCCGGACATGAACTCATCTGTTACAAAAGACATTTCATTTTCTCGAACTTATTTGAACTCCAGGCTTTTTGCGTGTTCAAAATGCACCATTCAAAGCCACATCAACAATTTTCAACCCTTTATAACTTCATTTGTTATTTTTCATGCAGTTATTTATTTATTTTTGAGCTAAATGACCCTGAAATTGAAAAGCACTACAAATAAACTCTAAAAAGGTTGAAAGTTGGCATGCTATCATCATTTCACCCACATAGCATGTGCTAACAAGTTGAGAGGGTTACGGCAAAAGCTGGATGCACTTTGTGTACAAAACGGAGAGTCTCTTTCGAAGTATCAGGGTTTCAGACATAAACTCATCTGTTACAAAAGGCATTTCAATTTCTTGAACTTATTTGAACTCCAGGATTTTTGTGTGTTAAAAATGCACCATTCAAATCCACATCATTAGTTTTCAACCCTTTCTGACTTCATTTTTTATTTTCATGCAGTTATTGATTTTTTTGAGCTAAATGGCCCTAAAATTGAAAAGTTGTACAAATAAACTCTGAAAAGGTTGAAACTTGGCATGGTATCATCATTTCACCCACATAGCATGTGCTAAATGTTGAGAGGATTATGACCAAAGCTGGATGCACTTCGTGTACAAAACGGACAGTCTCCTTCGAAGTATCACGGTTTCGGACATAAACTCATCTATTACAAAAGGCATATCATTTTCTTGAACTTATTTGAACTCCAGGCTTTTTGTGTGTTCAAAATGCACCATTCAAAGTCACATCATCAATTTTCAACCCTTTCTGACTTCATTTGTTATTTTTCATGCAGTTATTGATTTTTTTTGAGCTAAATGACCCTGAAAATGAAAAACACTACTAATGAACTGTGAAAAGGTTGAAAGTTGGCATGGTATCATCATTTCACCCACATAGCATGTGATAAAAAGGTGAGAGGGTTACGGCAAAATCTGGATGCACTACGTGTATAAAACGGAGAGTCTCTTTCGAAGTATCAGGGTTCCGGACATAAACTCATCTATTACAAAAGGCATTTCATGTTCTTTAACTTATTTGGACTCTAGGATTGTTGTGTGTTCAAAATGCACCATTCAAAGCCACATCATCAATTTTCAACCCTTTGTGACTTCATTTGTTATTTTTCATGCAGTTATTGATTTTTTTAGCTAAATGACCCTGAATTTGGAAAGCACTACAAATGAATTCTGAAAAGGTTGAAAGTTGGCATGTTCTCATCATTTGACCCACATAGCATGTGCTAAAAAGTTGAGAGGGTTACGACAAAAGCTGGATGCACTTCGTGTACAAAACGGACGGTCTCTTTCGAAGTATCTGGGTTTCGGACGGAAACTCATCTATTACAGAAGGCATTTCATTTTCTTGAACTTATTTGAACTCCAGGCTTTTTGTGTGTTCAAAATGCACGATTCAAAGCCACATCATTAATTTTCAACCCTTTCTGACTTCATTTGTTATTTTTCAAGCAGTTATTGATTTTTTTTGAGTTAAATGACCCTAAAATTGAAAAGCACCACAAATGAACCGTGAAAAGGTTGAATGTTGGCATGGTATGAGCATTTCACCCACATAGCATGTGCTAAAAAGTTGGGAGGTTTACGGCAAAAGGTGGATGCTCTTCGTGTACAAAACGGACAGTCTCTTTCGAAGTATTAGGGTTTCGGACATAAACTCATCTGTTACAAAAGGCATTTCATTTTATTGAACTTATTTGAACTCGAGGCTTTTTGTGTTTTCAAAATGCACCATTCAAAGCCACATCTTCAAGTTTCAACCCTTTCTGACTTCATTTGTTATTTTTCATGCAGTTATTGATTTTTTTGAGCCAAATGACCCTGAAATTGAAAAGAACTACAAATGAACTGTGAAAAGGATGAAAGTTGGCATGGTATCAGCATTTCACCCACATAGCATGTGCTAAAAAGTTGAGAGGGTTACGACAAAAGCTGGATGCATTTCGTGTACAAAACGGACAGTCTCTTTCGAAGTATCAGGGTTTCAAACATAAACTCATCTGCTACAAAAGGCATTTCATTTTCTTGAACTTATTTGAACTCCAGGATTTTTGTGTGTTCAAAATGCACCATTCAAAGACACATCATCAATTTTCAACCCTTTCCGACTTCATTTGTTATTTTTCATGTAGTTATTGATTTTTTTGAGCTAAATGACCCTAAAATTGAAAAGCACTACAAATGAACTCTGAAAAGGTTGAAAGTTGGCATGGTATCATTATTTCACCCACATAGCATGTGCTAAAAAGTTGAGACGGTTACGACAAAAGTTGGATGCACTTCGTGTACAGAACGGACAGTCTCTTTTGAAGTATCAGGGTTTCGGACATAAACTCATCTGTTACAAAAGGCATTTCATTTTATTGAACTTATTTGAACTCCAGGCTTTTTGTGTGTTCAAAATGCACCAGTCAAAGCCACATCATTTATTTTCAACCCTTTCTGACTTCATTTGTTAATTTTCATGCAGTTATTGATTTTTTTAGCTAAATGACCCTGAATTTGAAATGCACTACAAATGAACTGTGAAAACGTTCAAAGTTGGCATAGTATCATCATTTCACCCACATAGCATGTGCTAAAAAGTTGAGAGGGTTACGACAAAAGATGGATGCACTTCGTGTACAAAACGGATGGTCTCTTTCGAAGTATTAGGGTTTCGGACGGAAACTCATCTATTACAAAAAGGCATTTCATTTTCTTGAACTTATTTGAACTCCAGGCTTTTTGTGTGTTCAAAATGCACCATTCAAAGCCACATCATCAATTTTCAACCCTTTCTGACTTCATTTGTTATTTTTCATGCAGTTATTGATTTTTTTGAGCTAAATGACCCTGAAATTGAAAAGCACTACAAATGAAATGTGAAAAGGATGAAAGTTGGCATGGTATCAGCATTTCACCCACATAGCATGTGCTAAAAAGTTGAGAGGGTTATGACAAAAGCTGGATGCACTTCGTGTACAAAATGGACAATCTCTTTCGAAGTATCAGGGTTTCGAACATAAACTCATCTGTTACAAAAGGCATTTCATTTTCTTGAACTTATTTGAACTCCAGGATTTTTGTGTGTTCAAAATGCACCATTCAAAGCCACATAATCAATTTTGAACCCTTTCTGACTTCATTTGTTATTTTTCATGCAGTTATTGATTTTTTTGAGCTAAATGACCCTGAAATTGAAACGCACTACAAATGAACTGTGAAAAGGTTGAAAGTTGCCATGGTATTAGCATTTCACCCACATAGAATGTACTAAAAAGTTGAGAGGTTTATGGCAAAAGTTGGATGCACTTCGTGTACAAAACCGACAATCTCTTTCGAAGTATCACGGTTTCGGAAATAAACTCATGTGTTACAAAAGGCATTTCATTTTCTTGAACTTATTTGAACTCCGGGCTTTTTGTGTGTTCAAAATGCACCATTCAAAGCCACATCATCAATTTTCAACCCTTCCTGACTTCATTTGTTATTTTTCATGCAGTTATTGATTTTTTGAGCTAAATGACCCTAAACTTGAAAAGCACTACAAATGAACTGTGAAAAGGATGAAAGTTGGCATGGTATCAGCATTTCAAAGACATAGCATGTGCTAAAAAGTTGAGAGGGTTACGACAAAAGCTGGATGCACTTCGTGTACAAAACGGACAGTCTCTTTCGAAGTATCAGGGTTTCGGACATAAACTCATCTGTTAAAAAGGCATTTCATTTTATTGAACTTATTTGAACTCCTGGATTTTTGTGTGTTCAAAATGCAACATTCAAAGCCACATCATCAATTTTCAACCTTTTCTGACTTCATTTGTTATTTTTCATGCAGTTATTGATTTTTTGAGCTAAATGACCCTTAATTTGGAAAGCACTACAAAGCAACTCTGAAAAGGTTGAAAGGTGGCATGGTATCAACATTTCACCCACATAGCATGTGCCAAAAAGTTGAGAGGGTTACGACAAAAGCTGGATGCATTTCGTGTACAAAACGAACAGTCTCTTTCGAAGTATCAGCGTTTTGGACGTGAACTCACCTGTTACAAAAGGCATTTCATTTTCTTGAACTTATTTGAACTCCAGGATTTTTGTGTGTTCAAAATGCACCATTCAAAGACACATCATCAATTTTCAACCGTTTTCGACTTCATTTGTTATTTTTCATGCAGTTATTGATTTTTTGAGCTAAATGACCCTTAAATTGGAAAGCAGTACAAATAAAATCTGAAAAGGTTGAAAGTTGGCATGGTATCATCATTTCAGAGACATAGCATGTGCTAAAAAGTTGAGAGGGTTACGACAAAAGCTGGATGCACTTCGTGTACAAAACCAACAGTCTCTTTCGAAGTATCAGAGTTTCGGACATAAACTCATCTGTTACAAAAGGCATTTCATTTTATTGAACTTATTTGAACTCCAGGATTTTTGTGTGTTCAAAATGCACCAGTCAAAGCCACATCATTTATTTTCAACCCTTTCTGACTTCATTTGTTAATTTTCATGCAGTTATTGATTTTTTTTAGCTAAATGACCCTGAATTTGAAAAGCACTACAAATGAACTGTGAAAAGGTTCAAAGTTGGCATAGTATCATCATTTCACCCACCTAGCATGTGCTAAAAAGTTGAGAGGGTTACGACAAAAGATGGATGCACTTCATGTACAAAACGGATGGTCTCTTTCGAAGTATCAGGGTTTCGGACGGAAACTCATCTATTACAAAGGGCATTTCTTTTCTTGAACTTATTTGAACTCCAGGCTTTTTGTGTGTTCAAAATGCACCATTCAAAGCCACATGATCAATTTTCAACCCTTTCTGACTTCATTTGTTATTTTTCATGCAGTTATTCATTTTTTTGAGCGAAATGACCCTGAAATTGAAAAGCACTAAAAATGAACTGTGAAAAGGATGAAAGTTGGCATGGTATCAACATTTCACCCACATAGCATGTGCTAAAAAGTTGAGAGGGTTACGACAAAAGCTAGATGCATTTCGTGTACAAAACCGACAATCTCTTTCGAAGTATCAGGGTTTTGGACATAAACTCATCTGTTACAAAAGGCATTTCGTTTTCTTTAACTTATTTGAACTCCAGGATTTTTGTGTGTTCAAAATGCACCATTCAAAGACACATCATCAATTTTCAACCCTTTCCGACTTCATTTGTTATTTTTCATGCAGTTATTGACTTTTTTGAGCTAAATGACCCTGAAATTGGAAAGCACTACAAATGAACTCTGAAAAGGTTGAAACTTGGCATGGTATCACCATTTCACCGACATAGCATGTGCTAAAAAGTTGAGAGGGTTACGACAAAAGCTGGATGCACTTCGTGTACAAAACGGACAATCTCTTCCGAAGTATCAGGGTTTCAGACAGAAACTCATCTCTTACAAAAGGCATTTCATTTTATTGAACTTATTTGAACTCCAGGCTTTTTGTGCGTTGAAAATGCACCATCCAAAGCCACATCATTAATTTTCAACCCTTTCTGACTTCATTTGTTATTTTTCATGTAGTTAATGATTTTTTGAGCTAAATGACCCTGAATTTGAAAAGCACTACAAATGAACTCCGAAAAGGTTGAAAGTTGGCATGGTACCATCATTTCACCCACATGGCGTGTGCTAAAAAGTTGAGAGGGTTACGACAAAAGCTGGATGCACTTCGTGTACAAAACAGACGGTCCCTTTCGAAGTATGAGTGTTTCGCGGAAACTCATCTATTACAAAAGGCATTTCATTTTGTTGAACTTATTTGAACTCTAGGATTTGTTTTTGTGTTCAAAATGCACCATTCAAAGCCACATCGTCAATTTTCAATCCTTTCTGACTTCATTTTTATTTTTCATGCAGTTATTGATTTTTTTGACCTAAATGACCCTGAAATTGTAAAGCACTAGAAATGAACTGTGAAAAGGTTGAAAGTTGGCATGGTATGAGCATTTCACCCAGATAGCATGTGCTAAAAAGTTGAGTGGGTTACAGCAAAAGTTGGACGCACTTCTTGTACAAAATGGACAGTCTCTTTCGAAGTATTAGGGTTTCGAACATAAACTCATCTGTTACAAAAGGCATTTCATTTTCTTGAACTTATTTGAACTCCAGGATTTTTGTCTGTTCAAAATGCACCATTCAAAGCCACATAATCAATTTTGAACCTTTTCTGACTTCATTTGTTATTTTTCATGCAGTTATTGATTTTTTTGAGCTAAATGACCCTGAAATTGTAAAGCACTACAAATGAACTGTGAAAAGGTTGAAAGTTGCCATGGTATTAGCATTTCACCCACATAGCATGTACTAAAAAGTTGAGAGGGTTATGGCAAAAGCTGGATGCACTTCCTGTACAAAACCGACAATCTCTTTCGAAGGATCACGGTTTCGGAAATAAACTCATGTGTTACAAAAGGCATTTCATTTTCTTGAACTTATTTGAACTCTAGGCTTTTTGTGTGTTCAAAATGCACCATTCAAAGCCACATCATCAATTTTCAACCCTTTCTGACTTCGTTTGTTATTTTTCATGCAGTTATTGATTTTTTGAGCTAAATGACCCTAAACTTGAAAAGCACTACAAATGAACTGTGAAAAGGATGAAAGTTGGCATGGTATCAGCATTTCAAGGACATAGCATGTGCTAAAAAGTTAAGAGGGTTACGACAAAAGCTGGATGCACTTCGTGTACAAAACGGACAGTCTCTTTCGAAGTATCAGGGTTTCGGACATAAACTCATCTGTTACAAAAGGCATTTCATTTTATTAAACTTATTTGAACTCCTGGCTTTTTGTATGTTCAAAATGCAACATTCAAAGCCACATCATCAATTTTCAACCTTTTCTGACTTCATTTGTTATTTTTCATGCAGTTATTGATTTTTTGAGCTAAATGACCCTGAATTTGGAAAGCACTACAAAGCAACTCTGAAAAGGTTGAATGTTGGCATGGTATCAACACTTCACCAACATAGCATGTGCCAAAAAGTTGAGAGGGTTATGACAAAAGCTGGATGCATTTCGTGTACAAAACGAATAGTCTCTTTCGAAGTATCAGCGTTTTGGACATAAACTCACCTGTTACAAAAGGCATTTCATTTTCTTGAACTTATTTGAACTCCAGGATTTTTGTGTGTTCAAAATGCACCATTCAAAGACACATCATCAATTTTCAACCGTTTCCGACTTCATTTGTTATTTTTCATGCAGTTGTTGATTTTTTTGAGCTAAATGACCCTTAAATTGGAAAGCAGTACAAATAAACTCTGAAAAGGTTGAAAGTTGGCATGGTATCATCATTTCAGAGACATAGCATGTGCTAAAAAGTTGAGAGGGTTACGACAAAAGCTGGATGCACTTCGTGTACAAAACGGACAGTCTCTTTCGAAGTATTAGGGTTTCGGACATAAACTCATCTGTTACAAAAGGCATTTCATTTTATTGAACTTATTTGAACTCCTGGCTTTTTGTGTGTTCAAAATGCAACAGTCAAAGCCACATCATCAATTTTCAACCTTTTCTGACTTCATTTCTTATTTTTCATGCAGTTATTTATTTTTTGAGCTAAATGACCCTGAATTTGGAAAGCTCTACAAATGAACTCTGAAAAGGTTGAAAGTTTTCATGCTGTCACAATTTCACCCACATAGCATGTGCTAAAAAGTTGAGAGGGTTACGAAAAAAGCTAGATGGACTTCGTGTATAAAACGGACAGTCTCTTTTGAAGTATTAGGGTTTTGGACATATACTCGTCTGTTTCAAAAGGCATTTAATTTTATTGAACTTATTTGAACTCTAGGATTTTTGTGTGTTCAAAATGCACCAGTCAAAGCCACATCATTTATTTTCAACCCTTTCTGACTTCATTTGTTAATTTTCTTGCAGTTATTGATTTTTTTAGCTAAATGACCCTGAATTTGAAAGGCACTACAAATGAACTTTGAAAAGGTTGAAAGTTGGCATGGTATCATCATTTCACCACATAGCATGTGCTAAAAATTTGAGAGGGTTACGACAAAAGCTGGATGCACTTCGTGTACAAAGCGGGCAGTCTCCTTCGAAGTATCAAGGTTTCAGACGGAAACTCATCTATTACAAAAGGCATTTAATTTTCTTGAACTTATTTGACCTGCACGCTTTTTGTGTGTTCAAAATGCACCTTACAAAGACACATCATCAATTTTCAACCCTTTCTGACTTTATTTGTTATTTTTCATGCAGTTATTGATTTTTTTGAGCTAAATGACCCTGAAATTGAAAAGCACTACAAATGAACTGTGAAAAGGTTGAAAGTTGGCATGGTATGAGCATTTCACCCACATAGCATGTGCTAAAAAGTTGAGAGGGTTAAGACAAAAGCTGGATGCACTTCGTGTACAAAATGGACAGTCTCTTTCGAAGTAGCAGGGTTTCGGACATAAACTCATTTGTTACAAAAGGCATTTCATTTTCTTGAACTTACCTGAACTCCAGGATTTTTGTGTGTTCAAACTGCACCATTCAAAGCCACATCATCAATTTTCAACCCTTTCTGACTTCATTTGTTATTTTTCATGCAGTTATTAATTTTTTGAGCTAAATGACCCTGAAATTGAAAAGAACTACAAATAAACTCTGAAAAGGTTGAAAGTTGGCATGGTATCATCATTTCACGCACATAGCATGTGCTAAATGTTGAGTGGTTTACGACAAAAGATGGATGCACTTTGTGTACAAAACGGGCAGTCTCCTTCGAAGTATGAGGGTTTCAGACATAAACTCATCTATTACAAAAGGCATTTCTTTTTCTTGAAGTTATTTGAACTCTAGGCTTTTTTCTTGTTCAAAATGCACCATTCAAAGCAACATCATCAATTTTCAACCCTTTGTGACTTCATTTGTTATTTTTCATGCGGTTATTTTTTTTGAGCTAAATGAACTTGAAATAGAAAAGCACTACAACTGAACTGTGAAAATGTTGAAAGTTGGCATGGTATCAGCATTTCACCCACATAGCATGTGCTAAAAAGTTGAGAGAGTTACGGCAAAAGCTGGATGCACTTCGTGTACAAAACGGACAGTCTCTTACGAAGTATTAGGGTTTCGGACATAAACTCATCTGTTACAAAAGGCATTTCATTTTCTTAAACTTATTTGAACTCCAGGATTTTTGTGTGTTCAAAATGCACCATTCAAACCCACATCATCAATTTCCAACCCTTTCTAACTTCATTTGTTATTTTTCATGTAGTTATTAATTTTTTTGAGCTAAATGAACTTGAAATTGAAAAGCAGTACTAATGAACTGTGAAAAGGATGAAAGTTGGCATGGTATCAGCATTTCACCCACATAGCATGTGCTAAAAAGTTGAGAGGGTTACGGCAAAATCTGGATGCACTACGTGTACAAAAGGAACAGTCTCTTTCGAAGTATCAGGGTTCTGGACAGAAACTCATGTATTACAAAAGGCATTTCATTTTCTTTAACTTATTTTAACTTTAGGCTTGTTGTGTGTTCAAAATGCACCATTCAAAGCCACATCAACAATTTTCAACCCTTTCTGACTTCATTTGTTATTTTTCATGCAGTTATTGATTTTTTGAGCTAAATGACCCTAAATTTGAAAAGCACTACAAATGAACTCCGAAAAGGTTGAAAGTTGGCATGGTCTCATCATTTCACCCACTTAGCATGGGCTAAACAGTTGAGAGGGTTACAAAAATAGCTGGATGCACTTCGTGTACAAAACAGACAATCTTTTTCAAAGTATTATGGTTTTAGACATAAACTCATCTGTTAAAAAAGGCATTTCATTTTATTGAACTTATTTGAACTCCAAGCTTTTTTTGTGTTCAAAATGCGCCGTTCAAAGCCACATTATTTATTTTCAACCCTTTCTGACTTCATTTGTTAATTTTCATGTAGTTATTGATTTTTTTAGCTAAATGACCCTGAATTTGAAAAGCACTACAAATGAATCCTGAAGAGGTTGAAAGTTGGCATGGTATCATCATTTCACCCTCATAGCATGTGCTAAATGTTGAGAGGGTTACGACAAAAGCTGGATGCACTACGTGTACAAAACGGATGGTCTCTTTCGAAGTATCAGGGTTTCAGACAGAAACTCATCTATTACAAAAGGCATTTCATTTTCTTGAACTTATTTGAACTCCAGGCTTTTTGTGTGTTCAAAATGCACCATTCAAAGCCACATCATCAATTTTCAACCCTTTCTGAATTCATTTGTTATTTTTCATGCAGTTATTGATTTTTTGAGAAAAATGACCCTAAAATTGAAAAGCACTACAAATGAACTTTGAAAAAGGATGAAAGTTCGCATGGTATCAGCATTTCACCCACATAGCATGTGCTAAAAAGTTGAGAGGGTTATGGCAAAAGCAGGATGCATTTTGTGTACAAAACGGACAGTCTCTTTCGAAGTATGAGCGTTTTGGACATAAACTCACCTGTTACAAAAGGCATTTCATTTTCTCGAACTTATTTGAACTCCAGGATTTTTGTGTGTTCAAAATGCACCATTCAAAGACACATCATCAATTTTCAACCGTTCCCGACTTCATTTGTTATTTTCCATGCAGTTATTGATTTTTTTGAGCTAAATGACCCTGAAATTGGAAACCAGTACAAATAAACTCTGAAAAGGTTGAAAGTTGGCATGGTATCATCATTTCACAGACATAGCATGTGCTAAAAAGTTGAGAGGGTTACGACAAAAGCTGGATGCACTTCGTGTACAAAACGGACAGTCTCTTTCGAAGTATTAGGGTTTCGGACATAAACTCATCTGTTACAAAAGGCATTTCATTTTATTGAACTTATTTGAACTCCTGGCTTTTTGTGTGTTCAAAATGCAACATTCAAAGCCACATCATCAATTTTCAACCTTTTCTGACTTCATTTGTTATTTTTCATGCAGTTATTGATTTTTTGAGCTAAATGACCCTGAATTTGGAAAGCACTACAAATGAACTCTAAAAAGGTTGAAAGTTTTCATGCTCTCACAATTTCACCCACATAGCATATGCTAAAAAGTTGAGAGGGTTACGAAAAAAGCTAGATGCACTTCGTGTACAAAACGGACAGTCTCTTTTGAAGTATTAGGGTTTCGGACATTAACTCGTCTGTTACAAAAGGCATTTAATTTTATTGAACTTATTTGAACTCTAGGATTCTTGTGTGTTCAAAATGCACCAGTCAAAGCCACATCATTGATTTTCAACCCTTTCTGACTTCATTTCTTAATTTTCTTGCAGTTATTGATTTTTTTAGCTAAATGACCCTGAAATTGTAAAGCACTACAAATGAACTGTGAAAAGGTTGAAAGTTGCCATGGTATTAGCATTTCACCCACATAGCATGTACTAAAATGTTGAGAGGGTTACGGCAAAATCTGGTTGCACTACGTGTACAAAACGGACAGTCTCTTTCGAAGTATCAGGGTTCCGGACATAAACTCATCTATTACAAAAGGCATTTCATGTTCTTTAACTCATTTGAACTCTAGGATTGTTGTGTGTTCAAAATGCACCATTCAAAGCTACATCATCAATTTTCAACCCTTTGTGACTTCATTTGTTATTTTTCATGCAGTTATTGATTCTTTTAGCTAAATGACCCTGAATTTGGAAAGCACTACAAATGAATTCTGAAAAGGTTGAAAGTTGGCATGTTCTCATCATTTGACCCACATAGCATGTGCTAAAAAGTTGAGAGGGTTACGACAAAAGATGGATGCACTTCGTGTACAAAACAGACGGTCTCTTTCGAAGTATCTGGGTTTCGGACGGAAACTCATCTATTACAAAAGGCATTTCATTTTCTTGAACTTATTTGAACTCCAGGCTTTTTGTGTGTTCAAAATGCACGATTCAAAGACACATCATTAATTTTCAACCCTTTCTGACTTCATTTGTTATTTTTCAAGCAGTTATTGATTTTTTTTGAGTTAAATGACCCTGAAATTGAAAAGCACCACAAATGAACTGTGAAAAGGTTGAATGTTGGCATGGTATGAGCATTTCACCCACATAGCATGTGCTAAAAAGTTGAGAGGTTTACGGCAAAAGCTGGATGCAATTCGTGTACAAAACGGACAGTCTCTTTCGAAGTATTAGGGTTTCGGACATAAACTCATCTGTTACAAAAGGCATTTCATTTTCTTGAACTTATTTGAACTCCAGGCTTTTTGTGTTTTCAAAATGCACCATTCAAAGCCACATCTTCAAGTTTCAACCCTTTCTGACTTCATTTGTTATTTTTCATGCAGTTATTTATTTTTTTGAGCCAAGTGACCCTGAAATTGAAAGGAACTACAAATGAACTATGAAAAGGATGAAAGTTGGCATGGTATCAGCATTTCAACCACATAGCATGTGCTAAAAAGTTGAGAGGGTTACGACAAAAGCTGGATGCATTTCGTGTACAAAACGGACAGTCTCTTTCGAAGTATCAGGGTTTCAAACATAAACTCATCTGCTACAAAAGGCATTTCATTTTCTTGAACTTATTTGAACTCCAGGATTTTTGTGTGTTAAAAATGCACCATTCAAAGACACATCATCAATTTTCAACCCTTTCCGACTTCATTTGTTATTTTTCATGTAGTTATTGATTTTTTTGAGCTAAATGACCCTAAAATGGAAAAGCACTACAAATGAACTCTGAAAAGGTTGAAAGTTGGCATGGTATCAGCATTTCACCCACATAGCATGTGCTAAAAAGTTGAGATGGTTACGACAAAAGCTGGATGCACTTCGTGTACAAAACGGACAGTTTCTTTTGAAGTATCAGGGTTTCGGACATAAACTCATCTGTTACAAAAGGCATTTCATTTTATTGAACTTATTTGAACTCCAGGATTTTTGTGTGTTCAAAATGCACCAGTCAAAGCCACATCATTTATTTTCAACACTTTCTGACTTCATTTGTTAATTTTCATGCAGTTATTGGTTTTTTTAGCTAAATGACCCTGAATTTGAAAAGCACTACAAATGAACTGTGAAAAGGTTCAAAGTTGGCATAGTATCATCATTTCACCCACATAGCATGTGCTAAAATGTTGAGAGGGTTACGACAAAAGATGGATGCACTTCGTGTACAAAACGGATGGTCTCTTTCGAAGTATTAGGGTTTCGGACGGAAACTCATCTATTACAAAAGGCATTTCATTTTCTTGAACTTATTTGAACTCCAGGCTTTTTGTGTGTTCAAAATGCACCATTCAAAGCCACATCATCAATTTTCAACCCTTTCTGACTTCATTTGTTATTTTTCATGCAGTTATTGATTTTTTTGAGCTAAATGACCCTGAAATTGAAAAGCACTACAAATGAACTGTGAAAAGGATGAAAGTTGGCATGGTATCAGCATTTCACCCACATAGCATGTGCTAAAAAGTTGAGAGGGTTACGACAAAAGCTGGATGCATTTCGTGTACAAAACGGACAATCTCTTTCGAAGTATCAGGGTTTTGGACATAAACTCATCTGTTACAAAAGGCATTTCGTTTTCTTTAACTTATTTGAACTCCAGGATTTTTGTGTGTTCAAAATGCACCATTCAAAGACACATCATCAATTTTCAACCCTTTCCGACTTCATTTGTTATTTTTCATGCAGTTATTGACTTTTTTGAGCTAAATGACCCTGAAATTGGAAAGCACTACAAATGAACTCTGAAAAGGTTGAAACTTGGCATGGTATCACCATTTCACCGACATAGCATGTGCTAAAAAGTTGAGAGGGTTACGACAAAAGCTGGATGCACTTCGTGTACAAAACGGACAATCTCTTTCGAAGTATCAAGGTTTCAGACATAAACTCATCTGTTACAAAAGGCATTTCATTTTATTGAACTTATTTGAACTCCGGGCTTTTTGTGCGTTGAAAATGTACCATTCAAAGCCACATCCTTAATTTTCAACCCTTTCTGACTTCATTTGTTATTTTTCATGCAGTTATTCATTTTTTGAGCTAAATGACCCTGAATTTGAAAAGCACTACAAATGAACTCCGAAAAGGTTGAAAGTTGGCATGGTCTCATCATTTCACCCACATAGCATGTGCTAAAAAGTTGAGAGGGTTACAAAAAAGGCTGGATGCACTTCGTGTACAAAACGGACAGTCTCTTTCGAAGTATGAGGGTTTCAGACATAAACTCATCTGTTACAAAAGGCATTTAATTTTATTGAACGTATTTGAACTCCAGGCTTTTTGTGTGTTCAAAATGCACGAGTCAAAGCCACATCATTTATTTTCAACCCTTTCTGACTTCATTTGTTAATTTTCATGCAGTTATTGATTTTTTTAGCTAAATGACCCTGAATTTGAAATGCACTACAAATGAATTGTGAAAAGGTTGAAAGTTGGCATGGTACCATCATTTCACCCACATGGCATGTGCAAAAAAGTTGAGAGGGTTACGACAAAAGCTGGATGCACTTCGTGTACAAAACAGACGGTCTCTTTCGAAGTATGAGTGTTTCGTGGAAACTCATCTATTACAAAAGCCAATTCATTTTGTTGAACTTATTTGAACTCCAGGATTTTTTTTTGTGTTCAAAATGCACCATTCAAAGCCACATCGTCAATTTTCAATCCTTTCTGACTTCAGTTGTTATTTTTCATGCAGTTATTGATTTTTTTGAGCTAAATGACCCTGAAATTGTAAAGCACTACAAATGAACTATGAAAAGGTTGAAAGTTGGCATGGTATGAGCATTTCACCCAGATAGCATGTGCTAAAAAGTTGAGTGGGTTACAGCAAAAGTTGGATGCACTTCGTGTACAAAATGGACAGTCTGTTTCGAAGTATTAGGGTTTCAAACATAAACTCATCTGTTACAAAAGGCATTTCATTTTCTTGAACTTATTTGAACTCCAGGATTTTTGTCTGTTCAAAATGCACCATTCAAAGCCACATAATCAATTTTGAACCCTTTCTGACATCATTTGTTATTTTTCATGCAGTTATTGATTTTTTGAGCTAAATGACCCTGAAATTGAAAAGCACTACAAATGAACTGTAACAAGGTTGAAAGTTGCCATGGTATTAGCATTTCACCCACATAGCATGTACTAAAAAGTTGAGAGGGTTATGGCAAAAGCTGGATGCACTTCGTGTACAAAACCGACAGTCTCTTTCGAAGTATCAGGGTTCCGGAAATAAACTCATGTGTTACAAAAGGGATTTCATTTTCTTGAACTTATTTGAACTCCAGGCTTTTTGTGTGTTCAAAATGCACCATTCAAAGCCACATCATCAATTTTCAACCCTTTCTGACTTCATTTGTTATTTTTCATGCAGTTATTGATTTTTCGAGCTAAATGACCCTGAAATTGGAAAGCACTACAAATGAACTCTGAAAAGGTTGAAAGTTGGCATGGTATCATCATTTCACCGACATATCATGTGCTAAAAAGTTGAGAGGGTTACGGCAAAAGCTGGATGCACTTCGTGTACAAAACGGACAGTCTCTTCCGAAGTATCACGGTTTCGGACATAAACTCATGTGTTATGAAAGTCATTTCATTTTCTTGAATTTATATGAACTCCAGGATTTTTGTGTGTTCGAAATGCACCATTCAAAGCCACATCATCAATTTTCAACCCTTTCTGACTTCATTTGTTATTTTTTCATGCTGTTATTGATTTTTTGAGCTAAATGACCCTAAAATTGAAAAGCACTACAAATGAACTGTGAAAAGGATGAAGTTGGCATGGTATCAGCGTTTCACCCACATAGCATGTGCTAAAATTTGAGAGGGTGACGTCAAAAGCTGGATGCTTTTCGTGTACAAAACGGACAGTCTCTTTCGAAGTATCAGGGTTTTGGACATAAACTCACTTGTTACAAAAGGCATTTCATTTTCTTGAACTTATTTGAACTCCAGGATTTTTGTGTGTTCAAAATGCACCATTCAAAGACACATCATCAATTTACAACCGTTTCCGACTTCATTTGTTATTTTTCATGCAGTTATTGATTTTTTTTGAGCTAAATGACCCTTAATTTGAAAATTAGTACAAATAAACTCTGAAAAGGTTCAAAGTTGGCATGGTATCGTCATTTCACACACATAGCATGTGCTAAAAAGTTGAAACGGTTACGACAAAAGCTGGATGCACTTCGTGCACAAAACGGACAGTCTCTTTCGAAGTATCAGGGTTTCGGACATAAACTCATCTGTTACAAAAGGCATTTCATTTTATTGAACTTATTTGAACTCCTGGCTTTTTGTGTGTTCAAAATGCAATATTCAAACCCACATCATCAATTTTCAACCTTTTCTGACTTCATTTGTTATTTTTCATGTAGTTATTGATTTTTTGAGCTAAATGACCCTGAATTTGGAAAGCACTACAAAGGAACTCTGAAAAGGTTGAAAGTTGGCATGGTATCAACATTTCACCCACATAGCATGTGCCAAAAAGTTGAGAGGGTTACGACAAAAGCTGGATGCATTTCGTGTACAAAACGGACAGTCTCTTTCGAAGTATCAGCGTTTTGGACATAAACTCACCTGTTACAAAAGGCATTTCATTTTCTTGAACTTATTTGAACTCCAGGATTTTTGTGTGTTCAAAATGCACCATTCAAAGACACATCATCAATTTTCAACCGTTTCTGACTTCATTTGTTATTTTTCATGCAGTTATTGAATTTTTTGAGCTAAATGACCCTGAAATTGGAAAGCAGTACAAATAAACTCTGAAAAGGTTGAAAGTTGGCATGGTATCATCATTTCACACACATAGCATGTGCTAAAAAGTTGAGAGGGTTACGACAAAAGCTGGATGCACTTCGTGTACATAACGGACAGTCTCTTTCGAAGTATTAGGGTTTCGGACATAAACTCATCTGTTACAAAAGGCATTTCATTTTATTCAACTTATTTGAACTCCTGGCTTTTTGTGTGTTCAAAATGCAACATTCAAAGCCACATCATCAATTTTCAACCTTTTCTGACTTCATTTGTTATTTTTCATGCAGTTATTTATTTTTTGAGCTAAATGCCCTGAATTTGGAAAGCAGTACAAATGAACTCTGAAAAGGTTGAAAGTTCGCATGGTATCAGCATTTCACCAACATAGCATGTGCTAAAAAGTTGAGAGGGTTACGACAAAAGCTGGACGCATTTCGTGTACAAAACGGACAGTCTCTTTCGAAGTATCAGGGTTTTGGACAAAAACTCATCTATTACAAAAGCCATTTCATTTTCTTTAACTTATTTGTACTCTAGGCTTTTTGTGTGTTCAGAATGCACCATTCATAGCCACATCATCAATTTTCAACCCTTTCTGACTTCATTTTTTATTTTTCATGCAGTTATTGATTTTTTGAGCTAAATGACCCTGAATTTGAAAAGCACTACAAATGATCTCCGAAAAGGTTGAAAGTTGGGATGGTCTCATCATCTCACCCACATAGTATGTGCTAAAAAGTTGAGAGGGTTATGAAAAAAGCTGGATGCACTTCGTGTACAAAACAGACAGTCTCTTTCGAAGTTTCAACGTTTCGGACATAAACTCATCTGTTATAACAGGCATTTCATTTTATTGAACTTGTTTGAACTCCAAGCTTTTTGTGTGTTCATAATGCACCATTCAAAGCCACATCATTTATTTTCAACCCTTTCTGACTTCATTTGTTAATTTTCATGCAGTTATTGATTTTTTTTAGTTAAATGAACCTGAATTTGAAAAGCACTACAAATGAATTCTGAAAAGGTTGACATTTGGCATGGTATCATCATTTCACCCACATAGTATCTGCTAAAAAGTTGAGAGGGTTACGACAAAAGCTGGATGCACTTCGTGTACAAAACGGACGGTCCCTTTCGAAGTATCAGGGTTTCAGACGAAAACTCATCTATTACAAAAGGCATTTCATTTTCTTGAACTTATTTGAACTCCAGGCTTTTTGTGTGTTCAAAATGCACCATTCAAAGCCACGTCATCAATTTTCAACCCTTTCTCACTTTATTTGTTATTTTTCATGCAGTTATTGATTTTTTTTGAGCTAAATGGCCCTGAAATTAAAAATCACTACTAATGAAATGTGAAAAGGAGGAAAGTTGGCATGGTATCAGCATTTCACCCACATAGCATGCGCTAAATATGTGAGAGGGTTACGGCAAAATCTGGATGCACTTCGTGTACAAAAGGGTCAGTCTCTTTTGAAGTATTAGGGTTCCGGACAGAAACTCATCTATTACAAAAGCCATTTCATTTTCTTTAACTTATTTGAACTCTAGGCTTTTTGTGTGTTCAAAATGCACCATTCATAGCCACATCATCAATTTTCAACCCTTTCTGCCTTCATTTTTTATTTTTCATGCAATTATTGATTTGTTGAGCTAAATGACCCTGAATTTGAAAAGCACTACAAATGAACTCCGTTAAGGTTGAAAGTTGGCATGGTCTCGTCATTTCACCCACTTAGCATGGGCTAAAAAGGTGAGAGGGTTAAGAAAAAAGCTAGCTGCACTTCATGTACAAAACGGACAGTCTCTTTGAAAGTATTAGGGCTTCACACATAAACTCATCTGTTACAAAAGGCATTTCATTTTATTGAACTTATTTGAACTCCAGGCTTTTTGTGTGTTGAAAATGAACCATTCAAAGCCGCATTATTTATTTTCAACCCTTTCTGACTTCATTTGTTAATTTTCATATAGTTATTGATTTTTTTAGCTAAATGACCCTGAATTTGAAAAGCACTACAAATGAATCCTGAAACGGTTCAAATTGGCATGGTATCATCATTTCACCCACATAGTATGTGCTAAAAAGGTGAGAGGGTTACGACAAAAGTTGGATGCACTTCGTGTACAAAACGGACGGTCTCTTCCGAAGTATTAGGATTTCGGACGGAAACTCATCTATTACAAAAGGCATTTCATTTTCTCGAACTTATTTGAACTCCAGGCTTTTTGTGTGTTCAAAATGCTCCATTCAAAGCCACATCATCAATTTTCAACCCTTTCTGACTTCCTTTGTTATTTTTCATGCAGTTATTGATTTTTTTGAGCTAAATGACCCTGACATTGAAAAGCACTACAAATGAACTGTGGAAAGGTTGAAAGTTGGCATGGTATTAGAATTTCACCCACATAGCATGTGCTAAAAAGTTGAGAGGGTTATGGAAAAAGCTGGATGCACTTCGTGTAATAAACGGACAGTCTCTTTCGAAGTATCAGGGTTTTGGACATAAACTCACCTGTTACAAAAGGCATTTCATTTTCTTGAAGTTATTGGAACTCCAGGATTTTTGTGTGTTCAAAATACACCATTCAAATACACATCATCAATTTTCAAACCTTTGTGACTTTATTTGTTATTTTTCATGCAGTTATTGACTTTTTTGAGCTAAATGACCCTGAATTTGAAAAGCACTACAAATGATCTGCGAAAAAGTTGAAAGTTGGCATGGTATCATCATTTCACCGACATACCATGTGCTAAAAAGTTGAGAGGGTTACGACAAAAGCTGGATGCACTTTGTATACAAAACGGACAGTCTCTTTCGAAGTATCAGGGTTTCGGACATAAACTCATCTCTTACAAAAGGCATTTCATTTTCTTGAACTTATTTGAACTCCAGGATTTTTGTGTGTTCAAAATGCACCATTCAAAGCCACATCATCAATTTCCAACCCTTTCTAACTTCATTTGTTATTTTTCATGTAGTTATTGATTTTTTTGAGCTAAATGACCCTGAAACTAAAAATCACTACTAACGAACTGTGAAAAGGATGAAAGTTGGCATGGTATCAGCATTTCACCCACATAGCATGTGCTAAAAAGTTGAGAGGGTTACGGCCAAATCTGGATGCACTACGTGTACAAAAGGGACAGTCTCTTTCGAAGTATCAGGGTTCCGGACAGAAACTCATCTACTACAAAAGGCATTTCATTTTCTTTAACTTATTTTAACTCTAGGCTTGTTGTGTGTGGAAAATGCACCATTCAAAGCCACATCAACAATTTTCAACCCTTTCTGACTTCATTTGTTATTTTTCATGCTGTTATTGATTTTTTGAGCTAAATGACCCTGAATTTGAAAAGCACTACAAATGAACTCCGAAAAGGTTGAAAGTTGGCATGGTCTCATCATTTCACCGACTTAGCATGGGCTAAAAAGTTGAGAGGGTTACAAAAATAGCTGGATGCACTTCGTGTACAAAACGGACAGTCTCTTTCGAAGTATCAGGGTTTCGGACATAAACTCATCTGTTACAAAAGGCATTTCATTTTATTGAACTTATTTGAACTCCTGGCTTTTTGTGTGTTCAAAATGCAACATTCAAACCCACATCATCAATTTTCAACCCTTTCCGACTTCATTTGTTATTTTTCATGTAGTTATTGATTTTTTTGAGCTAAATGACCCTAAAATGGAAAAGCACTACAAATGAACTCTGAAAAGGTTGAAAGTTGGCATGGTATCAGCATTTCACCCACATAGCATGTGCTAAAAAGTTGAGATGGTTACGACAAAAGCTGGATGCACTTCGTGTACAAAACGGACAGTTTCTTTTGAAGTATCAGGGTTTCGGACATAAACTCATCTGTTACAAAAGGCATTTCATTTTATTGAACTTATTTGAACTCCAGGATTTTTGTGTGTTCAAAATGCACCAGTCAAAGCCACATCATTTATTTTCAACACTTTCTGACTTCATTTGTTAATTTTCATGCAGTTATTGGTTTTTTTTAGCTAAATGACCCTGAATTTGAAAAGCACTACAAATGAACTGTGAAAAGGTTCAAAGTTGGCATAGTATCATCATTTCACCCACATAGCATGTGCTAAAATGTTGAGAGGGTTACGACAAAAGATGGATGCACTTCGTGTACAAAACGGATGGTCTCTTTCGAAGTATTAGGGTTTCGGACGGAAACTCATCTATTACAAAAGGCATTTCATTTTCTTGAACTTATTTGAACTCCAGGCTTTTTGTGTGTTCAAAATGCACCATTCAAAGCCACATCATCAATTTTCAACCCTTTCTGACTTCATTTGTTATTTTTCATGCAGTTATTGATTTTTTTGAGCTAAATGACCCTGAAATTGAAAAGCACTACAAATGAACTGTGAAAAGGATGAAAGTTGGCATGGTATCAGCATTTCACCCACATAGCATGTGCTAAAAAGTTGAGAGGGTTACGACAAAAGCTGGATGCATTTCGTGTACAAAACGGACAATCTCTTTCGAAGTATCAGGGTTTTGGACATAAACTCATCTGTTACAAAAGGCATTTCGTTTTCTTTAACTTATTTGAACTCCAGGATTTTTGTGTGTTCAAAATGCACCATTCAAAGACACATCATCAATTTTCAACCCTTTCCGACTTCATTTGTTATTTTTCATGCAGTTATTGACTTTTTTGAGCTAAATGACCCTGAAATTGGAAAGCACTACAAATGAACTCTGAAAAGGTTGAAACTTGGCATGGTATCACCATTTCACCGACATAGCATGTGCTAAAAAGTTGAGAGGGTTACGACAAAAGCTGGATGCACTTCGTGTACAAAACGGACAATCTCTTTCGAAGTATCAAGGTTTCAGACATAAACTCATCTGTTACAAAAGGCATTTCATTTTATTGAACTTATTTGAACTCCGGGCTTTTTGTGCGTTGAAAATGTACCATTCAAAGCCACATCCTTAATTTTCAACCCTTTCTGACTTCATTTGTTATTTTTCATGCAGTTATTCATTTTTTGAGCTAAATGACCCTGAATTTGAAAAGCACTACAAATGAACTCCGAAAAGGTTGAAAGTTGGCATGGTCTCATCATTTCACCCACATAGCATGTGCTAAAAAGTTGAGAGGGTTACAAAAAAGGCTGGATGCACTTCGTGTACAAAACGGACAGTCTCTTTCGAAGTATCAGGGTTTCAGACATAAACTCATCTGTTACAAAAGGCATTTAATTTTATTGAACGTATTTGAACTCCAGGCTTTTTGTGTGTTCAAAATGCACGAGTCAAAGCCACATCATTTATTTTCAACCCTTTCTGACTTCATTTGTTAATTTTCATGCAGTTATTGATTTTTTTAGCTAAATGACCCTGAATTTGAAATGCACTACAAATGAATTGTGAAAAGGTTGAAAGTTGGCATGGTACCATCATTTCACCCACATGGCATGTGCAAAAAAGTTGAGAGGGTTACGACAAAAGCTGGATGCACTTCGTGTACAAAACAGACGGTCTCTTTCGAAGTATGAGTGTTTCGTGGAAACTCATCTATTACAAAAGCCAATTCATTTTGTTGAACTTATTTGAACTCCAGGATTTTTTTTTGTGTTCAAAATGCACCATTCAAAGCCACATCGTCAATTTTCAATCCTTTCTGACTTCAGTTGTTATTTTTCATGCAGTTATTGATTTTTTTGAGCTAAATGACCCTGAAATTGTAAAGCACTACAAATGAACTATGAAAAGGTTGAAAGTTGGCATGGTATGAGCATTTCACCCAGATAGCATGTGCTAAAAAGTTGAGTGGGTTACAGCAAAAGTTGGATGCACTTCGTGTACAAAATGGACAGTCTGTTTCGAAGTATTAGGGTTTCAAACATAAACTCATCTGTTACAAAAGGCATTTCATTTTCTTGAACTTATTTGAACTCCAGGATTTTTGTCTGTTCAAAATGCACCATTCAAAGCCACATAATCAATTTTGAACCCTTTCTGACATCATTTGTTATTTTTCATGCAGTTATTGATTTTTTGAGCTAAATGACCCTGAAATTGAAAAGCACTACAAATGAACTGTAACAAGGTTGAAAGTTGCCATGGTATTAGCATTTCACCCACATAGCATGTACTAAAAAGTTGAGAGGGTTATGGCAAAAGCTGGATGCACTTCGTGTACAAAACCGACAGTCTCTTTCGAAGTATCAGGGTTCCGGAAATAAACTCATGTGTTACAAAAGGGATTTCATTTTCTTGAACTTATTTGAACTCCAGGCTTTTTGTGTGTTCAAAATGCACCATTCAAAGCCACATCATCAATTTTCAACCCTTTCTGACTTCATTTGTTATTTTTCATGCAGTTATTGATTTTTCGAGCTAAATGACCCTGAAATTGGAAAGCACTACAAATGAACTCTGAAAAGGTTGAAAGTTGGCATGGTATCATCATTTCACCGACATATCATGTGCTAAAAAGTTGAGAGGGTTACGGCAAAAGCTGGATGCACTTCGTGTACAAAACGGACAGTCTCTTCCGAAGTATCACGGTTTCGGACATAAACTCATGTGTTATGAAAGTCATTTCATTTTCTTGAATTTATATGAACTCCAGGATTTTTGTGTGTTCGAAATGCACCATTCAAAGCCACATCATCAATTTTCAACCCTTTCTGACTTCATTTGTTATTTTTTCATGCTGTTATTGATTTTTTGAGCTAAATGACCCTAAAATTGAAAAGCACTACAAATGAACTGTGAAAAGGATGAAAGTTGGCATGGTATCAGCGTTTCACCCACATAGCATGTGCTAAAATTTGAGAGGGTGACGTCAAAAGCTGGATGCTTTTCGTGTACAAAACGGACAGTCTCTTTCGAAGTATCAGGGTTTTGGACATAAACTCACTTGTTACAAAAGGCATTTCATTTTCTTGAACTTATTTGAACTCCAGGATTTTTGTGTGTTCAAAATGCACCATTCAAAGACACATCATCAATTTACAACCGTTTCCGACTTCATTTGTTATTTTTCATGCAGTTATTGATTTTTTTTGAGCTAAATGACCCTTAATTTGAAAATTAGTACAAATAAACTCTGAAAAGGTTCAAAGTTGGCATGGTATCGTCATTTCACACACATAGCATGTGCTAAAAAGTTGAAACGGTTACGACAAAAGCTGGATGCACTTCATGCACAAAACGGACAGTCTCTTTCGAAGTATCAGGGTTTCGGACATAAACTCATCTGTTACAAAAGGCATTTCATTTTATTGAACTTATTTGAACTCCTGGCTTTTTGTGTGTTCAAAATGCAATATTCAAACCCACATCATCAATTTTCAACCTTTTCTGACTTCATTTGTTATTTTTCATGTAGTTATTGATTTTTTGAGCTAAATGACCCTGAATTTGGAAAGCACTACAAAGGAACTCTGAAAAGGTTGAAAGTTGGCATGGTATCAACATTTCACCCACATAGCATGTGCCAAAAAGTTGAGAGGGTTACGACAAAAGCTGGATGCATTTCGTGTACAAAACGGACAGTCTCTTTCGAAGTATCAGCGTTTTGGACATAAACTCACCTGTTACAAAAGGCATTTCATTTTCTTGAACTTATTTGAACTCCAGGATTTTTGTGTGTTCAAAATGCACCATTCAAAGACACATCATCAATTTTCAACCGTTTCTGACTTCATTTGTTATTTTTCATGCAGTTATTGAATTTTTTGAGCTAAATGACCCTGAAATTGGAAAGCAGTACAAATAAACTCTGAAAAGGTTGAAAGTTGGCATGGTATCATCATTTCACACACATAGCATGTGCTAAAAAGTTGAGAGGGTTACGACAAAAGCTGGATGCACTTCGTGTACACAACGGACAGTCTCTTTCGAAGTATTAGGGTTTCGGACATAAACTCATCTGTTACAAAAGGCATTTCATTTTATTCAACTTATTTGAACTCCTGGCTTTTTGTGTGTTCAAAATGCAACATTCAAAGCCACATCATCAATTTTCAACCTTTTCTGACTTCATTTGTTATTTTTCATGCAGTTATTTATTTTTTGAGCTAAATGCCCTGAATTTGGAAAGCAGTACAAATGAACTCTGAAAAGGTTGAAAGTTCGCATGGTATCAGCATTTCACCAACATAGCATGTGCTAAAAAGTTGAGAGGGTTACGACAAAAGCTGGACGCATTTCGTGTACAAAACGGACAGTCTCTTTCGAAGTATCAGGGTTTTGGACAAAAACTCATCTATTACAAAAGCCATTTCATTTTCTTTAACTTATTTGTACTCTAGGCTTTTTGTGTGTTCAGAATGCACCATTCATAGCCACATCATCAATTTTCAACCCTTTCTGACTTCATTTTTTATTTTTCATGCAGTTATTGATTTTTTGAGCTAAATGACCCTGAATTTGAAAAGCACTACAAATGATCTCCGAAAAGGTTGAAAGTTGGGATGGTCTCATCATCTCACCCACATAGTATGTGCTAAAAAGTTGAGAGGGTTATGAAAAAAGCTGGATGCACTTCGTGTACAAAACAGACAGTCTCTTTCGAAGTTTCAACGTTTCGGACATAAACTCATCTGTTATAAAAGGCATTTCATTTTATTGAACTTGTTTGAACTCCAAGCTTTTTGTGTGTTCATAATGCACCATTCAAAGCCACATCATTTATTTTCAACCCTTTCTGACTTCATTTGTTAATTTTCATGCAGTTATTGATTTTTTTTAGTTAAATGAACCTGAATTTGAAAAGCACTACAAATGAATTCTGAAAAGGTTGACATTTGGCATGGTATCATCATTTCACCCACATAGTATCTGCTAAAAAGTTGAGAGGGTTACGACAAAAGCTGGATGCACTTCGTGTACAAAACGGACGGTCCCTTTCGAAGTATCAGGGTTTCAGACGAAAACTCATCTATTACAAAAGGCATTTCATTTTCTTGAACTTATTTGAACTCCAGGCTTTTTGTGTGTTCAAAATGCACCATTCAAAGCCACGTCATCAATTTTCAACCCTTTCTCACTTTATTTGTTATTTTTCATGCAGTTATTGATTTTTTTTGAGCTAAATGGCCCTGAAATTAAAAATCACTACTAATGAAATGTGAAAAGGAGGAAAGTTGGCATGGTATCAGCATTTCACCCACATAGCATGCGCTAAATATGTGAGAGGGTTACGGCAAAATCTGGATGCACTTCGTGTACAAAAGGGTCAGTCTCTTTTGAAGTATTAGGGTTCCGGACAGAAACTCATCTATTACAAAAGCCATTTCATTTTCTTTAACTTATTTGAACTCTAGGCTTTTTGTGTGTTCAAAATGCA
The DNA here is from genome assembly GCA_022496015.1 of Hordeum marinum. Lineage (NCBI taxonomy): Eukaryota > Viridiplantae > Streptophyta > Magnoliopsida > Poales > Poaceae > Hordeum > Hordeum marinum. The sequence goes on from JAAAWK010000910.1 coordinate 519,033, forward strand.
CCATTCATAGCCACATCATCAATTTTCAACCCTTTCTGCCTTCATTTTTTATTTTTCATGCAATTATTGATTTGTTGAGCTAAATGACCCTGAATTTGAAAAGCACTACAAATGAACTCCGTTAAGGTTGAAAGTTGGCATGGTCTCGTCATTTCACCCACTTAGCATGGGCTAAAAAGGTGAGAGGGTTAAGAAAAAAGCTAGCTGCACTTCATGTACAAAACGGACAGTCTCTTTGAAAGTATTAGGGCTTCACACATAAACTCATCTGTTACAAAAGGCATTTCATTTTATTGAACTTATTTGAACTCCAGGCTTTTTGTGTGTTGAAAATGAACCATTCAAAGCCGCATTATTTATTTTCAACCCTTTCTGACTTCATTTGTTAATTTTCATATAGTTATTGATTTTTTTAGCTAAATGACCCTGAATTTGAAAAGCACTACAAATGAATCCTGAAACGGTTCAAATTGGCATGGTATCATCATTTCACCCACATAGTATGTGCTAAAAAGGTGAGAGGGTTACGACAAAAGTTGGATGCACTTCGTGTACAAAACGGACGGTCTCTTCCGAAGTATTAGGATTTCGGACGGAAACTCATCTATTACAAAAGGCATTTCATTTTCTCGAACTTATTTGAACTCCAGGCTTTTTGTGTGTTCAAAATGCTCCATTCAAAGCCACATCATCAATTTTCAACCCTTTCTGACTTCCTTTGTTATTTTTCATGCAGTTATTGATTTTTTTGAGCTAAATGACCCTGACATTGAAAAGCACTACAAATGAACTGTGGAAAGGTTGAAAGTTGGCATGGTATTAGAATTTCACCCACATAGCATGTGCTAAAAAGTTGAGAGGGTTATGGAAAAAGCTGGATGCACTTCGTGTAATAAACGGACAGTCTCTTTCGAAGTATCAGGGTTTTGGACATAAACTCACCTGTTACAAAAGGCATTTCATTTTCTTGAAGTTATTGGAACTCCAGGATTTTTGTGTGTTCAAAATACACCATTCAAATACACATCATCAATTTTCAAACCTTTGTGACTTTATTTGTTATTTTTCATGCAGTTATTGACTTTTTTGAGCTAAATGACCCTGAATTTGAAAAGCACTACAAATGATCTGCGAAAAAGTTGAAAGTTGGCATGGTATCATCATTTCACCGACATACCATGTGCTAAAAAGTTGAGAGGGTTACGACAAAAGCTGGATGCACTTTGTATACAAAACGGACAGTCTCTTTCGAAGTATCAGGGTTTCGGACATAAACTCATCTCTTACAAAAGGCATTTCATTTTCTTGAACTTATTTGAACTCCAGGATTTTTGTGTGTTCAAAATGCACCATTCAAAGCCACATCATCAATTTCCAACCCTTTCTAACTTCATTTGTTATTTTTCATGTAGTTATTGATTTTTTTGAGCTAAATGACCCTGAAACTAAAAATCACTACTAACGAACTGTGAAAAGGATGAAAGTTGGCATGGTATCAGCATTTCACCCACATAGCATGTGCTAAAAAGTTGAGAGGGTTACGGCCAAATCTGGATGCACTACGTGTACAAAAGGGACAGTCTCTTTCGAAGTATCAGGGTTCCGGACAGAAACTCATCTACTACAAAAGGCATTTCATTTTCTTTAACTTATTTTAACTCTAGGCTTGTTGTGTGTGGAAAATGCACCATTCAAAGCCACATCAACAATTTTCAACCCTTTCTGACTTCATTTGTTATTTTTCATGCTGTTATTGATTTTTTGAGCTAAATGACCCTGAATTTGAAAAGCACTACAAATGAACTCCGAAAAGGTTGAAAGTTGGCATGGTCTCATCATTTCACCGACTTAGCATGGGCTAAAAAGTTGAGAGGGTTACAAAAATAGCTGGATGCACTTCGTGTACAAAACGGACAGTCTCTTTCGAAGTATCAGGGTTTCGGACATAAACTCATCTGTTACAAAAGGCATTTCATTTTATTGAACTTATTTGAACTCCTGGCTTTTTGTGTGTTCAAAATGCAACATTCAAACCCACATCATCAATTTTCAACCTTTTCTGACTTCATTTGTTATTTTTCATGTAGTTATTGATTTTTTGAGCTAAATGACCCTGAATTTGGAAAGCACTACAAAGGAACTCTGAAAAGGTTGAAAGTTGGCATGGTATCAACATTTCACCCACATAGCATGTGCCAAAAAGTTGAGAGGGTTACGACAAAAGCTGGATGCATTTCGTGTACAAAACGGACAGTCTCTTTCGAAGTATCAGCGTTTTGGACATAAACTCACCTGTTACAAAAGGCATTTCATTTTCTTGAACTTATTTGAACTCCAGGATTTTTGTGTGTTCAAAATGCACCATTCAAAGACACATCATCAATTTTCAACCGTTTCCGACTTCATTTGTTATTTTTCATGCAGTTATTGATTTTTTTGAGCTAAATGACCCTGAAATTGGAAAGCAGTACAAATAAACTCTGAAAAGGTTGAAAGTTGGCATGGTATCATCATTTCACAGACATAGCATGTGCTAAAAAGTTGAGAGGGTTACGACAAAAGCTGGATGCACTTCGTGTACATAACGGACAGTCTCTTTCGAAGTATTAGGGTTTCGGACATAAACTCATCTGTTACAAAAGGCATTTCATTTTATTCAACTTATTTGAACTCCTGGCTTTTTGTGTGTTCAAAATGCAACATTCAAAGCCACATCATCAATTTTCAACCTTTTCTGACTTCATTTGTTATTTTTCATGCAGTTATTTATTTTTTGAGCTAAATGCCCTGAATTTGGAAAGCAGTACAAATGAACTCTGAAAAGGTTGAAAGTTCGCATGGTATCAGCATTTCACCAACATAGCATGTGCTAAAAAGTTGAGAGGGTTACGACAAAAGCTGGACGCATTTCGTGTACAAAACGGACAGTCTCTTTCGAAGTATCAGGGTTTTGGACAAAAACTCATCTATTACAAAAGCCATTTCATTTTCTTTAACTTATTTGTACTCTAGGCTTTTTGTGTGTTCAGAATGCACCATTCATAGCCACATCATCAATTTTCAACCCTTTCTGACTTCATTTTTTATTTTTCATGCAGTTATTGATTTTTTGAGCTAAATGACCCTGAATTTGAAAAGCACTACAAATGATCTCCGAAAAGGTTGAAAGTTGGGATGGTCTCATCATCTCACCCACATAGTATGTGCTAAAAAGTTGAGAGGGTTATGAAAAAAGCTGGATGCACTTCGTGTACAAAACAGACAGTCTCTTTCGAAGTTTCAACGTTTCGGACATAAACTCATCTGTTATAAAAGGCATTTCATTTTATTGAACTTGTTTGAACTCCAAGCTTTTTGTGTGTTCATAATGCACCATTCAAAGCCACATCATTAATTTTCAACCCTTTCTGACTTCATTTGTTAATTTTCATGCAGTTATTGATTTTTTTTAGTTAAATGAACCTGAATTTGAAAAGCACTACAAATGAATTCTGAAAAGGTTGAAATTTGGCATGGTATCAGCATTTCACCCACATAGTATCTTCTAAAAAGTTGAGAGGGTTACGACAAAAGCTGGATGCACTTCGTGTACAAAACGGACGGTCCCTTTCGAAGTATCAGGGTTTCAGACGGAAACTCATCTATTACAAAAGGCATTTCATTTTCTTGAACTTATTTGAACTCCAGGCTTTTTGTGTGTTCAAAATGCACCATTCAAAGCCACGTCATCAATTTTCAACCCTTTCTCACTTTATTTGTTATTTTTCATGCAGTTATTGATTTTTTTTGAGCTAAATGGCCCTGAAATTGAAAATCACTACTAATGAAATGTGAAAAGGATGAAAGTTGGCATGGTATCAGCATTTCACCCACATAGCATGTGCTAAAAAGTTGAGAGGGTTACGGCCAAATCTGGATGCACTACGTGTACAAAAGGGACAGTCTCTTTCGAAGTATCAGGGTTCCGGACAGAAACTCATCTACTACAAAAGGCATTTCATTTTCATTAACTTATTTTAACTCTAGGCTTGTTGTGTGTGGAAAATGCACCATTCAAAGCCACATCAACAATTTTCAACCCTTTCTGACTTCATTTGTTATTTTTCATGCTGTTATTGATTTTTTGAGCTAAATGACCCTGAATTTGAAAAGCACTACAAATGAACTCCGAAAAGGTTGAAAGTTGGCATGGTCTCATCATTTCACCGACTTAGCATGGGCTAAAAAGTTGAGAGGGTTACAAAAATAGCTGGATGCACTTCGTGTACAAAACGGACAGTCTCTTTCGAAGTATCAGGGTTTCGGACATAAACTCATCTGTTACAAAAGGCATTTCATTTTATTGAACTTATTTGAACTCCTGGCTTTTTGTGTGTTCAAAATGCAACATTCAAACCCACATCATCAATTTTCAACCTTTTCTGACTTCATTTGTTATTTTTCATGTAGTTATTGATTTTTTGAGCTAAATGACCCTGAATTTGGAAAGCACTACAAAGGAACTCTGAAAAGGTTGAAAGTTGGCATGGTATCAACATTTCACCCACATAGCATGTGCCAAAAAGTTGAGAGGGTTACGACAAAAGCTGGATGCATTTCGTGTACAAAACGGACAGTCTCTTTCGAAGTATCAGCGTTTTGGACATAAACTCACCTGTTACAAAAGGCATTTCATTTTCTTGAACTTATTTGAACTCCAGGATTTTTGTGTGTTCAAAATGCACCATTCAAAGACACATCATCAATTTTCAACCGTTTCCGACTTCATTTGTTATTTTTCATGCAGTTATTGATTTTTTTGAGCTAAATGACCCTGAAATTGGAAAGCAGTACAAATAAACTCTGAAAAGGTTGAAAGTTGGCATGGTATCATCATTTCACAGACATAGCATGTGCTAAAAAGTTGAGAGGGTTACGACAAAAGCTGGATGCACTTCGTGTACATAACGGACAGTCTCTTTCGAAGTATTAGGGTTTCGGACATAAACTCATCTGTTACAAAAGGCATTTCATTTTATTCAACTTATTTGAACTCCTGGCTTTTTGTGTGTTCAAAATGCAACATTCAAAGCCACATCATCAATTTTCAACCTTTTCTGACTTCATTTGTTATTTTTCATGCAGTTATTTATTTTTTGAGCTAAATGCCCTGAATTTGGAAAGCAGTACAAATGAACTCTGAAAAGGTTGAAAGTTCGCATGGTATCAGCATTTCACCAACATAGCATGTGCTAAAAAGTTGAGAGGGTTACGACAAAAGCTGGACGCATTTCGTGTACAAAACGGACAGTCTCTTTCGAAGTATCAGGGTTTTGGACAAAAACTCATCTATTACAAAAGCCATTTCATTTTCTTTAACTTATTTGTACTCTAGGCTTTTTGTGTGTTCAGAATGCACCATTCATAGCCACATCATCAATTTTCAACCCTTTCTGACTTCATTTTTTATTTTTCATGCAGTTATTGATTTTTTGAGCTAAATGACCCTGAATTTGAAAAGCACTACAAATGATCTCCGAAAAGGTTGAAAGTTGGGATGGTCTCATCATCTCACCCACATAGTATGTGCTAAAAAGTTGAGAGGGTTATGAAAAAAGCTGGATGCACTTCGTGTACAAAACAGACAGTCTCTTTCGAAGTTTCAACGTTTCGGACATAAACTCATCTGTTATAAAAGGCATTTCATTTTATTGAACTTGTTTGAACTCCAAGCTTTTTGTGTGTTCATAATGCACCATTCAAAGCCACATCATTTATTTTCAACCCTTTCTGACTTCATTTGTTAATTTTCATGCAGTTATTGATTTTTTTTAGTTAAATGAACCTGAATTTGAAAAGCACTACAAATGAATTCTGAAAAGGTTGAAATTTGGCATGGTATCAGCATTTCACCCACATAGTATCTTCTAAAAAGTTGACAGGGTTACGACAAAAGCTGGATGCACTTCGTGTACAAAACGGACGGTCCCTTTCGAAGTATCAGGGTTTCAGACGGAAACTCATCTATTACAAAAGGCATTTCATTTTCTTGAACTTATTTGAACTCCAGGCTTTTTGTGTGTTCAAAATGCACCATTCAAAGCCACGTCATCAATTTTCAACCCTTTCTCACTTTATTTGTTATTTTTCATGCAGTTATTGATTTTTTTTGAGCTAAATGGCCCTGAAATTGAAAATCACTACTAATGAAATGTGAAAAGGATGAAAGTTGGCATGGTATCAGCATTTCACCCACATAGCATGCGCTAAATATGTGAGAGGGTTACGGCAAAATCTGGATGCACTTCGTGTACAAAAGGGTCAGTCTCTTTTGAAGTATTAGGGTTCCGGACAGAAACTCATCTATTACAAAAGCCATTTCATTTTCTTTAACTTATTTGAACTCTAGGCTTTTTGTGTGTTCAAAATGCACCATTCATAGCCACATCATCAATTTTCAACCCTTTCTTCCTTCATTTTTTATTTTTCATGCAATTATTGATTTGTTGAGCTAAATGACCCTGAATTTGAAAAGCACTACAAATGAACTCCGTTAAGGTTGAAAGTTGGCATGGTCTCGTCATTTCACCCACTTAGAATGGGCTAAAAAGGTTAGAGGGTTAAGAAAAAAGCTAGATGCACTTCATGTACAAAACGGACAGTCTCTTTGAAAGTATTAGGGCTTCACACATAAACTCATCTGTTACAAAAGGCATTTCATTTTATTGAACTTATTTGAACTCCAGGCTTTTTGTGTGTTCAAAATGAACCATTCAAAGCCGCATTATTTATTTTCAACCCTTTCTGACTTCATTTGTTAATTTTCATATAGTTATTGATTTTTTTAGCTAAATGACCCTGAATTTGAAAAGCACTACAAATGAATCCTGAAACGGTTCAAATTGGCATGGTATCATCATTTCACCCACATAGTATGTGCTAAAAACGTGAGAGGGTTACGACAAAAGTTGGATGCACTTCGTGTACAAAACGGACGGTCTCTTCCGAAGTATTAGGATTTCGGACGGAAACTCATCTATTACAAAAGGCATTTCATTTTCTCGAACTTATTTGAACTCCAGGCTTTTTGTGTGTTCAAAATGCTCCATTCAAAGCCACATCATCAATTTTCAACCCTTTCTGACTTCATTTGTTATTTTTCATGCAGTTATTGATTTTTTTGAGCTAAATGACCCTGACATTGAAAAGCACTACAAATGGACTGTGAAAAGGTTGAAAGTTGGCATGGTATTAGAATTTCACCCACATAGCATGTGCTAAAAAGTTGAGACGGTTATGGAAAAAGCTGGATGCACGTCGTGTAATAAACGGACAGTCTCTTTCGAAGTATCAGGGTTTTGGACATAAACTCACCTGTTACAAAAGGCATTTCATTTTCTTGAAGTTATTGGAACTCCAGGATTTTGTGTGTTCAAAATACACCATTCAAATACACATCATCAATTTTCAAACCTTTGTGACTTTATTTGTTATTTTTCATGCAGTTATTGACTTTTTTGAGCTAAATGACCCTGAATTTGAAAAGCACTACAAATGATCTGCGAAAAAGTGGAAAGTTGGGATGGTCTCATCATTTCACCCACATAGAATGTGCTACAAAGTTGACAGGGTTACGACAAAAGCTGGATGCACTTCGTGTACAAAACGGACGGTCTCTTTCGAAGTATTAGGGTGTCGGACGGAAACTCATCTATTACAAAAGGCATTTCATTTTCTCGAACTTATTTGAACTCCAGGCTTTTTGTGTGTTCAAAATGCTCCATTCAAAGCCACATCATCAATTTTCAACCCTTTCTGACTTCATTTGTTATTTTTCATGCAGTTATTGATTTTTTTGAGCTAAATGACCCTGACATTGAAAAGCACTACAAATGAACTGTGGAAAGGTTGAAAGTTGGCATGGTATTAGCATTTCACCCACATAGCATGTGCTAAAAAGTTGAGATGGTTATGGCAAAAGCTGGATGCACTTCGTGTAATAAACGGACAGTCTCTTTCGAAGTATCAGGGTTTTGGACATAAACTCACCTTTTACAAAAGGCATTTCATTTTCTTGAACTTATTGGAACTCCAGGATTTTTGTGTGTTCAATATACACCATTCAAATACACATCATCAATTTTCAAACCTTTGCGACTTCATTTGTTATTTTTCATGCAGTTATTGATTTGTTTTGAGCTAAATAACCCTGAAATTGGAAAGCACTACAAATGAACTCTGAAAAGGTTGAAAGTTGGCATGGTATCATCATTTCACCGACATACAATGTGCTAAAAAGTTGAGAGGGTTACGACAAAAGCTGGATGCACTTTGTATACAAAACGGACAGTCTCTTTCGAAGTATCAGGGTTTCGGACATAAACTCATCTCTTACAAAAGGCATTTCATTTTCTTGAACTTATTTGAACTCCAGGATTTTTGTGTGTTCAAAATGCACCATTCAAAGCCACATCATCAATTTCCAACCCTTTCTAACTTCATTTGTTATTTTTCATGTAGTTATTGATTTTTTTGAGCTAAATGACCCTGAAACTAAAAATCACTACTAACGAACTGTGAAAAGGATGAAAGTTGGCATGGTATCAGCATTTCACCCACATAGCATGTGCTAAAAAGTTGAGAGGGTTACGGCCAAATCTGGATGCACTACGTGTACAAAAGGGACAGTCTCTTTCAAAGTATCAGGGTTCCGGACAGAAACTCATCTACTACAAAAGGCATTTCATTTTCTTTAACTTATTTTAACTCTAGGCTTGTTGTGTGTGGAAAATGCACCATTCAAAGCCACATCAACAATTTTCAACCCTTTCTGACTTCATTTGTTATTTTTCATGCAGTTATTGATTTTTTGAGCTAAATGACCCTGAATTTGAAAAGCACTACAAATGAACTCCGAAAAGGTTGAAAGTTGGCATGGTCTCATCATTTCACCGACTTAGCATGGGCTAAAAAGTTGAGAGGGTTACAAAAACAGCTGGATGCACTTCGTGTACAAAACAGACAGTCACTTTCAAAGTATTAGGGTTTTAGACATAAACTCATCTGTTACAAAAGGCATTTCATTTTATTGAACTTATTTGAACTCCAAGCTTTTTGTGTGTTCAAAATGCTCCATTCAAAGCCACATCATCAATTTTCAACCCTTTCTCACTTTATTTGTTATTTTACATGAAGTTATTGATTTTTTTGAGCTAAATGACCCTGAATTTGAAAAGCACTACAAATGAATCCTGAAAAGGTTCAAAGTTGGCATGGTATCATCATTTCACCCACACTGTACGTGCTAAAAATTTGAGAGGGTTACGACAAAAGCTGGATGCACTTCATGTACAAAACGGATGGTCTCTTTCGAAGTATCAGGGTTTCAGACGGTAACTCATCTACTACAAAAGGCATATCATTTTCTTGAACTTAGTTGAACTCCAGGCTTTTTGTGTGTTCAAAATGCACCATTCAAAGCCACATCATCAATTTTCAACCCTTTCTGAATTCATTTGTTATTTTTCGTGCAGTTATTGATTTTTTGAGCTAAATGACCCTAAAATTGAAAAGCACTACAAATGAACTGTGAAAAGGATGAAAGTTTGCATGGTATCAGCATTTCACCCACATCGCATGTGCTAAAAAGTTGAGAGGTTTACGACAAAAGCTGGATGCATTTCGTGTACAAAACAGACAGTCTCTTTCGAAGTATCAGCGTTTCGGACGGAAACTCATCTATTACAAAAGGCATTTGATTTTATTGAACTTATTTGAACTCCTGGCTTTTTGTGTCTTCAAAATGCACCATTATAGCCACATTATTTATTTTCAACCCTTTCTGACTTCATTTGTTAATTTTCATGCAGTTATTGATTTTTTTAGCTAAATGACCCTGAATTTGGAAAGCACTACAAATGAATCCTGAAAAGGTTCAAAGTTGGATTGGTATCATCATTTCACCCACATAGTATGTGCTAAAAAGTTGAGAGGGTTACGAAAAAAGCGGGATGCACTTCGTGTACAAAACGGACGGTCGCTTTCGAAGTATTAGGGTTTCAGACGGAAACTCATCTATTACAAAAGGCATTTCATTTTCTCGAACATATTTGAAATCCAGGCTTTTTGTGTGTTCAAAATGCTCCATTCATAGCCACATCATCAATTTTGAACCCTTTCTGACTTCATTTGTTATTTTTCATGCAGTTATTGAATTTTTTGAGCTAAATGACCCTGACATTGAAAAGCACTACAAATGAACTGTGAAAAGGTTGAAAGTTGGCATGGTATTAGCATTTCACCCACATAGCATTTGCTAAAAAGTTGAGAGGGTTATGGCAAAAGATGGATGCACTTCGTGTACAAACCGGACAGTCTCTTTCGAAGTATCAGGGTTTTGGACATAAACTCACTTGTTACAAATCGCATTTCATTTTCTTGAACTTATTGGAACTCCAGGATTTTTGTGTGTTCAAAATACGCCATTCAAATACACATCATCAATTTTCAAACCTTTCTGACTTCATTTGTTTTTTTTCATGCAGTTATTGATTTTTTTGAGCTAAATAACTCTGAAATTGGAAAGCACTACAAATGAACTTGGAAAAGGTTGAAAGTTGACATGGTATCATCATTTCACCGACATAGCATGTGCTAAAAAGTTGAGAGGGTTACGAAAAAAGCGAGATGCACTTCGTGTACAAAACGGACAGTCTCTTTCGAAGTATTAGGGTTTCAGACATAAACTCATGTGTTACAAAAGACATTTCATTTTATTGAACTTATTTGAACTCCAGGCTTTTTGTGTGTTCAAAATGCACCAGTCAAAGCCACATTATTTATTTTCAACCCTTTCTGACTTCATTTGTTATTTTCCATGTAGTTATTGATTTTTTGAGCTAAATGACCCTCAAATTGAAAAGCACTACAAATGAACTGTGAAAAGGTTGAAAGTTGGCATGGTATTAGCATTTCACCGACATAGCATGTGCTAAAAAGTTGAGAGGGTTATGGCAAAAGCTGCATGCACTTCGTGTACAAAACGGACAGTCTCTTTCGAAGTATCAGGGTTTCGGACAAAAACTCATCTGTTACAAAAGGCATTTCATTTTACTGAACTTATTTGAACTCCAGGGTTTTTGTGTATTCAAAATGCACCATTGAAAGCCACATCATCAATTTTCAACCCTTTCTCACTTCATTTGTTATTTTTCATGCAGTTATTGATTTTTTTAGCTAATGACCATGAATTTGAAAAGCACTACAAATGAATTCTGAAAATGTTGAAAGTTGTCATGGTATCATCATTTCACCCACATAGTATGTGCTAAAAAGTTGAGAGGGTTACGAAAAAAGCTGGTTGCACTTCGTGTAAAAAACAGACAGTCTCTTTCGAAGTATTAGGGTTTCAGACATAAACTCATCTGTTACAAAAGGCATTTCTTTTTGTTGAACGTATTTGAACTCTAGGCTTTTTGTTTGTTCAAAATGCACCATTCAAAGCCACATCATTTATTCTCAACCCTTTCTGACTTCATTTGTTAATTTTCATGCAGTTATTGATTTTTTTAGCTAATGACCATGAATTTGAAAAGCACTACAAATGAATTCTGAAAAGGTTGAAAGTTGGCATGGTCTCATCATTTGACCCACATAGTATGTGCTAAAAAGTTGGGAGGGTTACGACAAAAGCTGGATGCACTTCGTGTACAAAACGGATGGTCTCTTTCGAAGTATCAGTGTTTCGGACGGAAACTCATCTATTACAAAAGGCATTTCATTTTCTTTAACTTATTTGAACTCTAGGATTTTTGTGTGTTCAAAATGCACCATTCATAGCCACATCATCAATTTACAACCCTTTCTGACTTCATTTCTTATTTTTCATGCAGTTATTGATTTTTTGAGCTAAATGACCCTGAATTTCAAAAGCACTACAAATGAATTCTGAAAAGGTGGAAAGTTGGCATGGTATCATCATGTCACCCACATAGTATGTGCTAAAAAGTTGAGAGGGTTACGACAAAAGCTGGATGCACTTCGTGTACAAAACGGACTTTCTCTTTCGAAGTATAAGGGTTTCGGACGAAAACTCATCTATTACAAAAGGCATTTCATTTTCTTGAACTTATTTGAAATCAGGCTTTTTGTGTGTTCAAAATGCACCATTCAAAGCCACATCATCAATTTTCAACCCTTTCTGACTTCATTTGTTATTTTTCATGCAGTTATTAAATTTTTTTGAGCTAAATGACCCTGAAATTGAAAAGCACTACAAATAAACTCTAAAAAGGTTGAAAGTTGGCATGGTATCATCATTTCACCCTCATAGCATGTGCTAAATGTTGAGAGGGTTACGACAAAAGCTGGATGCACTTCGCGTACAAAACGGGCAGTCTCCTTCGAAGTATCAGGGTTTCGGACATAAACTCATCTGTTACAAAAGGCATTTCATTTTCTTGAACTTATTTGAACTCTAGGCTTTTTTCTTGTTCAAAATGCACCATTCAAAGTCACATCATCAATTTTCAACCCTTTCTGACTTCATTTGTTATTTTTCATGCAGTTATTTATTTATTTTGAGCTAAATGACCCTGAAATTAAAAAGCACTACAAATGAACTGTGAAAAGGTTGAAAGTTGGCATGGTATCAGCATTTCACCCAAAAAGCATGTGCTAAAAAGTTGAGAGAGTTACGGCAAAAGCTGGATGCACTTCGTGTAAAAAACGGACAGTCTCTTTCGAAGTATCAGGGTTTTGGACATAAACTCATTGGTTACAAAATGCATTTCATTTTCTTGAACTTATTTGAACTCCAGGATTTTTGTGTGTTAAAAATGCAGCATTCAAAGCCACATCATCAATTTTCAACCCTTTGTGACTTCATTTGTTATTTTTCATGCAGTTATTGATTTTTTAGCTACATGACCCTTAATTTGAAAAGCACTACAAATGATCTCCGAAAAGGTTGAAAGTTGGCATGGTCTCATCATTTCACCCACATAGAATGTGCTAAAAAGTTGAGAGGGTTAAGAAAAAAGCTGGATGCACTTCGTGTACAAAACGGACAGTCTCTTTCGAAGTATTAGGGTTTCAGACATAAACTCATCTGTTACAAAAGGCATTTCATTTTATTGAACTTATTTGAACTCTAGGCTTTTTGTGTGTTCAAAATGCAGCATTCAAAGCCACATCATTTATTTTCAACCCTTTCTGACTTCATTTGTTAATTTTCATGCAGTTATTGATTTTTTAGCTAGATGACCCTGAATTTGAAAAGCACTACAAATGAATTCTGAAAAGGTTGAAAGTTGGCATGGTATCATCATTTCACCCACATAGTGTGTGCTAAAAAGTTGAGAGGGTTACGACAAAAGCTGGATGCACTTCGTGTACAAAACGGACGGTCTCTTTCGAAGTATCAGGGTTTCGGACGGAAACTCATCTATTACAAAAGGCAGTTCATTTTCTTTAACTTATTTGAACTCTAGGCTTTTTGTGTTTTTAAAATGCACCATTCATAGCCACATCATCAATTTTCAACCCTTTCTGACTTCATTTGTCATTTTTCATGCAGTTATTGATTTTTTTGAGCTAAAAGACCCTGAAATTGAAAAGCACTACAAATGAACTGTGAAAAGGTTGAAAGTTGGCATGGTATGAGCATTTCACCCACATAGCATATGCTAAAAAGTTGAGAGGGTTACGGCAAAAGCTGGATGCACTTCGTGTACAAAATGGACAGTCTCTTTCGAAATATCAGGGTTTCGGACATAAACTCATCTGTTACAAAAGGCATTTCATTTTCTTGAACTTATTTGAACTCCAGGCTTTTTGTGTGTTCAAAATGCACCATTCAAAGCCACATCATGAATTTTCAACCCTTTCTCACTTCATTTGTTATTTTTCATGCAGTTATTGATTTTTTTAGCTAATGACCATGAATTTGAAAAGCACTACAAATGAATTCTGAAAAGGTTGAAAGTTGGCATGGTATCATCATTTCACCCACATAGTATGTGCTAAAAAGTTGAGAGGGTTACGAAAAAAGCTGGTTGCACTTCGTGTACAAAACGGACAATCTCTTTCGAAGTATTAGGGTTTCAGACATAAACTCATCTGTTACAAAAGGCATTTCATTTTATTGAACTTATTTGAACTCTAGGCTTTTTGTTTGTTCAAAATGCACCATTCAAAGCCACATCATTTATTTTCAACCCTTTCTGACTTCATTTGTTAATTTCCATGCAGTTATTGATTTTTTTAGCTAATGACCATGAATTTGAAAAGCACTACAAATGAATTCTAAAAAGGTTAAAAGTTGGCATGGTATCATCATTTGACCCACATAGTATGTGCTAAAAAGTTGAGAGGGTTACGACAAAAGCTGGATGCACTTCGTGTACAAAACAGATGGTCTCTTTCGAAGTATCAGTGTTTCGGACATAAACTCATCTGTTACAAAAGGCATTTCATTTTCTTGAACTTATTTGAACTCTAGGCTTTTTTCTTGTTCAAAATGCACCATTCAAAGTCACATCATCAATTTTCAACCCTTTCTGACTTCATTTGTTATTTTTCATGCAGTTATTTATTTATTTTGAGCTAAATGACCCTGAAATTGAAAAGCACTACAAATGAACTGTGAAAAGGTTGAAAGTTGGCATGGTATCAGCATTTTACCCAAAAAGCATGTGCTAAAAAGTTGAGAGAGTTACGGCAAAAGCTGGATGCACTTCGTGTAAAAAACGGACAGTCTCTTTCGAAGTATCAAGGTTTCGGACATAAACTCATTGGTTACAAAATGCATTTCATTTTCTTGAACTTATTTGAACTCCAGGATTTTTGTGTGTTAAAAATGCAGCATTCAAAGCCACATCATCAATTTTCAACCCTTTGTGACTTCATTTGTTATTTTTCATGCAGTTATTGATTTTTTTAGCTACATGACCCTTAATTTGAAAAGCACTACAAATGATCTCCGAAAAGGTTGAAAGTTGGCATGGTCTCATCATTTCACCCACATAGAATGTGCTAAAAAGTTGAGAGGGTTAAGAAAAAAGCTGGATGCACTTCGTGTACAAAACGGACAGTCTCTTTCGAAGTATTAGGGTTTCAGACATAAACTCATCTGTTACAAAAGGCATTTCATTTTATTGAACTTATTTGACCTCTAGGCTTTTTGTGTGTTCAAAATGCAGCATTCAAAGCCACATCATTTCTTTTCAACCCTTTCCGACTTCATTTGTTAATTTTCATGCAGTTATTGATTTTTTTAGCTAGATGACCCTGAATTTGAAAAGCACTACAAATGAATTCTGAAAAGGTTGAAAGTTGGCATGGTATCATCATTTCACCCACATAGTATGTGCTAAAAAGTTGAGAGGGTTACGACAAAAGCTGGATGCACTTCGTGTACAAAACGGACGGTCTCTTTCGAAGTATCAGGGTTTCGGACGGAAACTCATCTATTACAAAAGGCAGTTCATTTTCTTTAACTAATTTGAACTCTAGGCTTTTTGTGTTTTTAAAATGCACCATTCATAGCCACATCATCAATTTTCAACCCTTTCTGACTTCATTTGTCATTTTTCATGCAGTTATTGATTTTTTTGAGCTAAAAGACCCTGAAATTGAAAAGCACTACAAATGAACTGTGAAAAGGTTGAAAGTTGGCATGGTATGAGCATTTCACCCACATAGCATATGCTAAAAAGTTGAGAGGGTTACGGCAAAAGCTGGATGCACTTCGTGTACAAAATGGACAGTCTCTTTCGAAATATCAGGGTTTCGGACATAAACTCATCTGTTACAAAAGGCATTTCATTTTCTTGAACTTATTTGAACTCCAGGCTTTTTGTGTGTTCAAAATGCACCATTCAAAGCCACATCATCAATTTTCAACCCTTTCTCACTTCATTTGTTATTTTTCATGCAGTTATTGATTTTTTTAGCTAATGACCATGAATTTGAAAAGCACTACAAATGAATTCTGAAAAGGTTGAAAGTTGGCATGGTATCATCATTTCACCCACATAGTATGTGCTAAAAAGTTGAGAGGGTTACGAAAAAAGCTGGTTGCACTTCGTGTACAAAACGGACAATCTCTTTCGAAGTATTAGGGTTTCGGACATAAACTCATCTGTTACAAAAGGCATTTCATTTTATTGAACTTATTTGAACTATAGGCTTTTTGTTTGTTCAAAATGCACCATTCAAAGCCACATCATTTATTTTCAACCCTTTCTGACTTCATTTGTTAATTTCCATGCAGTTATTGATTTTTTTAGCTAATGACCATGAATTTGAAAAGCACTACAAATGAATTCTGAAAAGGTTGAAAGTTGGCATGGTATCATCATTTAACCCACATAGTATGTGCTAAAAAGTTGAGAGGGTTACGACAAAAGCTGGGTGCACTTCGTGTACAAAACAGATGGTCTCTTTCGAAGTATCAGTGTTTCGGACGGAAACTCATCTATTACCAAGGGCATTTCATTTTCTTTAACTTATTTGAACTCTAGGCTTTTTGTGTGTTCAAAATGCACCATTCATAGCCACATCATCAATTTTCAACCCTTTCTGACTTCATTTGTTATTTTCCATGCAGTTATTGATTTTTTGAGCTAAATGACCCTGAATTTCAAAAGCACTACAAATGAATTCTGAAAAGGTGGAAAGTTGGCATGGTATCATCATTTCACCCACATAGTATGTGCTAAAAAGTTGAGAGGGTTACGACAAAAGCTGGATGCACTTCGTGTACAAAACGGACGGTCTCTTTCGAAGTATAAGGGTTTCGGACGGAAACTCATCTATTACAAAAGGCATTTCATTTTCTTGAACTTATTTGAACTCAGGCTTTTTGTGTGTTCAAAATACACCATTCAAAGCCACATCATCAATTTTCAACCCTTTCTGACTTCATTTGTTATTTTTCATGCAGTTATTGATTTTTTTAGCTAATGACCATGAATTTGAAAAGCACTACAAATGAATTCTGAAATGGTTGAAAGTTGGCATGGTATCATCATTTCACCCACATAGTATGTGCTAAAAAGTTGAGAGGGTTACGAAAAAAGCTGGTTGCACTTCGTGTACAAAACGGATAGTCTCTTTCGAAGTATTAGGGTTTCAGACATAAACTCATCTGTTACAAAAGGCATTTCATTTTATTGAACTTATTTGAACTCTAGGCTTTTTGTTTGTTCAAAATGCACCATTCAAAGCCACATCATTTATTTTCAACCCTTTCTGACTTCATTTGTTAATTTCCATGCAGTTATTGATTTTTTTAGCTAATGACCATGAATTTGAAAAGCACTACAAATGAATTCTGAAAAGGTTGAAAGTTGGCATGGTATCATCATTTAACCCACATAGTATGTGCTAAAAAGTTGAGAGGGTTACGACAAAAGCTGGGTGCACTTCGTGTACAAAACAGATGGTCTCTTTCGAAGTATCAGTGTTTCGGACGGAAACTCATCTATTACAAAGGGCATTTCATTTTCTTTAACTTATTTGAACTCTAGGCTTTTTGTGTGTTCAAAATGCACCATTCATAGCCACATCATTAATTTTCAACCCTTTCTGACTTCATTTGTTATTTTCCATGCAGTTATTGATTTTTTGAGCTAAATGACCCTGAATTTCAAAAGCACTACAAATGAATTCTGAAAAGGTGGAAAGTTGGCATGGTATCATCATGTCACCCACATAGTATGTGCTAAAAAGTTGAGAGGGTTACGACAAAAGCTGGATGCACTTCGTGTACAAAACGGACGGTCTCTTTCGAAGTATAAGGGTTTCGGACGGAAACTCATCTATTACAAAAGGTATTTCATTTTCTTGAACTTATTTGAACTCAGGCTTTTTGTGTGTTCAAAATACACCATTCAAAGCCACATCATCAATTTTCAACCCTTTCTGACTTCACTTGTTATTTTTCATGCAGTTATTGATTTTTTTGAGCTAAATGATCCTGAAATTGAAAAGCACTACAAATGAATTCTGAAATGGTTGAAAGTTGGCATGGTATCATCATTTCACCCACATAGTATGTGCTAAAAAGTTGAGAGGGTTACGAAAAAGCTGGATGCACTTCGTGTACAAAACGGATAGTCTCTTTCGAAGTATCAGGGTTTCAGACATAAACTCATCTGTTACAAAAGGCATTTCATTCTATTGAACTTATTTGAACTCTAGGCTTTTTGTTTGTTCAAAATGCACCATTCAAAGCCACATCATTTATTTTCAACCCTTTCTGACTTCATTTGTTAATTTCCATGCAGTTATTGATTTTTTTAGCTAATGACCATGAATTTGAAAAGCACTACAAATGAATTCTGAAAAGGTTGAAAGTTGGCATGGTATCATCATTTAACCCACATAGTATGTGCTAAAAAGTTGAGAGGGTTACGACAAAAGCTGGGAGCACTTCGTGTACAAAACAGATGGTCTCTTTCGAAGTATCAGTGTTTCGGACGGAAACTCATCTATTACAAAGGGCATTTCATTTTCTTTAACTTATTTGAACTCTAGACTTTTTGTGTGTTCAAAATGCACCATTCATAGCCACATCATCAATTTTCAACCCTTTCTGACTTCATTTGTTATTTTCCATGCAGTTATTGATTTTTTGAGCTAAATGACCCTGAATTACAAAAGCACTACAAATGAATTCTGAAAAGGTGGAAAGTTGGCATGGTATCATCATGTCACCCACATAGAGTGTGCTAAAAAGTTGAGAGGGTTACGACAAAAGCTGGATGCACTTCGTGTACAAAACGGACGGTCTCTTTCGAAGTATAATGGTTTCGGACGGAAACTCATCTATTACAAAAGGCATTTCATTTTCTTGAACTTATTTGAACTCAGGCTTTTTGTGTGTTCAAAATACACCATTCAAAGCCACATCATCAATTTTCAACCCTTTCTGACTTCACTTGTTATTTTTCATGCAGTTATTGATTTCTTTGAGCTAAATGACCCTGAAATTGAAAAGCACTACAAATGAATTCTGAAATGGTTGAAATTTGGCATGGTATCATCATTTCACCCACATAGTATGTGCTAAAAAGTTGAGAGGGTTACGAAAAAGCTGGATGCACTTCGTGTACAAAACGGACAGTCTCTTTCGAAGTATCAGGGTTTCAGACATAAACTCATCTGTTACAAAAGGCATTTCATTTTATTGAACTTATTTGAACTCTAGGCTTTTTGTTTGTTCAAAATGCACCATTCAAAGCCACATCATCTATTTTCAACCCTTTCTGACTTCATTTGTTAATTTCCATGCAGTTATTGATTTTTTTAGCTAATGACCATGAATTTGAAAAGCACTACAAATGAATTCTGAAAAGGTTGAAAGTTGGCATGGTATCATCATTTAACCCACATAGTATGTGCTAAAAAGTTGAGAGGGTTACGACAAAAGCTGGGTGCACTTCCTGTACAAAACAGAAGGTCTCTTTCGAAGTATCAGTGTTTCGGACGGAAACTCATCTATTACAAAGGGCATTTCATTTTCTTTAACTTATTTGAACTCTAGGCTTTTTGTGTGTTCAAAATGCACCATTCATAGCCACATCATCAATTTTCAACCCTTTCTGACTTCATTTGTTATTTTCCACGCAATTATTGATTTTTTGAGCTAAATGACCCTGAATTTCAAAAGCACTACAAATGAATTCTGAAAAGGTGGAAAGTTGGCATGGTATCATCATGTCACCCACATAGTATGTGCTAAAAAGTTGAGAGGGTTACGACAAAAGCTGGATGCACTTCGTGTACAAAACGGACGGTCTCTTTCGAAGTATAAGGGTTTCGGACGGAAACTCATCTATTACAAAAGGCATTTCATTTTCTTGAACTTATTTGAACTCAGGCTTTTTGTGTGTTCAAAATACACCATTCAAAGCCACATCATCAATTTTCAACCCTTTCTGACTTCACTTGTTATTTTTCATGCAGTTATTGATTTTTTTGAGCTAAATGACCCTGAAATTGAAAAGCACTACAAATGAATTCTGAAATGGTTGAAAGTTGGCATGGTATCATCATTTCACCCACATAGTATGTGCTAAAAAGTTGAGAGGGTTACGAAAAAGCTGGATGCACTTCGTGTACAAAACGGACAGTCTCTTTCGAAGTATCAGGGTTTCAGACATAAACTCATCTGTTACAAAAGGCATTTCATTTTATTGAACTTATTTGAACTCTAGGCTTTTTGTTTGTTCAAAATGCACCATTCAAAGCCACATCATTTATTTTCAACCCTTTCTGACTTCATTTGTTAATTTCCATGCAGTTATTGATTTTTTTAGCTAATGACCATGAATTTGACAAGCACTACAAATGAATTCTGAAAAGGTTGAAAGTTGGCATGGTATCATGATTTAACCCACATAGTATGTGCTAAAAAGTTGAGAGGGTTACGACAAAAGCTGGGTGCACTTCGTGTACAAAACAGATGGTCTCTTTCGAAGTATCAGTGTTTCGGACGGAAACTCATCTATTACAAAGGGCATTTCATTTTCTTTAACTTATTTGAACTCTAGGCTTTTTGTGTGTTCAAAATGCACCATTCATAGCCACATCATCAATTTTCAACCCTTTCTGACTTCATTTGTTATTTTCCATGCAGTTATTGATTTTTTGAGCTAAATGACCCTGAATTTCAAAAGCACTACAAATGAATTCTGAAAAGGTGGAAAGTTGGCATGGTATCATCATGTCACCCACATAGTATGTGCTAAAAAGTTGAGAGGGTTACAACAAAAGCTGGATGCACTTCGTGTACAAAACGGACAGTCTCTTTCGAAGTATCAGGGTTTCGGACATAAACTCATCTATTACAAAAGGCATTTCATTTTCTTGAACTTATTTGAACTCAGGCTTTTTGTGTGTTCAAAATACACCATTCAAAGCCACGTGATCAATTTTCAACCCTTTCTGACTTCATTTGTTATTTTTCATGCAGTTATTGATTTTTTTGAGCTAAATGGCCCTGAAATTGAAAAGCACTAAAAATGAACTGTGAAAAGGTTGAAAGTTGGCATGGTATGAGAATTTCACCCACATAGCATGTGCTAAAAAGTTGAGAGGGTTACGGCAAAAGTTGGATGCACTTCGTGTACAAAATGGACAGTCTCTTTCAAAGTATCAGGGTTTCGGACATAAACTCATCTGTTACAAAAGGCATTTCATTTTTCTGAACTTATTGGAACTCCAGGATTTTTGTGTGTTCAAAATACGCCTTTCAAAGCCACATCATCAATTTTCAACCCTTTCCGACTTCATTTGTTATTTTTCATGCTGTTATTAAATTTTTTTGAGCTGAATGACCCTGAAATTGAAAAGCACTACAAATAAACTCTAAAAAGGTTGAAAGTTGGCATGGTATCATCATTTCACCCTCATAGCATGTGCTAAATGTTGAGAGGGTTACGACAAAAGCTGGATGCACTTCGTGTACAAAACGGGCAGTCTCCTTCGAAGTATCAGGGTTTCGGACATAAACTCATCTGTTACAAAAGGCATTTCATTTTCTTGAACTTATTTGAACTCAAGGCCTTTTTCTTGTTCAAAATGCACCGTTCAAAGCCACAAGATGCTTTTTTCAACCCTTTCTGACTTCATTTGTTATTTTTCATGCAGTTATTTATTTATTTTGAGGTAAATGACCCTGAAATTGAAAAGCACTACAAATGAACTGTGAAAAGGTTGAAAGTTGGCATGGTATCAGCATTTCACCCACAAAGCATGTGCTAAAAAGTTGAGAGAGTTACGGCAAAAGCTGGATGCACTTCGTGTACAAAACGGACAGTCTCTTTCGAAGTATCAGGGTTTCGGACATAAACTCATTGGTTACAAAATGCATTTCATTTTCTTGAACTTATTTGAACTCCAGGATTTTTGTGTGTTAAAAATGCACCATTCAAAGCCACATCATCAATTTTCAACCCTTTGTGACTTCATTTGTTATTTTTCATGCAGTTATTGATTTTTTTAGCTACATGACCCTTAATTTGAAGAGCACTACAAATGATCTCCAAAAAGGTTGAAAGTTGGCATGGTCTCATCATTTCACCCACATAGAATGTGCTAAAAAGTTGACAGGGTTAAGAAAAAAGCTGGATGCACTTCGTGTACAAAACGGACAGTCTCTTTCGAAGTATTAGGGTTTCAGACATAGACTCATCTGTTACAAAAGGCATTTCATTTTATTGAACTTATTTGAACTCCAGGCTTTTTGTGTGTTCAAAATGCAGCATTCAAAGCCACATCATTTATTTTCAACCCTTTCTGACTTCATTTGTTAATTTTCATGCAGTTATTGATTTTTTTAGCTAGATGACCCTGAATTTGAAAAGCACTACAAATGAATTCTGAAAAGGTTGAAAGTTGGCATGGTATCATCATTTCACCCACATAGTATGTGCTAAAAAGTTAAGAGGGTTACGACAAAAGCTGGATGCACTTCGTGTACAAAACGGACGGTCTCTTTCGAAGTATCAGGGTTTCGGACGGAAACTCATCTATTACAAAAGGCAGATCATTTTCTTTAACTTATTTGAACTCTAGGCTTTTTGTGTTTTCAAAATGCACCATTCATAGCCACATCATCAATTTTCAACCCTTTCTCACTTCATTTGTTATTTTTCATGCAGTTATTGATTTTTTTGAGCTAAAAGACCCAAAAATTGAAAAGCACTACAAATGAACTGTGAAAAGTTTGAAAGTTGGCATGGTATGAGCATTTCACCCACATAGCATATGCTAAAAAGTTGAGAGGGTTACGGCAAAAGCTGGATGCACTTTGTGTACAAAATGGATAGTCTCTTTCGAAATATCAGGGTTTCGGACATAAACTCATCTGTTACAAAAGGCATTTCATTTTCTTGAACTTATTTGAACTCCAAGATTTTTGTGTGTTAAAAATGCGCCTTTCAAAGCCACATCATCAATTTTCAACCCTTTCTGACTTCATTTGTTATTTTTCATGTAGTTATTAATTTTTTGAGCTAAATGACCCTGAAATTGAAAAGCACTACAAATAAACTCTGAAAAGGTTCAAAGTTGGCATGGTATCATCATTTCACCCACATAGCATGTGCTAAATGTTGAGAGGGTTACGACAAAAGCTGGATGCACTTCGTGTACAAAACGGGCAGTCTCCTTCGAAGTATCACGGTTTCGTACATAAACTCATCTATTACAAAAGGTATTTCTTTTTCTTGAACTTACTTAAACTCCAGGCTTTTTGCTTGTTCAAAATGCACCATTCAAAGCCACATCATCTATTTTCAACCCTTTCTGACTTCATTTGTTATTTTTCATGCAGTTATTTATTTATTTTGAGCTAAATGACCCTGAAAGTGAAAAGCACTACAAATGAACTGTGAAAAGGTTGAAAGTTGGCATGGAATCAGCATTTCACCCACATCGAATGTGCTAAAAAGTTGAGAGAGTTACGGCAAAAGCTGGATGCACTTCGTGTACAAAAGGGACAGTCTCTTTCGAAGTATCAGGGTTTCGGACATAAACTCATTTGTTACAAAATGCATTTCATTTTCTTGAACCTATTTTAACTCTAGGCTTTTTGTGTGTTCAAAATGCACCATTCATAGCCACATCATCAATTTTCAACCCTTTCTGACTTCATTTGTTATTTTTCAAGCAGTTATTGATTTTTTGAGCTAAATGTACCTGAATTTGAAAAGCACTACAAATGAACTCCATTAAGGTTGAAAGTTGGCATGGTCTCATCATTTCACCCACTTAGCATGGGCTAAAAAGGTGAGATGGTTACGAAAAAAGCTGGATGCACTTCATGTACAAAACGGACAGTCTCTTCGAAAGTATTAGGGCTTCAGACATAAACTCATCTATTACAAAAGGCGTTTCATTTTATTGAACTTATTTGAACTCTAGGCTTTTTGTGTGTTCAAAATGCACCATTCAAAGCCACATTATTTATTTTCAACCCTTTCTGACTTCATTTGTTAATTTTCATGCAGTTATTGATTTTTTTAGCTAAATGACCCTGAATTTGAAAAGCACTACAAATGAATCCTGAAAAGGTTCAACGTTGGCATGGTATCATCATTTCACCCACATAGTATGTGCTAAAAAGTTGAGAGGGTTACGACAAAAGCTGGATGCACTTCGTGTACAAAACGGACGGTCTCTTTCGAAGTAGCACGGTTTCGGACGGAAACTCATCTATTACAAAAGGCAGTTCATTTTCTCGAACTTATTTGAACTTCGGGCTTTTTGTGTGTTCAAAATGCTCCATTCAAAGCCACATCATCAATTTTCAACCCTTTGTGACTTCATTTGTTATTTTTCATGCAGTTATTGATTTTTTTAGCTAAATAACCCTGAATTTGAAAAGCACTACAAATGAATCCTGAAAAGGTTCAAAGTTGGCATGGTATCATCATTTCACCCACATAGCATGTGCTAAATGTTGAGAGGGTTACGGCAAAAGCTGGATGCACTTCATGTACAAAACGGGCCGTCTCCTTCGAAGTATCTGGGCTTCGGACATAAACTCATCTATTACAAAAGACATTTCTTTTTCTTGAACTTATTTGAACTCCAGGCTTTTTGCTTGTTCAAAATGCACCATTCAAATCCACATCATCAATTTTCAACCTTTTCTGACTTCGTTTGTTATTTTTCATGCAGTTATTTATTTATTTTGAGCTAAATGACCCTAAAATTGAAAAGCACTACAAATGAACTGTGAAAAGGTTGAAACTTGGCATTGTATCAGCATATCACCCACATAGCATGTGCTAAAAAGTTGAGAGAGTTACGGCAAAAGCTGGATGCACTTCGTGTACAAAACGGACAGTCTCTTTCGAAGTATCAGGGTTTCGGACATAAACTCATCTATTACAAAAGGCATTTCATTTTCTTGAACTTATTTGAACTTCAGGATTTTTGTGTTTTCATGCACCATTCAAAGCCACATCATCAATTTTCAACCCTTTCTGACTTCATTTGTTATTTTTCATGCACTTATTGATTTTTTTGAGCTAAATGACCCTGAAATTGAAAATCACTACTAATGAACTGTGAAAAGGATGAAAGTTGGCATGGTATCAGCATTTCACCCACATAGCATGTGCTAAAAAGTTGAGAGGGTTACGGCAAAATCTGGATGCATTTCGTGTACAAAAGGGATAGTCTCTTTCGAAGTATCAGGGTTGCGGACAGAAACTCATCTGTTACAAAAGGCATTTCATTTTTTTGAACTTATTGGAACTCCAGGATTTTTGTGTGTTCAAAATACGCCTTTCAAAGCCACATCATCAATTTTCAACCCTTTCCGACTTCATTTGTTATTTTTCATGCTGTTATTAAATTTTTTTGAGCTGAATGACCCTGAAATTGAAAAGCACTACAAATAAACTCTAAAAAGGTTGAAAGTTGGCATGGTATCATCATTTCACCCTCATAGCATGTGCTAAATGTTGAGAGGGTTACGACAAAAGCTGGATGCACTTCGTGTACAAAACGGGCAGTCTGCTTCGAAGTATCAGGGTTTCGGACATAAACTCATCTGTTACAAAAGGCATTTCATTTTCTTGAACTTATTTGAACTCTAGGCCTTTTTCTTGTTCAAAATGCACCGTTCATAGCCACATCATCAATTTTCAACCCTTTTTGACTTCATTTGTTATTTTTCAAGCAGTTATTGATTTTTTGAGCTAAATGTACCTGAATTTGAAAAGCACTACAAATGAACTCCGTTAAGGTTGAAAGTTGGCATGGTCTCATCATTTCACCCACTTAGCATGGGCTAAAAAGGTGAGAGGGTTACGAAAAAAGCTGGATGCACTTCATGTACAAAACGGACAGTCTCTTCGAAAGTATTAGGGCTTCAGACATAAACTCATCTATTACAAAAGGCGTTTCATTTTATTGAACTTATTTGAACTCTAGGCTTTTTGTGTGTTGAAAATGCACCATTCAAAGCCACATTATTTATTTTCAACCCTTTCTGACTTCATTTCTTAATTTTCATGCACTAATTGATTTTTTTTAGCTAAATGACCCTGAATTTGAAAAGCACTACAAATGTATCCTGAAAAGGTTCAAAGTTGGCATGGTATCATCATTTCACCCACATAGTATGTGCTAAAAAGTTGAGAGGGTTACGACAAAAGCTTGATGCACTTCGTGTACAAAGCGGACGGTCTCTTTCGAAGTAGCACGGTTTCGGACGAAAACTCATCTATTACAAAAGGCAGTTCATTTTCTCGAACTTATTTGAACTCCGGGCTTTTTGTGTGTTCAAAATGCTCCATTCAAAGCCACATCATCAATTTTCAACCCTTTGTGACTTCATTTGTTATTTTTCATGCAGTTATTGATTTTTTTAGCTAAATAACCCTGAATTTGAAAAGCACTACAAATGAATCCTGAAAAGGTTCAAAGTTGGCATGGTATCATCATTTCACCCACATAGCATGTGCTAAATGTTGAGAGGGTTACGACAAAAGCTGGATGCACTTCATGTACAAAACGGGCCGTCTCCTTCGAAGTATTAGGGTTTCGGACATAAACTCATCTATTACAAAAGACATTTCTTTTTCTTGAAATTATTTGAACTTCAGGATTTTTGTGTTTTCAACATGCACCATTCAAAGCCACATCATCAATTTTCAACCCTTTCTGACTTCATTTGTTATTTTTCGTGCACTTATTGATTTTTTTGAGCTAAATGACCCTGAAATTGAAAATCACTACTAATGAACTGTGAAAAGGATGAAAGTTGGCATGGTATCAGCATTTCACCCACATAGCATGTGCTAAAAAGTTGAGAGGGTTACGGCAAAATCTGGATGCTTTTCGTGTTAAAAAGGGATAGTCTCTTTCGAAGTATCAGGGTTCCGGATAGAAACTCATCTGTTACAAAAGGCATTTCATTTTTTTGAACTTATTGGAACTCCAGGATTTTTGTGTGTTCAAAATACGCCTTTCAAAGCCACATCATCAATTTTCAACCCTTTCCGACTTCATTTGTTATTTTTCATGCTGTTATTAAATTTTTTTGAGCTGAATGACCCTGAAATTTAAAAGCACTACAAATAAACTCTAAAAAGGTTGAAAGTTGGCATGGTATCATCATTTCACCCTCATAGCATGTGCTAAATGTTGAGAGGGTTACGACAAAAGCTGGATGCACTTCGTGTACAAAACGGGCAGTCTGCTTCGAAGTATCAGGGTTTCGGACATAAACTCATCTGTTACAAAAGGCATTTCATTTTCTTGAACTTATTTGAACTCTAGGCCTTTTTCTTGTTCAAAATGCACCGTTCATAGCCATATCATCAATTTTCAACCCTTTCTGACTTCATTTGTTATTTTTCAAGCAGTTATTGATTTTTTGAGCTAAATGTACCTGAATTTGAAAAGCACTACAAATGAACTCCGTTAAGGTTGAAAGTTGGCATGGTCTCATCATTTCACCCACTTAGCATGGGCTAAAAAGGTGAGAGGCTTACGAAAAAAGCTGGATGCACTTCATGTACAAAACGGACAGTCTCTTCGAAAGTATTAGGGCTTCAGACATAAACTCATCTATTACAAAAGGCGTTTCATTTTATTGAACTCATTTGAACTCTAGGCTTTTTGTGTGTTCAAAATGCACCATTCAAAGCCACATTATTTATTTTCAACCCTTTCTGACTTCATTTCTTAATTTTCATGCACTAATTGATTTTTTTTAGCTAAATGACCCTGAATTTGAAAAGCACTACAAATGAATCCTGAAAAGGTTCAAAGTTGGCATGGTATCATCATTTCACCCACATAGTATGTGCTAAAAAGTTGAGAGGGTTACGACAAAAGCTGGATGCACTTCGTGTACAAAGCGGACGGTCTCTTTCGAAGTAGCACGATTTCGGACGGAAACTCATCTATTACAAAAGGCAGTTCATTTTCTCGAACTTATTTGAACTCCGGGCTTTTTGTGTGTTCAAAATGCTCCATTCAAAGCCACATCATCAATTTTCAACCCTTTGTGACTTCATTTGTTATTTTTCATGCAGTTATTGATTTTTTTAGCTAAATAACCCTGAATTTGAAAAGCACTACAAATGAATCCTGAAAAGGTTCAAAGTTGGCATGGTATCATCATTTCACCAACATAGCATGTGCTAAATGTTGAGAGGGTTACGGCAAAAGCTGGATGCACTTCATGTACAAAACGGGCCGTCTCCTTCGAAGTATCAGGGTTTCGGACATAAACTCATCTATTACAAAAGACATTTCTTTTTCTTGAACTTATTTGAACTCCAGGCTTTTTGCTTGTTCAAAATGCACCATTCAAATCCACATCATCAATTTTCAACCTTTTCTGACTTCGTTTGTTATTTTTCATGCAGTTATTTATTTATTTTGAGCTAAATGACCCTAAAATTGAAAAGCACTACAAATGAACTGTGAAAAGGTTGAAACTTGGCATTGTATCAGCATATCACCCACATAGCATGTGCTAAAAAGTTGAGAGAGTTACGGCAAAAGCTGGATGCACTTCGTGTACAAAACGGACAGTCTCTTTCGAAGTATCAGGGTTTCGGACATAAACTCATCTATTACAAAAGGCATTTCATTTTCTTGAACTTATTTGAACTTCACGATTTTTGTGTTTTCAACATGCACCATTCAAAGCCACATCATCAATTTTCAACCCTTTCTGACTTCATTTGTTATTTTTCATGCACTTATTGATTTTTTTGAGCTAAATGACCCTGAAATTGAAAATCACTACTAATGAACTGTGAAAAGGATGAAAGTTGGCATGGTATCAGCATTTCACCCACATAGCATGTGCTAAAAAGTTGAGAGGGTTACGGCAAAATCTGGATGCATTTCGTGTACAAAAGGGATAGTCTCTTTCGAAGTATCAGGGTTCCGGACAGAAACTCATCTGTTACAAAAGGCATTTCATTTTTTTGAACTTATTGGAACTCCAGGATTTTTGTGTGTTCAAAATACGCCTTTCAAAGCCACATCATCAATTTTCAACCCTTTCCGACTTCATTTGTTATTTTTCATGCTGTTATTAAATTTTTTTGAGCTGAATGACCCTGAAATTGAAAAGCACTACAAATAAACTCTAAAAAGGTTGAAAGTTGGCATGGTATCATCATTTCACCCTCATAGCATGTGCTAAATGTTGAGAGGGTTACGACAAAAGCTGGATGCACTTCGTGTACAAAACGGGCAGTCTGCTTCGAAGTATCAGGGTTTCGGACATAAACTCATCTGTTACAAAAGGCATTTCATTTTCTTGAACTTATTTGAACTCTAGGCCTTTTTCTTGTTCAAAATGCACCGTTCATAGCCACATCATCAATTTTCAACCCTTTCTGACTTCATTTGTTATTTTTCAAGCAGTTAATGATTTTTTGAGCTAAATGTACCTGAATTTGAAAAGCACTACAAATGAACTCCGTTAAGGTTGAAAGTTGGCATGGTCTCATCATTTCACCCACTTAGCATGGGCTAAAAAGGTGAGAGGGTTACGAAAAAAGCTGGATGCACTTCATGTACAAAACGGACAGTCTCTTCGAAAGTATTAGGGCTTCAGACATAAACTCATCTATTACAAAAGGCGTTTCATTTTATTGAACTTATTTGAACTCTAGGCTTTTTGTGTGTTCAAAATGCACCATTCAAAGCCACATTATTTATTTTCAACCCTTTCTGACTTCATTTCTTAATTTTCATGCACTAATTGATTTTTTTTAGCTAAATGACCCTGAATTTGAAAAGCACTACAAATGTATCCTGAAAAGGTTCAAAGTTGGCATGGTATCATCATTTCACCCACATAGTATGTGCTAAAAAGTTGAGAGGGTTACGACAAAAGCTGGATGCACTTCGTGTACAAAGCGGACGGTCTCTTTCGAAGTAGCACGGTTTCGGACGGAAACTCATCTATTACAAAAGGCAGTTCATTTTCTCGAACTTATTTGAACTCCGGGCTTTTTGTGTGTTCAAAATGCTCCATTCAAAGCCACATCATCAATTTTCAACCCTTTGTGACTTCATTTGTTATTTTTCATGCAGTTATTGATTTTTTTAGCTAAATAACCCTGAATTTGAAAAGCACTACAAATGAATCCTGAAAAGGTTCAAAGTTGGCATGGTATCATCATTTCACCCACATAGCATGTGCTAAATGTTGAGAGGGTTACGACAAAAGCTGGATGCACTTCATGTACAAAACGGGCCGTCTCCTTCGAAGTATCAGGGTTTCGGACATAAACTCATCTATTACAAAAGACATTTCTTTTTCTTGAACTTATTTGAACTCCAGGATTTTTGCTTGTTCAAAATGCACCATTCAAATCCACATCATAAATTTTCAACCTTTTCTGACTTCGTTTGTTATTTTTCATGTAGTTATTTATTTATTTTGAGCTAAATGACCCTAAAATTGAAAAGCACTACAATTGAACTGTGAAAAGGTTGAAACTTGGCATTGTATCAGCATATCACCCACATAGCATGTGCTAAAAAGTTGAGAGAGTTACGGCAAAAGCTGGATGCACTTCGTGTACAAAACGGACAGTCTCTTTCGAAGTATCAGGGTGCCGGACATAAACTCATCTATTACAAAAGGCATTTCATTTTCTTGAACTTATTTGAACTTCAGGATTTTTGTGTTTTCAACATGCACCATTCAAAGCCACATCATCAATTTTCAACCCTTTCTGACTTCATTTGTTATTTTTCATGCACTTATTGATTTTTTTGAGCTAAATGACCCTGAAATTGAAAATCACTACTAATGAACTGTGAATAGGATGAAAGTTGGCATGGTATCAGCATTTCACCCACATAGCATGTGCTAAAAAGTTGAGAGGGTTACGGCAAAATCTGGATGCATTTCGTGTACAAAAGGGATAGTCTCTTTCGAAGTATCAGGGTTCCGGACAGAAACTCATCTATTACAAAAGGCATTTCATTTTCTTTAACTTATTTGAAGTCTAGGCTTTTTGTGTGTTCAAAATGCACCATTCATAGCCACATCATGAATTTTCACCCCTTTCTGACTTCATCTGTTATTTTTCATGCAGTTATTGATTTTTTTGAGCTAAATGACCCTGAATTTGAAAAGCACTACAAAAGAACCCCGTTAAGGTTGAAAGTCGGCATGGTCTCATCATTTCACCCACTTAGCATGGGCTAAAAAGGTGAGAGGGTTACGAAAAAAGCTGGATGCACTTCGTGTACAAAACGGACAGTCTCTTTGAAAGTATTAGGGCTTTAGACATAAACTCATCTGTTTCAAAAGGCATTTCATTTTATTCAACTTATTTGAATTCCAGGATTTTTGTGTGTTCAAAATGCACCATTCAAAGCCACATCATCAATTTTCAACCCTTTCTGACTTCATTTGTTATTTTTCATGCAGTTATTGATTTTTTGAGCTAAATGACCCTAAAAATGAAAAGCACTACAAATGAACTGTGAAAAGGATGAAAGTTGGCATGGTATCAGCATTTCACCCACATAGCATGTGCTAAAAAGTTGAGAGGGTTACGACAAAAGTTGGATGCATTTCGTGTACAAAACGGACAGTCTCTTTCGAAGTATCAGGGTTTCGGACATAAACTCATCTATTACAAAAGGCATTTCTTTTTCTCGAACTTATTTAAACTCCAGACTTTTTGCTTGTTCAAAATGCACCATTCAAAGCCACATCATCTATTTTCAACCCTTTCTGACTTCATTTGTTATTTTTCTTGCAGTTATTTATTTATTTTGAGCTAAATGACCCTGAAATTGAAAAGCACCACAAATGAACTGTGAAAAGGTTGAAAGTTGGCATGGTATCAGCATTTCACCCACATAGCATGTGCTAAATAGTTGAGAGAGTTACGGCAAAAGCTGGATGCACTTCGTGTACAAAAGGGACAGTCTCTTTCGAAGTATCAGGGTTTCGGACATAAACTCATTTGTTACAAAGGGCATTTCATTTTCTTGAACCTATTTGAACTCTAGGCTTTTTGTGTGTTCAAAATGCACCATTCATAGCCACGTCATCAATTTTCAACCCTTTCTGACTTCATTTGTTATTTTTCAAGAAGTTATTGATTTTTTGAGCTAAATGTACCTGAATTTGAAAAGCACTACAAATGAACTCCGTTAAGGTTGAAAGTTGGCATGGTCTCATCATTTCACCCACTTAGCATGGGCTAAAAAGGTGAGAGGGTTACGAAAAAAGCTGGATGCACTTCATGTACAAAACGGATAGTCTGTTCGAAAGTATTAGGGCTTCAGACATAAACTCATCTATTACAAAAGGCGTTTCATTTTATTGAACTTATTTGAACTCTAGGCTTTTTGTGTGTTCAAAATGCACCATTCAAAGCCACATTATTTATTTTCAACCCTTTCTGACTTCATTTGTTAATTTTCATGCAGTTATTGATTTTTTTTAGCTAAATGACCCTGAATTTGAAAAGCACTACAAATGAATCCTGAAAAGGTTCAAAGTTGGCATGGTATCATCATTTCACCCACATAGTATGTGCTAAAATGTTGACAGGGTTACGACAAAAGCTGGATGCACTTCATGTACAAAACGGACGGTCTCTTTCGAAGTAGCACGGTTTCGGACGGAAACTCATCTATTACAAAAGGCAGTTCATTTTCTCGAACTTATTTGAACTCCAGGCTTTTTGTGTGTTCAAAATGCTCCATTCAAAGCCACATCATCAATTTTCAACCCTTTGTGACTTCATTTGTTATTTTTCATGGAGTTATTGATTTTTTTGAGCTAAATGACCTTGAAATTGAAAAGCACTACAAATAAACTCTGAAAAGGTTGAAAGTTGGCATGGTATCATCATTTCACCCACATAGCATGTGCTAAATGTTGAGAGGGTTACGACAAAAGCTGGATGCACTTCATGTACAAAACGGGCCGTCTCCTTCGAAGTATCAGGGTTTCGGACATAAACTCATCTATTACAAAAGACATTTCTTTTTCTTGAACTTATTTGAACTCCAGGATTTTTGCTTGTTCAAAATGCACCATTCAAATCCACATCATAAATTTTCAACCTTTTCTGACTTCGTTTGTTATTTTTCATGCAGTTATTTATTTATTTTGAGCTAAATGACCCTAAAATTGAAAAGCACTACAATTGAACTGTGAAAAGGTTGAAACTTGGCATTGTATCAGCATATCACCCACATAGCATGTGCTAAAAAGTTGAGAGAGTTACGGCAAAAGCTGGATGCACTTCGTGTACAAAACGGACAGTCTCTTTCGAAGTATCAGGGTGCCGGACATAAACTCATCTATTACAAAAGGCATTTCATTTTCTTGAACTTATTCGAACTTCAGGATTTTTGTGTTTTCAACATGCACCATTCAAAGCCACATCATCAATTTTCAACCCTTTCTGACTTCATTTGTTATTTTTCATGCACTTATTGATTTTTTTGAGCTAAATGACCCTGAAATTGAAAATCACTACTAATGAACTGTGAATAGGATGAAAGTTGGCATGGTATCAGCATTTCACCCACATAGCATGTGCTAAAAAGTTGAGAGGGTTACGGCAAAATCTGGATGCATTTCGTGTACAAAAGGGATAGTCTCTTTCGAAGTATCAGGGTTCCGGACAGAAACTCATCTATTACAAAAGGCATTTCATTTTCTTTAACTTATTTGAAGTCTAGGCTTTTTGTGTGTTCAAAATGCACCATTCATAGCCACATCATGAATTTTCACCCCTTTCTGACTTCATCTGTTATTTTTCATGCAGTTATTGATTTTTTTGAGCTAAATGACCCTGAATTTGAAAAGCACTACAAAAGAACCCCGTTAAGGTTGAAAGTCGGCATGGTCTCATCATTTCACCCACTTAGCATGGGCTAAAAAGGTGAGAGGGTTACGAAAAAAGCTGGATGCACTTCGTGTACAAAACGGACAGTCTCTTTGAAAGTATTAGGGCTTTAGACATAAACTCATCTGTTTCAAAAGGCATTTCATTTTATTCAACTTATTTGAATTCCAGGATTTTTGTGTGTTCAAAATGCACCATTCAAAGCCACATCATCAATTTTCAACCCTTTCTGACTTCATTTGTTATTTTTCATGCAGTTATTGATTTTTTGAGCTAAATGACCCTAAAAATGAAAAGCACTACAAATGAACTGTGAAAAGGATGAAAGTTGGCATGGTATCAGCATTTCACCCACATAGCATGTGCTAAAAAGTTGAGAGGGTTACGACAAAAGTTGGATGCATTTCGTGTACAAAACGGACAGTCTCTTTCGAAGTATCAGGGTTTCGGACATAAACTCATCTATTACAAAAGGCATTTCTTTTTCTCGAACTTATTTAAACTCCAGACTTTTTGCTTGTTCAAAATGCACCATTCAAAGCCACATCATCTATTTTCAACCCTTTCTGACTTCATTTGTTATTTTTCTTGCAGTTATTTATTTATTTTGAGCTAAATGACCCTGAAATTGAAAAGCACCACAAATGAACTGTGAAAAGGTTGAAAGTTGGCATGGTATCAGCATTTCACCCACATAGCATGTGCTAAATAGTTGAGAGAGTTACGGCAAAAGCTGGATGCACTTCGTGTACAAAAGGGACAGTCTCTTTCGAAGTATCAGGGTTTCGGACATAAACTCATTTGTTACAAAGGGCATTTCATTTTCTTGAACCTATTTGAACTCTAGGCTTTTTGTGTGTTCAAAATGCACCATTCATAGCCACGTCATCAATTTTCAACCCTTTCTGACTTCATTTGTTATTTTTCAAGAAGTTATTGATTTTTTGAGCTAAATGTACCTGAATTTGAAAAGCACTACAAATGAACTCCGTTAAGGTTGAAAGTTGGCATGGTCTCATCATTTCACCCACTTAGCATGGGCTAAAAAGGTGAGAGGGTTACGAAAAAAGCTGGATGCACTTCATGTACAAAACGGATAGTCTGTTCGAAAGTATTAGGGCTTCAGACATAAACTCATCTATTACAAAAGGCGTTTCATTTTATTGAACTTATTTGAACTCTAGGCTTTTTGTGTGTTCAAAATGCACCATTCAAAGCCACATTATTTATTTTCAACCCTTTCTGACTTCATTTGTTAATTTTCATGCAGTTATTGATTTTTTTTAGCTAAATGACCCTGAATTTGAAAAGCACTACAAATGAATCCTGAAAAGGTTCAAAGTTGGCATGGTATCATCATTTCACCCACATAGTATGTGCTAAAATGTTGACAGGGTTACGACAAAAGCTGGATGCACTTCATGTACAAAACGGACGGTCTCTTTCGAAGTAGCACGGTTTCGGACGGAAACTCATCTATTACAAAAGGCAGTTCATTTTCTCGAACTTATTTGAACTCCAGGCTTTTTGTGTGTTCAAAATGCTCCATTCAAAGCCACATCATCAATTTTCAACCCTTTGTGACTTCATTTGTTATTTTTCATGGAGTTATTGATTTTTTTGAGCTAAATGACCTTGAAATTGAAAAGCACTACAAATAAACTCTGAAAAGGTTGAAAGTTGGCATGGTATCATCATTTCACCCACATAGCATGTGCTAAATGTTGAGAGGGTTACGACAAAAGCTGGATGCACTTCATGTACAAAACGGGCCGTCTCCTTCGAAGTATCAGGGTTTCGGACATAAACTCATCTATTACAAAAGACATTTCTTTTTCTTGAACTTATTTGAACTCCAGGATTTTTGCTTGTTCAAAATGCACCATTCAAATCCACATCATAAATTTTCAACCTTTTCTGACTTCGTTTGTTATTTTTCATGCAGTTATTTATTTATTTTGAGCTAAATGACCCTAAAATTGAAAAGCACTACAATTGAACTGTGAAAAGGTTGAAACTTGGCATTGTATCAGCATATCACCCACATAGCATGTGCTAAAAAGTTGAGAGAGTTACGGCAAAAGCTGGATGCACTTCGTGTACAAAACGGACAGTCTCTTTCGAAGTATCAGGGTGCCGGACATAAACTCATCTATTACAAAAGGCATTTCATTTTCTTGAACTTATTTGAACTTCAGGATTTTTGTGTTTTCAACATGCACCATTCAAAGCCACATCATCAATTTTCAACCCTTTCTGACTTCATTTGTTATTTTTCATGCACTTATTGATTTTTTTGAGCTAAATGACCCTGAAATTGAAAATCACTACTAATGAACTGTGAATAGGATGAAAGTTGGCATGGTATCAGCATTTCACCCACATAGCATGTGCTAAAAAGTTGAGAGGGTTACGGCAAAATCTGGATGCATTTCGTGTACAAAAGGGATAGTCTCTTTCGAAGTATCAGGGTTCCGGACAGAAACTCATCTATTACAAAAGGCATTTCATTTTCTTTAACTTATTTGAAGTCTAGGCTTTTTGTGTGTTCAAAATGCACCATTCATAGCCACATCATGAATTTTCACCCCTTTCTGACTTCATCTGTTATTTTTCATGCAGTTATTGATTTTTTTGAGCTAAATGACCCTGAATTTGAAAAGCACTACAAAAGAACCCCGTTAAGGTTGAAAGTTGGCATGGTCTCATCATTTCACCCACTTAGCATGGGCTAAAAAGGTGAGAGGGTTACGAAAAAAGCTGGATGCACTTCGTGTACAAAACGGACAGTCTCTTTGAAAGTATTAGGGCTTTAGACATAAACTCATCTGTTTCAAAAGGCATTTCATTTTATTCAACTTATTTTAATTCCAGGATTTTTGTGTGTTCAAAATGCACCATTCAAAGCCACATCATCAATTTTCAACCCTTTCTGACTTCATTTGTTATTTTTCATGCAGTTATTGATTTTTTGAGCTAAATGACCCTAAAAATGAAAAGCACTACAAATGAACTGTGAAAAGGATGAAAGTTGGCATGGTATCAGCATTTCACCCACATAGCATGTGCTAAAAAGTTGAGAGGGTTACGACAAAAGTTGGATGCATTTCGTGTACAAAACGGACAGTCTCTTTCGAAGTATCAGGGTTTCGGACATAAACTCATCTATTACAAAAGGCATTTCTTTTTCTCGAACTTATTTAAACTCCAGACTTTTTGCTTGTTCAAAATGCACCATTCAAAGCCACATCATCTATTTTCAACCCTTTCTGACTTCATTTGTTATTTTTCTTGCAGTTATTTATTTATTTTGAGCTAAATGACCCTGAAATTGAAAAGCACCACAAATGAACTGTGAAAAGGTTGAAAGTTGGCATGGTATCAGCATTTCACCCACATAGCATGTGCTAAATAGTTGAGAGAGTTACGGCAAAAGCTGGATGCACTTCGTGTACAAAAGGGACAGTCTCTTTCGAAGTATCAGGGTTTCGGACATAAACTCATTTGTTACAAAGGGCATTTCATTTTCTTGAACCTATTTGAACTCTAGGCTTTTTGTGTGTTCAAAATGCACCATTCATAGCCACGTCATCAATTTTCAACCCTTTCTGACTTCATTTGTTATTTTTCAAGAAGTTATTGATTTTTTGAGCTAAATGTACCTGAATTTGAAAAGCACTACAAATGAACTCCGTTAAGGTTGAAAGTTGGCATGGTCTCATCATTTCACCCACTTAGCATGGGCTAAAAAGGTGAGAGGGTTACGAAAAAAGCTGGATGCACTTCATGTACAAAACGGATAGTCTGTTCGAAAGTATTAGGGCTTCAGACATAAACTCATCTATTACAAAAGGCGTTTCATTTTATTGAACTTATTTGAACTCTAGGCTTTTTGTGTGTTCAAAATGCACCATTCAAAGCCACATTATTTATTTTCAACCCTTGCTGACTTCATTTGTTAATTTTCATGCAGTTATTGATTTTTTTTAGCTAAATGACCCTGAATTTGAAAAGCACTACAAATGAATCCTGAAAAGGTTCAAAGTTGGCATGGTATCATCATTTCACCCACATAGTATGTGCTAAAATGTTGACAGGGTTACGACAAAAGCTGGATGCACTTCATGTACAAAACGGACGGTCTCTTTCGAAGTAGCACGGTTTCGGACGGAAACTCATCTATTACAAAAGGCAGTTCATTTTCTCGAACTTATTTGAACTCCAGGCTTTTTGTGTGTTCAAAATGCTCCATTGAAAGCTACATCATCAATTTTCAACCCTTTGTGACTTCATTTGTTATTTTTCATGGAGTTATTGATTTTTTTGAGCTAAATGACCTTGAAATTGAAAAGCACTACAAATAAACTCTGAAAAGGTTGAAAGTTGGCATGGTATCATCATTTCACCCACATAGCATGTGCTAAATGTTGAGAGGGTTACGACAAAAGCTGGATGCACTTCATGTACAAAACGGGCCGTCTCCTTCGAAGTATCAGGGTTTCGGACATAAACTCATCTATTACAAAAGACATTTCTTTTTCTTGAACTTATTTGAACTCCAGGATTTTTGCTTGTTCAAAATGCACCATTCAAATCCACATCATAAATTTTCAACCTTTTCTGACTTCGTTTGTTATTTTTCATGCAGTTATTTATTTATTTTGAGCTAAATGACCCTAAAATTGAAAAGCACTACAATTGAACTGTGAAAAGGTTGAAAGTTGGCATTGTATCAGCAAATCACCCACATAGCATGTGCTAAAAAGTTGAGAGAGTTACGGCAAAAGCTGGATGCACTTCGTGTACAAAACGGACAGTCTCTTTCGAAGTATCAGGGTGCCGGACATAAACTCATCTATTACAAAAGGCATTTCATTTTCTTGAACTTATTTGAACTTCAGGATTTTTGTGTTTTCAACATGCACCATTCAAAGCCACTTCATCAATTTTCAACCCTTTCTGACTTCATTTGTTATTTTTCATGCACTTATCGATTTTTTTGAGCTAAATGACCCTGAAATTGAAAATCACTACTAATGAACTGTGAAAAGGATGAAAGTTGGCATGGTATCAGTATTTCACCCACATAGCATGTGCTAAAAAGTTGAGAGGGTTACGGCAAAATCTGGATGCATTTCGTGTACAAAAGGGATAGTCTCTTTCGAAGTATCAGGGTTCCGGACAGAAACTCATCTATTACAAAAGGCATTTCATTTTCTTTAACTTATTTGAAGTCTAGGCTTTTTGTGTGTTCAAAATGCACCATTCATAGCCACATCATGAATTTTCACCCCTTTCTGACTTCATCTGTTATTTTTCATGCAGTTATTGATTTTTTTGAGCTAAATGACCCTGAATTTGAAAAGCACTACAAAAGAACCCCGTTAAGGTTGAAAGTTGGCATGGTCTCATCATTTCACCCACTTAGCATGGGCTAAAAAGGTGAGAGGGTTACGAAAAAAGCTGGATGCACTTCGTGTACAAAACGGACAGTCTCTTTGAAAGTATTAGGGCTTTAGACATAAACTCATCTGTTTCAAAAGGCATTTCATTTTATTCAACTTATTTGAATTCCAGGATTTTTGTGTGTTCAAAATGCACCATTCAAAGCCACATCATCAATTTTCAACCCTTTCTGACTTCATTTGTTATTTTTCATGCAGTTATTGATTTTTTGAGCTAAATGACCCTAAAAATGAAAAGCACTACAAATGAACTGTGAAAAGGATGAAAGTTGGCATGGTATCAGCACTTCACCCACATAGCATGTGCTAAAAAGTTGAGAGGGTTACGACAAAAGTTGGATGCATTTCGTGTACAAAACGGACAGTCTCTTTCGAAGTATCAGGGTTTCGGACATAAACTCATCTATTACAAAAGGCATTTCTTTTTCTCGAACTTATTTAAACTCCAGACTTTTTGCTTGTTCAAAATGCACCATTCAAAGCCACATCATCTATTTTCAACCCTTTCTGACTTCATTTGTTATTTTTCTTGCAGTTATTTATTTATTTTGAGCTAAATGACCCTGAAATTGAAAAGCACCACATATGAACTGTGAAAAGGTTGAAAGTTGGCATGGTATCAGCATTTCACCCACATAGCATGTGCTAAATAGTTGAGAGAGTTACGGCAAAAGCTGGATGCACTTCGTGTACAAAAGGGACAGTCTCTTTCGAAGTATCAGGGTTTCGGACATAAACTCATTTGTTACAAAGGGCATTTCATTTTCTTGAACCTATTTGAACTCTAGGCTTTTTGTGTGTTCAAAATGCACCATTCATAGCCACGTCATCAATTTTCAACCCTTTCTGACTTCATTTGTTATTTTTCAAGAAGTTATTGATTTTTTGAGCTAAATGTACCTGAATTTGAAAAGCACTACAAATGAACTCCGTTAAGGTTGAAAGTTGGCATGGTCTCATCATTTCACCCACTTAGCATGGGCTAAAAAGGTGAGAGGGTTACGAAAAAAGCTGGATGCACTTCATGTACAAAACGGATAGTCTGTTCGAAAGTATTAGGGCTTCAGACATAAACTCATCTATTACAAAAGGCGTTTCATTTTATTGAACTTATTTGAACTCTAGGCTTTTTGTGTGTTCAAAATGCACCATTCAAAGCCACATTATTTATTTTCAACCCTTTCTGACTTCATTTGTTAATTTTCATGCAGTTATTGATTTTTTTTAGCTAAATGACCCTGAATTTGAAAAGCACTACAAATGAATCCTGAAAAGGTTCAAAGTTGGCATGGTATCATCATTTCACCCACATAGTATGTGCTAAAATGTTGACAGGGTTACGACAAAAGCTGGATGCACTTCATGTACAAAACGGACGGTCTCTTTCGAAGTAGCACGGTTTCGGACGGAAACTCATCTATTACAAAAGGCAGTTCATTTTCTCGAACTTATTTGAACTCCAGGCTTTTTGTGTGTTCAAAATGCTCCATTCAAAGCTACATCATCAATTTTCAACCCTTTGTGACTTCATTTGTTATTTTTCATGGAGTTATTGATTTTTTTGAGCTAAATGACCTTGAAATTGAAAAGCACTACAAATAAACTCTGAAAAGGTTGAAAGTTGGCATGGTATCATCATTTCACCCACATAGCATGTGCTAAATGTTGAGAGGGTTACGACAAAAGCTGGATGCACTTCATGTACAAAACGGGCCGTCTCCTTCGAAGTATCAGGGTTTCGGACATAAACTCATCTATTACAAAAGACATTTCTTTTTCTTGAACTTATTTGAACTCCAGGATTTTTGCTTGTTCAAAATGCACCATTCAAATCCACATCATAAATTTTCAACCTTTTCTGACTTCGTTTGTTATTTTTCATGCAGTTATTTATTTATTTTGAGCTAAATGACCCTAAAATTGAAAAGCACTACAATTGAACTGTGAAAAGGTTGAAAGTTGGCATTGTATCAGCAAATCACCCACATAGCATGTGCTAAAAAGTTGAGAGAGTTACGGCAAAAGCTGGATGCACTTCGTGTACAAAACGGACAGTCTCTTTCGAAGTATCAGGGTGCCGGACATAAACTCATCTATTACAAAAGGCATTTCATTTTCTTGAACTTATTTGAACTTCAGGATTTTTGTGTTTTCAACATGCACCATTCAAAGCCACATCATCAATTTTCAACCCTTTCTGACTTCATTTGTTATTTTTCATGCACTTATTGATTTTTTTGAGCTAAATGACCCTGAAATTGAAAATCACTACTAATGAACTGTGAAAAGGATGAAAGTTGGCATGGTATCAGCATTTCACCCACATAGCATGTGCTAAAAAGTTGAGAGGGTTACGGCAAAATCTGGATGCATTTCGTGTACAAAAGGGATAGTCTCTTTCGAAGTATCAGGGTTCCGGACAGAAACTCATCTATTACAAAAGGCATTTCATTTTCTTTAACTTATTTGAAGTCTAGGATTTTTGTGTGTTCAAAATGCACCATTCATAGCCACATCATGAATTTTCACCCCTTTCTGACTTCATCTGTTATTTTTCATGCAGTTATTGATTTTTTTGAGCTAAATGACCCTGAATTTGAAAAGCACTACAAAAGAACCCCGTTAAGGTTGAAAGTTGGCATGGTCTCATCATTTCACCCACTTAGCATGGGCTAAAAAGGTGAGAGGGTTACGAAAAAAGCTGGATGCACTTCGTGTACAAAACGGACAGTCTCTTTGAAAGTATTAGGGCTTTAGACATAAACTCATCTGTTTCAAAAGGCATTTCATTTTATTCAACTTATTTGAATTCCAGGATTTTTGTGTGTTCAAAATGCACCATTCAAAGCCACATCATCAATTTTCAACCCTTTCTGACTTCATTTGGTATTTTTCATGCAGTTATTGATTTTTTGAGCTAAATGACCCTAAAAATGAAAAGCACTACAAATGAACTGTGAAAAGGATGGAAGTTGGCATGGTATCAGCATTTCACCCACATAATATGTGCTAAAAAGTTGAGAGGGTTACGACAAAAGTTGGATGCAGTTCGTGTACAAAACGGACAGTCTCTTTCGAAGTATCAGGGTTTCGGACATAAACTCATCTATTACAAAAGGCATTTCTTTTTCTCGAACTTATTTAAACTCCAGGCTTTTTGCTTGTTCAAAATGCACCATTCAAAGCCACATCATCTATTTTCAACCCTTTCTGACTTCATTTGTTATTTTTCTTGCAGTTATTTATTTATTTTGAGCTAAATGACCCTGAAATTGAAAAGCACCACAAATGAACTGTGAAAAGGTTGAAAGTTGGCATGGTATCAGCATTTCACCCACATAGCATGTGCTAAATAGTTGAGAGAGTTACGGCAAAAGCTGGATGCACTTCGTGTACAAAAGGGACAGTCTCTTTCGAAGTATCAGGGTTTCGGACATAAACTCATTTGTTACAAAAGGCATTTCATTTTCTTGAACCTATTTGAACTCTAGGCTTTTTGTGTGTTCAAAATGCACCATTCATAGCCACGTCATCAATTTTCAACCCTTTGTGACTTCATTTGTTATTTTTCAAGCAGTTATTGATTTTTTGAGCTAAATGTACCTGAATTTGAAAAGCACTACAAATGAACTCCGTTAAGGTTGAAAGTTGGCATGGTCTCATCATTT
This sequence comes from Hordeum marinum, assembly GCA_022496015.1. Taxonomy (NCBI): domain Eukaryota; kingdom Viridiplantae; phylum Streptophyta; class Magnoliopsida; order Poales; family Poaceae; genus Hordeum; species Hordeum marinum. The sequence continues at coordinate 562,035 of JAAAWK010000910.1, forward strand.
CACCCACTTAGCATGGGCTAAAAAGGTGAGAGGGTTACGAAAAAAGCTGGATGCACTTCATGTACAAAACGGATAGTCTGTTCGAAAGTATTAGGGCTTCAGACATAAACTCATCTATTACAAAAGGCGTTTCATTTTATTGAACTTATTTGAACTCTAGGCTTTTTGTGTGTTCAAAATGCACCATTCAAAGCCACATTATTTATTTTCAACCCTTTCTGACTTCATTTGTTAATTTTCATGCAGTTATTGATTTTTTTTAGCTAAATGACCCTGAATTTGAAAAGCACTACAAATGAATCCTGAAAAGGTTCAAAGTTGGCATGGTATCATCATTTCACCCACATAGTATGTGCTAAAATGTTGACAGGGTTACGACAAAAGCTGGATGCACTTCATGTACAAAACGGACGGTCTCTTTCGAAGTAGCACGGTTTCGGACGGAAACTCATCTATTACAAAAGGCAGTTCATTTTCTCGAACTTATTTGAACTCCAGGCTTTTTGTGTGTTCAAAATGCTCCATTCAAAGCCACATCATCAATTTTCAACCCTTTGTGACTTCATTTGTTATTTTTCATGGAGTTATTGATTTTTTTGAGCTAAATGACCTTGAAATTGAAAAGCACTACAAATAAACTCTGAAAAGGTTGAAAGTTGGCATGGTATCATCATTTCACCCACATAGCATGTGCTAAATCTTGAGAGGGTTACGACAAAAGCTGGATGCACTTCGTGTACAAAACGGGCCGTCTCCTTCGAAGTATCAGGGTTTCGGACATAAACTCATCTATTACAAAAGCCATTTCTTTTTCTTGAACTTATTTGAACTCCAGGCTTTTTGCATGTTCAAAATGCACCATTCAAAGCCACATCATCAATTTTCAACCCTTTCTGACTTCGTTTGTTATTTTTCAAGCCGTTATTTATTTATTTTGAGCTAAATGACCCTTAAATTTAAAAGCACTACAAATGAACTGTGAAAAGGTTGAAAGTTGGCATTGTATCAGCATTTCACCCACATAGCATGTGCTAAAGAGTTGAGAGAGTTACGACAAAAGCTGGATGCACTTCGTGTACAAAACGGACAGTCTCTTTCGAAGTATCAGGGTTTCGGACATAAACTCATCTATTACAAAAGGCATTTCATTTTCTTGAACTTATTTGAACTCCAGGATTTTTGTGTTTTCACCATGCACCATTCAAAGCCACATCATCAATTTTCAACCCTTTCTGACTTCATTTGTTATTTTTCATGCACTTATTGATTTTTCGAGCTAAATGACCCTGAAATTGAAAATTACTACTAATGAACTGTGAAAAGGATGAAAGTTGGCATGGTATCAGCATTTCACCCACATAGCATGTGCTAAAAAGTTGAGAGGGTTACGGCAAAATCTGGATGCATTTCGTGTACAAAGGGACAGTCTCTTTCGAAGTATTAGGGTTCCGGACAGAAACTCATCTATTACAAAAGGCATTTCATTTTCTTTAACTTATTTGAACTCTAGGCTTTTTGGGTGTTCAAAATGCACCATTCATAGCCACATCATCAATTTTCAATCCTTTCTGACTTCATTTGTTATTTTTCATGCAGTTATTTATTTTTTGCGCTAAATGACCCTGAATTTGAAAAGCACTACAAATGAACTCCATTAAGGTTGAACGTTGGCATGGTCTCATCATTTCACCCACTTAGCATCGGCTAAAAAGTTGAGAGGGTTACGAAAAAAGCTGGATGCACTTCATGTACAAAACGGATAGTCTCTTTGAAAGTATTAGGGCTGCACACATAAACTCATCTGTTACAAAAAGGAATTTTATTTTATTGAACTTATTTGAACTCCAGGCTTTTTGTGTGTTCAAAATGCACCATTCAAAGCCACATTATTTTTTTTCAACCCTTTCTGAATTCATTTGTCAATTTTGATGCAGTTATTGATTTTTTTAGCTAAATGACCCTGAATTTTAAAAGCACTACAAATGAATCCTGAAAAGGTTCAAAGTTGGCATGGTATCATCATTTCACCCACATAGTATGTGCTAAACAGTTGAGAGGGTTACGACAAAAGCTGGATGCATTCCGTGTACAAAACGGCGGTCTCTATCGAAGTATGAGGGTTTCGAACGGAAACTCATCTATTACAAAAGGCTTTTCATTTTCTCGAACTTATTTGAACTCCAGGCTTTTTGTGTGTTCAAAATGCTCCATTCAAAGCCACATCATCAATTTTCAACCCTTTCTGACTTCATTTGTTATTTTTCATGCAGTTATTGATTTTTTTGAGCTAAATGACCCTGAAATTGAAAAGCACTACAAATGAACTGTGAAAAGGTTGAAAGTTGGCATGGTATTAGCATTTCACCGACATAGCATGTGCTAAAAAGTTGAGAGGGTTATGGCAAAAGCTGCATGCACTTCGAGTACAATATGGACAGTCTCTTTCGAAGTATCAGGGTTTCGGACAAAAACTCATCTATTACAAAAGGCATTTCATTTTACTGAACTTATTTGAACTCCAGGGTTTTTGTGTATTCAAAATGCACCATTCAAAGCCACATCATCAATTTTCAACCCTTTTTCACTTCATTTGTTATTTTTCATGCAGTTATTGATTTTTTTAGCTAAATGACCCTGAATTTGAAAAGCACTACAAATGATCTCCGAAAAGGTTGAAAGTTGGCATGGTCTCATCATTTCACCCACATAGAATGTGCTAAAAAGTTGAGAGGGTTACGAAAAAAGTTGGATGCACTTCGTGTACAAAACAGACAGTCTCTTTCGAAGTATTAGGGTTTCAGACATAAACTCATCTGTTACAAAAGGCATTTCATTTTATTGAACTTATTTGAACTCCAGGCTTTTTGTGTGTTTAAAATGCACCATTCAAAGCCACATTATTTAGTTTCAACCCTTTATGACTTCATTTGTGAATTTTCATGCAGTTATTGATTTTTTTAGCTAATGACCATGAATTTGAAAAGCACTACAAATGAATTCTGAAAAGGTTGAAAGTTGGCATGGTATCATCATTTCACCCACATAGTATGTGCTAAAAAGTTGAGAGGGTTACGAAAAAAGCTGGTTGCACTTCGTGTACAAAACGGACAGTCTCTTTCGAAGTATTAGGGTTTCAGACATAAACTCATCTGTTACAAAAGGCATTTCATTTTATTGAACTTATTTCAACTCTAGGCTTTTTGTTTGTACAAAATGCACCATTCAAAGCCACATCATTTATTTTCAATCTGACTTCATTTGTTAATTTTCATGCAGTTATTGATTTTTTTAGATAATGACCATGAATTTGAAAAGCACTACAAATGAATTCTGAAAAGGTTGAAAGTTGGCATGGTATCATCATTTGACCCACATAGTATGTGCATAAAAGTTGAGAGGATTACGACAAAAGCTGGATGCACTTCGTGTACAAAACGGATGGTCTCTTTCGAAGTATCAGGGTTTCGGACGGAAACTCATCTATTACAAAAGGCATTTCATTTTCTTTAACTTATTTGAACTCTAGGCTTTTTGTGTGTTCAAAATGCACCATTCATAGCCACATCATCAATTTTCAACCCTTTCTGACTTCATTTGTTATTTTTCATGCAGTTATTGATTTTTTGAGCTAAATGACCCTGAATTTCAAAAGCACTACAAATGAATTCTGAAAAGGTGGAAAGTTGGCATGGTATCATCATGTCACCCACATAGTATGTGCTAAAAAGTTGAGAGGGTTACGACAAAAGCTGGATGCACTTCGTGTACAAAACGGACGGTCTCTTTCGAAGTATAAGGGTTTCGGACGGAAACTCATCTATTACAAAAGGCATTTCATTTTCTTGAACTTATTTGAACTCAGGATTTTTGTGTGTTCAAAATGCACCATTCAAAGCCACATCATCAATTTTCAACCCTTTCTGACTTCATTTGTTATTTTTCATGCACTTATTGATTTTTCTGAGCTAAAAGACCCTGAAATTGAAAAGCACTACAAATGAACTGTGAAAAGGTTGAAAGTTGGCATGGTATGAGCATTTCACCCACATAGCATGTGTTAAAAAGTGGAGAGGGTTACGGAAAAGTTGGATGCACTTCGTGTACAAAATGGATAGTCTCTTCCAAAGTATCAGGGTGTCGGACATAAACTCATCTGTTACAAAAGGCATTTCATTTTGTTGAACTTATTGGAACTCCAGAATTTTTGTGTTTTCAAAATACGCCTTTCAAAGCCACATCATCAATTTTCAACCCTTTCCGACTTCATTTGTTATTTTTCATGCAGTTATTAAATTTTTTTGAGCTAAATGACCCTGAAATTGAAAAGCACTACAAATAAACTCTAAAAAGGTTGAAAGTTGGCATGGTATCATCATTTAACCCTCATAGCATGTGCTAAATGTTGAGAGGGTTACGACAAAAGCTGGATGCACTTCGTGTACAAAACGGGCAGTCTCCTTCGAAGTATCAAGGTTTCGGACATAAACTCATCTGTTACAAAAGGCATTTCATTTTCTTGAACTTATTTGAACTCTAGGCTTTTTGCTTGTTCAAAATGCACCATTCAAAGCCACATCATCAATTTTCAACCCTTTCTGACTTCATTTGTTTTTTTTCATGCAGTTATTTATTTATTTTGAGCTAAATGACCCTGAAATTGAAAAGCACTACAAATGAACTGTGAAAAGGTTGAAACTTGGCATGGTATCAGCATTTCACCCACAAAGCATGTGCTAAAAAGTTGAGAGAGTTACGGCAAAAGCTGGATGCACTTCGTGTACAAAACGGACAGTCTCTTTCGAAGTATCAGGGTTTCACACATAAACTCATTGGTTACAAAATGCATTTCATTTTCTTGAACTTATTTGAACTCCAGGATTTTTGTGTGTTAAAAATGCACCATTCAAAGCCACATCATCAACTTTCAACCCTTTGTGACTTCATTTGTTATTTTTCATGCAGGTATTGATTTTTTTAGCTACATGACCCTTAATTTGAAAAGCACTACAAATGATCTCCGAAAAGGTTGAAAGTTGGCATGGTGTCATCATTTCACCCACATAGAATGTGCTAAAAAGTTGAGAGGGTTAAGAAAAAGCTGGATGCACTTCGTGTAAAAAACGGACAGTCTCTTTCGAAGTATTAGGGTTTCAGACATAAACTCATCTGTTACAAAAGGCATTTCATTTTATTGAACTTATTTGAACTCTAGGCTTTTTGTTTGTTCAAAATGCACCATTCAAAGCCACATCATTTATTTTCAACCCCTTCTGACTTCATTTGTTAATTTTCATGCAGTTATTGATTTTTTAGCTAATGACCATGAATTTGAAAAGCACTACAAATGAATTCTGACAAGGTTCAAAGTTGGCATGGTATCATCATTTGACCCACATAGTATGTGCTAAAAAGTTGAGAGGGTTACGACAAAATCTGGATGCACTTCCTGTACAAAACGGATGGTCTCTTTCGAAGTATCAGGGTTTCGGACGGAAACTCATCTATTACAAAAGGCATTTCATTTTCTTTAACTTATTTGAACTCTAGGATTTTTGTGTGTTCAAATGCACCATTCATAGCCACATCATCAATTTTCAACCCTTTCTAACTTCATTTGTTATTTTTCCTGCAGTTATTGATTTTTTTAGCTAGATGACCCTGAATTTGAAAAGCACTACAAATGAATTCTGAAAAGGTGGAAAGTTGGCATGGTATAATCATTTCACCCACATAGTATGTGCTAAAAAGTTGAGAGGGTTACGACAAAAGCTGGATGCACTTCGTGTACAAAACGGACGGTCTCTTTCGTAGTATCAGGGTTTCGGACGGAAACTCATCTATTACAAAAGGCATTTCATTTTCTTGAACTTATTTGAACTCAGGCTTTTTGTGTGTTCAAAATGCACCATTCAAAGCCACATCATCAATTTTCAACCCTTTCTGACTTCATTTGTTATTTTTCATGCAGTTATTGATTTTTTGAGCTAAATGACCCTAAAATTGAAAAGCACTGCAAATGAACTGTGAAAAGGTTGAAAGTTGGCATTGTATCAGCATTTCACCCACATAGCATGTGCTAAAAAGTTGAGAGAGTTACGGCAAAAGCTGGATGCACTTCGTGTACAAAACGGACAGTCTCTTTCGAAGTATCAGGGTTTCACACATAAACTCATCGGTTACAAAATGCATTTCATTTTCTTGAACTTATTTGAACTCCAGGATTTTTGTGTGTTAAAAATGCACCATTCAAAGCCACATCATCAATTTTCAACCCTTTGTGACTTCAATTGTTATTTTTCATGCAGTTATTGATTTTTTTAGCTACATGACCATTAATTTGAAAAGCACTACAAATGATCTCCGAAAAGGTTGAAAGTTGGCATGGTCTCATCATTTCACCCACATAGAATGTGCTAAAAAGTTGAGAGGGTTAAGAAAAAAGCTGGATGCACTTCGTGTAAAAAACGGACAGTCTCTTTCGAAGTATTAGGGTTTCAGACATAAACTCATCTGTTACAAAAGGCATTTCATTTTATTGAACTTATTTGAACTCTAGGCTTTTTGTTTGTTCAAAATGCACCATTCAAAGCCACATCATTTATTTTCAACCCTTTCTGACTTCATTTGTTAATTTTCATGCAGTTATTGATTTTTTTAGCTAATGACCATGAATTTGAAAAGCACTACAAATGAATTCTGGAAAGATTGAAAGTTGGCATGGTATCATCATTTGACCCACATAGTATGTGCTAAAAATTTGAGAGGGTTACGACAAAATCTGGATGCACTTCGTGTACAAAACGGATGGTCTCTTTCGAAGTATCAGGGTTTCGGACAGAAACTCATCTATTACAAAAGGCATTTCATTTTCTTTAACTTATTTGAACTCTAGGATTTTTGTGTGTTCAAATGCACCATTCATAGCCACATCATCAATTTTCAACCCTTTCTGACTTCATTTGTTATTTTTCATGCAGTTATTGATTTTTTGAGCTAAATGACCCTGAATTTCAAAAGCACTACAAATGAATTCTGAAAAGGTGGAAAGTTGGCATGGTATCATCATGTCACCCACATAGTATGTGCTAAAAAGTTGAGAGGGTTACGACAAAAGCTGGATGCACTTCGTGTACAAAACGGACGGTCTCTTTCGAAGTATAAGGGTTTCGGACGGAAACTCATCTATTACAAAAGGCATTTCATTTTCTTGAACTTATTTGAACTCAGGCTTTTTGTGTGTTCAAAATGCACCATTCAAAGCCACATCATCAATTTTCAACCCTTTCTGACTTCATTTGTTATTTTTCATGCACTTATTGATTTTTTTAGCTACATGACCCTTAATTTGAAAAGCACTACAAATGAACTGTGAAAAGGTTGAAAGTTGGCATGGTATGAGCATTTCACCCACATAGCATGTGCTAAAAAGTTGAGAGGGTTATGGCAAAAGTTGGATGCACTTCGTGTACAAAATGGACAGTCTCTTTCAAAGTATCAGGGTTTCGGACATAAACTCATCTGTTACAAAAGGCATTTCATTTTGTTGAACTTATTGGAACTCTAGGATTTTTGTGTGTTCAAAATACGCCTTTCAAAGCCACATCATCAATTTTCAACCCTTTCCGACTTCATTTGTTATTTTTCATGCAGTTATTAAATTTTTTTGAGCTAAATGATCCTGAAATTGAAAAGCACTACAAATAAACTCTAAAAAGGTTGAAAGCTGGCATGGTATCATCATTTCACCCTCATAGCATGTGGTAAATGTTGAGAGGGTTACGACAAAAGCTGGATGCACTTCGTGTACAAAACGGGCAGTCTCCTTCGAAGTCTCAGGGTTTCGGACATAAACTCATCTGTTACAAAAGGCATTTCATTTTCTTGAACTTATTTGAACTCTAGGCTTTTTGCTTGTTCAAAATGCACCATTCAAAGCCACATCATCAATTTTCAACCCTTTCTCACTTCATTTGTTATTTTTCATGCAGTTATTTATTTATTTTTAGCTAAATGACCCTGAAATTGAAAAGCACTACAAATGAACTGTGAAAAGGTTGAAAGTTGGCATGGTATCAGCATTTCACCGACAAAGCATGTGCTAAAAATTTGAGAGAGTTATGGCAAAAGCTGGATGCACTTCGTGTACAAAACGGACAGTCTCTTTCCAAGTATCAGGGTTTCGGACATAAACTCATTGGTTACAAAATGCATTTCATTTTCTTGAACTTATTTGAACTCCAGGATTTTTGTGTGTTAAAAATGCACCATTCAAAGACACATCATCAATTTTCAACCCTTTGTGAATTCATTTGTTATTTTTCATGCAGTTATTGATTTTTTTAGCTACATGACCCTTAATTTGAAAAGCACTACAAATGATCTCCGAAAAGGTTGAAAGTTGGCATGGTCTCATCATTTCACCCACATAGAATGTGCTAAAAAGTTGAGAGGGTTAAGAAAAAAGATGGATGCACTTCGTGTACAAAACGGACAGTCTCTTTCGAAGTATTAGGGTTTCAGACATAAACTCATCTGTTACAAAAGGCATTTCATTTTATTGAACTTATTTGAACTCCAGGCTTTTTGTGTGTTCAAAATGCAGCATTCAAAGCCACATCATTTATTTTCAACCCTTTCTGACTTCATTTGTTAATTTTCATGCAGTTATTGATTTTTTTAGCTAGATGACGCCGAATTTGAAAAGCACTACAAATGAATTCTGAAAAGGTTGAAAGTTGGCATGGTATCATCATTTCACCCACATAGTATGTGCTAAAAAGTTGAGAGGGTTACGACAAAAGCTGGATGCACTTCGTGTACAAAACGGACGGTCTCTTTCGAAGTATCAGGGTTTCGGACGGAAACTCATCTATTACAAAAGGCAGTTCATTTTCTTTAACTTATTTGAACTCTAGGCTTTTTGTGTTTTCAAAATGCACCATTCATAGCCACATCATCAATTTTCAACCCTTTCTGACTTCATTTGTTATTTTTCATGCAGTTATTGATTTTTTTGAGCTAAAAGACCCTGAAATTGAAAAGCACTACAAATGAACTGTGAAAAGGTTGAAAGTTGGCATGGTATGAACATTTCACCCGCATACCATATGCTAAAAAGTTCAGAGGGTTACGGCAAAAGCTGGATGCACTTCGTGTACAAAATGGACAGTCTCTTTCGAAATATCAGGGTTTCGGACATAAACTCATGTGTTACAAAAGGCATTTCATTTTCTTGAACTTATTTGAACTCCAAGATTTTTGTGTGTTCAAAATGCGCCTTTCAAAGCCACATCATCAATTTTCAACCCTTTCTGACTTCATTTGTTATTTTTCATGTAGTTATTAAATTTTTGAGCTAACTGACCCTGAAATTGAAAAGCACTACAAATAAACTCTGAAAAGGTTGAAAGTTGGCATGGTATCATCCTTTCACCCACATAGCATGTGCTAAATGTTGAGAGGATTACGACAAAAGCTGGATGAACTTCGTGTACAAAACGGGCAGTCTCCTTCGAAGTATCAGGGTTTCGGACATAAACTCATCTATTACAAAAGGCATTTCTTTTTCCTGAACTTACTTAAACTCCAGGCTTTTTGCTTGTTCAAAATGCACCATTCAAAGCCACATCATCTATTGTCAACCCTTTCTGACTTCATTTGTTATTTTTCATGCAGTTATTTATTTATTTTGAGCTAAATGACCCTGAAATTGAAAAGCACTACAAATGAACTGTGAAAAGGTTGAAAGTTGGCATGGTATCAGCATTTCACCCACATAGCATGGGCTAAAAAGGTGAGAGAGCTATGGCAAAAGCTGGATGCACTTCGTGTACAAAAGGGACAGTCTCTTTTGAAGTATCAGTGTTTCGGACATAAACTCATTTGTTATAAAATGCATTTCATTTTCTTGAACCTATTTGAACTCTAGGCTTTTTGTGTGTTCAAAATGCACCATTCATAGCCACATCATCAATTTTCAACCCTTTCTGACTTCATTTGTTATTTTTCAAGCAGGTATTGATTTTTTGAGCTAAATGTACCTGAATTTGAAAAGCACTACAAATGAACTCCGTTAAGGTTGAAAGTTGGCATGGTCTCATCATTTCACCCACTTAGCATGGGCTAAAAAGGTGAGAGGGTTACGAAAAAAGCTGGATGCACTTCATGTACAAAACGGACAATCTCTTCGAAAGTATTAGGGCTTCAGACATAAACTCATCTATTACAAAAGGTGTTTCATTTTATTTAACTTATTTGAACTCTAGGCTTTTTGTGTGTTCAAAATGCACCATTCAAAGCCACATTATTTATTTTCAACCCTTTCTGACTTCATTTGTTAATTTTCATGCAGTTATTGAATTTTTTTTAGCTAAATGACCCTGAATTTGAAAAGCACTATAAATGAATCCTGAAAAGGTTCAAAGTTGGCATGGTATCATCATTTCACCCACATATTATGTGCTAAAAAGTTGAGAGGGTTATGACAAAAGCTGGATGCACTTCGTGTACAAAACGGACGGTCTCTTTCGAAGTAGCACAGTTTCGGACGGAAACTCATCTATTACAAAAGGCAGTTCATTTTCTCGAACTTATTTGAACTCCAGGCTTTTTGTGTGTTCAAAATGCTCCATTCAAACCCACATCATCAATTCTCAACCCTTTGTGACTTCATTTGTTATTTCTCATGCAGTTATTGATTTTTTTGAGCTAAATGACCCTGAAATTGAAAAGCACTACAAATAAACTATGAAAAGGTTGAAAGTTGGCATGGTATCATCATTTCACCCACATAGCATGTGCTAAATGTTGAGAGGGTTACGCAAAAGCTGGATGCACTTCGTGTACAAAACGGGCCGTCTCCTTCGAAGTATCAGGGTTTCGGACATAAACTCATCTGTTACAAAAGGCATTTCATTTTCTTGAACTTCTTTGAACTCTAGGCTTTTTGGTTGTTCAAAATGCACCATTCCAAGCCACATCATCAATTTTCAACCCTTTCTGACTTCATTTGTTATTTTTCATGCAGTTATTTATTTATTTTGAGCTAAATGACCCTGATATTGAAAAGCACTACAAATGAACTGTGAAAGGTTGAAAGTTGGTATGGTATCAGCATTTCACCCACAAAGCATGTGCTAAAAAGTTGAGAGAGTTACGGCAAAAGCTGGATGCACTTCGTGTACGAAACAGACAGTCTATTTCGAAGTATTAGGGTTTCGGACATAAACTCATTGGTTACAAAATGCATTTCATTTTCTTGAACTTATTTGAACTCCAGGATTTTTGTGTGTTAAAAATGCACCATTCAAAGCCACATCATCAATTTTCAACCCTTTGTGACTTCATTTGTTATTTTTCATGCAGTTATTGATTTTTTTAGCTACATGACCCTTAATTTGAAAAGCACTACAAATGATCTCCGAAAAGGTTGAAAGTTGGCATGGTCTCATCATTTCACCCACATAGTATGTGCTAAAAAGTTGAGAGGGTTACGACAAAAGCTGGATGCACTTCGTGTACAAAACGGACGGTCTCTTTCGAAGTATCAGGGTTTCGGACGGAAACTCATCTATTACAAAAGGCAGTTCATTTTCTTTAACTTATTTGAACTCTAGGCTTTTTGTGTTTTCAAAATGCACCATTCATAGCCACATCATCAATTTTCAACCCTTTCTGACTTCATTTGTTATTTTTCATGCAGTTATTGATTTTTTTGAGCTAAATGACCCTGAAATTGAAAAGCACTACAAATAAACTCTGAAAAGGTTCAAAGTTGGCTTGGTATCATCATTTCACCCACATAGCATGTGCTAAATGTTGAGAGGGTTACGCAAAAGCTGGATGCACTTCGTGTACAAAACGGGCCGTCTCCTTCCAAGTATCAGGGTTTCGGACATAAACTCATCTGTTACAAAAGGCATTTCATTTTCTTGAACTTCCTTGAACTCTAGGCTTTTTGCTTGTTCAAAATGCACCATTCAAAGCCACATCATCAATTTTCAACCCTTTCTGACTTCATTTTTTATTTTTCATGCAGTTATTTATTTATTTTGAGCTAAATGACCCTGAAATTGAAAAGCACTACAAATGAACTGTGAAAAGGTTGAAAGTTGGCATGGTATCAGCATTTCACCCACAAAGCATGTGCTAAAAAGTTGAGAGAGTTACGGCAAAAGCTGGATGCACTTCGTGTACGAAACAGACAGTCTATTTCGAAGTATCAGGGTTTCGGACATAAACTCATTGGTTACAAAATGCATTTCATTTTCTTGAACTTATTTGAACTCCAGGATTTTTGTGTGTTAAAAATGCACCATTCAAAGACAAATCATCAATTTTCAACCCTTTGTGACTCAATTTGTTATTTTTCATGCAGTTATTGATTTTTTTAGCTACATGACCCTTAATTTGAAAAGCACTACAAATGATCTCCGAAAAGGTTGAAAGTTGGCATGGTCTCATCATTTCACCCACATAAAATGTGCTAAAAAGTTGAGAGGGTTAAGAAAAAAGCTGGATGCACTTCGTGTACAAAACGGACAGTCTCTTTCGAAGTATTAGGGTTTCAGACATAAACTCATCTGTTACAAAAGGCATTTCATTTTATTGAACTTATTTGAACTCCAGGCTTTTTGTGTGTTCAAAATGCAGCATTCAAAGCCACATCATTTATTTTCAACCCTTTCTGACTTCATTTGTTAATTTTCATGCAGTTATTGTTTTTTTTAGCTAGATGACCCTGAATTTGAAAAGCACTACAAATGAATTCTGAAAAGGTTGAAAGTTGGCCTGGTATCATCATTTCACCCACATAGTATGTGCTAAAAAGTTGAGAGGGTTACGACAAAAGCTGGATGCACTTCGTGTACAAAACGGACGGTCTCTTTCGAAGTATCAGGGTTTCGGACGGAAACTCATCTATTACAAAAGGCAGTTCATTTTCTTTAACTTATTTGAACTCTAGGCTTTTTGTGTTTTCAAAATGCACCATTCATAGCCACATCATCAATTTTCAACCCTTTCTGACTTCATTTGTTATTTTTCATGCAGTTATTGATTTTTTTTGAGCTAAAAGAGCCTGAAATTGAAAAGAACTACAAATGAACTGTGAAAAGGTTGAAAGTTGGCATGGTATGAGCATTTCACCCACATAGCATATGCTAAAAAGTTGAGAGGGTTACGGCAAAAGCTGGACGCACTTCGTGTACAAAACGGACAGTCTCTTTCGAAATATCAGGGTTTCGGACACAAACTCATCTGTTACAAAAGGCATTTCATTTTCTTGAACTTATTTGAACTCCAAGATTTTTGTGTGTTCAAAATGCGCCTTTCAAAGCCACATCATCAATTTTCAACCCTTTCTGACTTCATTTGTTATTTTTCATGTAGTTATTAATTTTTTGAGCTAAATGACCCTGAAATTCAAAAAGCACTACAAATAAACTCTGAAAAGGTTGAAAGTTGGCATCGTATCATCATTTCTCCCACATGGCATGTGCTAAATGTTGAGAGGGTTATGACAAAAGCTGGATGCACTTCGTGTACAAAACGGGCCTTCTCCTTCGAAGTATCAGGGTTTCGGACATAAGCTCATCTATTACAAAAGACATTTCTTTTTCTTGAACTTATTTGAACTCCAGGCTTTTTGCTTGTTCAAAATGCACCATTCAAAGCCACATCATCAATTTTCAACCCTTTCTGACTTCGTTTGTTATTTTTCATGCAGTTATTTATTTATTTTGAGCTAAATGACCCTAAAATTGAAAAGCACTACAAATGAACTGTGAAAAGGTTGAAAGTTGGCATTGTATCAGCATTTCACCCACATAGCATGTGCTAAAAAGTTGAGAGAGTTACGGCAAAAGCTGGATGCACTTCGTGTACAAAACGGACAGTCTCTTTCGAAGTATCAGGGTTTCGGACATAAACTCATCTATTACAAAAGGCATTACATTTTCTTGAACTTATTTGAACTCCAGGATTTTTGTGTTTTCAACATGCACCATTCAAAGCCACATCATCAATTTTCAACCCTTTCTGACTTCATTTGTTATTTTTCATGCACTTATTGATTTTTTTGAGCTAAATGACCCTGAAATTGAAAATCACTACTAATGAACTGTGAAAAGGATGAAAGTTGGCATGGTATCAGCATTTCACCCACATCGCATGTGCTAAAAAGTTGAGAGGGTTACGGCAAAATCTGGATGCATTTCGTGTACAAATGGGACAGTCTATTTCGAAGTATCAGGGTTCCGGACAGAAACTCATCTATTACAAAAGGCAGTTCATTTCCTCGAACTTATTTGAACTCCAGGCTTTTTGTGTGTTCAAAATGCTCCATTCAAAGCCACATCATCAATTTTCAACCCTTTGTGACTTCATTTGTTATTCTTCATGCAGTTATTGATTTTTTTGAGCTAAATGACCCTGAAATTGAAAAGCACTACAAATAAACTCTGAAAAGGTTGAAAGTTGGCATGGTATCATCATTTCACCCACATAGCATGTGCTAAATGTTGAGAGGGTTACGCAAAAGCTGGATGCACTTCGTGTACAAAACGGGCCGTCTCCTTCCAAGTATCAGGGTTTCGGACATAAACTCATCTGTTACAAAAGGCATTTCATTTTCTTGAACTTCTTTGAACTCTAGGCTTTTTGCTTGTTCAAAATGCACCATTCAAAGCCACATCATCAATTTTCAACCCTTTCTGACTTCATTTGTTATTTTTCATGCAGTTATTTATTTATTTTGAGCTAAATGACCCTGAAATTGAAAAGCACTACAAATGAACTGTGAAAAGGTTGAAAGTTGGCATGGTATCAGCATTTCACCCACAAAGCATGTGCTAAAAAGTTGAGAGAGTTACGGCAAAAGTTGGATGCACTTCGTGTACAAAACGGACAGTCTATTTCGAAGTATCAAGGTTTCGGACATAAACTCATTGGTTACAAAATGCATTTCATTTTCTTGAACTTATTTGAACTCCAGGATTTTTGTGTGTTAAAAATGCACCATTCAAAGCCACATCATCAATTTTCAACCCTTTGTGACTTCATTTGTTATTTTTCATGCAGTTATTGATTTTTTAGCTACATGACCCTTAATTTGAAAAGCACTACAAATGATCTCCGAAAAGGTTGAAAGTTGGCATGGTCTCATCATTTCACCGACATAAAATGTGCTAAAAAGTTGAGAGGGTTAAGAAAAAAGCTGGATGCACTTCGTGTACAAAACGGACAGTCTCTTTCGAAGTATTAGGGTTTCCAACATAAACTCATCTGTTACAAAAGGCATTACATTTTATTAAACTTAGTTGAACTCCAGGCTTTTTGTGTGTTCAAAATGCAGCATTCAAAGCCACATCATTTATTTTCAACCCTTTCTGACTTCATTTGTTAATTTTCATGCAGTTATTGATTTTTTTTGCTAGATGACCCTGAATTAGAAAAGCACTACAAATGAATTCTGAAAAGGTTGAAAGTTGGCCTGGTATCATCATTTCACCCACATAGTATGTGCTAAAATGTTGAGAGGGTTACGACAAAAGCTGGATGCACTTCGTGTACAAAACGGACGGTCTCTTTCGAAGTATCAGGGTTTCGGACGGAAACTCATCTATTACAAAAGGCAGTTCATTTTCTTTAACTTATTTGAACTCTAGGCTTTTTGTGTTTTCAAAATGCACCATTCATAGCCACATCATCAATTTTCAACCCTTTCTGACTTCATTTGTTATTTTTCATGTAGTTATTGATTTTTTTTAGCTAAAAGACCCTGAAATTGAAAAGCACTACAAATGAACTGTGAAAAGGTTGAAAGTTGGCATGGTATGAGCATTGCACCCACATAGCATATGCTAAAAAGTTGAGAGGGTTATGGAAAAAGCTGGATGCATTTCGTGTACAAAACGGACAGTCTCTTTCGAAATATCAGGGTTTCGGACATAAACTCATCTGTTACAAAAGGCATTTCATTTTCTTGAACTTATTTGAACTCCAAGATTTTTTTGTGTTCAAAATGCGCCTTTCAAAGCCACATCATCAATTTTCAACCCTTTCTGACTTCATTTGTTATTTTTCATGTAGTTATTAATTTTTTGAGCTAACTGACCCTGAAATTCAAAAAGCACTACAAATAAACTCTGAAAAGGTTGAAAGTTGGCATGGTATCATCATTTCACCCACATTGCATGTGCTAAATGTTGAGAGGGTTACGACAAAAGCTGGATGCACTTCGTGTACAAAACGGGCCTTCTCCTTCGAAGTATCAGGGTTTCGGACATAAACTCATCTATTACAAAAGACATTTCTTTTTCTTGAATTTATTTGAACTCCAGGCTTTTTGCTTGTTCAAAATGCACCATTCAAAGCCAGATCATCAATTTTCAACCCTTTCTGACTTCGTTTGTTATTTTTCATGCAGTTATTTATTTATTTTGAGCTAAATGACCCTAAAATTGAAAATCACTAAAAATGAACTGTGAAAAGGTTGAAAGTTGGCATTGTATCAGCATTTCACCCACATAGCATGAGCTAAAAAGTTGAGAGAGTTACGGCAAAAGCTGGATGCACTTCGTGTACAAAAGGGACAGTCTCTTTCGAAGTATCAGGGTTCCGGACAGAAACACATCTATTACAAAAGGCATTTCATTTTCTTTAACTTATTTGAAGTCTAGGCTTTTTGTGTGTTCAACATGCACCATTCAAAGCCACATCATTTATTTTCAACCCTTTCTGACTTCATTTGTTAATTTTCATGCAGTTATTGATTTTTTTAGCTAGATGACCCTGAATTTGAAAAGCACTACAAAGGAATTCTGAAAAGGTTGAGAGGGTTACGACAAAAGCTGGATGCACTTCGTGTACAAAACGGACGGTCTCTTTCGAAGTATCAGGGTTTCGGACGGAAACTCATCTATTACAAAAGGCAGTTGATTTTCTTTAACTTATTTGAACTGTAGGCTTTTTGTGTTTTCAAAATGCACCATTCATAGCCACATCATCAATTTTCAACCCTTTCTGACTTCATTTGTTAACTTTCATGGAGTTATTAATTTTTTTTTGAGCTAAATGACCCTCAAATTGAAAAGCACTACAAATGAACTATGAAAAGGTTGAAAGTTGGCATGGTATTAGCATTTCACCCACATAGCATGTGCTAAAAAGTTGAGACGGTTATGGCAAAAGCTGGAAGCACTTCGTGTACAAAACGGACAGTCTCTTTCGAAGTATCTGGGTTTAAGACATAAACTCATCTGTTACAAAAGGCATTTCATTTTCTTGAACTTATTTGAACTCCAGGATTTTTGTGTGTTCAAAATGCACCATTCAAAGCCACATCATCAATTTTCAACCCTTTCTGACTTCATTTGTTATTTTTCATGCAGTTATTGATTTTTTGAGTTAAATGACCCTAAAATTGATAAGCACTACAAATGAACTGTGAAAAGGATGAAAGTTGGCATGGTATCAGCATTTCACCCACATAGCATGTGCTAAAAAGTTGAGAGGGTTATGACAAAAGTTGGATGCATTTCGTGTACAAAACGGACAGTCTCTTTCGAAGTATCAGGGTTTTGGACATAAACTCACCAGTTACAAAAGGAATTTCATTTTCTTGAACTTATTTGAACTCCAAGATTTTTGTGTGTTCAAAATGCACCATTCAAATACACATCATCAATTTTCAAACCTTTCCGACTTAATTAGTTATTTTTCATGCAGTAATTGATTTTTTTAGCTAAATGACCCTGAATTTGAAAAGCACTACAAATGAATCCTGAAAAGGTTCAAAGTTGGCATGGTGTTATCATTTCACCCACATAGTATGTGCTAAAAAGTTGAGAGGGTTACAACAAAAGCTAGATGCTCTTCATGTTCAAAACGGACGGTCTCTTTCGAAGTATCAGGGTTTCGGACGGAAACTCATCTATTACAAAAGGCATTTCATTTTCTCGAACTTATTTGAACTCCAGGCTTTTTGTGTGTTCAAAATGCTCCATTCAAAGCCACATCATCAATTTTCAACCCTTTCTGACTTCATCAGTTTTTTTTCATGCAGTGATTGATTTTTTGAGCTAAATGACCCTGAATTTGAAAATGCACTACAAATGAACTCTGTTAAGGTTGAAAGTTGGCATGGTCTCATCATTTCACCCAGTTAGCATGGGCTAAAAAGGTGAGAGGGTTACGAAAAAAGCTGGATGCACTTCGTGTACAAAACGGACAGTCTCTTTGAAAGTATTAGGGCTTCAGACATAAACTCATCTGTTTCAAAAGGCATTTCATTTTATTCAACTTATTTGAACTCCAGGCTTTTTGTGTGTTCAAAATGCACCATTCAAAGCCACATCATCAATTTTCAACCCTTTCTGACTTCATTTGTTATTTTTCATGTAGTTATTGATTTTTTTAGCTAAATGACCCTAAAATTGAAAAGCACTACACATGAACTGTGAAAAGGATGAAAGTTGGCATGGTATCAGCATTTCACCCACATAGCATGTGCTAAAAAGTTGAGAGGGTTACGGCAAAATCTGGATGCATTTCGTGTACAAAACGGACAGTCTCTTTCGAAGTATTAGGGTTCCGGACAGAAACTCATCTATTACAAAAGGCATTTCATTTTCTTTAACTTATTTGAACTCTAGGATTTTTGTGTTTTCAAAATGCACCATTCATAGCCACATCATCAATTTTCAACCGTTTCTGACTTCATTTGTTAACTTTCATGCAGTTATTGATTTTTTTTGAGCTAAATGACCCTCAAATTGAAAAGCACTACAAATGAACTGTGAAAAGGTTGAAAGTTGGCATGGTATTAGCATTTCACCCACATAGCATGTGCTAAAAAGTTGAGACGATTATGGCAAAAGCTGGAAGCACTTCGTGTACAAAACGGACAGTCTCTTTCGAAGTATCTGGGTTTAAGACATAAACTCATCTGTTACAAAAGGCATTTCATTTTCTTGAACTTATTTGAACTCCAGGATTTTTGTGTGTTCAAAATGCACCATTCAAAGCCACATCATCAATTTTCAACCCTTTCTGACTTCATTTGTTATTTTTCATGCAGTTATTGATTTTTTGAGTTAAATGACCCTAAAATTGATAAGCACTACAAATGAACTGTGAAAAGGATGAAAGTTGGCATGGTATCAGCATTTCACCCACATAGCATGTGCTAAAAAGTTGAGAGGGTTATGACAAAAGTTGGATGCATTTCGTGTACAAAACGGACAGTCTCTTTCGAAGTATCAGGGTTTTGGACATAAACTCACCAGTTACAAAAGGAATTTCATTTTCTTGAACTTATTTGAACTCCAAGATTTTTGTGTGTTCAAAATGCACCATTCAAATACACATCATCAATTTTCAAACCTTTCCGACTTAATTAGTTATTTTTCATGCAGTAATTGATTTTTTTAGCTAAATGACCCTGAATTTGAAAAGCACTACAAATGAATCCTGAAAAGGTTCAAAGTTGGCATGGTGTTATCATTTCACCCACATAGTATGTGCTAAAAAGTTGAGAGGGTTACAACAAAAGCTAGATGCTCTTCATGTTCAAAACGGACGGTCTCTTTCGAAGTATCAGGGTTTCGGACGGAAACTCATCTATTACAAAAGGCATTTCATTTTCTCGAACTTATTTGAACTCCAGGCTTTTTGTGTGTTCAAAATGCTCCATTCAAAGCCACATCATCAATTTTCAACCCTTTCTGACTTCATCAGTTTTTTTTCATGCAGTGATTGATTTTTTGAGCTAAATGACCCTGAATTTGAAAATGCACTACAAATGAACTCTGTTAAGGTTGAAAGTTGGCATGGTCTCATCATTTCACCCAGTTAGCATGGGCTAAAAAGGTGAGAGGGTTACGAAAAAAGCTGGATGCACTTCGTGTACAAAACGGACAGTCTCTTTGAAAGTATTAGGGCTTCAGACATAAACTCATCTGTTTCAAAAGGCATTTCATTTTATTCAACTTATTTGAACTCCAGGCTTTTTGTGTGTTCAAAATGCACCATTCAAAGCCACATCATCAATTTTCAACCCTTTCTGACTTCATTTGTTATTTTTCATGTAGTTATTGATTTTTTTAGCTAAATGACCCTAAAATTGAAAAGCACTACACATGAACTGTGAAAAGGATGAAAGTTGGCATGGTATCAGCATTTCACCCACATAGCATGTGCTAAAAAGTTGAGAGGGTTACGGCAAAATCTGGATGCATTTCGTGTACAAAACGGACAGTCTCTTTCGAAGTATTAGGGTTCCGGACAGAAACTCATCTATTACAAAAGGCATTTCATTTTCTTTAACTTATTTGAACTCTAGGATTTTTGTGTTTTCAAAATGCACCATTCATAGCCACATCATCAATTTTCAACCGTTTCTGACTTCATTTGTTAACTTTCATGCAGTTATTGATTTTTTTTGAGCTAAATGACCCTCAAATTGAAAAGCACTACAAATGAACTGTGAAAAGGTTGAAAGTTGGCATGGTATTAGCATTTCACCCACATAGCATGTGCTAAAAAGTTGAGACGATTATGGCAAAAGCTGGAAGCACTTCGTGTACAAAACGGACAGTCTCTTTCGAAGTATCTGGGTTTAAGACATAAACTCATCTGTTACAAAAGGCATTTCATTTTCTTGAACTTATTTGAACTCCAGGCTTTTTGTGTGTTCAAAATGCACCATTCAAAGCCACATCATCAATTTTCAACCCTTTCTGACTTCATTTGTTATTTTTCATGCAGTTATTGATTTTTTTGAGTTAAATGACCCTAAAATTGATAAGCACTACAAATGAACTGTGAAAAGGATGAAAGTTGGCATGGTATCAGCATTTCACCCACATAGCATGTGCTAAAAAGTTGAGAGGGTTACGACAAAAGTTGGATGCATTTCGTGTACAAAACGGACAGTCTCTTTCGAAGTATCAGGGTTTTGGACATAAACTCACCAGTTACAAAAGGCATTTCATTTTCTTGAACTTATTTGAACTCCAAGATTTTTGTGTGTTCAAAATGCACCATTCAAATACACATCATCAATTTTCAAACCTTTCCGACTTAATTAGTTATTTTTCATGCAGTAATTGATTTTTTTTAGCTAAATGACCCTGAATTTGAAAAGCACTACGAATCAATCCTGAAAAGGTTCAAAGTTGGCATGGTGTTATCATTTCAACCACATAGTATGTGCTAAAAAGTTGTGAGGGTTACAACAAAAGCTAGATGCTCTTCGTGTACAAAACGGACGGTCTCTTTCGAAGTATCAGGGTTCCGGACGGAAACTCATCTATTACAAAAGGCATTTCATTTTCTCGAATTTATTTGAACTCCAGGCTTTTTGTGTGTTCAAAATGCTCCATTCAAAGCCACATCATCAATTTTCAACCCTTTCTGACTTCATCAGTTTTTTTTCATGCAGTTATTGATTTTTTGAGCTAAATGACCCTGAATTTGAAAATGCACTACAAACGAACTCTGTTAAGGTTGAAAGTTGGCATGGTCTCATCATTTCACCCAGTTAGCATGGGCTAAAAAGGTGAGAGGGTTACCAAAAAAGCTGGATGCACTTCGTGTACAAAACGGACAGTCTCTTTGAAAGTATTAGGGCTTCAGACATAAACTCATCTGTTTCAAAAGGCATTTCATTTTATTCAACTTATTTGAACTCCAGGCTTTTTGTGTGTTCAAAATGCACCATTCGAAGCCACATCATCAATTTTCAACCCTTTCTGACTTCATTTGTTATTTTTCATGCAGTTATTGATTTTTTGAGCTAAATGACCCTAAAATTGAAAAGCACTAAACATGAACTATGAAAAGGATGAAAGTTGGCATGGTATCAGCATTTCACCCACATAGCATGTGCTAAAAAGTTGAGAGGGTTACGGCAAAATCTGGATGCATTTCGTGTACAAAAGGGACAGTCTCTTTCGAAGTATCAGGGTTCCGGACAGAAACTCATCTATTACAAAAGGCATTTCATTTTCTTTAACTTATTTGAACTCTAGGCTTTTTGTGTGTTCAAAATGCACCATTCATAGCCACATCATCTATTTTCAACCCTTTCTGACTTCATCTGTTATTTTTCATGCAGTTATTGATTTTTTGAGCTAAATGACCCTGAATTTGAAAAGCACTACAAATGAACTCCGTTAAGGTTGAAAGTTGGGATGGTCTCATCATTTCACCCACTTAGCATGGGCTAAAAAGGTGAGAGGGTTACGAAAAAGGCTGGATGCACTTCGTGTACAAAACGGACAGTCTCTTTGAAAGTATTAGGGCTTCAGACATAAACTCATCTGTTTCAAAAGGCATTTCCTTTTATTGAACTTATTTGAACTCCAGTATTTTTGTGTGTTCAAAATGCACCATTCAAAGCCACATTATTTATTTTCAACCCTTTCTGACTTCATTTGTTAATTTTCATGCAGTTATTGATTTTTTTAGCTAAATGACCCTCAAATTGAAAAGCACTACGAATGAACTGTGAAAAGGTTGAAAGTTGGCATGGTATTAGCATTTCAGCCACATAGCATGTGCTAAAAAGTTGAGAGGATTAAGGCAAAAGCTGGAAGCACTTCATGTACAAAACGGACAGTCTCTTTCGAAGTATGTGGGTTTCAAACATAAAGTCATCTGTTACAAAAGACATTTCATTTTCTTGAACTTATTTGAACTCCAGGCTTTTTGTTTGTTCAAAATGCACCATTCAAAGCCACATCATCAACTTTCAACCCTTTCTGACTTCATTTGTTATTTTTCATGCAGTTATTGATTTTTTGAGCTAAATGACCCTAAAATTGAAAAGCACTACAAATGAACTGTGAAAAGGATGAAAGTTGGCATGGTATCAGCATTTCACCCACATAGCATGTGATAAAAAGTTGAGAGGGTTATGACAAAAGTTGGATGCATTTCGTGTACAAAACGGACAGTCTCTTTCGAAGTATCAGGGTTTTGGACATAAACTCACCAGTTACAAAAGGCATTTCATTTTCTTGAACTTATTTGAACTCCAAGATTTTTGTGTGTTCAAAATGCACCATTCAAAGACACATCATCAATTTTCAAACCTTTCCGACTTCATTAGTTATTTTTCATGCAGTAATTGATTTTTTTAGCTAAATGACCCTAAAATTGAAAAGCACTACAAATGAACTGTGAAAAGGATGAAAGTTGGCATGGTATCAGCATTTCACCCACATAGCATGTGCTAAAAAGTTGAGAGGGTTATGACAAAAGTTGGATGCATTTCGTGTACAAAACGGATAGTCTCTTTCGAAGTATCAGGGTTTTGGACATAAACTCACCAGTTACAAAAGGCATTTCATTTTCTTGAATTTATTTGAACTCCAAGATTTTTGTGTGTTCAAAATGCACCATTCAAAGACACATCATAAATTTTCAAACCTTTCTGACTTCATTAGTTATTTTTCATGCAGTAATTGATTTTTTGAGCTAAATGACCCTAAAATTGAAAAGCACTACAAATGAACTGTGAAAAGGATGAAAGTTGGCATGGTATCATCATTTCACCCACATAGTATGTGCTAAAAAGTTGAGAGGGTTACGACAAAAGCTAGATGCACTTCGTGTACAAAACGGACAGTCTCTTTCGAAGTATCAGGGTTTCGGAAGGAAAATCATCTATTACAAAAGGCATTTCATTTTCTCGAACTTATTTGAACTCCGGGCTTTTTGTGTGTTCAAAATGCTCCATTCAAAGCCACATCATCAATTTTCAACCCTTTCTGACTTCATTTGTTATTTTTCATGCAGTTATTGATTTTTTGAGCTAAATTACCCTGAATTTGAAAAGCACTACAAATGAACTCCGTTAAGGTTGAAAGTTGGCATGGTCTCATCATTTCACCCACTTAGCATGGGCTAAAAAGGTGAGAGGGTTACGAAAAAAGCTGGATGCACTTCGTGTACAAAACGGACAGTCTCTTTGAAAGTATTAGGGCTTCAGACATAAACTCATCTGTTTCAAAAGGCATTTCATTTTATTGAACTTATTTGAACTCCAGGCTTTTTGTGTGTTCAAAATGCACCATTCAAAGCCACATCATCAATTTTTAACCCTTTCTGACTTCATTTGTTATTTTTCACGCAGTTATTGATTGTTTGAGCTAAATGACCCTAAAAATGGAAAGCACTACAAATGAACTGTGAAAAGGATGAAAGTTGGCATGGTATCAGCATTTCACCCACATAACATGTGCTAAAAAGTTGAGAGGGTTACGACAAAAGCTGGGTGCATTTCGTGTACAAAACGGACAGTCTCTTTCGAAATATCAGGGTTTCGGACATAAACTCATCTATTACAAAAGGCATTTCTTTTTCTTGAACTTATTTAAACTCCAGGCTTTTTGCTTGTTCAAAATGCACCATTCAAAGCCACATCATCTATTTTCAACCCTTTCTGACTTCATTTGTTTTTTTCATGCAGTTATTTATTTATTTTGAGCTAAATGAACCTGAAATTGAAAAGCACCACAAATGAACTGTGAAAAGGTTGAAAGTTGGCATGGTATCAGCATTTCACCCACATAGCATGTGCTAAAAATTTGAGAGAGTTACAGCAAAAGCTGGATGCACTTCGTGTACAAAAGGGACAGTCTCTTTCGAAGTATCAGGGTTTCGGACATAAACTCATTTGTTACAAAAGGCATTTCATTTTCTTGAACCAATTTGAACTCTAGGCTTTTTGTGTGTTCAAAATGCACCATTCATAGCCATATCATCAATTTTCAACCCTTTCTGACTTCATTTGTTATTTTTCAAGCAGCTATTGATTTTTTGAGCTAAATGTACCTGAATTTGAAAAGCACTACAAATGAACTCCGTTAAGGTTGAAAGTTGGCATGGTCTCATCATTTCACCCACTTAGCATGGGCTAAAAAGGTGAGAGGGTTATGAAAAAAGGTGGATGCACTTCATGTACAAAACGGACAGTCTCTTCGAAAGTATTAGGGCTTCAGACATAAACTCATCTATTACAAAAGGCGTTTCATTTTATTGAACTTATTTGAACTCTAGTATTTTTGTGTGTTCAAAATGCACCATTCAAAGCCACATTATTTATTTTCAACCCTTTCTGACTTCATTTGTTAACTTTCATGCAGTTATTGATTTTTTGAGCTAAATGACCTTAAAAATGAAAAGCACTACAAATGAACTGTGAAAAGGATGAAAGTTGGCATGGTATCAGCATTTCACCCACATAGCATGTGCTAAAAAGTTGAGAAGGTTATGACAAAAGTTGGATGCATTTCGTGTACAAAACGGATAGTCTCTTTCGAAGTATCAGGGTTTTGGACATAAACTCACCAGTTACAAAAGGCATTTCATTTTCTTGAATTTATTTGAACTCCAAGATTTTTGTGTGTTCAAAATGCACCATTCAAAGACACATCATAAATTTTCAAACCTTTCTGACTTCATTAGTTATTTTTCATGCAGTAATTGATTTTTTGAACTAAATGACCCTAAAATTGAAAAGCACTACAAATGAACTGTGAAAAGGATGAAAGTTGGCATGGTATCATCATTTCACCCACATAGTATGTGCTAAAAAGTTGAGAGGGTTACGACAAAAGCTAGATGCACTTCGTGTACAAAACGGACAGTCTCTTTCGAAGTATCAGGGTTTCGGAAGGAAAATCATCTATTACAAAAGGCATTTCATTTTCTCGAACTTATTTGAACTCCGGGCTTTTTGTGTGTTCAAAATGCTCCATTCAAAGCCACATCATCAATTTTCAACCCTTTCTGACTTCATTTGTTATTTTTCATGCAGTTATTGATTTTTTGAGCTAAATTACCCTGAGTTTGAAAAGCACTACAAATGAACTCCGTTAAGGTTGAAAGTTGGCATGGTCTCATCATTTCACCCACTTAGCATGGGCTAAAAAGGTGAGAGGGTTACGAAAAAAGCTGGATGCACTTCGTGTACAAAACGGACAGTCTCTTTGAAAGTATTAGGGCTTCAGACATAAACTCATCTGTTTCAAAAGGCATTTCATTTTATTGAACTTATTTGAACTCCAGGCTTTTTGTGTGTTCAAAATGCACCATTCAAAGCCACATCATCAATTTTTAACCCTTTCTGACTTCATTTGTTATTTTTCACGCAGTTATTGATTGTTTGAGCTAAATGACCCTAAAAATGGAAAGCACTACAAATGAACTGTGAAAAGGATGAAAGTTGGCATGGTATCAGCATTTCACCCACATAACATGTGCTAAAAAGTTGAGAGGGTTACGACAAAAGCTGGGTGCATTTCGTGTACAAAACGGACAGTCTCTTTCGAAATATCAGGGTTTCGGACATAAACTCATCTATTACAAAAGGCATTTCTTTTTCTTGAACTTATTTAAACTCCAGGCTTTTTGCTTGTTCAAAATGCACCATTCAAAGCCACATCATCTATTTTCAACCCTTTCTGACTTCATTTGTTTTTTTCATGCAGTTATTTATTTATTTTGAGCTAAATGAACCTGAAATTGAAAAGCACCACAAATGAACTGTGAAAAGGTTGAAAGTTGGCATGGTATCAGCATTTCACCCACATAGCATGTGCTAAAAATTTGAGAGAGTTACAGCAAAAGCTGGATGCACTTCGTGTACAAAAGGGACAGTCTCTTTCGAAGTATCAGGGTTTCGGACATAAACTCATTTGTTACAAAAGGCATTTCATTTTCTTGAACCAATTTGAACTCTAGGCTTTTTGTGTGTTCAAAATGCACCATTCATAGCCATATCATCAATTTTCAACCCTTTCTGACTTCATTTGTTATTTTTCAAGCAGCTATTGATTTTTTGAGCTAAATGTACCTGAATTTGAAAAGCACTACAAATGAACTCCGTTAAGGTTGAAAGTTGGCATGGTCTCATCATTTCACCCACTTAGCATGGGCTAAAAAGGTGAGAGGGTTATGAAAAAAGGTGGATGCACTTCATGTACAAAACGGACAGTCTCTTCGAAAGTATTAGGGCTTCACACATAAACTCATCTATTACAAAAGGCGTTTCATTTTATTGAACTTATTTGAACTCTAGGCTTTTTGTGTGTTCAAAATGCACCATTCAAAGCCACATTATTTATTTTCAACCCTTTCCGACTTCATTTGTTAATTTTCATGCAGTTATTGATTTTTTTAGCTAAATGACCCTGAATTTGAAAAGCACTACAAATGAATCCTGAAAAGGTTCAAAGTTGGCATGGTATCATCATTTCACCCACATAGTATGTGCTAAAAAGTTGAGAGGGTTACGACAAAAGCTGGATGCACTTCGTGTACAAAACGGACGGTCTCTTTGGAAGTAGCACGGTTTCGGACGGAAACTCATCTATTACAAAAGGCAGTTCATTTTCTCGAACTTATTTGAACTCCAGGCTTTTTGTGTGTTCAAAATGCTCCATTCAAAGCCACATCATCAATTTTCAACCCTTTGTGACTTCATTTGTTATTTTTCATGCTATTATTGATTTTTTTGAGCTAAATGACCTTGACATTGAAAAGCACTACAAATAAACTCTGAAAAGGTTGAAAGTTGGCATGGTATCATCATTTCACCCACATAGGATGTGCTAAATGTTGAGAGGGTTACGACAAAAGCTGGATGCACTTCGTGTACAAAACGGGCCGTCTCCTTCGAAGTATCAGGGTTTCGGACATAAACTCATCTATTACAAAAGACATTTCTTTTTCTTGAACTTATTTGAACTCCAGGATTTTTGCTTGTTCAAAATGCACCATTCAAAGCCACATCATCAATTTTCAACCCTTTCTGACTTCGTTTGTTATTTTTCATGCCGTTATTTATTTATTTTGAGCTAAATGACCCTAAAATTGAAAAGCACTACAAATGAACTGTGAAAAGGTTGAAAGTTGGCATGGTATCCGCATTTCACCCACATAGCATGTGCTAAAAAGTTGAGAGGGTTACGGCAAAATCTGGATGCATTTCGTGTACAAAAGGGACAGTCTCTTTCGAAGTATTAGGGTTCCGGACAGAAACTCATCTATTACAAAAGGCATTTCCTTTTCTTTAACTTATTTGAACTCTAGGCTTTTTGTGTGTTCAAAATGCACCATTCATAGCCACATCATCAATTTTCAACCCTTTCTGACTTCATCTGTTATTTTTCATGCAGTTATTGATTTTTTGAGCTAAATGACCATGAATTTGAAAAGCACTACAAATGAACTCCGTTAAGGTTGACAGTTGGCATGGTCTCATTATTTCACCCACTTAGCATGGGCTAAAAAGGTGAGAGGGTTACGAAAAAAGCTGGATGCACTTCGTGTACAAAACGGACAGTCTCTTTCAAAGTATTAGGGCTTCAGACATAAACTCATCTGTTTCAAAAGGCATTTCATTTTATTGAACTTATTTGAACTCTAGTATTTTTGTGTTTTCAAAATGCACCATTCAAAGCAACATTATTTATTTTCAACCCTTTCTGACTTCATTTGTTAACTTTCATGCAGTTATTGATTTTTTGAGCTAAATGACCTTAAAATTGAAAAGCACTACAAATGAACTGTGAAAAGGATGAAAGTTGGCATGGTATCAGCATTTCACCCACATAGCATGTGCTAAAAAGTTGAGAAGGTTATGACAAAATCTGGATGCATTTCGTGTACAAAAGGGACAGTCTCTTTCGAAGTATCAGGGTTCCGGACAGAAACTCATCTTTTACAAAAGGCATTTCATTTTCTTTAACTTATTTGAAGTCTAGGCTTTTTGTGTGTTCAAAATGCACCATTCATAGCCACATCATCAATTTTCAACCCTTTCTGACTTCATCTTTTATTTTTCATGCAGTTATTGATTTTTTGAGCTAAATGACCCTGAATTTGAAAAGCACTACAAATGAACCCCGTTAAGGTTGAAAGTTGGCATGGTCTCATCATTTCACCCACTTAGCATGGGCTAAAAAGGTGAGAGGGTTACGAAAAAAGATGGATGCACTTCGTGTACAAAACGGACAGTCTCTTTGAAAGTATTAGGGCTTCAGACATAAACTCATCTGTTTCAAAAGCATTTCATTTTATTGAACTTATTTGAACTCCAGGATTTTTGTGTGTTCAAAATGCACCATTGAAAGCCACATTATTTATTTTCAACCCTTTCTGACTTCATTTGTTAACTTTCATGCAAATATTGATTTTTTGAGCTAAATGACCCTCAAATTGAAAAGCACCACAAATGAACTGTGAAAAGGTTGAAAGTTGGCATGGTATTAGCATTTCACCCACATAGCATGTGCTAAAAAGTTGAGACGGTTATGGCAAAAGCTGGAAGCACTTCGTGTACAAAACGGACAGTCTCTTTCGAAGTATCTGGGTTTAAGACATAAACTCATCTGTTACAAAAGGCATTTCATTTTCTTGAACTTATTTGAACTCCAGGCATTTTGTGTGTTCAAAATGCACCATTCCATGCCACATCATCAATTTTCAACCCTTTCTGACTTCATTTGTTATTTTTCATGCAGTTATTGATTTTTTGAGTTAAATGACCCTAAATTTGAAAAGCACTACAAATGAACTCCGTTAAGGTTGAAAGTTGGCATGGTCTCATCATTTCACCCACTTAGCACGGGCTAAAAAGGTGAGAGGGTTACGAAAAAAGCTGGATGCACTTCGTGTACAAAACGGACAGTCTCTTTGAAAGTATTAGGGCTTCAGACATAAACTCATCTGTTTCAAAAGGCATTTCATTTTATTGAACTTATTTGAACTCCAGGCTTTTTGTGTGTTCAAAATGCACCATTCAAAGCCACATCATCAATTTTTAACCCTTTCTGACTTCATTTGTTATTTTTCACGCAGTTATTGATTGTTTGAGCTAAATGACCCTAAAAATGGAAAGCACTACAAATGAACTGTGAAAAGGATGAAAGTTATCATGGTATCAGCATTTCACCCACATAGCATGTGCTAAAAAGTTGAGAGGGTTACGACAAAAGTTGGGTGCATTTCGTGTACAAAACGGATAGTCTCTTTCGAAGTATCAGGGTTTCGGACATAAACTCATCTATTACAAAAGGCATTTCTTTTTCTTGAACTTATTTAAACTCCAGGCTTTTTGCTTGTTCAAAATGCACCATTCAAAGCCACATCATCTATTTTCAACCCTTTCTGACTTCATTTGTTTTTTTTCATGCAGTTATTTATTTATTTTGAGCTAAATGAACCTGAAATTGAAAAGCACCACAAATGAACTGTGAAAAGGTT
Source organism: Hordeum marinum (assembly GCA_022496015.1). Classification (NCBI taxonomy): domain Eukaryota; kingdom Viridiplantae; phylum Streptophyta; class Magnoliopsida; order Poales; family Poaceae; genus Hordeum; species Hordeum marinum. Next base: position 592,311 of record JAAAWK010000910.1, read on the forward strand.
GAAAGTTGGCATGGTATCAGCATTTCACCCACATAGCATGTGCTAAAAATTTGAGAGAGTTACGGCAAAAGCTGGATGCACTTCGTGTACAAAAGGGACAGTCTCTTTCGAAGTATCAGGGTTTCGGACATAAACTCATTTGTTACAAAAGGCATTTCATTTTCTTGAACCAATTTGAACTCTAGGCTTTTTGTGTGTTCAAAATGCACCATTCATAGCCACATCATCAATTTTCAACCCTTTCTGACTTCATTTGTTATTTTTCAAGCAGCTATTGATTTTTTGAGCTAAATGTACCTGAATTTGAAAAGCACTACAAATGAACTCCGTTAAGGTTGAAAGTTGGCATGGTCTCATCATTTCACCCACTTAGCATGGGCTAAAAAGGTGAGAGGGTTATGAAAAAAGGTGGATGCACTTCATGTACAAAACGGACAGTCTCTTCGAAAGTATTAGGCCTTCAGACATAAACTCATCTATTACAAAAGGCGTTTCATTTTATTGAACTTATTTGAACTCTAGGCTTTTTGTGTGTTCAAAATGCACCATTCAAAGCCACATTATTTATTTTCAACCCTTTCTGACTTCATTTGTTAATTTTCATGCAGTTATTGATTTTTTTAGCTAAACGACCCTGAATTTGAAAAGCACTACAAATGAATCCTGAAAAGGTTCAAAGTTGGCATGGTATCATCATTTCACCCACATAGTATGTGCTAAAAAGTTGAGAGGGTTACGACAAAAGCTGGATGCACTTCGTGTACAAAACGGACGGTCTCTTTGGAAGTAGCACGGTTTCGGACGGAAACTCATCTATTACAAAAGGCAGTTCATTTTCTCGAACTTATTTGAACTCCAGGCTTTTTGTGTGTTCAAAATGCTCCATTCAAAGCCACATCATCAATTTTCAACCCTTTGTGACTTCATTTGTTATTTTTCATGCTATTATTGATTTTTTTGAGCTAAATGACCTTGAAATTGAAAAGCACTACAAATAAACTCTCAAAAGGTTGAAAGTTGGCATGGTATCATCATTTCACCTACATAGGATGTGCTAAATGTTGAGAGGGTTACGACAAAAGATGGATGCACTTCGTGTACAAAACGGGTCGTCTCCTTCGAAGTATGAGGGTTTCGGACATAAGCTCATCTATTACAAAAGACATTTCTATTTCTTGAACTTATTTGAACTCCAGGCTTTTTGCTTGTTCAAAATGCACCGTTCAAAGCCACATCATCAATTTTCAACCCTTTCTGACTTCGTTTGTTATTTTTCATGCCGTTATTTATTTATTTTGAGCTAAATGACCCTAAAATTGAAAAGCACTACAAATGAACTGTGAAAAGGTTGAAAGTTGGCATTGTATCTGCATTTCACCCACATAGCATGTGCTAAAAAGTTGAGAGAGTTACGGCGAAAGCTGGATGCACTTCGTGTACAAAACGGACAATCTCTTTCGAAGTATCAGGGTTTCGGACATAAACTCATCTATTACAAAAGACATTTCATTTTCTTGAACTTATCTCAACTCCAGGATTTTTGTGTTTTCTACATGCACCATTCAAAGCCACATCATCAATTTTCAACCCTTTCTGACTTCATTTGTTATTTTTCATGCACTTATTGATTGTTTTTGAGCTAAATGACCCTGAAATTGAAAATCACTACTAATGAACTGTGAAAAGGATGAAAGTTGGCATGGTATCCGCATTTCACCCACATAGCATGTGCTAAAAAGTTGAGAGGGTTACGGCAAAATCTGGATGCATTTCGTGTACAAAAGGGATAGTCTCTTTCGAAGTATTAGGGTTCAGGACAGAAACTCATCTATTACAAAAGGCATTTCCTTTTCTTTAACTTATTTGAACTCTAGGATTTTTGTGTGTTCAAAATGCACCATTCATAGCCACATCATCAATTTTCAACCCTTTCTGACTTCATCTGTTATTTTTCATGCAGTTATTGATTTTTTGAGCTAAATGACCATGAATTTGAAAAGCACTACAAATGAACTCCGTTAAGGTTGAAAGTTGGCATGGTCTCATTATTTCACCCACTTAGCATGGGCTAAAAAGGTGAGAGGGTTACGAAAAAAGATGGATGCACTTCGTGTACAAAACGGACAGTCTCTTTGAAAGTATTAGGGCTTCAGACATAAACTCATCTGTTTCAAAAGGCATTTCATTTTATTGAACTTATTTGAACTCTAGTATTTTTGTGTGTTCAAAATGCACCATTCAAAGCCACATTATTTATTTTCAACCCTTTCTGACTTCATTTGTTAACTTTCATGCAGTTATTGATTTTTTGAGCTAAATGACCTTAAAAATGAAAAGCACTACAAATGAACTGTGAAAAGGATGAAAGTTGGCATGGTATCAGCATTTCACCCACATAGCATGTGCTAAAAAGTTGAGAAGGTTATGACAAAAGTTGGATGCATTTCGTGTACAAAACGGACAGTCTCTTTCGAAGTATCAGGGTTTTGGACATAAACTCACAAATTACAAAAGGCATTTCATTTTCTTGAACTTATTTGAACTCCAAGATTTTTGTGTGTTCAAAATGCACCATTCAAAGAAACATCATCGATTTTCAAACCTTTCCGACTTCATTAGTTATTTTTCATACAGTAATTGATTTTTTTAGCTAAATGACCCAAAAATTGAAAAGCACTACAAATGAACTGTGAAAAGGATGAAAGTTGGCATGGTATCAGCATTTCACCCACATAGCATGTGCTAAAAAGTTGAGAGGGTTATGACAAAAGTTGGATGCATTTCGTGTACAAAACGGACAGTCTCTTTCGAAGTATCAGGGTTTTGGACATAAACTCACCAGTTACAAAAGGCATTTCATTTTCTTGAACTTATTTGAACTCCAAGATTTTTGTGTGTTCAAAATGCACCATTCAAAGAAACATCATCAATTTTCAAACCTTTCCGACTTCATTAGTTATTTTTCATGTAGTAATTGATTTTTTGAGCTAAATGACCCTAAAATTGAAAAGCACTACAAATGAATTGTGGGAAGGATGAAAGTTGGCATGGTATCATCATTTCACCCACATAGTATGTGCTAAAAAGTTGAGAGGGTTACAACAAAAGCTAGATGCACTTCGTGTACAAAACGGACGGTCTCTTTCGAAGTATCAGGGTTTCGGACGGAAACTCATCTATTACAAAAGGCATTTCATTTTCTCGAACTTATTTGAACTGCAGGCTTTTTGTGTGTTCAAAATGCTCCATTCAAAGCCCATCATCAATTTTCAATCCTTTCTGACTTCATCTGTTATTTTTCATGCAGTTATTGATTTTTTGAGCTAAATGACCCTGAATTTGAAAAGCACTACAAATGAACTCCGTTAAGGTTGAAAGTTGGCATGGGCTCATCATTTCACCCACTTAGCATGGGCTAAAAAGGTGAGAGGGTTACGAAAAAAGCTGGATGCACTTCGTGTACAAAACGGACAGTCTCTTTGAAAGTATTAGGGCTTCAGACATAAACTCATCTGTTTCAAAAGGCATTTCATTTTATTGAACTTATTTGAACTCTAGTATTTTTGTGTTTTCAAAATGCACCATTCAAAGCCACATTATTTATTTTCAACCCTTTCTGACTTCATTTGTTAACTTTCATGCAGTTATTGATTTTTTGAGCTAAATGACCTTAAAATTGAAAAACACTACAAATGAACTGTGAAAAGGATGAAAGTTGGCATGGTATCAGCATTTCACCCACATAGCATGTGCTAAAAAGTTGAGAAGGTTATGACAAAATCTGGATGCATTTCGTGTACAAAAGGGACAGTCTCTTTCGAAGTATCAGGGTTCCGGACAGAAACTCATCTATTACAAAAGGCATTTCATTTTCTTTAACTTATTTGAAGTCTAGGCTTTTTGTGTGTTCAAAATGCACCATTCATATCCACATCATCAATTTTCAACCCTTTCTGACTTCATCTTTTATTTTTCATGCAGTTATTGATTTTTTGAGCTAAATGACCCTGAATTTGAAAAGCACTACAAATGAACCCCGTTAAGGTTGAAAGTTGGCATGGTCTCATCATTTCACCCACTTAGCATGGGCTAAAAAGGTGAGAGGGTTACGAAAAAAGCTGGATGCACTTCGTGTACAAAACGGACAGTCTCTTTGAAAGTATTAGGGCTTCACACATAAACTCATCTGTTTCAAAAGCATTTCATTTTATTGAACTTATTTGAACTCCAGGATTTTTGTGTGTTCAAAATGCACCATTGAAAGCCACATTATTTATTTTCAACCCTTTCTGACTTCATTTGTTAACTTTCATGCAAATATTGATTTTTTGAGCTAAATGACCCTCAAATTGAAAAGCACCACAAATGAACTGTGAAAAGGTTGAAAGTTGGCATGGTATTAGCATTTCACCCACATAGCATGTGCTAAAAAGTTGAGACGGTTATGGCAAAAGCTGGAAGCACTTCGTGTACAAAACGGACAGTCTCTTTCGAAGTATCTGGGTTTAAGACATAAACTCATCTGTTACAAAAGGCATTTCATTTTCTTGAACTTATTTGAACTCCAGGCATTTTGTGTGTTCAAAATGCACCATTCCATGCCACATCATCAATTTTCAACCCTTTCTGACTTCATTTGTTATTTTTCATGCAGTTATTGATTTTTTGAGTTAAATGACCCTAAATTTGAAAAGCACTACAAATGAACTCCGTTAAGGTTGAAAGTTGGCATGGTCTCATCATTTCACCCACTTAGCATGGGCTAAAAAGGTGAGAGGGTTACGAAAAAAGCTAGATGCACTTCGTGTACAAAACGGACAGTCTCTTTGAAAGTATTAGGGCTTCAGACATAAACTCATCTGTTTCAAAAGGCATTTCATTTTATTGAACTTATTTGAACTCCAGGCTTTTTGTGTGTTCCAAATGCACCATTCAAAGCCACATCATCAATTTTTAACCCTTTCTGACTTCATTTGTTATTTTTCACGCAGTTATTGATTGTTTGAGCTAAATGACCCTAAAAATGGAAAGCACTACAAATGAACTGTGAAAAGGATGAAAGTTATCATGGTATCAGCATTTCACCCACATAGCATGTGCTAAAAAGTTGAGAGGGTTACGACAAAAGTTGGGTGCATTTCGTGTACAAAACGGACAGTCTCTTTCGAAGTATCAGGGTTTCGGACATAAACTCATCTATTACAAAAGGCATTTCTTTTTCTTGAACTTATTTAAACTCCAGGCTTTTTGCTTGTTCAAAATGCACCATTCAAAGCCACATCATCTATTTTCAACCCTTTCTGACTTCATTTGTTTTTTTCATGCAGTTATTTATTTATTTTGAGCTAAATGAACCTGAAATTGAAAAGCACCACAAATGAACTGTGAAAAGGTTGAAAGTTGGCATGGTATCAGCATTTCACCCACATAGCATGTGCTAAAAATTTGAGAGAGTTACGGCAAAAGCTGGATGCACTTCGTGTACAAAAGGGACAGTCTCTTTCGAAGTATCAGGGTTTCGGACATAAACTCATTTGTTACAAAAGGCATTTCATTTTCTTGAACCAATTTGACCTCTAGGCTTTTTGTGTGTTCAAAATGCACCATTCATAGCCACATCATCAATTTTCAACCCTTTCTGACTTCATTTGTTATTTTTCAAGCAGCTATTGATTTTTTGAGCTAAATGTACCTGAATTTGAAAAGCACTACAAATGAACTCCGTTAAGGTTGAAAGTTGGCATGGTCTCATCATTTCACCCACCTAGCATGGGCTAAAAAGGTGAGAGGGTTATGAAAAAAGGTGGATGCACTTCATGTACAAAACGGACAGTCTCTTCGAAAGTATTAGGGCTTCAGACATAAACTCATCTATTACAAAAGGCGTTTCATTTTATTGAACTTATTTGAACTCTAGGCTTTTTGTGTGTTCAAAATGCACCATTCAAAGCCACATTATTTATTTTCAACCCTTTCTGACTTCATTTGTTAATTTTCATGCAGTTATTGATTTTTTTAGCTAAACGACCCTGAATTTGAAAAGCACTACAAATGAATCCTGAAAAGGTTCAAAGTTGGCATGGTATCATCATTTCACCCACATAGTATGTGCTAAAAAGTTGAGAGGGTTACGACAAAAGCTGGATGCACTTCGTGTACAAAACGGACGGTCTCTTTGGAAGTAGCACGGTTTCGGACGGAAACTCATCTATTACAAAAGGCAGTTCATTTTCTCGAACTTATTTGAACTCCAGGCTTTTTGTGTGTTCAAAATGCTCCATTCAAAGCCACATCATCAATTTTCAACCCTTTGTGACTTCATTTGTTATTTTTCATGCTATTATTGATTTTTTTGAGCTAAATGACCTTGAAATTGAAAAGCACTACAAATAAACTCTCAAAAGGTTGAAAGTTGGCATGGTATCATCATTTCACCTACATAGGATGTGCTAAATGTTGAGAGGGTTACGACAAAAGATGGATGCACTTCGTGTACAAAACGGGTCGTCTCCTTCGAAGTATGAGGGTTTCGGACATAAACTCATCTATTACAAAAGACATTTCTATTTCTTGAACTTATTTGAACTCCAGGCTTTTTGCTTGTTCAAAATGCACCGTTCAAAGCCACATCATCAATTTTCAACCCTTTCTGACTTCGTTTGTTATTTTTCATGCCGTTATTTATTTATTTTGAGCTAAATGACCCTAAAATTGAAAAGCACTACAAATGAACTGTGAAAAGGTTGAAAGTTGGCATTGTATCTGCATTTCACCCACATAGCATGTGCTAAAAAGTTGAGAGAGTTACGGCGAAAGCTGGATGCACTTCGTGTACAAAACGGACAATCTCTTTCGAAGTATCAGGGTTTCGGACATAAACTCATCTATTACAAAAGACATTTCATTTTCTTGAACTTATTTCAACTCCAGGATTTTTGTGTTTTCTACATGCACCATTCAAAGCCACATCATCAATTTTCAACCCTTTCTGACTTCATTTGTTATTTTTCATGCACTTATTGATTGTTTTTGAGCTAAATGACCCTGAAATTGAAAATCACTACTAATGAACTGTGAAAAGGATGAAAGTTGGCATGGTATCCGCATTTCACCCACATAGCATGTGCTAAAAAGTTGAGAGGGTTACGGCAAAATCTGGATGCATTTCGTGTACAAAAGGGATAGTCTCTTTCGAAGTATTAGGGTTCAGGACAGAAACTCATCTATTACAAAAGGCATTTCCTTTTCTTTAACTTATTTGAACTCTAGGATTTTTGTGTGTTCAAAATGCACCATTCATAGCCACATCATCAATTTTCAACCCTTTCTGACTTCATCTGTTATTTTTCATGCAGTTATTGATTTTTTGAGCTAAATGACCATGAATTTGAAAAGCACTACAAATGAACTCCGTTAAGGTTGAAAGTTGGCATGGTCTCATTATTTCACCCACTTAGCATGGGCTAAAAAGGTGAGAGGGTTACGAAAAAAGATGGATGCACTTCGTGTACAAAACGGACAGTCTCTTTGAAAGTATTAGGGCTTCAGACATAAACTCATCTGTTTCAAAAGGCATTTCATTTTATTGAACTTATTTGAACTCTAGTATTTTTGTGTGTTCAAAATGCACCATTCAAAGCCACATTATTTATTTTCAACCCTTTCTGACTTCATTTGTTAACTTTCATGCAGTTATTGATTTTTTGAGCTAAATGACCTTAAAAATGAAAAGCACTACAAATGAACTGTGAAAAGGATGAAAGTTGGCATGGTATCAGCATTTCACCCACATAGCATGTGCTAAAAAGTTGAGAAGGTTATGACAAAAGTTGGATGCATTTCGTGTACAAAACGGACAGTCTCTTTCGAAGTATCAGGGTTTTGGACATAAACTCACAAATTACAAAAGGCATTTCATTTTCTTGAACTTATTTGAACTCCAAGATTTTTGTGTGTTCAAAATGCACCATTCAAAGAAACATCATCGATTTTCAAACCTTTCCGACTTCATTAGTTATTTTTCATACAGTAATTGATTTTTTTAGCTAAATGACCCAAAAATTGAAAAGCACTACAAATGAACTGTGAAAAGGATGAAAGTTGGCATGGTATCAGCATTTCACCCACATAGCATGTGCTAAAAAGTTGAGAGGGTTATGACAAAAGTTGGATGCATTTCGTGTACAAAACGGACAGTCTCTTTCGAAGTATCAGGGTTTTGGACATAAACTCACCAGTTACAAAAGGCATTTCATTTTCTTGAACTTATTTGAACTCCAAGATTTTTGTGTGTTCAAAATGCACCATTCAAAGAAACATCATCAATTTTCAAACCTTTCCGACTTCATTAGTTATTTTTCATGTAGTAATTGATTTTTTGAGCTAAATGACTCTAAAATTGAAAAGCACTACAAATGAATTGTGGGAAGGATGAAAGTTGGCATGGTATCATCATTTCACCCACATAGTATGTGCTAAAAAGTTGAGAGGGTTACAACAAAAGCTAGATGCACTTCGTGTACAAAACGGACGGTCTCTTTCGAAGTATCAGGGTTTCGGACGGAAACTCATCTATTACAAAAGGCATTTCATTTTCTCGAACTTATTTGAACTGCAGGCTTTTTGTGTGTTCAAAATGCTCCATTCAAAGCCCATCATCAATTTTCAATCCTTTCTGACTTCATCTGTTATTTTTCATGCAGTTATTGATTTTTTGAGCTAAATGACCCTGAATTTGAAAAGCACTACAAATGAACTCCGTTAAGGTTGAAAGTTGGCATGGGCTCATCATTTCACCCACTTAGCATGGGCTAAAAAGGTGAGAGGGTTACGAAAAAAGCTGGATGCACTTCGTGTACAAAACGGACAGTCTCTTTGAAAGTATTAGGGCTTCAGACATAAACTCATCTGTTTCAAAAGGCATTTCATTTTATTGAACTTAGTTGAACTCCAGGCTTTTTGTGTGTTCAAAATGCACCATTCAAAGCCACATCATCAATTTTCAACCCTTTCTGACTTCATTTGTTATTTTTCATGCAGTTATTGATTTTTTGAGCTAAATGACCCTAAAAATGGAAAGCACTACAAATGAACTGTGAAAAGGATGAAAGTTGGCATGGTATCAGCATTTCACCCACATAGCATGTGCTAAAAAGTTGAGAGGGTTACGACAAAAGTTGGATGCATTTCGTGTACAAAACGGACAATCTCTTTCGAAGTATCAGGGTTTCGGACATAAACTCATCTATTACAAAAGGCATTTCTTTTTCTTGAACTTATTTAAACTCCAGGCTTTTTGGTTGTTCAAAATGCACCATTCAAAGCCACATCATCTATTTTCAACCCTTTTTGACTTCATTTGTTATTTTTCATGCAGTTATTTATTTATTTTGAGCTAAATGACCCTGAAATTGAAAAGCACCACAAATGAACTGTGAAAAGGTTGAAAGTTGGCTTGGTATCAGCATTTCACCCACATAGCATGTGCTAAAAAGTTGAGAGAGTTACGGCAAAACCTGGATGCACTTCGTGTACAAAAGGGACAGTCTCTTTCGAAGTATCAGGGTTTCGGACATAAACTCATTTGTTACAAAAGGCATTTCATTTTCTTGAACCTATTTGAAACTCTAGGCTTTTTGTGTGTTCAAAATGCACCATTCATAGCCACATCATCAATTTTCAACCCTTTCTGACTTCATTTGTTATTTTTCAAGCAGTTATTGATTTTTTGAGCTAAATGTACCTGAATTTGAAAAGCACTACAAATGAACTCCGTTAAGGTTGAAAGTTGGCATGGTCTCATCATTTCACCCACTTAGCATGGGCTAAAAAGGTGAGAGGGTTACGAAAAAAGGTGGATGCACTTCATGTACAAAACGGACAGTCTCTTCGAAAGTATTAGGGCTTCAGACATAAAATCATCTATTACAAAAGGCGTTTCATTTTATTGAACTTACTTTAACTCTAGGCTTTTTGTGTGTTCAAAATGCACCATTCAAAGCCACATTATTTATTTTCAACCCTTTCTGACTTCATTTGTTAATTTTCATGCAGTTATTGATTTTTTTAGCTAAATGACCCTGAATTTGAAAAGCACTACAAATGAATCCTGAAAAGGTTCAAAGTTGGCATGGTCTCATCATTTCACCCACATAGTATGTGCTAAAAAGTTGAGAGGGTTACGACAAAAGCTGGATGCACTTCGTGTACAAAACGGACGGTCTGTTTCGAAGTAGCACGGTTTCGGACGGAAACTCATCTATTACAAAAGGCAGTTCATTTTCTGAACTTATTTGAACTCCAGGCTTTTTGTGTGTTAGAAATGCTCCATTCAAAGCCACATCATCAATTTTCAACCCTTTGTGACTTCATTTGTTATTTTTCATGCTGTTATTGATTTTTTTGAGCTAAATGACCTCGAAATTGAAAAGCACTACAAATAAACTCTGAAAAGGTTGAAAGTTGGCATGGTATCAGCATTTCACCCACATAGCATGTGCTAAAAAGTTGAGAAGGTTATGACAAAACTTGGATGCATTTCGTGTACAAAACGGACAGTCTCTTTCGAAGTATCAGGGTTTCGGAAGGAAAATCATCTATTACAAAAGGCATTTCATTTCCTTTTCTTTAACTTATTTGAACTCTAGGATTTTTGTGTGTTCAAAATGCACCATTCATAGCCACATCATCAATTTTCAACCCTTTCTGACTTCATCTGTTATTTTTCATGCAGTTATTGATTTTTTGAGCTAAATGACCATGAATTTGAAAAGCACTACAAATGAACTCCGTTATGGTTGAAAGTTTGCATGGTCTCATTATTTCACCCACTTAGCATGGGCTAAAAAGGTGAGAGGGTTACGAAAAAAGGTGGATGCACTTCGTGTACAAAACGGACAGTCTCTTTGAAAGTATTAGGGCTTCAGACATAAACTCATCTGTTTCAAAAGGCATTTCATTTTATTGAACTTATTTGAACTCTAGTATTTTTGTGTGTTCAAAATGCACCATTCAAAGCCACATTATTTATTTTCAACCCTTTCTGACTTCATTTGTTAACTTTCATGCAGTTATTGATTTTTTGAGCTAAATGACCTTAAAAATGAAAAGCACTACAAATGAACTGTGAAAAGGATGAAAGTTGGCATGGTATCAGCATTTCACCCACATAGCATGTGCTAAAAAGTTGAGAAGGTTATGACAAAAGTTGGATGCATTTCGTGTACAAAACGGACAGTCTCTTTCGAAGTATCAGGGTTTTGGACATAAACTCACCAATTACAAAAGGCATTTCGTTTTCTTGAACTTATTTGAACTCCAAGATTTTTGTGTGTTCAAAATGCACCATTCAAAGAAACATCATCAATTTTCAAACCTTTCCGACTTCATTAGTTATTTTTCATACAGTAATTGATTTTTTTAGCTAAATGACCCAAAAATTGAAAAGCACTACAAATGAACTGTGAAAAGGATGAAAGTTGGCATGGTATCAGCATTTCACCCACATAGCATGTGCTAAAAAGTTGAGAGGGTTATGACAAAAGTTGGATGCATTTCGTGTACAAAACGGACAGTCTCTTTCGAAGTATCAGGGTTTTGGACATAAACTCACCAGTTACAAAAGGCATTTCATTTTCTTGAACTTATTTGAACTCCAAGATTTTTGTGTGTTCAAAATGCACCATTCAAAGAAATATCATCAATTTTCAAACCTTTCCGACTTCATTAGTTATTTTTCATGTAGTAATTGATTTTTTGAGCTAAATGACCCTAAAATTGAAAAGCACTACAAATGAACTGTGGGAAGGATGAAAGTTGGCATGGTATCATCATTTCACCCACATAGTATGTGCTAAAAAGTTGAGAGGGTTACAACAAAAGCTAGATGCACTTCGTGTACAAAACGGACGGTATCTTTCGAAGTATCAGGGTTTCGGACGGAAACTCATCTATTACAAAAGGCATTTCATTTTCTCGAACTTATTTGAACTGCAGGCTTTTTGTGTGTTCAAAATGCTCCATTCAAAGCCCATCATCAATTTTCAATCCTTTCTGACTTCATCTGTTATTTTTCATGCAGTTATTGATTTTTTGAGCTAAATGACCCTGAATTTGAAAAGCACTACAAATGAACTCCGTTAAGGTTGAAAGTTGGCATGGGCTCATCATTTCACCCACTTAGCATGGGCTAAAAAGGTGAGAGGGTTACGAAAAAAGCTGGATGCACTTCGTGTACAAAACGGACAGTCTCTTTGAAAGTATTAGGGCTTCAGACATAAACTCATCTGTTTCAAAAGGCATTTCATTTTATTGAACTTAGTTGAACTCCAGGCTTTTTGTGTGTTCAAAATGCACCATTCAAAGCCACATCATCAATTTTCAACCCTTTCTGACTTGATTTGTTATTTTTCATGCAGTTATTGATTTTTTGAGCTAAATGACCCTAAAAATGGAAAGCACTACAAATGAACTGTGAAAAGGATGAAAGTTGGCATGGTATCAGCATTTCACCCACATAGCATGTGCTAAAAAGTTGAGAGGGTTACGACAAAAGTTGGATGCATTTCGTGTACAAAACGGACAATCTCTTTCGAAGTATCAGGGTTTCGGACATAAACTCATCTATTACAAAAGGCATTTCTTTTTCTTGAACTTATTTAAACTCCAGGCTTTTTGGTTGTTCAAAATGCACCATTCAAAGCCACATCATCTATTTTCAACCCTTTCTGACTTCATTTGTTATTTTTCATGCAGTTATTTATTTATTTTGAGCTAAATGACCCTGAAATTGAAAAGCACCACAAATGAACTGTGAAAAGGTTGAAAGTTGGCTTGGTATCAGCATTTCACCCACATAGCATGTGCTAAAAAGTTGAGAGAGTTACGGCAAAAGCTGGATGCACTTCGTGTACAAAAGGGACAGTCTCTTTCGAAGTATCAGGGTTTCAGACATAAACTCATTTGTTACAAAAGGCATTTCATTTTCTTGAACCTATTTGAAACTCTAGGCTTTTTGTGTGTTCAAAATGCACCATTCATAGCCCCATCATCAATTTTCAACCCTTTCTGACTTCATTTGTTATTTTTCAAGCAGTTATTGATTTTTTGAGCTAAATGTACCTGAATTTGAAAAGCACTACAAATGAACTCCGTTAAGGTTGAAAGTTGGCATGGTCTCATCATTTCACCCACTTAGCATGGGCTAAAAAGGTGAGAGGGTTACGAAAAAAGGTGGATGCACTTCATGTACAAAACGGACAGTCTCTTCGAAAGTATTAGGGCTTCAGACATAAAATCATCTATTACAAAAGGCGTTTCATTTTATTGAACTTATTTTAACTCTAGGCTTTTTGTGTGTTCAAAATGCACCATTCAAAGCCACATTATTTATTTTCAACCCTTTCTGACTTCATTTGTTAATTTTCATGCAGTTATTGATTTTTTTAGCTAAATGACCCTGAATTTGAAAAGCACTACAAATGAATCCTGAAAAGGTTCAAAGTTGGCATGGTATCATCATTTCACCCACATAGTATGTGCTAAAAAGTTGAGAGGGTTACGACAAAAGCTGGATGCACTTCGTGTACAAAACGGACGGTCTGTTTCGAAGTAGCACGGTTTCGGACGGAAACTCATCTATTACAAAAGGCAGTTCATTTTCTCGAACTTATTTGAACTCCAGGCTTTTTGTGTGTTAGAAATGCTCCATTCAAAGCCACATCATCAATTTTCAACCCTTTGTGACTTCATTTGTTATTTTTCATGCTGTTATTGATTTTTTTGAGCTAAATGACCTCGAAATTGAAAAGCACTACAAATAAACTCTGAAAAGGTTGAAAGTTGGCATGGTATCAGCATTTCACCCACATAGCATGTGCTAAATGTTTGGAGGGTTACGACAAAAGCTGGATGCACTTCGTGTACAAAACGGGCAGTCTCCTTCGAAGTATCAGGGTTTCGGACATAAACTCATCTATTACAAAAGACATTTCTTTTTCTTGAACTTATTTGAACTCCAGGCTTTTTGCTTGTTCAAAATGCACCATTCAAAGCCACATCATCAATTTTCAACCCTTTCTGACTGCGTTTGTTTTTTTTCATGCCGTTATTTATTTATTTTGAGCTAAATGACCCTAAAATTTAAAAGCACTACAAATGAACTGTGAAAAGGTTGAAAGTTGGCATTGTATCAGCATTTCACCCACATAGCATGTGCTAAAAAGTTGAGAGAGTTACGGAAAAAGCTGGATGCACTTCGTGTACAAAACAGACAGTCTCTTTCGAAGTATCAGGGTTTCGGACATAAACTCATCTATTACAAAAGGCATTTCATTTTCTTGAACTTATTTGAACTCCAGGATTTTTGTGTTTTCAACATGCACCATTCAAAGCCACATCATCAATTTTCAACCCTTTCTGACTTCATTTGTTAATTTTCATGCAGTTATTGATTTTTTAGCTAAATGACCCTGAATTTGAAAAGCCCTCCAAATGAATCCTGAAAAGGTTCAAAGTTAGCATGGTATCATCATTTCACCCACATAGTATGTGCTAAAAAGTTGAGAGGGTTACGACAAAAGCTGGATGCACTTCGTGTACAAAACGGACGGTCTCTTTCGAAGTAGCACGGTTTCGGACGGAAACTCATCTAATACAAAAGGCAGTTCATTTTCTCGAACTTATTTGAACTCCACGCTTTTTGTGTGTTCAAAATGCTCCATTCAAAGCCACATCATCAATTTTCAACCCTTTGTGACTTCATTTTTTATTTTTCATGCTGTTATTGATTTTTTGAGCTAAATGACCCTGAATTTGAAAAGCACTACAAATAAACTCCGTTAAGGTTGAAAGTTGGCATGGGCTCATCATTTCACCCACTTAGCATGGGCTAAAAAGGTGAGAGGGTTACGAAAAAAGCTGGATGCACTTCGTGTAAAAGACGGACAGTCTCTTTGAAAGTATTAGGGCTTCAGACATAAACTCATCTGTTTCAAAAGGCATTTCATTTTATTGAACTTATTTGAACTCCAGGCTTTTTGTTTGTTCAAAATGCACCATTCAAAGCCACATCATCAATTTTCAACCCTTTCTGACTTCATTTGTTATTTTTCATGCAGTTATTGATTTTTTGAGCTAAATGACCCTAAAAATGGAAAGCACTACAAATGAACTGTGAAAAGGATGAAAGTTGGCATGGTATCAGCATTTCACCCACATAGCATGTGCTAAAAAGTTGAGAGGGTTATGACAAAAGTTGGATGCATTTCGTGTACAAAACGGACAGTCTCTTTCGAAGTATCGGGGTTTTGGATATAAACTCACCAGTTACAAAAGGCATTTCATTTTCTTGAACTTATTTGAACTCCAGGATTTTTGTGTGTTCAAAATGCACCATTCAAAGACACATCATCAATTTTCAAACCTTTCTGACTTCATTAGTTATTTTTCATGCAGTAATTGATTTTTTTAGCTAAATGACCCTAAAATTTAAAAGCACTACAAATGAACTGTGAAAAGGATGAAAGTTGGCATGGGATCAGCATTTCACCCACATAGCATGTGCTAAAAAGTTGAGAGGGTTACGACAAAAATTGGATGCATTTCGTGTACAAAACGGACAGTCTCTTTCGAAGTATCAGGGTTTTGGACATAAACTCACCAGTTACAAAAGGCATTTCATTTTCTTGAACTTATTTGAACTCCAAGATTTTTGTGTGTTCAAAATGCACCATTCAAAGACACATCATCAATTTTCAAACCTTTCCGACTTCATTAGTTATTTTTCATGCAGTAATTGATTTTTTGAGCTAAATGACCCTAAAATTGAAAAGCACTACAAATGAACTGTGAAAAGGATGAAAGTTGGCATGGTATCCTCATTTCACCCACATAGTATGTGCTAAAAAGTTGAGAGGGTTACGACAAAAGCTAGATGCACTTTGTGTACAAAACGGACGGTCTCTTTCGAAGTATCAGGGTTTTGGACGGAAACTCATCTATTATGAAAGGCATTTCATTTTCTCGAACTTATTTGAACTCCAGGCTTTTTGTGTGTTCAAAATGTTCCATTCAAAGCCACATCATCAATTGTCAACCCTTTCTGACTTCATCTGTTATTTTTCATGCAGTTATTGATTTTTTGAGCTAAATGACCCTTAATTTGAAAAGCACTACAAATGAACTCCGTTAAGGTTGAAAGTTGGCATGGGCTCATCATTTCACCCACTTAGCATGGGCTAAAAAGGTGAGAGGGTTACGAAAAAAGCTGGATGCACCATTCAAAGCCACATTATTTATTTTCAACCCTTTCTGACTTCATTTGTTAATTTTCATGCACTTATTGATTTTTTAGCTAAATGACCCTGAATTTGAAAAGCACTACAAATGAATCCTGAAAAGGTTCAAAGTTGGCATGGCATCATCATTTCACCCACATAGTATGTGCTAAAAAGTTGAGAGGGTTTCGACAAAAGCTGGATGCACTTCGTGTACAAAACGGACGATCTCTTTCGAAGTAGCACGGTTTCAGTCGGAAACTCATCTATTACAAAAGGCAGTTCATTTTCTCGAACTTATTTGAACTCCAGGCTTTTTGTGTGTTCAAAATGCTCCATTCAAAGCCACATCATCAATTTTCAACCCTTTGTGACTTCATTTGTTATTTTTCATGCTGTTATTGATTTTTTTGAGCTAAATGACCTTGAAATTGAAAAGCACTACAAATAAACTATGAAAAGGTTGAAAGTTGGCATGGTATCATCATTTCACCCACATAGCATGTGCTAAATGTTGAGAGGGTTACGACAAAAGCAGGATGCACTTCGTGTACAAAACGGGCCGTCTCCTTCGAAGTATTAGGGTTTCGGACATAAACTCATCTATTACAAAAGACATTTCTTTTTCTTGAACTTAGTTGAACTCCAGGCTTTTTGCTTGCTCAAAATGCACCATTCAAAGCCACATCATCTATTTTCAACCCTTTCTGACTTCGTTTGTTATTTTTCATGCCGTTATTTATTTATTTTGAGCTAAATGACCCTAAAATTTAAAAGCACTACAAATGAACTGTGAAAAGGTTGAAAGTTGGCATTGTATCAGCATTTCACCCACATAGCATGTGCTAAAAAGTTGAGAGAGTTACGGCAAAAGCTGGATGCACTTCGTGTACAAAACGGACAGTCTCTTTCGAAGTATCAGGGTTTCAGACATAAACTCATCTATTACAAAAGGCATTTCATTTTCTTGAATATATTTGAACTCCAGGATTTTTGTGTTTTCAACATGCACCATTCAAAGCCACATCATCAATTTTCAACCCTTTCTGACTTCATTTGTTATTTTTCATGCACTTATTGATTTTTTGAGCTAAATGACCCTGAAATTGAAAATCACTACTAATGAACTGTGAAAAGGATGAAAGTTGGCATTGTCTCCGCATTTCACCCACATAGCATGTGCTAAAAAGTTGAGAGGGTTACGGCAAAATCTGGATGCATTTCGTGTACAAAAGGGACAGTCTCTTTCGAAGTATTAGGGTTCCGGACAGAAACTCATCTATTACAAAATGCATTTCCTTTCTTTAACTTATTTGAACTCTAGGCTTTTTGTGTGTTCAAAATGCACCATTCATAGCCACATCATCAATTTTCAACCCTTTCTGACTTCATCTGTTATTTTTCATGCAGTTATTGATTTTTTGAGCTAAATGACCATGAATTTGAAAAGCACTACAAATGAACTCCGTTAAGGTTGAAAGTTGGCATGGTCTCATTATTTCACCCACTTAGCATGGGCTAAAAAGGTGAGAGGGTTACGAAAAAAGCTGGATGCACTTCGTGTACAAAACGGACAGTCTCTTTGAAAGTATTAGGGCTTCAGACATAAACTCATCTGTTTCAAAAGGCATTTCATTTTATTGAACTTATTTGAACTCTAGTATTTTTGTGTGTTCAAAGTGCACCATTGAAAGCCACATTATTTATTTTCAACCCTTTCTGACTTCATTTGTTAACTTTCATGCAGTTATTGATTTTTTGAGCTAAATGACCCTAAAATTGAAAAGCACTACAAATGAACTATGAAAAGGATGAAAGTTGGCATGGTATCAACATTTCACCCACATAGCATGTGCTCAAAGGTTGAGAGGGTTATGACAAAAGTTGGATGCATTTCGTGTACAAAACGGACAGTCTCTTTCGAAGTATCAGGGTTTTGGACATAAACTCACCAGTTACAAAAGGCATTTCATTTTCTTGAACTTATTTGAACTCCAAGATTTTTGTGTGTTCAAAATGCACCATTCAAAGACACATCATCAATTTTCAAACCTTTCCGACTTCATTAGTTATTTTTCATGCAGTAATTGATTTTTTTAGCTAAATGACCCTAAAATTTAAAAGCACTACAAATGAACTGTGAAAAGGATGAAAGTTGGCATGGGATCAGCATTTCACCCACATAGCATGTGCTCAAAAGTTGAGAGGGTTACGACAAAAATTGGATGCATTTCTTGTACAAAACGGACAGTCTCTTTCGAAGTATCAGGGTTTTGGACATAAACTCACCAGTTACAAAAGGCATTTCATTTTCTTGAACTTATTTGAACTCAAAGATTTTTGTGTGTTCAAAATGCACCATTCAAAGACACATCATCAATTTTCAAACCTTTCCGACTTCATTAGTTATTTTTCATGCAGTAATTGATTTTTTGAGCTAAATGACCCTAAAATTGAAAAGCACTACAAATGAACTGTGAAAAGGATGAAAGTTGGCATGGTATCATCATTTCACCCACATAGTATGTGCTAAAAAGTTGAGAGGGTTACGACAAAAGCTAGATGCACTTTGTGTACAAAACGGACGGTCTGTTTCGAAGTATCAGGGTTTTGGACGGAAACTCATCTATTACGAAAGGCATTTCATTTTCTCGAACTTATTTGAACTCCAGGCTTTTTGTGTGTTCAAAATGTTCCATTCAAAGCCACATCATCAATTGTCAACCCTTTCTGACTTCATCTGTTATTTTTCATGCAGTTATTGATTTTTTGAGCTAAATGACCCTTAATTTGAAAAGCACTACAAATGAACTCCGTTAAGGTTGAAAGTTGGCATAGGCTCATCATTTCACCCACTTAGCATGGGCTAAAAAGGTGAGAGGGTTACGACAAAAGCTGGATGCACTTCGTGTACAAAACGGACAGTCTCTTTGAAAGTATTAGGGCTTCAGACATAAACTCATTTGTTACAAAAGGCATTTCATTTTCTTGAACCTATTTGAACTCTAGGCTTTTTGTGTGTTCAAAATGCACCATTCATAGCCACATCATCAATTTTCAACCCTTTTTGACTTCATTTGTTATTTTTCAAGCAGTTATTGATTTTTTGAGCTAAATGTACCTGAATGTGAAAAGCACTACAAATGAACTCCGTTAAGGTTGAAAGTTGGCATGGTCTCATCATTTCACCCACTTAGCATGGGCTAAAAAGGTGAGAGGGTTACGAAAAAAGCTGGATGCACTTCATGTACAAAACGGACAGTCTCTTCGAAAGTATTAAGGCTTCAGACATGAAATCATCTATTACAAAAGGCGTTTCATTTTATTGAACTTATTTGAACTCTAGGCTTGTTGTGTGTTCAAAATGCACCATTCAAAGCCACATTATTTATTTTCAACCCTTTCTGACTTCATTTGTTAATTGTCATGCACTTATTGATTTTTTTAGCTAAATGACCCTGAATTTGAAAAGCACTACAAATGAATCCTGAAAAGGTTCAAAGTTGGCATGGTATCATCATTTCACCCACATAGTATGTGCTAAAAAGTTGAGAGGGTTACGACAAAAGCTGGATGCACTTCGTGTACAAAACGGACGATCTCTTTCGAAGTAGCACGGTTTCGGACGGAAACTCATCTATTACAAAAGGCAGTTCATTTTCTCGAACTTATTTGAACTCCAGGCTTTTTGTGTGTTCAAAATGCTCCATTCAAAGCCACATCATCAATTTTCAACCCTTTGTGACTTCATTTGTTATTTTTTCATGCTGTTATTGATTTTTTTGAGCTAAATGACCTTGAAATTGAAAAGCACTACCAATAAACTCTGAAAAGGTTGAAAGTTGGCACGGTATCATCATTTCACCCACATAGCATGTGCTAAATGTTGAGAGGGTTACGACAAAAGCTGGATGCACTTCGTGTACAAAACGGGCCGTCTCATTCGAAGTATCAGGGTTTCAGACATAAACTCATCTATTACAAAAGACATTTCTTTTTCTTGAACTTAGTTGAACTCCAGGCTTTTTGCTTGCTCAAAATGCACCATTCAAAGCCACATCATCAATTTTCAACCCTTTCTGGCTTCGTTTGTTATTTTTCATGCCGTTATTTATTTATTTTGAGCTAAATGACCCTAAAATTTAAAAGCACTACAAATGAACTGTGAAAAGGTTGAAAGTTGGCATTGTATCAGCCTTTCACCCACATAGCATGTGTTAAAAAGTTGAGAGGGTTACGACAAAAGTTGGATGCATTTCGTGTACAAAACGGACAGTCTCTTTCGAAGTATCAGGGTTTCGGACATAAACTCATCTATTACAAAAGGCATTTCTTTTTCTTGAACTTATTTAAACTCCAGGCTTTTTGCTTGTTCAAAATGCACCATTCAAAGCCACATCATCTGTTTTCAACCCTCTCTGATTTCATTTGTTATTTTTCATGCAGTTATTTATTTATTTTGAGCTAAATGACCCTGAAAATGAAAAGCACCACAAATGAACTGTGAAAAGGTTGAAAGTTGGCATGGTATCAGCATTTCACCCACATAGCATGTGCTAAAAAGTTGAGAGAGTTACGGCAAAAGCTGGATGCACTTCGTGTACAAAAGGGACAGTCATTTTCGAAGTATGAGGGTTTCGGACATAAACTCATTTGTTACAAAAGGCATTTCATTTTCTTGAACCTATTTGAACTCTAGGCTTTTTGTGTGTTCAAAATGCACCATTCATAGCCACATCATCAATTTTCAACCCTTTCTGACTTCATTTGTTATTTTTCAAGCAGTTATTTATTTTTGGAGCTAAATGTACCTGAATTTGAAAAGCACTACAAATGAACTCCGTTAAGGTTGAAAGTTGGCATGGTCTCATCATTTCACCCACTTTGCATGGGCTAAAAAGGTGAGAGGGTTACGCAAAAAGCTGGATGCACTTCATGTACAAAACGGACAGTCTCTTCGAAAGTATTAGGGCTTCAGACATAAAATCATCTATTACAAAAGGCGTTTCATTTTATTGAACTTATTTGAACTCTAGGCTTTTTGTATGTTCAAAATGCACCATTCAAAGCCACATTATTTATTTTCAACCCTTTCTGACTTCATTTGTTAATTTTCATGCAGTTATTGATTTTTTTAGCTAAATGACCCTGAATTTGAAAAGCCCTACAAATGAATCCTGAAAAGGTTCAAAGTTGGCATGGTATCATCATTTCACCCACATAGTATGTGCTAAAAAGTTGAGAGGGTTACGACAAAAGCTGGATGCACTTCGTGTACAAAACGGACGGTCTCTTTCGAAGTAGCACGGTTTCGGACGGAAACTCATCTATTACAAAAGGCAGTTCATTTTCTCGAACTTATTTGAACTCCAGGCTTTTTGTGTGTTCAAAATGCTTCATTCAAAGCCACATCATCAATTTTCAACCCTTTGTGACTTCATTTTTTATTTTTCATGCTGTTATTGATTTTTTGAGCTAAATGACCCTGAATTTGAAAAGCACTACAAATGAACTCCGTTAAGGTTGAAAGTTGGCATGGGCTCATCATTTCACCCACTTAGCATGGGCTAAAAAGGTGAGAGGGTTACGAAAAAAGCTGGATGCACTTCGTGTAAAAAACGGACAGTCTCTTTGAAAGTATTAGGGCTTCAGACATAAAGTCATCTGTTTCAAAAGGCATTTCATTTTATTGAACTTATTTGAACTCCAGGCTTTTTGTGTGTTCAAAATGCACCATTCAAAGCCACATCATCAATTTTCAACCCTTTCTGACTTCATTTGTTATTTTTCATGCAGTTATTGATTTTTTGAGCTAAATGACCCTAAAAATGGAAAGCACTACAAATGAACTGTGAAAAGGATGAAAGTTGGCATGGTATCAGCATTTCACCCACATAGCATGTGCTAAAAAGTTGAGAGGGTTACGACAAAAGTTGGATGCATTTCGTGTACAAAACGGACAGTCTCTTTCGAAGTATCAGTGTTTCGGACATAAACTCATCTATTACAAAAGGCATTTCTTTTTCTTGAACTTATATAAACTCCAGGATTTTTGCTTGTTCAAAATGCACCATTCAAAGCCACATCATCTATTTTCAACCGTTTCTGACTTCATTTGTTATTTTTCATGCAGTTATTTATTTATTTTGAGCTAAATGACCCTGAAATTGAAAAGCACCACAAATGAACTGTGAAAAGGTTGAAAGTTGGCATGGTATCAGCATTTCACCCACATAGCATGTGCTAAAAAGTTGAGAGAGTTACGGAAAAAGATGGATGCACTTCGTGTACAAAAGGGACAGTCTCTTTCGAAGTATCAGGGTTTCGGACATAAACTCATTTGTTACAAAAGGCATTTCATTTTCTTGAACCTATTGGAACTCTAGGCTTTTTGTGTGTTCAAAATGCACCATTCATAGCCACATCATCAATTTTCAACCCTTTCTGACTTCATTTGTTAGTTTTCAAGCAGTTATTGATTTTTTGAGCTAAATGTACCTGAATGTAAAAAGCACTACAAATGAACTCCGTTAAGGTTGAAAGTTGGCATGGTCTCATCATTTCACCCACTTAGCATGGGCTAAAAAGGTGAGAGGGTTACGAAAAAAGCTGGATGCACTTCATGTACAAAACGGACAGTCTCTTCGAAAGTATTAAGGCTTCAGACATAAAATCATCTATTACAAAAGGCGTTTCATTTTATTGAACTTATTTGAACTCTAGGCTTTTTGTGTGTTCAAAATGCACCATTCAAAGCCACATTATTTATTTTCAACCCTTTCTGACTTCATTTGTTAATTTTCATGCACTTATTGATTTTTTTAGCTAAATGACCCTGAATTTGAAAAGCACTACAAATGAATCCTGAAAAGGTTCAAAGTTGGCATGGTATCATCATTTCACCCACATAGTATGTGCTAAAAAGTTGAGAGGGTTACGACAAAAGCTGGATGCACTTCGTGTACAAAACGGACGATCTCTTTCGAAGTAGCACGGTTTCGGACGGAAACTCATCTATTACAAAAGGCAGTTCATTTTCTCGAACTTATTTGAACTCCAGGCTTTTTGTGTGTTCAAAATGCTCCATTCAAAGCCACATCATCAATTTTCAACCCTTTGTGACTTCATTTGTTATTTTTCATGCTGTTATTGATTTTTGTGAGCTAAATGACCTTGAAATTGAAAAGCACTACCAATAAACTCTGAAAAGGTTGAAAGTTGGCATGGTATCATCATTTCACCCACATAGCATGTGCTAAATGTTGAGAGGGTTACGACAAAAGCTGGATGCACTTCGTGTACAAAACGGGCCGTCTCATTCGAAGTATCAGGGTTTCAGACATAAACTCATCTATTACAAAAGACATTTCTTTTTCTTGAACTTAGTTGAACTCCAGGCTTTTTGCTTGCTCAAAATGCACCATTCAAAGCCACATCATCAATTTTCAACCCTTTCTCACTTCGTTTGTTATTTTTCATGCCGTTATTTATTTATTTTGAGCTAAATGACCCTAAAATTTAAAAGCACTACAAATGAACTGTGAAAAGGTTGAAAGTTGGCATTGTATCAGCATTTCACCCACATAGCATGTGCTAAAAAGTTGAGAGAGTTACGGCAAAAGCTGGATGCACTTCGTGTACAAAACGGACAGTCTCTTTCGAAGTATCAGGGTTTCGGACATAAACTCATCTATTACAAAAGGCATTTCATTTTCTTGAATATATTTGAACTCTAGGATTTTTGTGTTTTCAACATGCACCATTCAAAGCCACATCATCAATTTTCAACCCTTTCTGACTTCATTTGTTATTTTTCATGCACTTATTGATTTTTTGAGCTAAATGACCATGAAATTGAAAATCACTACTAATGAACTGTGAAAAGGATGAAAGTTGGCATGATCTCCGCATTTCACCCACATAGCATGTGCTAAAAAGTTGAGAGGGTTACGGCAAAATCTGGATGCATTTCGTGTACAAAAGGGACAGTCTCTTTCGAAGTATTAGGGTTCCGGACAGAAACTCATCTATTACAAAATGCATTTCCTTTCTTTAACTTATTTGAACTCTAGGCTTTTTGTGTGTTCAAAATGCACCATTCATAGCCACATCATCAATTTTCAACCCTTTCTGACTTCATCTGTTATTTTTCATGCAGTTATTGATTTTTTGAGCTAAATGACCATGAATTTGAAAAGCACTACAAATGAACTCCGTTAAGGTTGAAAGTTGGCATGGTCTCATTATTTCACCCACTTAGCATGGGCTAAAAAGGTGAGAGGGTTACAAAGAAAGCTGGATGCACTTCGTGTACAAAACGGACAGTCTGTTTGAAAGTATTAGGGCTTCAGACATAAACTCATCTCTTTCAAAAGGCATTTCATTTTATTGAACTTATTTGAACTCTAGTATTTTTGTGTGTTCAAAATGCACCATTGAAAGCCACATTATTTATTTTCAACCCTTTCTGACTTCATTTGTTAACTTTCATGCAGTTATTGATTTTTTGAGCTAAATGACCCTAAAATTGAAAAGCACTACAAATGAACTGTGAAAAGGATGAAAGTTGGCATGGTATCAACATTTCACCCACATAGCATGTGCTAAAAAGTTGAGAGGGTTATGACAAAAGTTGGATTCATTTCGTGTACAAAACGGACAGTCTCTTTCGAAGTATCAGGGTTTTGGACATAAACTCACCAGTTACAAAAGGCAATTCATTTTCTTGAACTTATTTGAACTCCAAGATTTTTGTGTCTTCAAAATGCACCATTCAAAGACACATCATCAATTTTCAAACCTTTCCGACTTCATTAGTTATTTTTCATGCAGTAATTGATTTTTTTAGCTAAATGACCCTAAAATTTAAAAGCACTACAAATGAACTGTGAAAAGGATGAAGGTTGGCATGGTATCAGCATTTCACCCACATAGCATGTGCTAAAAAGTTGAGAGGGTTATGTCAAAAGTTGGATGCATTTCGTG
Organism: Hordeum marinum; assembly: GCA_022496015.1. Taxonomy (NCBI): domain Eukaryota; kingdom Viridiplantae; phylum Streptophyta; class Magnoliopsida; order Poales; family Poaceae; genus Hordeum; species Hordeum marinum. The sequence continues at coordinate 617,570 of JAAAWK010000910.1, forward strand.
TACAAAACTGACAGTCTCTTTCGAAGTATCAGGGTTTTGGACATAAACTTACCAGTTACAAAAGGCATTTCATTTTCTTGAACTTATTTGAACTCCAAGATTTTTGTGTGTTCAAAATGCACCATTCAAAGACACATCATCAATTTTCAAGCCTTTCCGACTTCATTTGTTATTTTTCATGCAGTAATTGATTTTTTGAGCTAAATGACCCTAAAATTGAAAAGCACTACAAATGAACTGTGAAAAGGATGAAAGTTGGCATGGTATCATCATTTCACCCACATAGTATGTGCTAAAAAGTTGAGAGGGTTACGACATAAGCTAGATGCACTTCGTGTACAAAACGGACGGTCTCGTTCGAAGTATCAGGGTTTCGGACGGAAACTCATCTATTACAAAAGGCATTTCATTTTCTCGAACTTATTTGAACTCCATGCTTTTCGTGTGTTCAAAATGCACCATTCAAAGCCACATCATCAATTTTCAACCCTTTCTGACTTCATCTGTTATTTTTCATGCAGTTATTGATTTTTTGAGCTAAATGACCCTGAATTTGAAAAGCACTACAAATGAACTCCGTTAAGGTTGAAAGTTGGCATGGTCTCATCATTTCACCCACTTAGCATGGGCTAAAAAGGTGAGAGGGTTACGAAAAATGCTGGATGCACTTCGTGTACAAAACGGACAGTCTCTTTGAAAGTATTAGGGCTTCAGACATAAACTCATCTGTTTCAAAAGGCAACATCATCAATTTTCAACCCTTTCTGACTTCATCTGTTATTTTTCATGCAGTTATTGATTTTTTGAGCTAAATGACCCTGAATTTGAAAAGCACTACAAATGAACTCCGTTAAGGTTGAAAGTTGGCATGGTCTCATCATTTCACCCACTTAGCATGGGCTAAAAAGGTGAGAGGGTTACGAAAAATGCTGGATGCACTTCGTGTACAAAACGGACAGTCTCTTTGAAAGTATTAGGGCTTCAGACATAAACTCATCTGTTTCAAAAGGCATTTCATTTTATTGAACTTATTTGAACTCCAGGCTTTTTGTGTGTTCAAAATGCACCATTCAAAGCCACATCTTCAATTTTCAACCCTTTCTGACTTCATTTGTTATTTTTCATGCAGTTATTGATTTTTTGAGCTAAATGACCCTAAAAATGGAAAGCACTACAAATGAACTGTGAAAAGGATGAAAGATGGCATGGTATCATCATTTCACCCACATAGCATGTGCTAAAAAGTTGAGAGGGTTACGACAAAAGTTGGATGCATTTCGTGTACAAAACGGATAGTCTCTTTCGAAGTATCAGGGTTTCGGACATAAACTCATCTATTACAAATGGCATTTCTTTTTCTAGAACTTATTTAAACTCCAGGCTTTTTGCTTGTTCAAAATGCACCATTCAAAGCCACATCATCTATTTTCAACCCTTTCTGACTTCATTTGTTATTTTTCATGCAGTTATTTATTTATTTTGAGCTAAATGACCCTGAAACTGAAAAGCACCACAAATGAACTGTGAAAAGGTTGAAAGTTGGCATGGTATCAGCATTTCACCCACATAGCATGTGCTAAAAAGTTGAGAGAGTTACGGCAAAAGCTGGATGCACTTCGTGTACAAAAGGGACAGTCTCTTTCGAAGTATCAGGGTTTCGGACATAAACTCATTTGTTACAAAAGGCATTTCAGTTTCTTGAACCTATTTGAACTCTAGGCTTTTTGTGTGTTCGAAATGCACCATTCATAGCCACATCATCAATTTTTAACCCTTTCTGACTTCATTTGTTATTTTTCAAGCAGTTATTGATTTTTTGAGCTAAATGTACCTGAATTTGAAAAGCACTACAAATGAACTCCGTTAAGGTTGAAAGTTGGCATGGTCTCATCATTTCACCCACTTAGCATGGGCTAAAAAGGTTAGAGGGTTACGAAAAAAGCTGGATGCACTTCATGTACAAAACGGACAGTCTCTTCGAAAGTATTAGGGCTTCAGACATAAACTCATGTATTACAAAAGGCGTTTCATTTTATTGAACGTATTTGAACTCTAGGCTTTTTGTGTTTTCAAAATGCACCATTCAAAGCCACATTATTTATTTTCAACCATTTCTGACTTCATTTGTTAATTTTCATGCAGTTATTGATTTTTTTAGCTAAATGACCCTGAATTTGAAAAGCACTACAAATGAATCCTGAAAAGGTTCAAAGTTGGCATGGTATCATCATTTCACCCACATAGTATGTGCTAAAAAGTTGAGAGGGTTACGACAAAAGCTGGATGCACTTCGTGTACAAAATGGACAGTCTCTTTCGAAGTAGCACTGTTTCGGACGGAAACTCATCTATTACAAAAGGCAGTTCATTTTCTCGAACTTATTTGAACTCCAGGCTTTTTGTGTGTTCAAAATGCTGCATTCAAAGCCACATCATCTATTTTCAACCCTTTGTGACTTCATTTGTTATTTTTCATGTTGTTATTGATTTTTTTGAGCTAAATGACCTTGAAATTGAAAATCACTACAAATAAACTCTGAAAAGGTTGAAAGTTGGCATGGTATCATCATTTCACCCACAAAGGATGTGCTAAATGTTGAGAGGGTTATGACAAAAGCTGGATGCACTTCGTGTACAAAATGGGCCGTCTCCGTCGAAGTATCAGGGTTTCGGACCTAAACTCAACTATTACAAAAGACATTTCTTTTTCTTGAACTTATTTGAACTCCAGGCTTTTTGCTTGTTCAAAATGCACCATTCAAAGCCACATCATCTATTTTCAACCCTTTCTGACTTCATTTGTTATTTTTCATGCAGTTATTTATTTATTTTGAGCTAAATGACCTTGAAACTGAAAAGCACCACAAATGAACTGTGAAAAGGTTGAAAGTTGGCATGGTATCAGCATTTCACACACATAGCATGTGCTAAAAAGTTGAGAGAGTTACGGCAAAAGCTGGATGCACTTCGTGTACAAAAGGGACAGTCTCTTTCGAAGTATCAGGGTTTCGGACATAAACTCATTTGTTACAAAAGGCATTTCAGTTTCTTGAACCTATTTGAACACTAGGATTTTTGTGTGTTCGAAATGCACCATTCATAGCCACATCATCAATTTTTAACCCTTTCTGACTTCATTTGTTATTTTTCAAGCAGTTATTGATTTTTTGAGCTAAATGTACCTGAATTTGAAAAGCACTACAAATGAACTCCGTTAAGGTTGAAAGTTGGCATGGTCTCATCATTTCACCCACTTAGCATGGTCTAAAAAGGTTAGAGGGTTACGAAAAAAGCTGGATGCACTTCATGTACAAAACGGACAGTCTCTTCGAAAGTATTAGGGCTTCAGACATAAACTCATCTATTACAAAAGGCATTTCATTTTATTGAACGTATTTGAACTCTAGGCTTTTTGTGTGTTCAAAATGCACCATTCAAAGCCACATTATTTATTTTCAACCATTTCTGACTTCATTTGTTAATTTTCATGCAGTAATTGATTTTTTTAGCTAAATGACCCTGAATTTGAAAAGCACTACAAATGAATCCTGAAAAGGTTCAAAGTTGGCATGGTATCATCATTTCACCCACATAGTATGTGCTAAAAAGTTGAGAGGGTTACGACAAAAGCTGGATGCACTTCGTGTACAAAACGGACGGTCTCTTTCGAAGTAGCACTGTTTCGGACGGAAACTCATCTATTACAAAAGGCAGTTCATTTTCTCGAACTTATTTGAACTCCAGGCTTTTTGTGTGTTCAAAATGCTGCATTCAAAGCCACATCATCAATTTTCAACCCTTTGTGACTTCATTTGTTATTTTTCATGTTGTTATTGATTTTTTTGAGCTAAATGACCTTGAAATTGAAAATCACTACAAATAAACTCTGAAAAGGTTGAAAGTTGGCATGGTATCATCATTTCACCCACACAGGATGTGCTAAATGTTGAGAGGGTTACGACAAAAGCTGGATGCACCTCGTGTACAAAATGGGCCGTCTCCGTCGAAGTATCAGGGTTTCGGACATAAACTCAACTATTACAAAAGACATTTCTTTTTCTTGAACTTATTTGAACTCCAGGCTTTTTGCTTGTTCAAAATGCACCATTCAAAGCCACATCATCAATTTTCAACCCTTTCTGACTTCGTTTGTTATTTTTCATGCCCTTATTTATTTATTTTGAGCTAAATGACCCTAAAATTTAAAAGCACTACAAATAAACTGTGAAAAGGTTGAAAGTTGGCATTGTATCAGCATTTCACCCACATAGCATGTGCTAAAAAGTTGAGAGAGTTACGGAAAAGGCTGGATGCACTTCGTGTACAAAACGGACAGTCTCTTTCGAAGTATCAGGGTTTCGGACATAAACTCATCTATTACAAAAGGCATTTCATTTTCTTGAACATATTTGAACTCCAAGATTTTTGTGTTTTCAACATGCACCATTCAAAGCCACATCATCAATTTTCAACCCTTTCTGACTTCATTTGTTATTTTTCATGCACTTATTGATTTTTTTTGAGCTAAATGACCCTGAAATTGAAAATCACTACTAATGAACTGTGAAAAGGATGAAAGTTGGCATGGTATCCGCATTTCACCTACAAAGCATGTGCTAAAAAGTTGAGAGGGTTACGGCAAAATCTGGATGCATTTCGTGTACAAAAGGGACAGTCTCTTTCGAAGTATTAGGGTTCCGGACAGAAACTCATCTATTACAAAAGGCATTTCATTTTCTTTAACTTATTTGAACTCTAGGCTTTTTGTGTGTTCAAAATGCACCATTCATAGACACATCATCAATTTTCAACCCTTTCTGACTTCATCTGTTATTTTTCATGCAATTATTGATTTTTTGAGCTAAATGACCCTGAATTTGAAAAGCACTACAAATGAACTCCGTTAAGGTTGAAAGTTGGCATGGTCTCATCATTTCACCCACTTAGCATGGGCTAAAAAGGTGAGTGGGTTACGAAAAAAGCTGGATGCACTTCGTGTACAAAACGGACAGTCTCTTTGAAAGTATTAGGGCTTCAGACATAAACTCATCTGTTTCAAAAGGCATTTCATTTTATTGAACTTATTTGAACTCTAGTATTTTTGTGTGTTAAAAATGCACCATTCAAAGCCACATTATTTATTTTCAACCCTTTCTGACTTCATTTGTTAACTTTCATGCAGTTATTCATTTTTTGAGCTAAATGACCCTCAAATTGAAAAGCACTACAAATGAACTGTGAAAAGGTTGAAAGTTGGCATGGTATTAGCATTTCACCCACATAGAATGTGCTAAAAAGTTGAGAGGGTTATGGCAAAAGCTGGAAGCACTTTGTGTACAAAACGGACAATCTCTTTCGAAGTAGCTGGGTTTAAGACATAAACTCATCTGTTACAAAAGACATTTCTTTTTCTTCAACTTATTCGAATTTCAGGCTTTTTGTGTGTTCAAAATGCACCATTCAAAGCCACATCAGCAATTTTCAACCCTTTCTGACTTCATTTGTTATTTTTCATGCAGTTATTGATTTTTTGAGCTAAATGACCCTAAAATTGAAAAGCACTACAAATGAACTGTGAAAAGGATGAAAGTTGGCATGGTATCAGCATTTCACCCACATAGCATGTGCTAAAATTTTGAGAGGGTTACGCCAAAAGTTAGATGCATTTCGTGTACAAAACGGACAGTCTCTTTCGAAGTATCAGGGTTTTGGACATAAACTCACCAGTTACAAAGGGCATTTCATTTTCTTGAACTTATTTGAACTCCAAGATTTTTGTGTGGTCAGAATGCACCATTCAAAGACACATCATCAATTTTCAAACCTTTCCGACTTCATTAGTTATTTTTCATGCAGTAATTGATTTTTTTAGCTAAATGACCCTGAATTTGAAAAGCACTACGAATGAATCCTGAAAAGGTTCAAAGTTAGCATGGTATCATCATTTCACCCACATAGTATGTGCTAAAAAGTTGAGAGGGTTATGACAAAAGCTAGATGCACTTCGTGTACAAAACGGACGGTCTCTTTCGAAGTATCAGGGTTTCGGATGGAAACTCATCTATTACAAAAGGCATTTCATTTTCTCGAACTTATTTGAGCTCCAGGCTTTTTGTGTGTTCAAAATGCTCCATTCAAAGCCACATCATCAATTTTCAACCCTTTATGACTTCATCTGTTATTTTTCATCCAGTTATTGATTTTTTGAGCTAAATGACCCTGAATTTGAAAAGCACTACAAATGAACTCCGTTAAGGTTGAAAGTTGGCATGGTCTCATCATTTCACCCACTTAGCATGGGCTAAAAAGCTGAGAGGGTTACGAAAAATGCTGGATGCACTTCGTGTACAAAACGGACAGTCTCTTTGAAAGTATTAGGGCTTCAGACATAAACTCATCTGTTTCAAAAGGCATTTCATTTTATTGAACTTATTTGAACTCCAGGCTTTTTGTGTGTTCAAAATGCACCATTCAAAGCCACATCATAAATTTTCAACCCTTTCTGACTTCATTTGTTATTTTTCATGCAGTTATCATTTTTTGAGCTAAATGACCCTAAAATTGAAAAGCACTACAAATGAACTATGAAAAGGTTGAAAGTTGGCATGGTATCAGCATTTCACCCACATAGCATGTGCTAAAAAGTCGAGAGGGTTACATAAAAAGTTGGATGCACTTCGTGTACAAAACGGACAGTCTCTTTCGAAGTATCAGGGTTTCGGACATAAACTCATATGTTAGAAAAGGCATTTCATTTCTTGAACTTATTTGTACTCCCGGCTTTTTGTGTTTTCAAAATGCATAATTCAAAGCCACATCATCAATTTTCAACCCTTTCTGACTTCATTTGTTATTTTTCATGCAGTTAATTATTATTTTTGAGCTAAATGACCCTGAAATTGAAAATTACAACAAATGAACTTTGAAAAGGTTGAAAGTTGGCATGGTATCAGCATTTCACCCACATAGCATGTGCTAAAAAGTTGAGAGGGTTACGACAAAAGTTATATGCACTTTGTGTACAAAACGGACAGTCTCTTTTGAAGTATCAGGGTTTCGGACTAAAACTCATCTATTACAAAAGGCATTTCATTTTCTTGAACTTATTTGAACTCTAGGCTTTTTGTGTGTTCAAAATGCACCATTCAAAGGCACATCATCAATTTTCGACCGTTTCTAACTTCATTTGTTACTTTTCATGCACTTATTGATTTTTTTTAGCTAAATGACCCTGAAATTGGAAAGCAGTACGAATGAACTCTGAAAAGGTTCAAATTTGGCACGGAATCATCATTTCACCAACATAGCATGTGCTAAAAAGTTTAGAGGGTTACGCCAAAAGCTGGATGCACTCCGTGTACAAAACGAATAGTCTCTTTCGATGTATCAGGGTTTCGGACATAAACACATCTGTTAAAAAAGGCATTTCATTTTCTTGAGCATATTTGAACTCCAGGATTTTTTTGTGTTCAAAATGCACCATTCAAATCCACATTATCATTTTTCAACCCTTTCTGACTTCATTTGTTATTTTTCATGCAGTTATTGAATTTTTTTTAGCTAAATGACCCTGAAATTGAGAAGCACAACAAATGAACTATGAAAAGGTTGAAAGTTGGCATGGTATCAGCATTGCACCCACATAGCATGTGCTAAAAAGTTGAGAGGGCTACGGCAAAAGCTGGATGCACTTCGTGCGCAAAACGGACAGTCTCTTTCGAAGTATCAGGGTTTCGGACATAAACTCATCTGTTACAAAAGGCATTTCATTTTCTTGAACTTATTCGAACTCTAGGCTTTTTGTGTGTTCAAAATGCACCATTAAAAGCCACATCATCAATTTTCAACCCTTTCTGACGTCATTTGTTATTTTTCATGCCGTTATTGATTTTTTTGAGCTAAATGACCCTGAAATTGAAAAGCACTACAAATGACTTGTGAAAAGGATGAAAGTTGGCATGGTATCAGCATTTCACCCACATAGCATGTGCTAAAAAGTTGAGAGGGTTACGACAAAAGCTGGATGCACTTCGTGTACAAAACGGACAGTCTCTTTCGAAGTATCGGGGTTTCGGACATAAACTCATCTGTTACAAAAGGCATTTCATTTTCTTGAACTTATTTGAACTCCAGGCTTTTTGTGTGTTCAAAATGCACCCATCAAAGCCACATCATCAATTTTCAACCCTTTCTGACTTCATTTGTTATTTTTCATGCAGTTATTGATTTTTTTTGAGCTAAATGACCCTGAAATTGAAAAGCACAATAAATGCACTGTGAAAAGGTTCAAAGTTGGCATGGTATCAGCATTTCACCCACATAGTATGTGCTAAAAAGTTGAGAGGGTTACGGCAAAAGTTGGATGCACTTCGTGGTCAAAACGGACAGTCTCTTTCGAATTATCAGAGTTTCGGACAGAAACTCATCTGTTACAAAAGGCAGTTCATGTTCTTGAACTTATTTGAACTCCTGGATTTCTGTGTGTTCAAAATGCGCCATTCAAAGACAGATCATCAATTTTCAACCCTTTCTGACTTCATTTGTTATTTTTCATGAAGTTATTGATTTTTTTGAGATAAATGACCCCGGAATTGAAAAGCACTACAAATAAACTCTGAATAGGTTGAAAGTTGGCATGGTATCATCATTTCACCCACATAGTATGTGCTAAATGTTGAGAGGGTAACGACAAAAGATGGATGCACTTCGTGTACAAAAGGGCAGTCTCCTTTGAAGTATCAGGGTTTCGGACATAAACTCATCTGTTACAAAAGGAATTTCATTTTCTTGAACTTCTTTGAACTCCAAGATTTTTGTGTGTTCAAAATGCACCATTCAAAGACATATCATGAATTTTCAACCCTTTCCGACTTCATTAGTTATTTTTCATGCAATTATTGATTTTTTTGAGCTAAGTGACCCAGAAATTAGAAAGCACTACTAATGAACTCTGAAAAGGTTGAAAGTTGGCATGGTATCATCATTTGACCTACATAGCATGTGCTAAAAAGTTGAGAGGGTTACGACAAAACCTGGATGCACTTCGTGTACAAAACGGACAGTCTCTTTTGAAGTATCAGGGTTTCGGACATAAACTCATCTCTTACAAAAGGCATTTCATTTTATTGAATTTATTTGAACTCGAGGATTTTTGTGTGTACAAAATGCACCATTCAAAGCCACATCATCAATTTTCAATCCTTTCTGACTTCATTTGTTATTTTTCATGCAGTTATTGATTTTTTTGAGCTAAATTACCCTGAAATTGAAAAGTACTACAAATGAGCTGTGAAAAGGTTAAAAGTTGGCATGGTATGAGCATTTCACCCACATAGCATGCGCTAAAAAGTTGAGAGGGTTACGGAAAAATTTGGATGCACTTCGTGGACAAAACGGACAGTCTCTTCCGAATTATCAGAGTTTCGGACATAAACTCATCTGTTACAAAAGGCAGTTCATGTTCTTGAACTTATTTGAACTCCAGGATTTTTGTGTGTTCAAAATGCGCCATTCAAAGCCACATCATAAATTAGTTATTATCATATTTCCTTGTTCATGATAATCGTTTATTATCCATGCTATAATTGGATTGATCGGAAACTCAGATACATGTGTGGATACATAGACAACACCATGTCCCTAGTATGCCTCTAGTAGACTAGCTCGTTGATCAAAAGATGGTTAAGGTTTCCTAGCCATGGAAATGAGATGTCGTTTCATAACGGGATCACATCATTAGGAGAATGATGTGATGGATAAGACCCAAACTACAAACATAGCATATGAGCATGTCAGTTTATTGCTACTGTTTTCTGCATGTCAAGTATATGTTCCTATGACCATGAGATCATGCAACTCACGGATATCGGAGGAGTGCCTTATGTGTATCAAACGTCGCAACATAACTGGGTGACTATAAAGGTGCTCTACAGGTATCTCCGATGGTGTAAGTTGAGTTGGCATGCATCGAGACTGGGATTTGTTACTCCGTGTGACGCAGAGGTATCTTAGGGCCCACTCGGTAATACAACATCACAACAAGCCTTGCAAGCTATGTGGCTAAGTGTTAGTCATGGGATCTTGTATTACGGAATGAGTAAAGAGACTTGCCAGTAACGAGGTTGAATTAGGTATGGAGATACTGACGATCGAATCTTGGGCAAGTAACATACCGAAGAACAAAGGGAACGTTATACGTGATTAACTGAATCCTTGACACAAAGGTTCGACCGATAAAGATCTTCGTAGAATATGTAGGAACCAATGTGGACGTCCAGGTCCCGCCATTGGTTATTGACCATAGAGGTGTCTCGGTCATGTCTACATAGTTCTCGAACCCGCAGGGTCTGCACACTTAAGGTTCGGTGACGTTTCGGTAGTGTAGAGTTATGTATGGTGGTGACCGAAGGTTGTTCGGAGTCCCAGATGAGATCTAGGACGTCACGAGGAGCTCCGGAATGGTCCGGAGGTAAAGATTCATATATAGGATGTCCCAGTTTGGTCGCCGAAAAAGTTTCGGGCTCATCAGTAGTGTACCGGGAGTATCGGTAGTGTACCGGGAGTGCCGGTGGTGTACCGGGGGACCTCCGGGAGGGGTATTTCGACCCCAAGTGGTCCATGGGCTGTGGGATAATAATAACCAGCCCTTAGTGGTCTGGGAAAACAGCCACAAAGGCCCGTGGCGCAGGAGAGAAAGTCCTAAAGCAAAAAGTGGAAAATCAGCCAATAGGAGGCAATCCTACTCCAACTAGGATTGGAGGTGAAGTAGGATTGCTCCCACCTCCTATTTCGGCCGACCCAAAGGCCTTGGCTTCCTCTCCTCTCCTATCCTCCTATATATACTAGTGGATTGGGTGGTTTTTGGACAGAATTTCCGGCCACGTGCTACCCGTTCCACCAGTGCATAGTTTCTCCTCTAGATCGTAGTTCTGCAGTGCTTAGGCGAAGCCCTGCCCCAATTGCTCCACCACCATCACCGGAGAGCCGTCACGCTGCCTGTGAACTCTCTCTCCTCTCCACCTCCTCTCGCTGGATCGAGATGGTGGAGATCGTCATCAAGCTGCACGTGTGCTGAACGCGGAGGTGTCGTCCGTTCGGCACTAGATCGGAAGGACCGTGATCGAGATCGCGAGATGGTTCGTGATGTGATCACGGAACGGATCATGATGAGTTCGCAGGACAGATTGTGATCAAGATCGTGAGATGGATCGTGATGAGTTCACGGGATGGATCATGATGTGTTCGCGGGACGGTTCGTGATTGGATCGCGGGACGCTCGGCGATTTGGATCGCGAAGAAGTTCGACTACACCAACCGCGTTTCTTAACGCTTCCCGCTTAGCGATCTACAAGGGTATGTAGATCCACTCTCCCTCTCGTAGATGCTCATCACCATGGATAGGTTTGCGTGTGCGTCGGAAATTTTTTGTTTCCCATGTGACGTTCCCCAACAGTGGCATCATGAGCTAGGTCGATGGTTCGATGAGATCTCGAGTAGAACACAAAAGGTTTGTGGGCGTTGATGCTTAGATTGCTTCCTCCGTTGGTCGGATTTTGGTTCAGCGGGATTGTGAGATGAAGCGGCCCGAACCAACATTACTCGTACGCTTACGAGAGACCGGTTCCCTCGACGCAACTTGTTGCTTAGATGGCTTGCGGGTGACAGTTTCTCTCACTTTAGTTGGACCGGATCCGACAAAGGCGGTCCTTGAGAAGGTTGAAAAGAAATCTATGTATCACCGTTGTGGTTTATGCGTAGGTGAGAATCGTTCTGGCTAGATACCCGAAGCAGCCACGTAAAACATGCAACAACAATTAGAGGATGTCTACCTTGTTTTTGCAGGGTATGTTGTGATGTGATATGGCCAATTACATGATGAGATATATGTGATGTATGAGATGATCATGTGATGTATAGAATTTCACGACTTGCATGTCATTGAGTACGGCAACCGGCAGGAGCCATAGGGTTGTCTTTAATTATTGTATGACCTGCGTGTCAATCATTAAGCGCTATGTAATGCTTTACTTTATCGCTAAGCGGTAGCAATACAAGTAGAAGCAGGGCTGGCGCCACAACCCCAATGGCAACACATTGATGGAGATCAAGATGATGGAGATCATGGTGTTGTGCGTGTGACGATGGAGATCATGCCGGTGTTTCGAAGATGGAGATCTTAAACACAAGTTCATGGCCATATCATGTCACTTATGAATTGCATGAGATGTTAATCCTTTTATGCACCTTGTTTTGCTTAGTACGGCGGTAGCATTATAAGGTGATCCGTCACTTGAATTTCAAGATGAACTGTGTTCTCCCCGAGTGTGCACCGTTGCGAAAGTTCGTCGTGTTGAGACACCACGTGATGATCGGGTGTGATAGACTCTACGTTCACATACAACGGGTGCAAGCCAGATTTGCACGCGCAGAACACTCGGGTTAAACTTGACGAGCCTAGCATGTACAGACATGGCCTCGGAAAACGAGAGACCGAAAGGTCAAACATGAGTCATATAGTAGATATGATCAACATAATGATGTTCACCATTGCAGCCACCTCAACTCACGTGATGATCGGACTTGAGTTGGTGAATTTGGATCATGTATCACTCGAATGATCGGAGGGATGTCAATTTGAGTGGGAGTTCTTAAGTAATATGATTAATTGAACTCATTATCATGAACATAGTCAAAGTGTCTTTGCAAATTATGTTGTAGATTACTAGCTCGCGCTGTGGCTCCCTTAAATTTGTATATGTTCCGAGAGAAATAGAGTTGAAAGATGTTGGTGGCAATATTGCGGACTGGGTCCGTGATCTGAGGATTTTCCTCATTGCTGCACAGAAGGCTTATGACCTTAATGCACCGCTCGGTGCGCCAACCCCTCTAGCGTCGTCTATAGATGTTGTGAACATCTGACAGGCACGTTTCGATGACTACTTGATAGTTTAGTGCGTCATGCATTACGACTTAGAATTGACGCTCCAAAACGTTTTGAACGTCATGGAACATATCAGATGTTCTAGGGGCAGAGATTGTGATCTCAGGCTCGTGCCTGTGTTGCGAGATATGAGATCTCCAACAAGATTCTTTGCCTGTAAGATGAAGGAGAATAGCTCAATCGTTGAGCATGTACTCAGATTGTCTGGGTACTACAATCGCTTGAATCAAGTGGGAGTTGATCTTCCAGATAAGATAGTGATTGATATAGTTCTCCAAGTCACTGTCACTAAAGCTACTAGAACTTAGTGATGAACTATAATACACCAGGGATAGAAGTATTGATCCTTGAGCTGTTCGCGATGTTTGACACCGCGAAGGTAGAAATCAAGAAGGAGCATCAACTGTTGATGGTTAATCAAACCACTAGTTTCGAAAAGGGCAAGAGCAAGGAGGGAAACTTCATGGATAGCAAGTCAGTTGCTGCTCCAGTGAAGCAACCCAAAGTTGAACTCAAACCCGAGACTAAGTGCTTCTATTATGAGGTGAGAGGTCGCTGAAGCGGAACAACCCTAGATACTTGGTAGATAAGAAGGCTGGCAACATCGACAGAAGTATATTTGATATACGAGTTATTGATGTGTACCTTGCTAGTACTCCTAGTAGCACCTGGGTATTGGATACCGGTTCGGTTGCTAAATGTTAGTAACTCGAAATAAAAGCTACGGAATAAACGGAGAACTAGCTAAGTGTGAGGTGACGATATGTGTTGGAAGTGTTTTCAAGGTTGATGTGATCAACATCGCACGCTCTCTCTACCTTCAGGATTAGTGACGAACCTAAATAAATGTTATTTGGTGTTTTGCGTTGAGCATGAACATGATTAGATCATGTTTATTGCAATACGGTTATTCATTTAAGTTAGAGAATAATGGTTATTCTGTTTACATGAATAATACCTTCAATGGTCATGCACCCAGTGAGAATGGTTTGTTGAAATCTTGATCGTAGTATTACACATGTTCATAACATTGATGTCAAAAGATACAAAGTTAATAATGATAGTACCACATACTTGTGGCACATCCGCTAAGTGTCATATTGGTATAAAGCGCATGTAGAAACTCCATGCTGATGGATATTTGGACTCATTCGATTTCGAATCGGTTGAGACATGCGAACCATGCTTCTTGGGCAAGATGACTAAAGGACCCCGTTGGATGGAGCGGGCAAGTGATTCATTGGAAATGATACATGTTGATGTATGCAATCTAGTGAGTCGTGTAGCGTGCAGTGGATATCGTTATTTTCTTACCTTCACTGATGATTTGAGTAGATATAGTGTATATTTACTTAATGAAACACAAGTCTGAATCGTTTGAAAGGTTCAAGCAAATTCAAGAGTGAAGTTTAAAGATCATCGTGACAAGAAGATAAAAATGACTGCGATATGATCGTGGAGGTGAATATCTGAGTCACGAGTTTGGCATACAACTTAAGACAATGTGAAAGTTGTTTCACAACTAAACGCCACCTGGAACACCATAGTGTGATGGTGTGTCCAAACATCATAGTTATGCTCTATTGGACATGGTGCGTGCTATGATGTCTCTTGTCGTTTTACTACTATAATTTTGGGGTTATGCATTAGAGACAACTACATTCACTTTAAATAGGGCACCATCTAAATCCGTTGAGATGACACCATACGAATTATGGTTTGATAGAAACCTAAGCTGTCATTTCTTAATACTTGGGGCTGCGGCACTTGTGTGAAAAATGTTTTCACCTAATGAGGTCGAACCCAAGGCGGACAAATGCATCTTCATAGAATACCCTAAGATCAGTTGGGTGAACCTTCTATCTCATATCCAAGTGCAAAGTGTTTGTTTCTTAATCGGATCCTTTCTCGAGGAAATGTTTCTCTTGAAATAATTGAGTGGGAGGAAGATAGAACTTGATGAGGTTGTTAAACCTTTGTTCAACCAGAGAGTAGCGCAGTGCAGAAAGATGTTTCTGTGAAGCCTACGTTAGTTGAAGAGGAAGTTAATGATGATGATCATGAAGCTTCAGGATCAAGTTACTATCGAACTTCGTGGGTCGACAAGGATGTGTACTGCTCCTAAGTGGTACGACAACACTGTCTTGGAGATCATGTTGTTGGACAACGATGAACCTACGAGCTATGGAGAAGCGATGATGGGCCCGGATTCCGACGAATGGTTAGAGGCCATGAAATCCGAGATAGGATCCATGTATGAAAACCAAGTATAGACTTTGGTAGACTTGCTCGTTAGACGGCAGGTCGTTGAGTACAAATGGACCTTTAGAATGAAGACAGACACTGATTGTGAATGTCACCATTTGTAAAGCTTGACTTGTTGCAAAGTTGTTTGTGACAAGTTCAAGGAGTTGACTGCGATGAGGCTTTCTCACTCGTAGCGATGCTAAAAGTCTGTTGGAGTTATGTTAGCAGTTGCTGCATTTTCAATTATGAAATCTGGCAGATGGATGTCAAAACATCGTTTCCTTAACGGTTTACTTAAGGAAAGGTTGTATGTGATACAACTAGAAGGTTTTGTCAGTCCTAAGGATGCTAAAAGATGAGCAAGCTTCAGTGATCCTTCTATGGACTGAAGCAAGCATCTCGGAGTTGGAATATACACTATGATGAGGTGATCAAAGTTTTTGTAGTTTATACAAAGTTTACGAGAAACTTGTATTTGCAATAAAGTGAGTGGGAGCACTATAGAGTTTCTGAGAAGTATATGTGGTTGACATATTGTTGATCAGAAATAATGTAGAATTTCTAGAGGGCATAAAAGGTTGTTTGAAAAGTGTTTTTCAAAGGAAGACCTGGATAAAGCTACCTAATTCTTGAGCATCAAAATCTATAGAGATAGATCAAGATGCTTGATGAGACTTTCAATGAGTGCATACCTTGACAAGATTTTGAAAGAGTTCAAAATGGATCAGCCAAAGAAATAGTTCTCGTCTGATTTGTAAGGTGTGAAGTTGAGTGAGACTCAAAGCTCGACAACGGCAGAAGAAAGAGAAAGGACGAACGTCGTCCCCTATGCCTTAGCCATAGGCTCTATATTATGCCATGCTGTGTACCGCACCTATGTGTGCCTTGCCATGAGTCTATCAAGGGGTACAAGAGTGGTCCAGGAGTGGATCACTGGACAGCAGTCGGAATTATCCTTAGTAACCAAAGGACTAAGGCAATGTTTCTTGATTATGGAGGTGATAAAGAGTTCGTCGTAAAGAGTTACGTCGATGCAAGCTTTAACACCTATCCGGATGACTAGTAGTAGCAATCTGGATACGTATAGTGGAGCAGCCATTTGGAAATAGTACCAAGTGGAGTGTGGTAGCAGTGTTTACGGTTTGACATAGAGATTTGCAAAGTACACACGGATCTGAATATCGTAGAAACGTTGACTATAAGACCTCTCTCACATGCAAAGCATGATCGAGCCCCAAGACTCATTGGGTGTTAGATTCATAACAATGCGAATCACATGGTGATGTGAACTAGATTATTGACTCTAGTGCAAGTGGGAGACTATTGGAAATATGCCCTAGAGGCAATAATAAATTAGTTATTATCATATTTCCTTGTTCATGATAATCGTTTATTATCCATGCTATAATTGGATTGATCGGAAACTCAGATACATGTGTGGATACATAGACAACACCATGTCCCTAGTATGCCTCTAGTAGACTAGCTCGTTGATCAAAAGATGGTTAAGTTTTCCTAGCCATGGACATGAGATGTCGTTTCATAACGGGATCACATCATTAGGAGAATGATGTGATGGATAAGACCCAAACTACAAACATAGCATATGATCGTGTCAGTTTATTGCTACTGTTTTCTGCATGTCAAGTATATGTTCCTATGACCATGAGATCATGCAACTCACGGATATCGGAGGAGTGCCTTGTGTGTATCAAATGTCGCAACGTAACTGGGTGACTATAAAGGTGCTCTACAGGTATCTCCGATGGTGTAAGTTGAGTTGGCATGCATCGAGACTGGGATTTGTTACTCCGTGTGACGGAGAGGTATCTAAGGGCCCACTCGGTAATACAACATCACAACAAGCCTTGCAAGCAATGTGGCTAAGTGTTAGTCATGGGATCTTGTATTACGGAACGAGTAAAGAGACATGCCAGTAACGAGGTTGAATTTGGTATGGAGATATTCACGATCGAATCTCGGGCAAGTAAAATACCGAAGAACAAAGGGAACGTTATCCGGGATTAACTGAATCCTTCACATAGAGGTTCGACCGATAAAGATCTTCATAGAATATGTAGGAACCAATGTGGACGTCCAGGTCCCGCCATTGGTTATTTACCATAGAGGTGTCTCGGTCATGTCTACATAGTTCTCGAACCCGCAGGGTCTGCACACTTAAGGTTCGGTGACGTTTTGGTAGTGTAGAGTTATGTATGGTGGTGATCAAAGGTTGTTCGGAGTCCCGGATGAGATCCAGGACGTCACGAGGAGCTCCGGAATGGTCCGGAGGTAAAGATTCATATATAGGATGTCCCAGTTTGGTCGCCGGAAAAGTTTCGGGCTCATCGGTAGTGTACCGGGAGTATCGGTAGTGTACCGGGAGTGCCGGTAGTGTACCGAGGGACCTCCGAGAGGGGTATTTCGACCCCAAGAGGTCCATGGGCTGTGGGAGAATAATAACCAGCCCTTAGTGGGCTGGGAAAACAGCCACAAAGGCCCATGGCGCAGGAGAGAAAGTCCTAAAGCAAAAAGGGGAAAATCAGCCAATAGGAGGCAATCCTACTCCAACTAGGATTGGAGGTGAAGTAGGATTGCTCCCACCTCCTATTTCGGCCAACCCAAAGGCCTTGGCTGCCTCTCCTCTCCTCTCCTACTATATATACTAGTGGATTGGGTGGTTTTTGGACAGAATTTCCGGCCACGTGCTACCCGTTCCACCGGCGCATAGTTTCTCCTCTAGATCGTAGTTCCGCAGTGCTTAGGCGAAGCCCTGCCGGAATTGCTCCACCACCATCACCGGAGAGCCGTCACGCTGCCGGTGAACTCTCTCTCCTCTCCACCTCCTCTCGCTGGATCGAGACGGTGGAGATCGTCATCAAGCTGCACGTGTGCTGAACGCGGAGGTGCCGTCCGTTCGGCACTAGATCGGAAGGACCGTGATCGAGATTGCGAGACGGTTCGTGATGTGATCATGGAACGGATCGTGATGATTTGCGGGACAGATCGTGATCAAGATCGTGAGACGGATCGTGATGAGTTCAAGGGACGGATCATGATGTGTTCGCGGGACGGTTCGTGATTGGATCGCGGGACGCTCGGCGATTTGGACCGCGAAGAAGTTCGACTACACCAACCGCGTTTCTTAACGCTTCCCGCTTAGCGATCTACAAGGGTACGTAGATCCACTCTCCCTCTCGTAGATGCTCATCACCATGGATAGGTTTGCGTGTGCGTAGGAAATTGTTTTTTCCCATGCGACGTTCCCCAACAATAGCTTGTGCTAACTGTTGAGAGGGTTACGACAAAAGCTCACTTCGTGTACAAAATGGACAGTCTCCTTCGAAGTATCAAGGTTTCGAACATAAACTCATCTATTACAAAAGACATTTCATTTTATTGAACTTATTTGAACTCCAAGATTTTTTTGTGTTCAAAATGCACCATTCAAAGCGACATAATCAATTTTCAACCCTTTCTGACTTCATTTGTTATTTTTCATGCAGTTATTGATTTTCTTTGAGCTAAATGACCCTGAAATTTGAAAAGCACTAGAAATGAATTCTGAAAAGGTTGAAAGGTGGCATGGTATCATCATTTCACCCACATAGTATGTGCTAAAAAGTTGAGAGGGTTATGAAAAAAGCTAGATGCCCTTCGTGTACAAAACGGACAGTCTCTTTCGAAGTATCAGGGTTTCGGACGTAAAGTCATCTGTTACAAAAGGCATTTCATTTTCTTGAATTTATTCGAACTCCAGGACTTTTGTGTGTACAAAATGCACCATTCAAAGCCACATCATCAATTTTTAACCCTTTCTGGCTTCATTTGTGATTTTTCATGCAGTTATTGATTTTTTTTGAGCTGAATTACCCTGAAATTGAAAAGCAATACAAATGAGCTGTGAAAATTTTAAAAGTTGGCATGGTATGAGCATTTCACACACATAGCATGTGTGCTAAAAAGTTAAGAGGGTTACTGCAAAAGTTGGATGCACTTCGTGTACAAAACGGACAGTCTCTTTCGAAGTATCAGGGTTTCGGACATAAACTCATCTATTAGAAAAGGCATTTTTTTTCTTGAACTTATTTGAACTCCAGGATTTTTGTGTGTTCAAAATGCACCATTCAAAGCCACATCATCAATTTTCAACCCTTTCTGACTTCATTTGTTATTTTTCATGCAGTTATTGATTTTTGTGAGCTAAATGACCCTGAAATTGAAAATCACTACTAATGAATAGTGAAAAGGTTGAAAGTTGGCATGGTATCATCATTTCACCCACATAGCATGTGCTAAAAAGTTGAGAGGGATATGACAAAAGCTTGATGCACTTCGTGTACAGAACGGATAGTCTCTTTCGAAGTATCAAGGTTTCGGACTGAAACTCATCTATTACAAAAGGCATTTATTTTTCTTAAACTTATTTGAACTCCAGGCTTTTTGTGTGGTTAAAATGCACCATTCAAAGACACATCAAAAAAATTCAATCGTTTCTGACTTCATTCGTTATTTTTCAAGCACTTATTGGATTTTTTTTGAGCTAAATAACCCTAAAATTGAAAAGCGCTACAAATATACTCTGAAAAGGTTGAAAGTTGGCATGGTATCATCATTTCACCCACATAGCTTGTGCTAACTGTTGAGAGGGTTACGACAAAAGCTCACTTCGAGAACAAAATGGACAGTCTCCTTCGAAGTATCAAGGTTTCGAACATAAACTCATCTATTACAAAAGGCATTTCATTTTATTGAACTTATTTGAACTCCAAATATATTGTGTGTTCAAAATGCACCATTCAAAGCCACATAATCAATTTTCAACCCTTTCTGACTTCATTTGTTATTTTTCATGCAGTTATTGATTTTTTTGGAGCTAAATGACCCTAAATTTGAAAAGCACTACAAATGAATTCTGAAAAGGTTGAAAGTTGGCATGGTATCATCATTTCACCCACATAGTATGTGCTAAAAAGTTGAGAGGGTTATGACAAAAGCTAGATGCCCTTCGTGTACAAAACGGACAGTCTCTTTCGAAGTATCAGGGTTTCGGACGTAAAGTCATCTGTTACAAAAGGCATTTCATTTTCTTGAATTTATTTGAACTCCAGGATTTTGTGTGTACAAAATGCACCATTCAAAGCCACATCATCAATTTTTAACCCTTTCTGGCTTCATTTGTTATTTTTCATGCAGTTATTGATTTTTTTGAGCTAAATTACCCTAAAATTGAAAAGCAATACAAATGAGCTGTGAAAATTTTAAAAGTTGGCATGGTACGAGCATTTCACCCACATAGCATGTGCTAAAAAGTTGAGAGGGTTACGGCAAAAGTTGGATGCACTTCGTGTACAAAACGGACAGTCTCTTTCGAAGTATCACGGTTTCGGACATAAACTCATCTATTAGAAAAGGCATTTCTTTTTCTTGAACTTATTTGAACTCCAGGCTTTTTGTGTGTTCAAAATGCACCATTCAAAGCCACATCATCAATTTTCAACCCTTTCTCACTTCATTTGTTATTTTTCATGCAGTTATTGATTTTTTTGAGCTAAATGACCCTCAAATTGAAAATCACTACTAATGAATAGTGAAAAGGTTAAAAGTTGGCATGGTATCATCATTTCACCCACATAGCTTGTGCTAACTGTTGAGAGGGTTACGACAAAAGCTGGATGCACTTCGTGTACAAAATGGACAGTCTCCTTCGAAGTATCAAGGTTTCGAACATAAACTCATCTATTACAAAAGGCATTTCATTTTATTGAACTTATTTGAACTCCAGGATTATTGTGTGTTCAAAAGGCACCATTCAAAGCCACATAATCAATTTTCAACCCTTTCTGACTTCATTTGTTATTTTTCATGCAGTTATTGATTTTTTTTGAGCTAAATGACCCTGAAATTTGAAAAGCAATACAAATGAGCTGTGAAAATTTTGAAAGTTGGCATGGTATGAGCATTTCACCCACATAGCATGTGCTAAAAAGTTGAGAGGGTTACGGCAAAAGGTGGATGCACTTCGTGTACAAAACGGACAGTCTCTTTCAAAGTATCACGGTTTCGGACATAAACTCATCTATTCGAAAGGCATTTCTTTTTCTTGAACTTATTTGAACTCCAGGATTTTTGTGTGTTCAAAATGCACCATTCAAAGCCACATCATCAATTTTCAACCCTTTCTGACTTCATTTGTTAATTTTAATGCAGTTATTGATTTTTTTGAGCTAAATGACCCTCAAATTGAAAATCACTACTAATGAATAGTGAAAAGGTTGAAAGTTGGCATGGTATCATCATTTCACCCACATAGCATGTGCTAAAAAGTTGAGAGGGTTACGACAAAAGCTGGATGCACTTCGTGTACAAAACGGACAGTCTCTTTTGAAGTTTCAGGGTTTTAGACGGAAACTCATCTATGACAAAAGGCAGTTAATTTTCTTGAATTTATTTGAACTCCAGGCTTTTTGTGTGTTCAAAATGTTGGGGAACGTCGCATGGGAAACAAAAATTTTCCTACGCACACGCAAACCTATCCATGGTGATGATCATCTACGAGAGGGAGAGTGGATCTACATACCCTTGTAGATCGCTAAGCGGGAAGCGTTAAGAAACGCGGTTGGTGTAGTCGAACATCTTCGCGATCCAAATCGCCGAGCGTCCCGCGATCCCATCACGATCCGTCCCGCGATCCAATCACGATCCGTCCCGTGAACTCATCATGATCCGTCCCGCGCTCTCATCACGATCCGTCTCACGATCTTGATCACGATCTGTTCCGCGAACTCATCACGATCCGTTCCGCGATCTCATCACGAACCGTCTCGCGATCTCGATCACGGTCCTTCCGATCTAGCGCCGAACGGACGGCACCTCCGCGTTCAGCACACGTGCAGCTTGATGATGATCTCCACCGTCTTGATCCAGCAAGAGGAGGTGGAGAGGAGAGAGAGTTCACCGGCAGCGTGGCGGCGCTCCGGTGATGGTGGTGGAGTGATTCCGGTAGGGCTTCGCCTAAGCGCTGTGGAAAACCGATCTTGAGGAGAAACTGTGCACCGGTGAAACGGGTAGCACGTGGCCGGAAATTCTGTCCAAAAACCACCCAATCCACTAGTATATATAGGAGGAGAGGAGAGGAGAGGAGAGGCAGCCAAGGCCTTTGGGTCGGCTGAAATAGGAGGTGGGAGCAATCCTACTTCACCTCCAATCCTAGTTGGAGTAGGATTGCCTCCTATTGGCTGATTTTCCACTTTTTGCTTTAGGACTTTCTCTCCTGCGCCATGGGCCTTTGTGGCTGTTTTCCCAGCCCACTAAGGGCTGGTTATTATTCTCCCAGAGCCTATGGACCTCTTGGGGTCGAAATACCCCTCCCGGAGGTCCCCTGGTACACTACCGGCACTCCCGGTACACTACCGATACTCCCGGTACCAAACTGGGACATCCTATATATGAATCTTTACCTCCAGACCATTCCGGAGCTCCTCGTGATGTCCGGGATCACATCCGGGACTCCGAACAACCTTCGGTCACCACCATACATAACTCTACACTACCGAAACGTCACCAAACCTTAAGTGTGCAGACCCTGCGGGTTCGAGAACTATGTAGACATGACCGAGACACCTCTACGGTCAATAACCAATGGCGGGACCTGGACGTCCACATTGGTTTCTACATATTCTACGAAGATCTTTATCGGTCGAACCTCTATGTCAAGGATTCAGTTAATCCCGTATAACGTTCCCTTTGTTCTTCGGTATGTTACTTGCCCGAGATTCGATCGTCGGTATCTCCATACCTAGTTCAACCTCGTTACTGGCAAGTCTCTTTACTCGTTCTATAATACAAGATCCCGTGACCAACACTTAGCCACATTGCTTGAAAGTCTTGTTGTGATGTTGTATTACCGAGTGGGCCCTGAGATACCTCTCCGTCACACGGAGTAACAAATCCTAGTCTCGATCCATGCCAACTCAACAGACACCATCGGAGATACCTGTAGAGCACCTTTATAGTCACACAGTTACGTTGCGACGTTTGATACACACAAGGCACTCCTCCGATATCCGTGAGTTGCATGATCTGATGGTCATAGGAACATATACTTGACATGTAGAAAACAGTAGCAATAAACGGACACGATCATATGCTATGTTTGTAGTTTGGGTCTTATCCATCACATCATTCTCCTAATGATGTGATCCCATTATCAAACGACATCTCATGTCCATGGCTAGGAAACCTTAACCATCTTTTGATCAACGAGCTAGTCTACTAGAGGCATACTAGGGGCATGGTGTTGTCTATGTATCCACACATGTATATGAGTTTCCGATCAATACAATTATAGCATGGATAATAAACGATTATCATGAACAAGGAAATATTATAATAAATAATTTATTATTGCCTCTAGGCATATTTCCAACACAAAATGCACCATTCAAAGCCACATCATCAATTTTCAACCCTTTCTGACTTCATTTGTTATTTTCATGCACTTATTTATTTTTTTGAGCTAAATGACCCAGAAATTGAAAAGCACCACAAATGAACTGTGAAAAGGTTGAAAGTTGGCATGGTATCAGCATTTCACCCAAATAGCATGTGCTAAAACGTTGAGACGGTTACAGAAAAAGCTGGACGCACTTCGTGTACAAAACGGACAGTCTCTTTCGAAGTATCAGGGTTTTGGACATAAACTCATCTGTTACAAAAGGCATTTCATTTTCTTGAACTTATTTGAACTCCAGGATTTTTGTGTGTTGACAATGCACCATTCAAAGCCCCATCATCAATTTGCAACCCTTTCTGACTTCATTTGTTATTTTTCATGCAGTTATTGATTTTTTTGAGCTAAATTACCCTGAAATTGAAAAGCAATACAAATGAGCTGTGAAAATTTTAAAAGTTGGCATGGTACGAGCATTTCACCCACATAGCATGTGCTAAAAAGTTGAGAGGGTTACGGCAAAAGTTGGATGCACTTCGTGTACAAAACGGACAGTCTCTTTCGAAGTATCATGGTTTCGGACATAAAATCATCTATTAGAAAAGGCATTTCTTTTTCTTGAACTTATTTGAACTCTAGGCTTTTTGTGTGTTCAAAATGCACCATTCAAAGCCACATCATCAATTGTCAACCCTTTCTCACTTCATTTGTTATTTTTCATGCAGTTATTGATTTTTTTGAGCTAAATGACCCTCAAATTGAAAATCACTACTAATGAATAGTGAAAAGGTTAAAAGTTGGCATGGTATCATCATTTCACCCACATAGCTTGTGCTAACTGTTGAGAGGGTTACGACAAAAGCTGGATGCACTTCGTGTACAAAATGGACAGTCTCCTTCGAAGTATCAAGGTTTCGAACATAAACTCATCTATTACAAAAGGCATTTCATTTTATTGAACTTATTTGAACTCCAGGATTATTGTGTGTTCAAAAGGCACCATTCAAAGCCACATAATCAATTTTCAACCCTTTCTGACTTCATTTGTTATTTTTCATGCAGTTATTGATTTTTTTTGAGCTAAATGACCCTGAAATTTGAAAAGCAATACAAATGAGCTGTGAAAATTTTGAAAGTTGGCATGGTATGAGCATTTCGCCCCCATAGCATGTGCTAAAAAGTTGAGAGGGTTACGGCAAAAGGTGGATGCACTTCGTGTACAAAACGGACAATCTCTTTCAAAGTATCAGGGTTTCGGACATAAACTCATCTATTAGAAAAGGCATTTCTTTTTCTTGAACTTATTTGAACTCCAGGATTTTTGTGTGTTCAAAATGCACCATTCAAAGCCACATCATCAATTTTCAACCCTTTCTGACTTCATTTGTTAATTTTAATGCAGTTATTGATTTTTTTGAGCTAAATGACCCTCAAATTGAAAATCACTACTAATGAATAGTGAAAAGGTTGAAAGTTGGCATGGTATCATCATTTCACCCACATAGCATGTGCTAAAAAGTTGAGAGGGTTACGACAAAAGCTGGATGCACTTCGTGTGCAAAACGGACAGTCTCTTTTGAAGTATCAGGGTTTTAGACGGAAACTCATCTATTACAAAAGGCAGTTAATTTTCTTGAATTTATTTGAACTCGAGGCTTTTTGTGTGTTCAAAATGTTGGGGAACGTCGCATGGGAAACAAAAATTTTCCTACGCACACGCAAACCTATCCATGGTGATGATCATCTACGAGAGGGAGAGTGGATCTACATACCCTTGTAGATCGCTAAGCGGGAAGCGTTAAGAAACGCGGTTGGTGTAGTCGAACATCTTCGCGATTCAAATCGCCGAGCGTCCCGCGATCTCATCACGATCCGTCCCGCGATCCAATCACGATCCGTCCCGTGAACTCATCATGATCCGTCCCGCGATCTCATCACGATCCGTCTCACGATCTTGATCATGATCTGTCCCGCGAACTCGTCACGATCCGTTCCGCGATCTCATCACGAACCATCTCGCGATCTCGATCACGGTCCTTCCGATCTAGCGCCGAACGGACGGCACCTCCGCGTTCAGCACACGTGCAGCTTGATGATGATCTCCACCGTCTTGATCCAGCAAGAGGAGGTGGAGAGGAGAGAGAGTTCACCGGCAGCGTGACGGCGCTCCGGTGATGGTGGTGGAGTGATTCCGGTAGGGCTTCGCCTAAGCGCTGTGGAAAACCGATCTTGAGGAGAAACTGTGCACCGGTGAAACGGGTAGCACGTGGCCGGAAATTCTGTCCAAAAACCACCCAATCCACTAGTATATATAGGAGGAGAGGAGAGGAGAGGCAGCCAAGGCCTTTGAGTCGGCTGAAATAGGAGGTGGGAGCAATCCTACTTCACCTCCAATCCTAGTTGGAGTAGGATTGCCTCCTATTGGCTGATTTTCCACTTTTTGCTTTAGGACTTTCTCTCCTGCGCCATGGGCCTTTGTGGCTGTTTTCCCAGCCCACTAAGGGCTGGTTATTATTCTCCCACAGCCTATGGACCTCTTGGGGTCGAAATACCCCTCCCGGAGGTCCCCCGGTACACTACCGGCACTCCCGGTACACTACCGATACTCCCGATACCAAACTGGGACATCCTATATATGAATCTTTACCTCCAGACCATTCCGGAGCTCCTCGTGATGTCCGGGATCTCATCCGGGACTCCGAACAACCTTCGGTCACCACCATACATAACTCTACACTACCGAAACGTCACCAAACCTTAAGTGTGCAGACCCTGCGGGTTCGAGAACTATGTAGACATGACCGAGACACCTCTACGGTCAATAACCAATGGCGGGACCTGGACGTCCACATTGGTTCCTACATATTCTACGAAGATCTTTATCGGTCGAACCTCTATGTCAAGGATTCAGTTAATCCCGTATAACGTTCCCTTTGTTCTTCGGTATGTTACTTGCCCGAGATTCGATCGTCGGTATCTCCATACCTAGTTCAACCTCGTTACTGGCAAGTCTCTTTACTCGTTCCATAACACAAGATCCCATGACTAACCCTTAGCCACATTGCTTGCAAGGCTTGTTGTGATGTTGTATTACCGAGTGGGCCCTGAGATACCTCTCCGTCACACGGAGTAACAAATCCCAGTCTTGATCCATGCCAACTCAACAGACACCATCGGAGATACCTGTAGAGCACCTTTATAGTCACCCAGTTACGTTGTGACGTTTGATACACACAAGGCACTCCTCCGATATCCGTGAGTTGCATGCTCTCATGGTCATAGGAACATATACTTGACATGCAGAAAACAGTAGCAATAAACTGACACGATCATATGCTATGTTTGTAGTTTGGGTCTTATCCATCACATCATTCTCCTAATGATGTTATCCCGTCATCAAATGACATCTCATCTCCATGGCTAGGAAACCTTAACCATCCTTTGATCAACGAGCTAGTCCATTAGAGGCATACTATGGACATGGTTTTGTCTATGTATCCACACATGCATTTAAGTCTCCGATCAAAAAAATTATAGCATGGATAATAACCGATTATCATGAACAAGTAAATATGATAATAACTAAGTTATTATTGCCTCTAGGGCATATTTCCAACAACCGTATCCCGGATGCCCTCCATACCAACACTTTCCAAGGAATTTATTATTTGACAACATAAAGTAAATTAATTTTTGCATTTCGGGATGGGGCATCCCTAATACCTTTGCCTTACTCTCGTGCAATGACAAGTGAATAAACACTCATCGTGAGAATAACACATCTAGCATGGAAAATATTAGCCACGCCTCACTGCTCCGCGAGCGAAACAAACACACAATAGAGAAGTTTATTTTTAAAATTAGAGATGGCACAAACAAATTTGCTTAGAATGACACGAAAATACGACGTATAGGTAGGTATAGTGGACTCATGAGGCAAAAACTGGGTTTAAGGATTTGGATGCACAAGTAGAGCTCATACTTGGTGCAAAATGAAGGCTAGCAAAAGATTGAGAAGCGACCAACCAAGAAACAAATAATCTCATAAGCAAGCATTAAGCATAAGTAACACCAAATAATGCACTACAAGTAGGATATAATTTCATTGCATGAATATTGACTTTCGTACTTGCATAGGGAATCACGAACCTTAACACTAATATTCTTACTAAAGCATAATTACTCATCAACATAACTCACATATCACATCATCATATCTCAAAACTATTACTAATAATCAAGTTTATTTTGTCCAATGATCTTTATGAAAGTTTTTATTATATCCTTCTTATATATCTATCACTTTGGGACTAATTTTTCATGCGTTGCTTTTCATAAGATCAAACAAATATAAGTGAAGATCAAGAGCATAATTTTTCTTCTTTCTCTCAAAATAATTAAAGTGAAGTAAGAGATAATTTCTTGAAAATTTTACTAAATCTAAAATAAATCTAAGTGAATTAAGAGAGAATTTCTTCAAAAATACTAAGCACACCATGCTCAAAAAGATATAAGTGAAGCACTAGAGCAAGTCCATTGCTCATAAAAAATTTAAGTGAAGCATAGAGAGCAATTCTGACAAGTCATGATATAATTTTGGCTCTCTCAAATAGGTGTGTCCAGCAAGGGATCAAAACTTGAAACACAAATAAAACAAGCAAAGACTCATATCATGAAAGAAGCTTGAAGAAGCTTAGGCTCTTCTATGCTTCCTTCATCCATCATAACATAACCCAAAACTTGAAAACTTCAATCACACAAAACTCAACAAAACCTTTGTGAGATCCCTTAGTATCAGAAAAATAAATCACTACTATATGTGCTGTATTAAACCAATTCATATTTTGTTCTTGCATTATACCTACTGTATTACAACTTTTCTATGTCAAAAACTCATCAAAGAAAACCATAGAGCCATCAAAATAAGCACACAATGCAAAAAAACAGAATCTGTCGAAACAGAAGAGTCTGTAGTAATCTGATATGTTCGAATACTTTTGTAACTCAAAAAATTCTGAAACATTAGGACAACGTGAGAAATTTGTATATCAATCTTGTGTAAAACATTCAGAATTTTATCACGCTTCTGTTATTTTTAATAATTCTATGACTGGTGCCCAAAGTTTCTATTTTTCAAGAAGATCAAAGCAAATATCACCCAACATGATCCCAAAGTCTTTGCTTGGCACAAACACTAATTAAAACAAAAAAACACAATCATAACAGAGGCATAATTTTGCAAACACTCAATACCAGAAATAAAAAGAAAAAAAATAAAATTTATTCATTGGGTTGCCTCCCAACAAGCTCTTTCTTTCATAGCCCTTAAGATAGGCTTTGAGATTTCAATGATGCTCACATGAAAGATAAGAATTGAAACACAAATAGAGTATCATGAAATGTATGGAAAACAAATTTATGTCTAACATACTTCCTATGCATAGGAATTTTATAAGCAAACAAATTATCAAGACAACAAACTTCTAACATATGCAAAGAAGAGGAATAAAACATTGACGATCTCAACATAATGAGAGGTAATTCAGTAACATGAAAATTTCTACAGCCATATTTTCCTCTCTCATAATAATTACATGTAGGATCATAATCAAATTCAATAATATAATTATCACATAAAATGTTCTCTTCATGATCCACATGGATGCAAAGTTGACACTCTTCCAAAATAGTGGGATCATCAAATAAAGTCATGACCTCTCCAAGCCCACCTTTATCAAAAATTTCATAAGATTGGTCATGCTACAAAGTAGTGGGATCATTATTACCTAGAGTTGACTCTCTTTCAAACCCACTTTCATATTATCGCAAACATATTCATCATGAGGCTTAAATAAATTTTCAAGGTCATAAGAAGAATCAGCCCAATCATGATCATTGCAATAAGTAGTAGACATATCAAAATTAGCATCCTAGGGCGTGGGATTTTTCATATCATTAACACACTTGACATTAATAGAATTTATAATAACATCATTGCAATCATGCTTTTCATTTAGTTCATAAAGATAATCTCGCGTAGTCAACTTACCAGAAATTGGTTCATCATAATTTGGTCTTTTAAAAAGATTTTCAAGTGAATGAGGATACATATCAGTAGATTTTTCGCAAGCGAAGATGCAAGAAAATAAGAGACACGTGGCAACACAAGCAAACAATAGACCAGGAAAGAAAAAGGCAAACGGAAAGAAGCTGAATAAAACAACAATTTTGTGAAGTTGGGGAGATGAAAACGGGAGGCAAATGACAAATAATGTAAATTGCAAGGAGATGAGATTTATGATTAGGAGCCTGGTATATGTTGAAGATCCTCCCCAGCAACGGCGCCAGAAATTCCTTTTGATGTCGCTTGAAGCTACGTCGGTATTTCCCCAAACACGAAGGGATGATGCAGCACAGCGGCGGTAGGTAGTTCCCTCAGATATGAAACCAAGGTTATCGAACCAGTAGGAGAACCAAGCAAGACAACGTAAACAGCCCCTGCACACAAATAACAAATACTTGCAACCCAACGTGTTAAATGGGTTGTCAATCCCTTTCGGGTAACGGCACTAGAAAGGCACGTGGACGGGAGAAAGTTGAAAATGTTGATAGACCGAATGCCAAATAAAATAAAGTGCAGCAAGGTATTTTTATGTTTTTTGGTTTAATAGATCTGAAAATAAATGCAAGAGAAAAGTAGATGGCAAAGGCAAATAATATGAGAAAGAGACCCGGGGGCCGTAGGATTTACTAGTGGTTTCTCTCGAGAAAAATAGCAAACGGTGGGTGAAAAAATTACTATTGGGCAATTGATAGAACTTCAAATACTCATGACGATATCTAGGCAATGATCATTACATAGGCATCACGTCCAAGATTAGTAGACCGACTCGTGCCTCCATCTACTACTATTACTCCACACATTGACCGCTATCCATCATGCAGCTAGTGTATTAAGTTCATGGAGTAACGGAGTAATGCAATAAGAACGATGACATGATGTAGAAAAGATCTATCTTTGTAGAGATATACCCCACCGTTTTATCCTTAGTATCAACAATACATACTTGTCGTTTCCCTTTCTGTCACTAGGGTCGAGCACCGTAAGATCGAACCCACTACAAAGCACCTCTTCCCATTGCAAGATAAATAGATCAAGTTGGCCGAACAAAACCCAAATATGGGAGAATAAATATGAGGCTATAAGCAATCATGCATATAAGAGATCAAAGAAACTCAAATAACTTTCATGGATATAAAAATATAGATCTGATCATAGACCCAAAGTTCATCAATCCAAACAAACACACTACAAAAGAGTTACATCATATGGATCTCCAAGAGACCATTGTATTGAGAATTCAGCGAGAGAGAGAGAAAGCCATCTAGATACTAACTACGGACCCAAAAGTCTACAAAGAACTACTCATGCATCATCGGAGAGGCACCAATGGAGGTGGTGAACCCCATCCGAGATGGTTTCTAGATTAGATCTGGTGGTTCTGGACTCTACGGCTGCTAGATGAATAATTCGTCTGTTGCTCTAGGGTTTCTAGAATATTGGGGTATTTATAGAGCAAAGAGGCGGTCCGGGGGACACCTGAGGTGGGCACAACCCACCAGGGCGCGCCTGGGCCTCCTAGCGCACCCTTGTGGGTTGTGCCTCCCTCGAGGCACCCCCGAGATGCAGCCAGGGCCCAGTGTGTTCCTTCTAGCCCATAAAAAATCATCGTGAAGTTTTGTGGCATTTGGACGTCGTCTGGTATTGATTTTCTGTGATGTAAAAAACATGGAAAAAACTGCAACTGGCACTTGGCACTATTTCAATAGGTTAGTACCAAAAAATGATATAAAATGATTATAAAACATCCAATATTGATAATATAAACACATGGAATAATCAAAAATTATAGATATGTTGGAGACGTATCAATACATAACTCAATACTAGCAAAACGTCACCGAACCTTAAGTGTGCAGACCCCACGGGTTCAAGAACTATGTTGACATGACCGAGACACCTCTACGGTCAATATCCAATGGCGGGACCTGGATGCCCATATGGTTCCTACATATTCTACGAAGATCTTTATCGGTTGAACCTCTATGTCAAGGATTCAGTTAATCCCGTACGCTGTTCCCTTTGTTCTTCGGTATGTTACTTGCCCGAGATTCGATCGTCGGTATCTCTATACCTAGTTCAATCTCGTTACCGAAAAGTCTCTTTACTCGTTCTGTAATACAAGATCCCGTGGCTAACACTTAGTCACATTGCTTGCAAGGCTTGTTGTGATGTTGTATTACCGAGTGGGCCCTAAGATACCTCTCTGTCACACAGAGTAACAAATCCCAGTCTTGAGCCATGCCAACCGAGCAGACACCCTCGGAGATACCTGTAGAGCACCTTTATAGACACCCAGTAACATTGCGACGTTTTCTGCACACAATGTACTCCTTCGGTGTCAGTGAGTTGCATGATCTCATGGTCATAGGGACCAATACTCTGTTGGGAGACATAATAGTAAATCAAAATTTTCCTATGTGTCACCAAGATCTGTCTATGGAGAAACCAGCAACGAGAGGGGAGAGATTGCATCTTCATACCTTTGAAGATCGCTAAGCGGAAGCGTTACAAGAACGCGGTTGATGGAGTCGTACTCACAGCGATTCAGATCACGGTGGATTCCGATCTTAGCACCGAACAACGGTGCCTCCGCGTTCAACACACGTGCAGCTTGGTGACGTCTCCTACACCTTGATCCAGCAAGGAGGAAGGAGAGGTTGGGGAAGAGCTCCAACAGCAGCACGACGGCGTGTTCGTGGTTGAGTAGTAAGGTATCCCGGCAGGGCTTCGCCTAAGCGCTGCGGGGGAGGAAGAAGAGAGGTAGGGCTGCGCTAGAGAGAGAGAGTTCAGATCTGTTCTCAAAGGGACAAAACCTCAAGTATATATAGGAGGAGGGAGAGGGAGGGCTGGCTTGGCCCCTCCTCCAAGGAGGAGAGGTTTGGCCGAATCAAAGGGATGGAGTCCACCTCCCAGGGAGGTGGACTCCTCTTTTGAAACCCTTTAGCCCTTATCTCTAGATCCCTATGCACATGGGCCTTTAGCAAAAGTCTTTCCCAGACCAATAAGGGCTGACACACTTTATCTAACAGCCCATGAGGTCCTCTAGTCGTCACACCCCTCCCGGGGTCCTCCGGCACCCTCCCGGCACTCCCTGTACAATACCGCTGAGCCCGAAAACTTTCCGGTGACAAAAACTGGACTTCCTATATATCAATCTTTACCTCCAGACCATACTGGAACTCTTCGTGATGTCCGGGATCTTATCCGGGACTCCAAACAACCTTCGGTAACAACGTAAACTATTTCCCTATAACCCTAGCGTCAACGAACCTTAAGTGTGTAGACCCTACGGGTTCGGGAGACACGTAGACATGACCGAGACACGTCTCCGGTCAATAACCAACAGAGGGATCTGGATACCCATGTTGCCTCCCACATACTCCATGATGATCTTATCGGATGAACCACGATGTCGGGGATTCAATCAACCCCGTATACAATTCCCTTTGTCTATCGGTATGATACTTGCCCGAGATTTCATCATCGATATCACTATACCTTGTTCACTCTCGTTACCGGCAAGTCTCTTCACTCATTCCGTAACACATCATCCCGTGTCTAAATCCTTAGTCACATTGAACTCATTATGATAATGTCTTACCGAGTGGGCCCAGAGATACCTCTACGTCACATGGAGTGACAAATCCTAGTCCCGATTCGTGCCAACCCAACAAACACTTTTGGAGATACCCGTAGTGCACCTTTCTAGCCACCCAGTTACTATGTGATGTTTGGCACACCCAAAGCATTGCCACGGTATTCGGGAGTTGCATAATTTCGTGGTCAAAGGAAATGATACTTGACATTGGAAAAGCTTTAGCAGACAAACTACACGATCTTGTGCTATGCTTAGGATTGGGTCTTGTCCATCACATAATTATCCTAATGATGTGATCCCGTTATCAACGACACCCAATGTCCATGGTCATGAAACTGTGACCATCACTGATCAACGAGCTAGCCAACTAGAGGCTCACTAGGGACATGTTGTGGTCTATGTATTCACACATGAATTACGGTTTTCGGTTAACCCAATTATAGCATGGACAATAGACAATTATCATGAACAAGGAAATACAATAGTAACCATTTTATTATTGCCTCTAGGGCATATTTCCAACAGTCTCCCACTTGCACTAGAGTTAATAATCTAGTTACATTGTGATGAATCAAACACCCATAGCATTCTGGTGTTGATCATGTTTTGCTCGTGAGAGAAGTTTAGTCAACGGATCTGCGACATTCATATCCGTATGTACTTTACAAATATCTATATCTTCCTCCTGAATGTAATCACGGATGGAGTTGAAGCGGCGCTTGATGTGTCTTGTCTTCTTGTGAAACCTGGGGGTCCTTCGCAAGGGCAATAGCTCCAGTGTTGTCACAAAATCGAGTCATCGGGCCCGACACATTAGGAAGCACTCCTAGGTCGGTGATGAACTCTTTCATCCAGACTCCTTCCTTTGCTACTTCCGAAGCAGCTATGTACTCCGGTTCACATGTAGATGCCGCTACGGCGCTTCGCTTGCTGCTGCACAAGCTGTCTGCCCCTCCGTTTAAAATATACACGTATCCGGTTTGTGACTTGGAGTCGTCTGGATCTGTGTCGAACCTAGCATCGACTTAACCCTTTACGACGAGCTCTTCGGCACCTCCATACATGAGAAACATGCCCTTTGTCCTTTTCTAGTACTTCGGGATATTCTTGACCGCTATCCAGTGTTCCGCTCCGGGATCACTTTGGTACCTCCCCACCAAACTTATGGCAAGGTGCACATCAGGTCTGGTACACAGCTTGGCATACATAATAGAGCCTATTGCTGAAGCATAGGGGATGACACTCATCTCTTCTCTATCCTTTGGTGTGGTCGGGCATTGAGTCGTGCTCAATCTCACACCTTGTAACACAAGCAAGAAGCCCTTCTTGGACTGATCCATATTGAACTTCTTCAATGTGCTTTAGGAAAGACCTATGAGCCATCTCGATCTATCTCTATAGATCTCAATACCTAATATGTAAGCAGCTTCTCCAAGGTTCTTCACTGAAAAACACATATTCAAGTAGGCCTTTATAATTTCCAAGAATTCTATATAATTTACCATTATCAGTATGTCATCCACATATAATAAGAGAAATTCTACCGAGCTCACACTCACTTTCTTGTAAATACAGGGTTCTCCAGAAACCTGTACAAACCCAAACGGTTTAATCACCTCATTAAAGCGAATGTTCCAACTCCAAGATGCTTGCACCAGCCCATAGATGGAGCGCTGGAGATTGCATACTTTGTTAGCATCTTTAGGATCGACAAAAACTTTAGTCTGCATCATATACAATTCTTCCTTGAGGAAGCCATTAAGGAATGCCGTTTTGATGTCCATTTGACAAATCTCATAATCATAAAATGCGGCAATTGCTAACATGATTCAGACAGACTTCAGCATTGCTACGGGTGAGAAAGTCTCATCATAGTCAACTCCTTGAACTTGTCGATAACCCTTAGTGACAAGCCGAGCCTTATAGACGGTCACATTACCATCCGCGTCAGTCTTCTTCTTCAAGATCCATTTATTTTCAATGGCTCGCTTATCACCAGGCAACTCCACCAAAGTCCATACTTTGTTCTCATACATGGATCCTATCTCGGATTTCATGGCCTCAAGCCATTTGTTGGAATCCGGGCCCGCCATCGCTTCTTCATAGTTCGAAGGTTCACTGTTGTCCAACAACATGATCTCCAGGACAGGGTTGCCGTACCACTCCGGTGTGGAACGTGTCCTAGTGGACCTTCGACGTTCAATAGTAACTTGATCTGAAGTTTCATGATCATCATCATTAACTTCCTCTCCAGCTGGTGTAGGCTCCACGGAAACAACTTCCCGTGCTATGCTACTCTCTGGTTCGAGTGGAAGTACAATTACCTCATCAATTTCTATTTTCCTTCCACTTACTTCTTTCGAGAGAAACTCTTTCTCAACAAAGGATCCATTCTTGGCAAGATAGACTTTGCCTTCGGATCTGAGGTAGAAGGTATACCCAATAGTCTCTTTGGGATATCCTATGAAGACACACTTTTTCGCTTTGGGTTCGAGCTTCTCAGGTTGAAGTTTCTTCACATAAGCATCGCATCCCCAAACTTTTAGTAACGACTGCTTAGGTTTCTTTCCAAACCATAAATCATACGGTGTCGTCTGAATGGATTTTGACGGTGCCTTATTTAAAGTGAATACAGTAGTCTCTAATGCATATCCCCAAAATGATAGCGGTAAGTCGGTAAGAGACATCATACATCGCACCATATCCAATAGAGTGCGATTACAACGTTTAGACACACCATTTCACTGAAGTGTGCCAGGCGGCGTGAGTTGTGAAACAATTCCACATTTCCTTTAGGTGCATGCCAAACTCGTGACTTAAATATTCTCCGCCACGATCATATCGTAGGTAGTTTATTTTCCTGTCACGTTGATTCTCTAACTCACTCTGAAATTCCTTGAACCTTTCAAAGGTTTCAAAATTGTGTTTCATTAAGTAGACATACCCATATCTGCGCAAGTCATTAGTGAGGGTGAGAACATAACGGTAGCCACCGTGATATTCGACACTCGTTGGACCACATACATCGCTATGTATTATCTCCAACAAGTCAGTTGCTCGGTCTATTGTTTAGGAGAATGGAGTCTTGGTCATCTTGCCCATGAGGCATGGTTCGCACATGTCAAATGATTCGAAATCAAGAGACTCCAAAAGTCCATCAGCATGGAGCTTATTCATGCGTTTGACACCAATATGACCAAGGCGGCAGTGCCACATGTAAGTGGGACCATCGTTATCAACCTTACACTTTTTGGTACTCACACTATGGACATGTGAAACATCACGTTCGAGATTCATCAGAAATAAACCATTGACCAACGGGGCATGACCATAAAACATCTCGATCATATAAATAGAACAACCATTATTCTCAGATTTAAATGAGTAGCCATCTCGCATCAAATGAGATCCAGATACAATGTTCATGCTCAAAGCTAGTACTAAATAACAATTATTTAGGTTTAACACTAATCCCAAAGGTAGATGTAGAGGTAGCGTGCCGACGACGATCACATCGACCTTGGAACCATTCCTGACGCGCATCGTCACCTCGTCCTTTGCCAGCCTCTGCTTATTCCGCAACTCCTGCTTGAAGTTACAAATGTGAGCAACTGCACCGGTATCAAATAACCAGGAGCTACTATGAGCGCTGGTTAGGTACACATCAATAATAAGTATATCATATATACCTTTAATGTTGTCGGCCTTCTTATCCGCTGAGTACTTGGGGCAGTTCCGCTTCCAGTGACCGGTACCCTTGCAATAAAAGCACTTAGTCTCAGGCTTGGGTCCATTCTTGTTCTCGAAGTTCTTGAAGTCGTTCTTGAAGTTCTTGAAGTTCTTCTTACCCTTGCCTTTCTTGAAACTAGTGGTCTTATTCACCATCAACACTTGATGCTCCTTTTTCATCTCGACCTCCGCTGATTTCAGCATCGACTACAACTCAGGAATGGACTTCTCCATCCCCTGCATGTTGTAGTTCATCCCAAAGCTCTTGTAGCTAGGTGGAAGCGACTAGAGGATTCTGTCAATGACCGAGTCATCCGGGAGATTGACTCCCAGCTAAGTCAAGCGGTTGTGCAACCCATATATTTTGAGTATGTGCTCACTGACAGAACTATTCTCCTCTATCTTACATTTGAAGAACTTGTCAGAGACATCATATCTCTCGACCCGGGCATGAGCTTGGAAAACCAATTTCAGCTCTTGGAACATCTCATATGCTCTGTGTTGCTCAAAACGCTTTTGGAGTCCCGGTTCTAAACTTTAAATCATGCCGCACTCAACAAGGGAGTAATCATCACAGCACGACTGCCAAGCATTCGTAATGTCTTGGTCCACTGGGAAAATAGGTGGGTCACCTAGTGCTACATCAAGGACATACAATCTCTTGGAAGCTATGAGGATGATACTCAAGCTACGCACCGAGTCCGCATAGTTGCTTCCATCATCTTTCAGCTTGGTTTTCTCTAGTAACACGTTGAAGTTGAGGGTGACATTCGCGTTGGCCATTGGATCTACAATATAGATTATAAAGACAAATTTAGACTAAGTTCAAGATGATTAAGTTCACATTATTTAATGAACTACCACTTAGATAGACATCTCTCTAGTCATCCAAGTGACACATGATGCATGTCAACTAGCCCGTGTCCGATCATCACGTGAGACGGACTAGTCATCCATGGTGAACATCTCCATGTTGATCGTATCTTCTATACGACTCATGTTCGACCTTTCGGTCTTCCGTGTTTCGAGGCCATGTTTCCACATGCTAGGCTCGTCAAGTCAACCTAAGTGTTTCGCGTGTGTAAATCTGGCTTACACCCGTTGTATGCGAACATTAGAACCTATCACACCTGATCATCGCGTGGTGCTTCGGAACAACGATCCTTAGCAATGGCGCACAGTTAGGGTGAACACATCTCTTGAAAGTTTATTGAGAGATCATCTTATTTACTACCGTCGTTCTAAGAAAATAAGATGTAAACATGATAAACATCACATGCAATCAATATAGTGACATGATATGGCCAATATCATCTTTCTTCTTTGATCTCCATCTTCGGGGCACCATGATCATCACTGTCACCGGCACGACACCATGATCTCCATCATCGTGTCTTCATGAAGTTGTCTCGCCAACTATTACTTCTACTACTATGGCTAACGTTTAGCAATAAAGTAAAGTAATTACATGGCATTTATGATTGACACGTAGGTCATACAATAAAATAGCTCCTGCCGGTTGTCATAATCATCGACATGCAAGTCGTGAAACCTATTACAAGAACATGATCAATCTCATACATCACAATGCATCATATCACATCCTTTCGGCTATATCACATCACAAGTCATATGATACAAAAACAAGTTAGACGTCCTCTAATTTGTAGTTGCATGTTTTTTACATGGCTGCTATAGGTTTCTAGCAAGAACGTTTCTTACCTATGCCAGAACCACAACGTGATATGCCAATTGCTATTTACCCTTCATAAGGACCCTTTTCATCGAATCCAATCCGACTAAGGTGGGAGAGACAGACACCCGCTAGCCACCTTATGCAACAAGTGCATGTCAAGCGGTGGAACCAGTCTCACGTAAGCGTACGTATAAAGTTGGTCCGGGACACTTCATCCCAGAATACCGCCAAATCAAGATAAGACTAGTAGTGGTAAGCGAATTAACAAGATCGACGCCCACAACTACTTTGTGTTCTACTCGTGCATAGATTCTACGCATAGACCTAGATCTAATACCACTATTGGGAGACATAGTAGTAAATCAAAAATTTCTACATGTTCACCAAGATCTATCTATTGAAAAACCAGCAATGAGTGGGGAGAGATTGCATATTCATAGCTTTGAAGATCGCTAAGCAGAAGCGTTTACAAGAACGCGGTTGGTGGAGTCGTACTCGTAGCGATTCAAATCACGGTGGACTCCGATCTCAGCACCGAACAACGACATATCCGTGTTAAATACACGTACATCCTGGTGACGTATCCTACGCCTTGATCCAGCAAGGAGGAAGGAGAGGTTGGGGAAGAGCTCCGGCAGCACAACGGCGCGGTGACGATGGAGCAGCGTGGTCTCCGGCAAGGCTTCGCCAAGCGCTACGGAGAACAAGGAGAGGGAGGAGAGGGCTGCACCGAGAGCAGGGGAACTTGTGTGTCAGGCAGCCCTAAATCCCACCACTATATATAGGGGGAAGGGAAGGGAGGGCTGCACCCTAGGGGCTGGCGGCAGCCCTAGATGGCCATCTTGCCGGCAGCCCTAGATGGCCATCTTGCCGGCAGCCACAGAGGGAGGAGGGGAGGGCGCAGCCCTAGGTGGGCCTTAGGCCCATCTGGATAGGGTTTCCCCTCCCTCGACCTTTCCTGCGCCTTGGGCCTGGGTGGAGGGCACACAGCCCATTTTGGGGCTGGTCCCTTCCACTCTCGGCCCACGCTGCCCTTTGGGGCTGGTGTCCCCACTTGGTGGACCCCCAGAAACCTTCCGGGGGTCCCGGTACAATATCGCTAATTCCCGAAAAACTTCCGGTGGACAAATTGTAACATCCCAAAATTCCATTTTGGAATGTTATGAATATAGCTATGCATCTATCATCACCATTGCTTGTTTGTATGTGTTAGTTGAAATGCCATTTCTGATTTTTCTGAAAGTCCTTTCTACTTTTCCCTATGTTGCTTCCCCTATTTGAAATTTTGGTTAAATGTTCAAAATAAGAGAGGAGTAACATGACACTCCACACCAGGGTCTAATTGGTGAATTATTTGAACAAAATAACCAGGGGTTATTTTGAAAATATTTGCAAAAAAGGATCTAAAAAAAACAATTAGGCAATTTCTGAAAATAATATTTTTTTCAAAGTGTTCAAATGACAGAATAGAAATGTTCATTAAATAGCATTTATTATTCTGTTAATTTTGATATATAATACCCCTATATTTAGAGACGATTTGAATGCTTTAAAAGCTTTTGAATGTCTCTGGAAATTATTAAAAAGAAACGGTAACCGTTTCCGGTATTAAACGGGCCGGCCCACCGGCTTTAAAAGCCGAAACCGTTACCGGTCGGCCGACCGAGCGCATTCACTCCCCTCTCTCTCACTGACACCGGGCCCCACCCCCGACCGACCTTTGCCCGAAACGGTCATCGTCTTCCCTCCCCCGCGCTCACCGGATCCGACGCCGGCAGTCTCCCCCTCGCCGGATCTCTCTCTCCCCTCTTAACTCCCGCACCCCCCCGAGCCTCTATAAGAACCGGACCACTCCCCGCATCCATTCACCCCGAGCCCCCCCTCTCCCCCTCGCCGGAACGCTGCCAATTGCTCGCCGGAGCTACCCCAAGCCGAAGCTCGCCGTCGACCGTAGCCACCACCTCCGACCATCATTTGCCTCGCCGTCGCCACCAATCGCCTCCGGAGGACCGTCCCCGTCGCCCGGACCACTTCCCCTTCTTCCCCGACCACCGGAATACCTCGCCGACGCCGTCGCCGCTACCAGACTCGCCGGAGTACCCCGACGCCGGCAACCTCCTCCCTGTAAGCCCTCTCGACCGTCGGATCCCGAATCAACGTCCCAGATTAGAACAAACTTAAACCGAACCGGTATCTTCTATCGATCGGTCGTCCTCTCTAATTCACCTACCGCACGCCCCCCTTAGCCAATCGGATCACGCAACGTAGCCCCCTGACCGACGCAATTTTTTTTTTCATTTTCTGTTTTGTTTTAATTAACAGAATGTTTTCCAATTTTGTTTTGCTTATATCTTTTAATCTATTTAGTGTTTTGAGTTGATTCTTTTTGCAATAGCTCAAATTTTTCATGTAGTTTCACCCTGTACTTTTAAATTTCAAATTTGAACTATAAAATTTGAATGTAATCAAATTTGCTCAAAATCTTCAAATCTGAATAACTAGAGTTTGAAAATAGATTTTGACATGATTCTTTTTGCTACTGTTTGGTATTAGTTAGGACTATCTTCATGTATAGTTTGAGGATTTTCATGATATATTTAATTACTGTTTTAACCAAAAACAGAATCTGCTTATTATTATAATATAGTTTAATTCTGTTTTCTAAGACAGATTTAATAGTAAATTCTTTTCTGTTAAGAACATGTTTTGCTAATAAATAACAAGTTTAGTTTTCATTCTTTTGTTAGTACAACTATAGTTGATTCATATAGTGTTTATCAAAACTTTTATAAACTTTACTAAAGTTTTCCCAACAAACTTAAATTGATTTTCTTTGTTTAATAATAAAATATTCTATTGTTCCCTTGCTGTCAACAATTGTTTTGCTATTTCAAAATAGTTTTATTATGTAGTAGTGTTTTCATCATCCCCTTTGGAAAAACAAAACTTTGTGTGTTTTACTTGCTAGAGACTTTTGTGCATTGTTTGCATTGTTTGTTTAGTACTTCTTTGCTGAATGTTATGAGTACTTATTATGGTTGTATGCTTATTTGAGTGCATTGTTTGTTTCGTTAGATTATCCGTAGTGCGAAGCTTGTTACTTAGAGTCACTCACGTACGAAGATCATCAATCAGGCAAGTCACTTTGATCATGTTTTACCCATGTTTTATATGCATTAGTTCTACCATCTCCCCAGTTGCATGCAAGATAGGTTAGTTGGAAACTTGGTTACATTGTAGTAGTATCATGTGGTAGATACCTCTCTCAACCCCCTTTGACAACATTGGCCCCGGGAAACGTTGTTTTACCTTTTGCTATGCTATTAGTAGACGGGGTTGGTTGTGTGATTCATGAGAGTTGAGAGAGTTAATAATTTCAAGACCTACATAATGATCAAGATTTCAATACTCCAAGTTTTCAACATACCTCTGGGTGGATGATGGTTGAACGGCGCCCTGGAGAAACCAGTGGTTAGTCTAGGTGATGCTGGAGATGGCCAGTATTCATGCGGAAAGGTCCACCCAGGCACAAAGGGATGGATGGGTGCTTCAAGACCCA
Organism: Hordeum marinum; assembly: GCA_022496015.1. Taxonomy (NCBI): domain Eukaryota; kingdom Viridiplantae; phylum Streptophyta; class Magnoliopsida; order Poales; family Poaceae; genus Hordeum; species Hordeum marinum. The sequence goes on from JAAAWK010000910.1 coordinate 659,914, forward strand.
AGGCTTACCTGCACAGCCACAAGTCATTATGGGCTCTGGTGTAACGACCCGACCTGGAAGGTCAAGTCTCCGGTGTTTCCGTACCATCCCAAGATCATGCTGGTACACACACGGTACATCAATGTATATATCAAAGGTAAATCACACAGCATTATATTAATCGAAATCTCATATCGAGTTCTTTATTACGATAAAAATTACAATAAAGTGGCCAAAGGCCAACTCATGAGAATATCTAAATCTTGCGGAAGCGTCGAAGGTAGATGAGTCCATCCGACTCCAAGGGCATCTCACTGAGCATAGAACGTGTCCTCACTCCTGGTCGGAAAAATACTCTGCAACATGATACGTTGCAGCCGTGTAGGTCAGCATATGGAGTATGCCGGCAAAGTCACAAGAGAGGGGTGAAAATAATCAGCTAGTCTATATGCTTATATGGCAGGTGGGGTGGTAAGTTTTGCGTAAAGCCAATTTTTCCTACATCTAGAAAAAGGGCTAAGCAAAGCATTACTAAGTTGGTTGATTAATGAGATGGTTCCATCAACCAATTCTCATACCCAAAATTATTAAATTCCCACATCATCATATTATTTGTGTTGAGAGTTCCGGAAGTTCCAATCCCTTTGGCTCAAGTCGTCCATAACCGTGGACACGGCTAATCGATTAGGTTTAAGTACTCTGCAGAGTTTTTGCACACGTTCCCCACAAGATTTGGTCGCCTCCGTTTGATTTCTCGCACTTCAGGGTGTTTGAGAAACGGATGACCAAAACATGGTCTTCCAAAGGGTTTCCCTGCGACTCTGACGATGCCCATCCTTTCCTACCGTTCTTCTACCTCTCGTAGCACCGCCTGTCCAGGGTCACCACGATATCCAACCAAGCCAGAGCCCATAATGACTTGTGGCTGTGCAGGTAAGCCTTGGGTCTTGAAGCACCCATCCATCCCTTTGTGCCTGGGTGGACCTTTCCGCGTGAATACTGGCCACCTCCAGCATCACCTAGGCTAACCACTGGTTTCTCCAGGGCGCCGTTCAACCATCATCCACCCAGAGGTATGTTGAAAACTTGGAGTATTGAAATCTTGATCATTATGTAGGTCTTGAAATTATTAACTCTCTCAACTCTCATGAATCACACAACCAACCCCGTCTACTAATAGCATAGCAAAAGGTAAAACAACGTTTCCCGGGGCCAATGTTGTCAAAGGGGTTGAGAGGGGTATCTACCACATGATACTACTACTATGTAACCAAGTTTCCAACTAACCTATCTTGCATGCAACTGGGGAGATGGTAGAACTAATGCATATAAAACATGGGTAAAACATGATCAAAGTGACTTGCCTGATTGATGATCTTCGTACTTGAGTAACTCTAGGTAACAAGTTTCGCACTCCGGATAATCTAACGAAACAAACAATGCACTTAAATAAGCATACAACCAAAATAAGTACTCATAACATTCAGCAAAGAAGTACTAAACAAACAAGGCAAACAATGCACAAAAGTCTCTAGCAAGTAAAACACACAAAGTTTTGTTTTTTCCAAAGGGGATGATGAAAACACTACTACATAATAAAACTATTTTGAAATAGCAAAACAATTGTTGACAACAAGGAAAACAATAGAATATTTTATTAATAAACAGAATAATCAATTTAAGCTTGTTGGGAAAAGTTTAGTGAAGTTTATACAAGTTTTGATAAACACTATATGAATCAACTATAGTTATATTAACAAAAGAATGTAAAACTAAACTTATAATTTGTTAACAAAACATGTTCTTGACAGAAAAAAAATAATTTACTATTAAATCTGTCTTAGAAAACAGAAACAAAATATAGAAAACTTTGTTTGAAAACAAACTATTACTAGTTAGTTGTTTTAGTCAAATTAAGCCTAATTGAAAAGAAATTTTGATTCCTATGTTAAATAAAATTAAACTAGGCAAATTTATATTTTTATTAACAGTAAGTGAAAACACTAAATGTTTACTAACAGAACCTAATAAACAAATAAAACCAAATTCTAAATCAAACTAATCAAAATTAAGTTTATAAAACTATATTATAATAATAAGCAGATTCTGTTTTTTGGGTAAAACAGTAATCAAATATATCATGAAAATCCTCAAACTATACCTGAAGATAGTCCTAACTAATACCAAACAGTAGCAAAAAGATTCATATCAAAATCTATTTTCAAACTCTAGTTATTCAGATTTGAAGATTTTAAGCAAATTTGATTCAATTCAAATTTCATAGTTCAAATTTGAAATTTAAAAGTACAGGGTGAAACTACATGAAAATTGTGAGCTATTGCAAAAAGAATCAACTCAAAACTCTAAACAGATTAAAAGATATAAGCAAAACAAAATTGGAAAACATTCTGTTAATTAAAACAAAACAGAAAATGAAAAAAAGTTTGCGTCGGTCAGGGGGCTACGTGGCGCGATCCGATTGGCTAAGGGGGGCGTTCGGTAGGTGAATTAGAGCGGGCGACCGTTCGGTAGAAGAAAACGGTTCGGACTTAAGTTCGTTCTAATCTGGACCGTGGGATTTGGATCGGACGGTCGAGGGGGCTTACGGAGGGAGGTTGCCGGCGTCGGGGTACTCCGGCGAGTCCGGTAGCGGCGATTGCGACGGCGAGGTGTTCCGGTGGTCGGGGAGGACGGGGAAGTGGTCCTGGCGACGGGGACGGTCCTCCGGAGGCGATTGGTGGCGACGGCGTGGCGAATGATGGTCGGAGGTGGTGGCTACGATCGACGGCGACTTCCGGTGGTGGTGGAACTCCGACGAGCAATCGACGGCGTCTCGGCGAGAGAGAGAAGGGGGCTCGGGGGGGGAATGGATGCGGGGCCGTGGGGCTCTTATATAGGCGCTCGGGGGGGTGCGGGGAGGAGAGAGGGGAGAGATCCGGTGAGGGGGAGTAACGGCCGGCGTCGGATCCGGCGAGCGCGGGGAGTGAAGACGATGACCGTTCCGGGGCAACGGTCGGACGGGGTGGGACCCGGTGTCAGTGAGAGAGCGGGAGCATTACTGCGCTCGGTCGGCCGACCGGTAACGGTTTCGGCTTTTAAAGCCGGTGGGCCGGCCCGTTTAATACCGGAAACGGTTACCGTTTCTTTTTAATAATTTCCGGAGACATTCAAAAGCTTTTAAAGCATTCAAATCGTTTGTAAATATAGGGGTATTATATATCAAAATTAACAGAATAATAAATGCTATTTAATGAACATTTCTATTCTGTCATTTGAACACTTTGAAAAAAATATTATTTCAGAAATGTCCTAATTGTTTTTAAACCCTTTTTGCAAATATTTTCAAAATAACTCCTGGTTATTTTTGTTCAAATAATTCACCAATTAGACCCTGGTGTGGAGTGTCATGTTCCTCCTCTCTTATTTGAACTTTTAACCAAAAATTTTAAATAGAGGAAGCAACATAGGGAAAAGTAGAAGGGGACTTTCTGAAAACCAGAAGAGGCATTTCAACTAGTTCATACAATCAAGCAATGATGATAATAGATGCATAGCTATATTCATAACATTCCAAAATGGAATTTTGGGATGTTACAAACCTACCCACCTTAAGATGAATCTCGCCCTCGAGATTCGGGTTGGCTAGAAAATAGGTGCGGATGGTCTCTACGAAGATCTTCTTCGCGTTCCCAGGTGGCTTCTTCCTCAGTATGGTGACTCCACAAAACTTTGCAGAACTTGATAATCTTGCTGCGGGTAACTCTGTTGGATGTCTCGAGGATCTTGACAGGCTTCTCCTCATAAGTCAGATCACTTTCAAGCTGTATGGCCTCTAGGGGCACGGTGTCTCGCAAAGGGATGTCAACCATCTCAGCATGACATTTCTTCAGCTGGGAAACATGGAACACATCATGAACTTCGGATAATCCTTCCGGCAATTCCAGTTTGTATGCAACTTCACCTCTACGTTCAAGAATTTTGTAGGGGCCTATGAATCTGGGTGCTAATTTTCCTTTAACACCAAATCTCTTGGTTCCTCGAAGCGGGGACACACGAAGATATGCTCGGTCTCCCACTTCATACGTCACTTCCTTGCGCTTGTTGTCAGCATAGCTCTTCTGTCGAGATTGAGCTATTTTGAGTCTGTCACGTATCAACTTGACTTTCTCTTCAGAATCTCGGATAAGGTCGGGACCAAAAAGTTGTCGGTCTCCAACACCATCCCACGTCAGTGGTGTTCTACATCTTCTTCCGTATAAAGCTTCGAAAGGGGCCATCTTTAGACTGGTCTGATAACTGTTGTTGTATGAGAATTCTGCGTAAGGCAAGTTTTCGTCCCAACTAGATCCATAATCTAGCGCACAAGCTCTCAACATGTCTTCCAGAATCTGATTGACTCTCTCAGTCTGGCCATCTGTCTGCGGATGAAAAGCTGTACTAAACTCCAGTCTCGTACCCAAAGTCTCATGTAACTGATGCCAAAACTTTGAAGTGAATTGTGTTCCTCTATCTGACACTATACTCCTCGGAACTCCATGCAGACATACGATCCTGGTCATGTATATCTTGGCTAGCTTAGCACTGGTATAGGTGGTCTTTACTGGAATGAAGTGTGCTACCTTGGTCAAGCGATCTACCACTACCCAGATGGAATCATAACCTGAACGGGTCCTGGGCAATCCTGTGATGAAATCCATACCAAGTTTTTCCCATTTCCACTCGGGTATCGGCAAAGGTTGGAGTAACCCTGCTGGTTTCTGATGTTCTGCCTTTACTCGCTGACAAACATCACATATCGCAACATGCTCTGCAATATCTTTCTTCATACCTGTCCACCAATAACTTTCCTTTAAATCCAGATACATCTTGGTATTGCCTGGGTGTATCGAGTAAGGTGAATCGTGGGCTTCCTGAAGTATCAACTTCCTGAGCTCTGGTTCATTGGGCACATAGATTCGGTTCTCAAACCACAAAGTTCCGTGTTCATCCTCACGAAAACCTTTAGCTTTACCATCTTTCATTCTCTGTTTAATCTCAGCTATCTCCTTGTCCGATTTCTGGGCTTCTCGAATTCTTTCGGTCAAGGTGGACTGAATTTCCAGTGTAGCAACATATCCTCTTGGAACTATCTCTAGCTTGAGCTCTCTGAGATCATCGACTAACTCTTGAGGTAATCCTCCAGCTGTGAGTGTGTTCACATAAGTTTTCCGACTCAAGGCATCGGCTACAACATTAGCCTTACCTGGATGGTAGTGTAATCTCATGTCATAGTCCTTGATTAACTCTAACCATCTCCTCTGTCTGAGGTTCAACTCTTTCTGCGTGAAGATATACTTCAGGCTCTTATGGTCGGTGTAAACATCACAACTATTTCCGATAAGGAAATGTCTCCAAGTCTTGAGTGCGTGCACTACGGCTGCTAGCTCCAAGTCATGCGTGGCATAATTCAACTCATGAGGTCGTAGCTGTCTGGAAGCATAGGCTACAACTTTTCCATCCTGCATAAGTACTCCTCCAAGTCCTTGACGTGAAGCATCACAATAAACCTGGAAATCCTTCCGAATATCGGGCAAGATCAACACTGGGGCTGTGACCAAACGTTCCTTCAACTCCCGGAAACTGGCTTCACATTCCACAGTCCAAACATACTTGGATTCTTTCTTCAACAACTCTGTCATGGGCTTGGCAACCTTGGAGAAATTTTCAATGAACCTCCGGTAATATCCAGCAAGTCCAAGGAAACTGCGGATCTCCTTAACTGAGGTGGGTGACTTCCACTCGGTGACGGCTTCAACCTTAGCGGGGTCTACGGCTATTCCTTCTCCGGAAATAACATGTCCAAGGAATCCGACTTCCGTCAACCAAAATTCACATTTGCTGAACTTGGCATATAACTGATGCTCTCTTAGCTTTTCCAGAACTAAACGCAAATGTTGCTTATGCTCTTCCTCGTTCTTGGAGAATATCAGAATGTCATCGATGAACACCACAACAAACTTGTCTAGGTATTCCATGAATACTTTGTTCATCAAATTCATGAAGTAGGCAGGAGCATTAGTCAATCCAAAAGACATGACCGTATACTCATACAAGCCATACCTCGTGGTGAAAGCTGTTTTGGGTATATCCTGTTCACGAATTTTCAACTGGTGATACCCTGATCGAAGATCGATCTTGGAGAATACTTTGGCTCCTACGAGCTGATCAAACAAATCATTAATCATCGGTAGAGGGTACTTGTTCTTGATAGTCACCTCGTTCAAGGCACGATAGTCCACTACCATTCTCAAAGATTTATCCTTCTTCTCCACCAAAAGAACTGGGGCTCCCCAAGGTGAAGAACTTGGGCGAATATAACCTTTGTCCAATAACTCCTTAATTTGCTTCTTGATTTCCAACAGATCATTTGCGGGCATCCGATAGGGTCTCTTGGAAATTGGGGCTGTCCCTGGCTGTAGCTCTATTAAGAACTCAATCTCCCTATCTGGTGGCATTCCTGGTAATTCTTCCGGAAATACATCTGGAAATTCTTTTACCACAGGTACTTCCTCCTGAACAACTCCTGTGAGAGAATTTAACCGAGCACTCATACGTGTGCGTCGGGATACATACTTAATCCTCTTGTTCTCCGGGGTGGTGAGTGAAACAGACTTGCTAGGGCAATCAAGATTTCCTTCATACTTGGTCATCCAATCCATGCCTAGGATTACATCCAATCCGTGTGACTCTAAGACGATGAGGTCGGTGGAAAAAACATGGTTCCCTATATTGAGTTTCAAGGCATGGCATCCTATCCCTGCCATCATCATACCTCCTGGAGAACTAACCTGAATTGGCTGACTAAGGGTTTTGGTGGGCAAACCATACTTATCCACAACTACCCTTGATATGAATGAATGAGTTGCACCCGAATCAAAAAGTACTGTAACAGGACGTGAATGCAATAAAAACTTACCAACCACAGTCTCGGGCTGATCATAGACTTCTTCCACGTTGATGTGATTCACGTGAGCACGGGGAAACGGATTGGGCTTCTTGGCTGTGGAGTTGCCGTTGTTAGTGCCGTTTCCAGTGCCTTGCTTACTCTGGGGACACTCAGTAGCATAGTGCCCTGTCTTCTGGCACTTGAAACAGGTAATGTGACTCAGATCCTTCTGAGCAGGAACTTGACGGTGCTGGTTGTTGTTCCCATTCCCATTGTCACTCTTGAAGTTACCATGGTTGAGACGGTTATTCCCATTTCCTCCATGATGGTGACCTCCATGGTTGTGCACAGTATGAGTGTGCTTTCCAAACTTACCATTTCCTGATCCGGTATTCCCGGAGTACGGGGAGTAACGAGGCTTCTGATGAGCTCCAGAGTTGAACTTCCCCTGAGTGTACTTCCGCTTGCGGTTCTCAATCTGCTGCTGTTTACCTTCCAGAATAAGTGCCTTATCCACCAGCTCTTGGTAGTTGTTGAAATTAGCCACTACCAGCTGTATGCTCAACTCATCATTGAGTCCTTCCAGAAACTTTTCTTGCTTGGCCGCATCATCGGCCACATCTCCTGGGGCATAACGTGACAATGTGTTGAAGTCGTCCACATATTGGGCCACGGAACGATTACCCTGGCGCAAGTTGCGAAACTCGCGCTTCTTTAAACTCATGGCTCCAGCTGAAACATGAGCGGTGCGGAAAGCAAGCTTGAACTGCTCCCAAGTCACATCTGCAATAGGATAAGTGGTGGTATAATTCTCCCACCATGATGCTGCTGGTCCTTCCAGTTGATGTGCGGCAAATCGCACTTTCTCAGCGTCAGTGCATCCAGCGGTGACAAGTTCTCTCTCCATCTTGCGGAGCCAGTCATCTGCCACAATGGGCTCAGTGCTGCTGGAGAAAGTTGGAGGGTTCAACCTCAGAAAACGGGTGAGATTGTCAGTCTGGGGTGGATGGTGGTTGTTGTTGTTGTTCTGGTTGTTGGTCTGATTCTGAATCAATAGTTGCATCAGTGCATTCTGTTGCTGAAGGAGTTGGGTGAGTTCCGGTGGAAAAGTGAAATCGGTCTCACGTCGTGGAGGCATCTTGCTGTTTTCAGAGGGATGAGAATTAGAATAGAACAAGGGTCTGGAAGAAATTCACTACCCATATGCAATGCAACAAACATATCACACGAAACACTCATTCATTTATTCAATCAATGTCAAACATCGGAAAATACAAATCTCAGACAACTAAACATCGACCTACGCTTTAACGACTAAAATAAAGATACATTGGAGGGCATAACTAATGTTCTCCTCAAAAGTGCATAGTCGTAGGTCCTCCGGTGGTGCTTTCCTCATAGTCTTCATCGTCGCTGATGAAGGGTGCCATGTCTCCTTCGGGGTGAAGGTTTTCTCCCATGTCTAGATGCTCCTCCAGAGTGGCGATGCGTGCATTCTGCTCATCAATCCTCTCTAAGAAGTCCTTCACTTCATGCTCGTGTTCATAGTTGGCCTCTCGCAGATCAGCTTCAAGGTCCAGCTCACGATTCATCAGATTCTTGATAGTCTTCGTGTCAGCACGAACTCGAAGCTCCAGAGTCCTGATGTGAGTCTCCAAGGTCTGGATATAGGAGATATTGGTGTCTGCAGTGGGATTGGTGATGATGTTGCCATGGGCATCTCTGCGGCAAACCATGCTGAGTCCTGGTGAAATGGTTCCACCTCTGTATTCCTCCTGGATACGTCCAAGGGCACGATGAATGGCCATGTCTCTTCCAAGTATCCAACTGGGTGCCACGAACTTGAGATCTATGGGTTCCTTCCGATTCCCAAAGGTCTTCCCTGGAATATGCACCTCGATCCTGTAGCGTCCATCTTGGGGAAATGACATGATAGGAATCCCGGTGATGCTCGGCAAAGCAATCCTTATGTCCTTGACGATCCTCATCAGCTCCTTACCAAAGGGCATCGTTGCGTCAGGCTGGCAAAACTCTGTGATCAACACTGGGATGAAGGTGGCCATCTATAAATTTTGAAATAATCGGAGAGGAGTCAGAAACGAATAGATGAGAGTATAAGATATTTAAAGACAAAGAGAAACAATCCTAAGGCTTTCCAATCCTAGAGGTTACGTCCTACGGTCAGCGTGTGCTCTGATACCATTTCTGTAACGACCCGACCTGGAAGGTCAAGTCTCCGGTGTTTCCGTACCATCCCAAGATCATGCTGGTACACACACGGTACATCAATGTATATATCAAAGGTAAATCACACAGCATTATATTAATCGAAATCTCATATCGAGTTCTTTATTACGATAAAAATTACAATAAAGTGGCCAAAGGCCAACTCATGAGAATATCTAAATCTTGCGGAAGCGTCGAAGGTAGATGAGTCCATCCGACTCCAAGGGCATCTCACTGAGCATAGAACGTGTCCTCACTCCTGGTCGGAAAAATACTCTGCAACATGATACGTTGCAGCCGTGTAGGTCAGCATATGGAGTATGCCGGCAAAGTCACAAGAGAGGGGTGAAAATAATCAGCTAGTCTATATGCTTATATGGCAGGTGGGGTGGTAAGTTTTGCGTAAAGCCAATTTTTCCTACATCTAGAAAAAGGGCTAAGCAAAGCATTACTAAGTTGGTTGATTAATGAGATGGTTCCATCAACCAATTCTCATACCCAAAATTATTAAATTCCCACATCATCATATTATTTGTGTTGAGAGTTCCGGAAGTTCCAATCCCTTTGGCTCAAGTCGTCCATAACCGTGGACACGGCTAATCGATTAGGTTTAAGTACTCTGCAGAGTTTTTGCACACGTTCCCCACAAGATTTGGTCGCCTCCGTTTGATTTCTCGCACTTCAGGGTGTTTGAGAAACGGATGACCAAAACATGGTCTTCCAAAGGGTTTCCCTGCGACTCTGACGATGCCCATCCTTTCCTACCGTTCTTCTACCTCTCGTAGCACCGCCTGTCCAGGGTCACCACGATATCCAACCAAGCCAGAGCCCATAATGACTTGTGGCTGTGCAGGTAAGCCTTGGGTCTTGAAGCACCCATCCATCCCTTTGTGCCTGGGTGGACCTTTCCGCGTGAATACTGGCCACCTCCAGCATCACCTAGGCTAACCACTGGTTTCTCCAGGGCGCCGTTCAACCATCATCCACCCAGAGGTATGTTGAAAACTTGGAGTATTGAAATCTTGATCATTATGTAGGTCTTGAAATTATTAACTCTCTCAACTCTCATGAATCACACAACCAACCCCGTCTACTAATAGCATAGCAAAAGGTAAAACAACGTTTCCCGGGGCCAATGTTGTCAAAGGGGTTGAGAGGGGTATCTACCACATGATACTACTACTATGTAACCAAGTTTCCAACTAACCTATCTTGCATGCAACTGGGGAGATGGTAGAACTAATGCATATAAAACATGGGTAAAACATGATCAAAGTGACTTGCCTGATTGATGATCTTCGTACTTGAGTAACTCTAGGTAACAAGTTTCGCACTCCGGATAATCTAACGAAACAAACAATGCACTTAAATAAGCATACAACCAAAATAAGTACTCATAACATTCAGCAAAGAAGTACTAAACAAACAAGGCAAACAATGCACAAAAGTCTCTAGCAAGTAAAACACACAAAGTTTTGTTTTTTCCAAAGGGGATGATGAAAACACTACTACATAATAAAACTATTTTGAAATAGCAAAACAATTGTTGACAACAAGGAAAACAATAGAATATTTTATTAATAAACAGAATAATCAATTTAAGCTTGTTGGGAAAAGTTTAGTGAAGTTTATACAAGTTTTGATAAACACTATATGAATCAACTATAGTTATATTAACAAAAGAATGTAAAACTAAACTTATAATTTGTTAACAAAACATGTTCTTGACAGAAAAAAAATAATTTACTATTAAATCTGTCTTAGAAAACAGAAACAAAATATAGAAAACTTTGTTTGAAAACAAACTATTACTAGTTAGTTGTTTTAGTCAAATTAAGCCTAATTGAAAAGAAATTTTGATTCCTATGTTAAATAAAATTAAACTAGGCAAATTTATATTTTTATTAACAGTAAGTGAAAACACTAAATGTTTACTAACAGAACCTAATAAACAAATAAAACCAAATTCTAAATCAAACTAATCAAAATTAAGTTTATAAAACTATATTATAATAATAAGCAGATTCTGTTTTTTGGGTAAAACAGTAATCAAATATATCATGAAAATCCTCAAACTATACCTGAAGATAGTCCTAACTAATACCAAACAGTAGCAAAAAGATTCATATCAAAATCTATTTTCAAACTCTAGTTATTCAGATTTGAAGATTTTAAGCAAATTTGATTCAATTCAAATTTCATAGTTCAAATTTGAAATTTAAAAGTACAGGGTGAAACTACATGAAAATTGTGAGCTATTGCAAAAAGAATCAACTCAAAACTCTAAACAGATTAAAAGATATAAGCAAAACAAAATTGGAAAACATTCTGTTAATTAAAACAAAACAGAAAATGAAAAAAAGTTTGCGTCGGTCAGGGGGCTACGTGGCGCGATCCGATTGGCTAAGGGGGGCGTTCGGTAGGTGAATTAGAGCGGGCGACCGTTCGGTAGAAGAAAACGGTTCGGACTTAAGTTCGTTCTAATCTGGACCGTGGGATTTGGATCGGACGGTCGAGGGGGCTTACGGAGGGAGGTTGCCGGCGTCGGGGTACTCCGGCGAGTCCGGTAGCGGCGATTGCGACGGCGAGGTGTTCCGGTGGTCGGGGAGGACGGGGAAGTGGTCCTGGCGACGGGGACGGTCCTCCGGAGGCGATTGGTGGCGACGGCGTGGCGAATGATGGTCGGAGGTGGTGGCTACGATCGACGGCGACTTCCGGTGGTGGTGGAACTCCGACGAGCAATCGACGGCGTCTCGGCGAGAGAGAGAAGGGGGCTCGGGGGGGGAATGGATGCGGGGCCGTGGGGCTCTTATATAGGCGCTCGGGGGGGTGCGGGGAGGAGAGAGGGGAGAGATCCGGTGAGGGGGAGTAACGGCCGGCGTCGGATCCGGCGAGCGCGGGGAGTGAAGACGATGACCGTTCCGGGGCAACGGTCGGACGGGGTGGGACCCGGTGTCAGTGAGAGAGCGGGAGCATTACTGCGCTCGGTCGGCCGACCGGTAACGGTTTCGGCTTTTAAAGCCGGTGGGCCGGCCCGTTTAATACCGGAAACGGTTACCGTTTCTTTTTAATAATTTCCGGAGACATTCAAAAGCTTTTAAAGCATTCAAATCGTTTGTAAATATAGGGGTATTATATATCAAAATTAACAGAATAATAAATGCTATTTAATGAACATTTCTATTCTGTCATTTGAACACTTTGAAAAAAATATTATTTCAGAAATGTCCTAATTGTTTTTAAACCCTTTTTGCAAATATTTTCAAAATAACTCCTGGTTATTTTTGTTCAAATAATTCACCAATTAGACCCTGGTGTGGAGTGTCATGTTCCTCCTCTCTTATTTGAACTTTTAACCAAAAATTTTAAATAGAGGAAGCAACATAGGGAAAAGTAGAAGGGGACTTTCTGAAAACCAGAAGAGGCATTTCAACTAGTTCATACAATCAAGCAATGATGATAATAGATGCATAGCTATATTCATAACATTCCAAAATGGAATTTTGGGATGTTACATCTGGCTTGGTTGGATATCGTGGTGACTCTGGACAGGCGGTGCTACGAGAGGTAGAAGAACGGTAGGAAAGGATGGGCACCGTCAGAGTCGCAGGGAAACCCTTTGGAAGACCATGTTTTGGTCATCCGTTTCTCAAACACCCTGAAGTGCGAGAAATCAAACGGAGGCGACCAAATCTTGTGGGGAACGTGTGCAAAACTCTGTAGAGTACTTAAACCTAATCGATTAGCCGTGTCCACGGTTATGGACGACTTGAGCCAAAGGAATTGGAACTTCCGGAACTCTCAACACAAATAATATGATGATGTGGGTATTTAATAATTTTGGGTATGAGAATTGGTTGGTGGAACCATCTCATTAATCAACCAACTTAGTAATATTTTGCTTAACCCCCCTTCGATGTAGGAAAAACTTGGCTTTACGCAAAACTTACACCACCACCTGCCATATAAGCATATAGACTAGCTGATTATTTTCACCCCTCTCTTGTGACTTTGCCGGCATATTCCATATGCTGACCTACACGGCTGCAACGTATCATGTTGCAGAGTATTTTTCCGACCAGGAGTGAGGACGCGTTCTATGCTCAGTGAGATGCCCTTGGAGTCAGATGGACTCATCTACCTTCGACGCTTCCGCAAGATTTAGATATTCTCATGAGTTGGCCTTTAGCCACTTTATTGTAATTTTTATTGTAATAAAGGACTCGATATGAGATTTCGATTAATATAATGCTGTGTGATTTACCTTTGATATATACATTGATGTACCGTGTGTGTACCAGCATGATCTTGGGATGGTACGGAAACACCGGAGACTTGACCTTCCAGGTCGGGTCGCTACAGAAATGGTATCAGAGCACACGCTGACCGTAGGACGTAACCTCTAGGATTGGAAAGCCTTAGGATTGTTTCTCTTTGTCTTTAAATATCTTATACTCTCATCTATTCGTTTCTGACTCCTCTCCGATTATTTCAAAATTTATAGATGGCCACCTTCATCCCAGTGTTGATCACAGAGTTTTGCCAGCCTGACGCAACGATGCCCTTTGGTAAGGAGCTGATGAGGATCGTCAAGGACGTAAGGATTGCTTTGCCGAGCATCACCGGGATTCCTATCATGTCATTTCCCCAAGATGGACGCTACAGGATCGAGGTGCATATTCCAGGGAAGACCTTTGGGAATCGGAAGGAACCCATAGATCTCAAGTTCGTGGCACCCAGTTGGATACTTGGAAGAGACATGGCCATTCATCGTGCCCTTGGACGTATTCAGGAGGAATACAGAGGTGGAACCATTTCACCAGGACTCAGCATGGTTTGCCGCAGAGATGCCCATGGCAACATCATCACCAATCCCACTGCAGACACCACTATCTCCTATATCCAGACCCTGGAGACTCACATCAGGACTCTGGAGCTTCGAGTTCGTGCTGACACGAAGACTATCAAGAATCTGATGAATCGCGAGCTGGACCTTGAAGCTGATCTGCGAGAGGCCAACTATGAACACGAGCATGAAGTGAAGGACTTCCTAGAGAGGATTGATGAGCAGAATGCACGCATCGCAACTCTGGAGGAGCAGCTAGACATGGGGGAAAACCTTCACCCCGAAGGAGACATGGCACCCTTCATCAGCGACGATGAAGACTATGAGGAAAGCACCACCGGAGGACCTACGACTATGCACTTTTGAGGAGAACATTAGTTATGCCCTCCATGTATCTTTTATTCGTTAAAGCGTAGGTCGATGCTTAGTTGTCTGAGATTTGTATTTCCATTGTTTGACATTGATTGAATAAATGAATGAGTGTTTGGTGTGATATGTTTGTTGCATTGCATATGGGTAGTGAATTTCTTCTAGACCCTTGTTCTATTCTAATTCTCATCCCTCTGAAAACAGCAAGATGCCTCCACGACGTGAGACCGATTTCACTTTTCCGCCGGAACTCACTCAACTCCTTCAGCAGCAGAATGCACTGATGCAACTATTGATTCAGAACAAGACCAACAACCAGAACAACAACAACAACCACCATCCACCCCAGACTGACAATCTCACCCGTTTTCTGAGGTTGAACCCTCCAACTTTCTCCAGCAGCACTGAGCCCATTGTGGCAGATGACTGGCTCCGCAAGATGGAGAGAGAACTTGTCACCGCTGGATGCACTGACGCTGAGAAAGTGCGATTTGCCGCACATCAACTGGAAGGACCAGCAGCATCATGGTGGGAGAATTACACCACCACTTATCCTATTGCAGATGTGACTTGGGAGCAATTCAAGCTTGCTTTCCGCACAGCTCATGTTTCAGTTGGAGCCATGAGTCTGAAGAAGCGTGAGTTTTGCAACTTGCGCCAGGGTAATCGCTCTGTGGCCCAATATGTGGACGACTTCAACACATTGTCACGTTATGCCCCAGGAGATGTGGCCGATGATGCGGCCAAGCAAGAAAAGTTTCTGGAAGGACTCAATGATGAGTTGAGCATACAGCTGGTAGTGGCTAATTTCAACAACTACCAAGAGCTGGTGGATAAGGCACTTATTCTGGAAGGTAAACAGCAGCAGATTGAGAACCGCAAGCGGAAGTACACTCAGGGGAAGTTCAACTCTGGAGCTCATCAGAAGCCTCGTTACTCCCCGTACTCCGGGAATACCGGATCAGGAAACAGTAAGTTTGGAAAGCACACTCATACTATGCATAACCATGGAGGCCACCATCATGGAGGAAATGGGAACAACCGTCTCAACCATGGTAACTTCAAGACTGACAATGGGAATGGGAACAACAACTAGCACCGTCAAGTTCCTGCTCAGAAGGATCTGAGTCACATTACCTGTTTCAAGTGCCAGAAGACAGGGCACTATGCTACTGAGTGTCCCCAGAGCAAGCAAGGCAATGGAAACGGCACTAACAACGGCAACTCCGCAGCCAAGAAGCCCAATCCGTTTCCCCGTGCTCAAGTGAATCACATCGATGTGGAAGAAGTCTATGATCAGCCCGAGACTGTGGTTGGTAAGTTTTTATTGCATTCACGTCCTGTTACAGTACTTTTTGATTCGGGTGCAACTCATTCATTCATATCAAGGGTAGTTGTGGATAAGTATGGTTTGCCCACCAAAACCCTTAGTCAGCCCATTAAGGTTAGTTCTCCAGGAGGTATGATGATGGCAGGGATAGGATGCCATGCCTTGAAACTCAATATAGGGAACCATGTTTTTCCCACCGACCTCATCGTCTTAGAGTCACAAGGATTGGATGTAATCCTAGGCATGGATTGGATGACCAAGTATGAAGGAAATCTTGATTGCCCTAGCAAGTCTGTTTCACTCACCACCCCGGAGAACAAGAGGATTAAGTATGTATCCCGACGCACACGTATGAGTGCTCGGTTAAATTCTCTCACATGAGTTGTTCAGGAGGAAGTACCTGTGGTAAAAGAATTTCCAGATGTATTTCCGGAAGAATTACCAGGAATGCCACCAGATAGGGAAATTGAGTTCTTAATAGAGCTACAGCCAGGGACAGCTCCAATTTCCAAGAGACCCTATCGGATGCCCGCAAATGATCTGTTGGAAATCAAGAAGCAAATCAAGGAGTTATTGGACAAGGGGTATATTCGCCCAAGTTCTTCACCTTGGGGAGCCCAGTACTTTTGGTGGAGAAGAAGGATAAATCTTTGAGAATGGTAGTGGACTATCGTGCCTTGAACGAGGTGACTATCAAGAACAAGTACCCTCTACCGATGATTAATGATTTGTTTGATCAGCTCGTAGGAGCCAAAGTATTCTCCAAGATCGATCTTCGATCAGGGTATCACCAGTTGAAAATTCGTGAACAGGATATACCCAAAACAGCTTTCACCACGAGGTATGGCTTGTATGAGTATACGGTCATGTCTTTTGGATTGACTAATGCTCCTGCCTACTTCATGAATTTGATGAACAAAGTATTCATGGAATACCTAGACAAGTTTGTTGTGGTGTTCATCGATGACATTCTGATATTCTCCAAGAACGAGGAAGAGCATAAGGAACATTTGCGTTTAGTTCTGGAGAAGCTAAGAGAGCATCAGTTATATGCCAAGTTCAGCAAATGTGAATTTTGGTTGACGGAAGTCGGATTCCTTGGACATGTTATTTCCGGAGAAGGAATAGCCGTAGACCCCGCTAAGGTTGAAGCCGTCACAGAGTGGAAGTCACCCACCTCAGTTAAGGAGATCCGCAGTTTCCTTGGACTTGCCTGGATATTACCGGAGGATTCATTGAGAATTTCTCCAAGGTTGCCAAGCCCATGACAGAGTTGTTGAAGAAAGAATCCAAGTATGTTTGGACTGTGGAATGTGAAGCCAGTTTCCAGGAGTTAAAGGAACGTTTGGTCACAGCCCCAGTGTTGATCTTGCCCGATATTCGGAAGGATTTCCAGGTTTATTGTGATGCTTCACGTCAAGGACTTGGAGGAGTACTTATGCAGGATGGAAAAGTTGTAGCCTATGCTTCCAGACAGCTACGACCTCATGAGTTGAATTATGCCACACATGATTTGGAACTAGCAGCCGTAGTGCACGCACTCAAGACCTGGAGACATTTCCTTATCGGAAATAGTTGTGATGTTTACACCGACCATAAGAGCCTGAAGTATATCTTCACGCAGAAAGAGTTGAACCTCAGACAGAGGAGATGGTTAGAGTTAATCAAGGACTATGACATGAGATTACACTACCATCCAGGTAAGGCTAATGTTGTAGCCGATGCCTTGAGTCGGAAAACTTATGTGAACACACTCACAGCTGGAGGATTACCTCAAGAGTTAGTCGATGATCTCAGAGAGCTCAAGCTAGAGATAGTTCCAAGAGGATATGTTGCTACACTGGAAATTCAGTCCACCTTGACCGAAAGAATTCGAGAAGCCCAGAAATCGGACAAGGAGATAGCTGAGATTAAACAGAGAATGAAAGATGGTAAAGCTAAAGGTTTTCGTGAGGATGAACACGGAACTTTGTGGTTTGAGAACCGAATCTATGTGCCCAATGAACCAGAGCTCAAGAAGTTGATACTTCAGGAAGCCCACGATTCACCTTACTCGATACACCCAGGCAACACCAAGATGTATCTGGATTTAAAGGAAAGTTATTGGTGGACAGGTATGAAGAAAGATATTGCAGAGCATGTTGCGATATGTGATGTTTGTCAGCGAGTAAAGGCAGAACATCAGAAACCAGCAGGGTTACTCCAACCTTTGCCGATACCCGAGTGGAAATGGGAAAAGCTTGGTATGGATTTCATCACAGGATTGCCCAGGACCCGTTCAGGTTATGATTCCATCTGGGTAGTGGTAGATCGCTTGACCAAGGTAGCTCATTTCATTCCAGTGAAAACCACCTATACCAGTGCTAAGCTAGCCAAGATATATATGACCAGGATCGTATGTCTGCATGGAGTTCCGGGGAGTATCGTGTCAGATAGAGGAATACAGTTTACCTCAAAGTTTTGGCATCAGTTACATGAAACTTTGGGTACAAGGCTAGATTTTAGTACAGCTTTTCATCCGCAGACAAATGGACAGACTGAGAGAGTCAACCAGATTCTGGAAGACATGTTGAGAGCTTGTGCGCTAGATTATGGATCTAGTTGGGATGATAACTTGCCTTACGCAGAATTCTCATACAACAACAGTTATCAAACCAGTCTAAAGATGGCCCCTTTCGAAGCTTTATACGGAAGGAGGTGCAGAACACCACTGACGTGGGATGGTGTTGGAGACCGACAACTTTTTGGTCCCGACCTTATTCAAGATTCGGAAGAGAAAGTCAGGTTGATTCGTGACAGACTCAAGATAGCTCAATCTCGACAGAAGAGTTATGCTGACAGCAAGCGCAAAGAAGTGACATATGAAGTGGGAGACAGAGCATATCTTCGTGTATCCCCGCTTCGAGGAACCAAGAGATTTGGTGTTAAAGGAAAATTAGCACCCAGATTCATAGGCCCCTACAAAATTCTTGAACGTAGAGGTGAAGTTGCATACAAACTGGAATTGCCAGAAGGATTATCCGAAGTTCATAATGTGTTCCATGTGTCCCAGCTGAAGAAATGTCATGCTGAGATGGCCGACATCCCTTTGAGAGATACAGTGCCCCTAGAGGCCATACAGCTTGAAAGTGATCTGACTTATGAGGAGAAGCCTGTCAGAATCCTCGAGACATCCAACAGAGTTACCCGCAGCAAGATTATCAAGTTCTGCAAAGTTTTGTGGAGTCACCATACTGAGGAAGAAGCCACCTGGGAACGCGAAGAAGATCTTCGTAGAGACCATCCGCACCTATTTTCTAGCCAACCCGAATCTCGAGGGCGAGATTCATCTTAAGGTGGGTAGGTTTGTAACATCCCAAAATTCCATTTTGGAATGTTATGAATATAGCTATGCATCTATCATCACCATTGCTTGTTTGTATGTGTTAGTTGAAATGCCATTTCTGATTTTTCTGAAAGTCCTTTCTACTTTTCCCTATGTTGCTTCCCCTATTTGAAATTTTGGTTAAATGTTCAAAATAAGAGAGGAGTAACATGACACTCCACACCAGGGTCTAATTGGTGAATTATTTGAACAAAATAACCAGGGGTTATTTTGAAAATATTTGCAAAAAAGGATCTAAAAAAACAATTAGGCAATTTCTGAAAATAATATTTTTTTCAAAGTGTTCAAATGACAGAATAGAAATGTTCATTAAATAGCATGTATTATTCTGTTAATTTTGATATATAATACCCCTATATTTAGAGATGATTTGAATGCTTTAAAAGCTTTTGAATGTCTCTGGAAATTATTAAAAAGAAACGGTAACCGTTTCCGGTATTAAACGGGCCGGCCCACCGGCTTTAAAAGCCGAAACCGTTACCGGTCGGCCGACCGAGCGCATTCACTCCCCTCTCTCTCACTGACACCGGGCCCCACCCCCGACCGACCGTTGCCCGAAACGGTCATCGTCTTCCCTCCCCCGCGCTCACCGGATCCGACGCCGGCAGTCTCCCCCTCGCCGGATCTCTCTCTCCCCTCTTAACTCCCGCACCCCCCCGAGCCTCTATAAGAACCGGACCACTCCCCGCATCCATTCACCCCCAGCCCCCCTCTCCCCCTCGCCGGAACGCTGCCAATTGCTCGCCGGAGCTACCCCAAGCCGAAGCTCGCCGTCGACCGTAGCCACCACCTCCGACCATCATTCGCCTCGCCGTCGCCACCAATCGCCTCCGGAGGACCGTCCCCGTCGTCCGGACCACTTCCCCTTCTTCCCCGACCACCGGAATACCTCGCCGACGCCGTCGCCGCTACCAGACTCGCCGGAGTACCCCGACGCCGGCAACCTCCTCCCTGTAAGCCCCCTCGACCGTCGGATCCCGAATCAACGTCCCAGATTAGAACAAACTTAAACCGAACCGGTATCTTCTATCGATCGGTCGTCCGCTCTAATTCACCTACCGCACGCCCCCCTTAGCCAATCGGATCACGCCACGTAGCCCCCTGACCGACGCAATTTTTTTTTTCATTTTCTGTTTTGTTTTAATTAACAGAATGTTTTCCAATTTTGTTTTGCTTATATCTTTTAATCTATTTAGTGTTTTGAGTTGATTCTTTTTGCAATAGCTCACATTTTTCATGTAGTTTCACCCTGTACTTTTAAATTTCAAATTTGAACTATAAAATTTGAATGTAATCAAATTTGCTCAAAATCTTCAATCTGAATAACTAGAGTTTGAAAATAGCTTTTGATATGATTCTTTGGGCACTGTAGATATTGGTTAGGACTATCTCCCATGTTTAGTTTGAGGATTTTAGGATCGATTTTTTAATAGTGTTTTAGCTATAACAAAGAATCTGCTTATATTATAAATAGTTTTATAAACTTTAATTTGATTATTTGATTTAGAATTTGGTTTTATTTGTTATTAGGTTCTGTTAGTAACATTAGTGTTTACTATTGTTAATAAAATATAAATTTGCCCTAGTTAATTTCATTTAACATAGGATCACCACACTTCTTTTCAAATAGGCAGAATTGATTAAAACAACTAACTAGTAATAGTTTTGTTTTCCAATAAGTTTTGTATAATTAATTCTGTTTTCTAAGACAAATTTATTTGTAAGTTATTTTCTATAAGAACATGTTTTGTTCAACCAAATAATAAGTTTAGTTTCATTCTTTTTTGTTCATATAACTATAGTTGATTCATATAGGGTTTATCAGCACACAATTGTATAAACTCTACTAAACGTTTTCCCAACAAACTTAAATTGATTATATCTGTTATTAATAAAATATTCTATTGTTTCCTTGATGTAACAATTGTTTTGCTATTTCAAAAATAGTTTTATTATGTAGTAGTGTTTCATCATCCCCCTTTGGAAAAACCAAACTTTGTGTGTTTACTTGCTAGAGACTTTGTGCATTGTTTGCCTTGTTTGTTTAGTACTTCTTTGCTGAATGTTATGAGTACTTATTATGGTTGTATGCTTATTTGAGTGCATTGTTTGTTTCGTTAGATTATCCGGAGTGCGAAGCTTGTTACTTAGAGTCACTCACGTACGAAGATCATCAATCAGGCAAGTCACTTTGATCATGTTTTACCCATGTTTTATATGCATTAGTTCTACCATCTCCCCAGTTGCATGCAAGATAGGTTAGTTGGAAACTTGGTTACATTGTAGTAGTATCATGTGGTAGATACCTCTCTCAACCCCCTTTGACAACATTGGCCCCGGGAAACGTTGTTTTACCTTTTGCTATGCTATTAGTAGACGGGGTTGGTTGTGTGATTCATGAGAGTTGAGAGAGTTAATAATTTCAAGACCTACATAATGATCAAGATTTCAATACTCCAAGTTTTCAACATACCTCTGGGTGGATGATGGTTGAACGGCGCCCTGGAGAAACCAGTGGTTAGCCTAGGTGATGCTGGAGATGGCCAGTATTCATGCGGAAAGGTCCACCCAGGCACAAAGGGATGGATGGGTGCTTCAAGACCCAAGGCTTACCTGCACAGCCACAAGTCATTATGGGCTCTGGCTTGGTTGGATATCGTGGTGACTCTGGACAGGCGGTGCTACGAGAGGTAGAAGAACGGTAGGAAAGGATGGGCACCGTCAGAGTCGCAGGGAAACCCTTTGGAAGACCATGTTTTGGTCATCCGTTTCTCAAACACCCTGAAGTGCGAGAAATCAAACGGAGGCGACCAAATCTTGTGGGGAACGTGTGCAAAACTCTGCAGAGTACTTAAACCTAATCGATTAGCCGTGTCCACGGTTATGGACGACTTGAGCCAAAGGAATTGGAACTTCTGGAACTCTCAACACAAATAATATGATGATGTGGGTATTTAATAATTTTGGGTATGAGAATTGGTTGGTGGAACCATCTCATTAATCAACCAACTTAGTAATATTTTGCTTAACCCCCCTTCGATGTAGGAAAAACTTGGCTTTACGCAAAACTTACACCACCACCTGCCATATAAGCATATAGACTAGCTGATTATTTTCACCCCTCTCTTGTGACTTTGCCGGCATATTCCATATGCTGACCTACACGGCTGCAACGTATCATGTTGCTGAGTATTTTTCCGACCAGGAGTGAGGACGCGTTCTATGCTCAGTGAGATGCCCTTGGAGTCAGATGGACTCATCTACCTTCGACGCTTCCGCAAGATTTAGATATTCTCATGAGTTGGCTTTTAGCCACTTTATTGTAATTTTTATTGTAATAAAGGACTCGATATGAGATTTCGATTAATATAATGCTGTGTGATTTACCTTTGATATATACATTGATGTACCGTGTGTGTACCAGCATGATCTTGGGATGGTACGGAAACACCGGAGACTTGACCTTCCAGGTCGGGTCGCTACACAAATCCTCACTTCCTATATATCAGTCTTTGTCCCAGGACCATTCCGGAACTCCTCGTGACGTCCGGGATCTCATCCAGGACTTTGAACAACATTCCGTAATAACGTACACTATTTCCCTATAACCCCGGCATCATCGAACCTTAAGTGTGTAGACCCTACGGGTTCGGGAGACACGTAGACATGACCGAGACACCTCTCCGGTCAATAACCAATAGCAGGATCTGGATACCCATGTTGGCTCCCACATGCTCCACGATGATCTCATCGGATGAACCATGATGTCGGGGATTCAATCAATCCCGTATACAATTCCCTTTGTCTATCGGTATGATACTTGCCCGAGATTCGATCGTCGGTATCCCTATACCTTGTTCAATCTCGTTACTGACAAGTCTCTTTAATCGTTCCGTAACACATCATCCCATGGCTAACTCCTTAGTCACATTGACCTCATTATGATGATGTCTTACCGAGTGGGCCCAGAGATACCTCTCTGTCACACGAAGTGACAAATCCCAGTCTCGATTCGTGCCAACCCAACAGACACATTCAGAGATACCCGTAGTGCACCTTTATAGACACCCAGTTACGTTGTGATGTTTGGAACACCCAAAGTATTCCTACGGTATCCGGGAGTTGCACAATCTCATTGTCAAAGGAAACGATACTTGACATTGGAAAAGCTTTAGCAGACGAACTACACGATCTTGTGCTATGCTTAGTATTGGGTCTTGTCCATGACATCATTCTCCTAATGATGTGATCCCATTATCAATGACATCCAATGTCCATGGTCATGAAATCGTGACCATCTATTGATCAACGAGCTAGCCAACTAGAGGCTCACTAGGGACACGCTATGGTCTATGTATTCACAGATGCATTACGGTTTCCGGTTAACACAATTATAGCATGAACAATAGACAATTGTCATGAAGAATGAAATACAATAATAACCATTTTATTATTGCCTATAGGGCATATTTCCAACATACATCTACCTTCGGGATTAGTTTTAAACTTTAATAATTGTTATTTTGTACCAGCTTTGAGCATGAACATTGTATCTGGATCTCGCTTGATGCGAGATGGCTACTCATTTCAATCTGACAATAATGGTTGTTCGATTTATATGAGAGAAATGTTTTATGGTCATGCCCTGCTGGTCAATGGTTTATTTTTGATGAATCTCGAACATGATGTTACACATGTCCATAGTGTGCGTACCAAAAGATGTAAGGTTGATAACGATAGTCCCACTTACATGTGGCACTGCCGCGTTGGTCATATTGATGTCAAACGCATGAAGAAGCTCCATGCTGATGGACTTTTGGTGTTGAGGATATAACCCCGTGATATGACCCGGCTGGAAGGTTCCGGTTGATAGCATTGGTTATGAGCCGGCCCACGAAGACATGTATCGGCTAGAGGCCCAAGAAGATTGGCGGCTCTTGATGTGGGCCGGACGGTGGAGACCCGGATGCGCAAGACCTTCCAAAGGATAACTTGGCTAGTAAGATAGAGATAGATTCGGAGATGTAAACATGATCCGACTATACCATTGTAAGACCCGACGGTTCTGACCTCATATATAAAGGCAGAGTCGGGGCGGATTAGAGGTAGGTTAATGAAAACTAGGTCAAGCTTCTAGCCCCTTGTAATCGATACAACAGCAATAACAACACAAGCAGGACGTAGGCCTTTACCTCGACTTGAGGGCCCGAACCTGGGTAAACTCGTGTCCTTTGTCTCTATCAACCCCTTTGAGTCCACTACCATGGCGATGGTTCCGAACTCAAGTATGGTAACCCGGACATCTGCCGTGACAAAACCACGAAAGTTGGCACCCACCATGGGGCTCGCGTTCGATGGTGTTGAGTTCTCAAAGGGCTCCCTTCCAGAGCTCGAGGGATACGTAGTTGGGAGGATGAGGAAGAGTCGCCGCGGTCGGCTCTACATCAACGACGTCGGCTGGGGGCTTGATGCTGCTTCTGTGGAGAATGGTTTCCGGGTTCTGTTTGGCGGGATCTAGGTGTTCATCGGAAAGATCGACGGGTCTACACCCAGGCCGGACATTTGCACTAGCATCGTCGAGTCGGCTCGGCGTTTCCAGCCCGCACGTAAGGTAGGCCCTGTCCGTGTTAACCCAGTTCACGAGCATGTCTTCGTGGGCTTCACTCAAGGTATGGATCTGGAAGCATCCGGATCTCAAGGGACTCTCATGCACACCAATGATGAGTCGTCGAGTGGGGAAACAGAACCTGTGTATCGGCTCAGCAATGGTGGCCTTGGGGGTTATGGTGATACTTTCCCTGAGTCAGATATGGCGAGTCAGAGGAGCGGCCGTCTCACGCGGTGGTATTCATGGCAGGGCCAGGGGCGGCCGGGTCAAGAGCTAACCCTCCCCAGCCGCCGGCTCAGGGACTTGTGGAATTGATGGATGAGCTTGAGGCTTTGTTGGCTACAGAGGTCACACCAGATAATCAGGCGGTCATAACGTGGAGATCACGAGGATCAAGGGCCGGATGGCCGAGGAGCGTCAGAGGATAACTGATTTAAACACCCAGATGGAGGCGGAGGCAGCACGGCTCAAGGCCGATGCTTTCCGTTTGGGGTTGGAACAGGTTTCACCGCAGGAGGCATCAATCTCGTCTGCCGGAGCGCTATGAGGCGAGGAATCTCTTCAACACCCCCGGCTCTGGGAGAGCGGCGGCTGCCCCTGAGGAAGGGTGAGGAGTGGCTTGCATGGCCCCACCTGGAGGGTTTACCACACCGGCGGGTCATTATTCTAACCTGGCCGAGAACATGGTAGCAGCAGCTACCCAGCTTGGAACGATCCCTATCCCAGATGAAGCACCCTTTGCGGAGGAGGTGAGGAACGCTATCGGATATTTACAAACGGCCGTGGCTCAACAAGAGAAATATACTCACAGCCGGAGCCGGGTCCACTCCAGCCCTCTCCATAATCGAAGCTTCAGCCGGCGCTATGAGTCACCGGCGGTTTCCAGCAGTGGTCCGCATCATGGGCCAGTAGGGGGACGCGCAACACTAGACGCACAGGCCCTGGTGGACCGGGCAAGAAATAGGCGAGAAGAAGAGGCAGCAATGGTTCCTCTGGATCTTGGGCCCTTAGTGTTGACAGAGGCCGGAGCGGTTGGTAGTGCTAGAGCCGTGGGAGTTCGATGCTTAATGCCAGCTCTACGGAGCAAGAGGTTGCCTAAGGATTTCAAGGGGCCCCGGAAGGTTCCAAATTACACGGCGGATCTCCCTCCCGAGGCTTGGGTCGAGAGCTATGAGCTAGCTATGGAGATGCTAGACGTTAGTGAAGATGTTTTTGCAAAATATTTTATCATGATGCTCGAGGGTCCGGCTCGCACATGGTTAAAGGGTTTACCACCCAACACTATAAGTTCTTGGGCCAAATTAAGGGCGAAGTTCATTAAAAATTTCCAAGGGACTTGCAAGCAGCCTATGACCATTGTGGATTTGGATCATTGTGTTCAACAGGAGAATGAGTCGGCTCATCATTGGGTTCGGCGAGTGTCGACCATCATTTACTCGTCGGAACAGATCACGGTGGCTCAACCGGTGCTCGTTTTGGAGAAGAATTGTCATTTCATTCCACTGAAGCAGAAGCTTGGCCGGCTTAAACGTACGTGTCAAGACATGGGAGAACTCATGACGGCTCTAAGGAAGTACGCCGACTCGGACAACACCAAAGATCTAGGCTCGGATGAGGAGAAATCAAATCAGGGAAAGAAGAATAACCAAGGCAAGAGTTTTGGGAACAATGGGAATCAGAACAGACAGAAGAACGCTGGTGGCGGTTCAGAGCTGGTGGCAAATGCTAACACAGGGCCGAATGTTCCTAAGGGGAACGAGCGATACAAGCCGTACCAGCGTGGTTACAGGCCCCCTTTCAACTTGGAAGCAGCGCTTAGGAAACCCTGCCCGGAGCATAACATGCCTGATAAGCCATCAATGCATGCGTGGGGCGATTGTTTTATCATGCAGAGATTTAAGAATCTACACTTTCAACCACCTAATAATCAGGGCAGTGGGCCGCCCGGTGGCTCGGGGCCTGGCGGTTCAGGTGCCGGCTTTGGCGCTGGCGGCTCACGAGCAGGTCATCCGGGTCACAGTAATCAGCAGCATCAACAGCACCCTGGCAACAACAATCATAATAATCCACACCAGCAACAGCAGCAGCAGCGCAATCAGTCTGGATTCCAAAGTAACCCAAAGCAGCTCAGCTCGGGGCAGTATCATGTGTTTGTGACTGGTAACAGCAAGCGAGATGAGAAACTGCGAAGGCGAGCGGTTAATACGGTCGCGCCGGCTCTCCCACGATACCTACCGTGATCAGAGTATGACATAACGTGGAGCAGGCAAGATCACCCACCGCGGGTGGATGACCCAGGCCGGCTAGCTCTGGTAGTGGCCCCTCAGATACATGGTTATGGAGTAAATAAGGTGCTCACGGACGGAGATAGCAGTATCAACATCTTATATTATGACACCTTTCGGCGGATGAAGTTGCTAGACAAGTATCTCAAAACTTCTTCTACTGTGTTTCATGGCGTGGTGCCTAGTAAGTCAGCGTACCCGGTAGGTAAAATCTCTTTGCAGGTGGCTTTCGGCGATGAGTATAATTACAGGGTGGAGACCTTATGGTTCGAGGTGGTCAAAATCAAGAGCCCTTATAATGTGTTGTTCGGACGGCCGGCTTACGCCAAGTTCATTGCTAGGCCTTGTTATGTTTATTTGCAGCTTAAGATGCCCGGCTTAAATGGCATGATTACGGTTCATGGCAATCGGAAAACGGCTCTTGAGTGTGAGGAAGGTGATGCGGCTTATGCCGAGGTTAGCTGTGCACAAGAGGAGCTGAAGTTCTATAAAGGGAACGTTGACCCGGAGGACATGACCCCATTGAAGAAACCAAATATAGAGGCAGAGCCGCCACTCAAGTTTTCAGCGGATGATACTAAAACAGTGGACTTTACTCCGGGCGACTCATCCAAGCAGTTCCTCATCGGGGTTCACATGGATCCCAAATAGGAAAGCGCGCTCATCGAATTCATTCGTGAGAATCGGGACATCTTCGCATGGAAACCTTCTGACATGCCGGGTGTACCGAGAGAGTTCGCTGAGCACAATCTTAATGTGAATCCAAAGTTGAAGCCGATCAAGTAGTTTTTGTAGCGGTTCAATGAGGAGAGGCGCAAGGCTATTGGGGAAGAGGTTGCCCGGCTCTTAGCCGCTGGGTTCATAGTTGAAGTTTTTCACCTGGAGTGGTTGGCTAATCCCGTGTTGGTGCTTAAAAAGAATGGTACTTGGCGTATGTGCATAGATTACATGGACCATAACAAGGCTTGTCCGGGTGATCCCTTCGCACTCCCTCGCATTAATCAGATCATCGATGCAACAGCCGGTTGTGAGAATTTGTGCTTTTTGGATGCCTACTCGGGGTATCATCATATCAAAATGGCAGTCAAGGATCAGGAGAAGACATTTTTTATCACACCTTTTGGGGCGTTCTGCTACATCTCCATGCCTTTCGGGCTCAAGAGTGCCCAGGCGACTTACCAGCGGTGTGTCCAGAATTGTCTCCACAGTTAGATTGGTCATAATGTTCATGCTTATGTGGATGACATAGTGGTGAAGTCTAGGAAGAAGGAAACCCTCCTGGAGGACCTGAAGGAAACTTTTGACAATCTCCGGGTCTACAAAATGATGCTTAACCTGGCAAAGTGTGTTTTTGGTGTTCCTGCAGGAAAGCTTTTGGGGTTCTTGGTCTCTGAGCATGGCATCGAGGCTAACACGGATAAAATCAAGGCTAGCACCTCTTTGCGAGAGCCGACATGCATCAATGATGTTCAGTGTTTTGCAGGCCCGATTGCAGCGCTGAGCCGGTTCATAAGCCGGCTTGGGGAGAAAGCCATCCCATTGTATCAGATGATGAAGAAGACAGACAAGTTTAAGTGGAGTAAGGCAGCCGCAGAGGTGCTTGAAGCTCTTAAGAAGCAGTTGACTGAGCCGCCAGTATTAGCCGCTCCGGCTGAGAAAGAGTTGCTACTCCTATATGTAGCAGCTAACAGCCGGGCGGTTAGTGTGGCGACTGTGGTTGAACGTAAGGAGGCAGGGAAAGAGTATCCCGTTCAGAGGCATGTTTACTACATCAGTGAGGTTTTGGCTCAGTCCAAGCAAAGATATCCACATTGGCAGAAGCTTGTATACGGGGTCTTTATGGCTAATCGTAAGCCGAAGCACTACTTTTTGGGCCATCAAATAACTATAGTAAGTTTTGCCCCGTTGGGAGATATTATTCAGAACAGAGAGGCTACGGGGCAGATTGCCAAGTGGGCTTTAGAGTTGGGGCCTCTTAACATCAATTACACCCCTCATACAGCAATTAAGTCTCAAGCCTTGGTGGATTTCATAAATGATTGGACAGAGTGCCAGGCGCCTGAAGAGAAGCCGGACAACACATACTGGACTATACATTTTGACGGGTCTAAACAGCTAGAGGGGTATGGTGCTGGTGTGGTTCTCACCTCCCCAAAGGTGACAAGTTTTGTTATGTCTTCCGGTTGATGTTCCCCTATACTAATAATGCTGCTGAGTATGAAGCCCTGCTCCATGGTTTGAGAGTTGCTAAGGAGATGAATCTGAGCCGGTTCACAGAGTTGATGGCCAATCTCGCTTTAGAGACCCTGAACTGATGTCAATACAATAAACTCTTACCAGTCAATCTCGCTTTAGAGACCCTGAGCCGGTTCACAGAGTTGACGGCCAATCTCGCTTTAGAGACCCTGAACTGCTGTAAGTTAAACAATTAAGCTCTTACCAATCAATATCGCTTTAGAGACCCTGAGCCGGCTCACAGAGTTGACGGCCAATCTCGCTTTAGAGACCCTGAACTAGTATGATGCGCAATTGGCTTTTTTCCCTTTCAAAAACACCGTTGGCAGGGAGGCTTCTTACCTTTTGTATAGCTTACATCTCCCCTATGCGGTCCACTTTCTATACTGTTGCAAGGAGGCTTCTTACCTTTGGGTATAGCTTACATCTCCCTTGCATAGTTGGCTTTATGCCTAATTTGAGTACATTAAGCGTTGTTGTTGATGGAGGCTTCTTACATTTGGTATAGCTTAAAGAAGTACCCTAAGGCAACAACGTGTACATCAAATTCTAGTTGCTTATTAACTGCGGCCATCGAAGGGGCCTTCTTACCGACGGGTATCGCTTATCTAACCCTAATGGTCGGCTTTATCCCACTTCCGGTTACTTATTAACCGCGGTTGTTGAAGGGGGCTTCTTACTGACGAGTTCGCTTATCTCACCCTAACAAACGGCATTTATGCCGAAAATAGTTGTGGAAGGAGGCTTCTTGCCCTTGGGTATAGCTTACATAAACCCTTCACACAGCCGGCTAGTACAATTACTAGTCGTGGCTGTCGAATGGATGCTTCTTGCCATAAGGTATAGCTTACATAAAACCATCGACAGCCGGCCCTATTCAACATTGGCTGATTGGAGGAGGCTTCTTGCCTTCGGGTAGAGCTTACATCACTCTCCAACAGCAGGCATTTTGAGCTGCGGTAATCAGTAGAGGCTTCTTACCTTTGGTATAGCTTACATAAACCTATTGACAACCGGTGTTGGAATACAATGGATAAAGTACTTACTGTTAAAAGGAGGCTTCTTACCATCATGGTACAGCTTACATCACCCTTCATATAGTCGGTTATAGGCTGCTTTAAAGTTCTCAACAGCCGTTGTTGTCGCATAGAGGCTTCCTACCGTCAGGTATAGCTTACTTTATCCTATGACAACCGGCTCTTCCATGGCATTTCATTATAAAGAAAAGGTAAGTCATACTGCTCCGGCTGATGGAGTAAACTTCCTGGGTCTAATGAGTCCGGGTGAAGGACACACGTCTCAGAAAGATTACGTGTTGGTTTATCAACAACCGCGTTTTGTTCATGGAGGCTGATTACCAACAGAGGTGTTATCCGGTTTTAAAAGAGCACTGAAGCTTACAAGTGCCTCTCATGAATCATTGGCAAGTTTATCAAAGCTGGAAGTAAAGAGCTGAGAAAGATGATTGACAGTACTATAAAGCAAACAGCCGGCAAGTGCATTTAGATGTTAAAAGGCTGTTACAAAAGATGTTCTTAGAGGGAACAAACGGTGTTTCTGACAAAGTTTCAAAACGCCATGGGCGGTTAATTACAAGAGCCACTATTTGCTCTGAGTATTACAAAGTTTGGTCACTCGATCGGCTCACCCTGCTCCGGCTCTCCCGCGGTTCAGATCTGAAGATTGCCGAGTTCCCAGTTGCAGTTAGAGATGGAAGCAAAGGACCCTTCAAAGAATGGTGTGACGTTAAGCTCACCAGGGAAAAGATCTTTGCTACGAGTGGGTGTCAGGTCTTTGCATTCATAAAGAGGCCCGCAGATCCGTATCTTCCTGGTCATAGGCTGCTTGGTAACTCTTCAGGTCTTCCTCCGCTTCATCGGGCATGATAGACGCCAGGAAACAAGTCCTTGATGACTTTGAAATAGTCTTCTTCAGAAAATTTTGAGCCGTCAGCTTTCTTTGAAGGATACCCACCAATCATCTCATCCGGTGTGAGATCCGGCGCGAAGGCCATATCCCGGCTCAAGCCTCCGACGGCTCCAGAACGGAAAGCTGACTTCTTTAATTCTTGTGTTTGCTTGGGCACTATTGATAACAATTCTAATACCCCTTTCAGGGCCTTGGGAATCTTTTCCTTGTATTGTATGCTCTTGATGGTAAATATTGCACCGCAATATAGTTGTTCTGTGAAGGTGTACATGGCTTTCAATGACAGGATGCTGTCGTCTGCAAGTTGACGGCTCAAAGGACCTACATGAGCCGGAAGAGACAAGTGAGTCGTTAGTTATTTCATGAAAGATGTTAAGTAAGGAGTACGGTACGATTGACTTACCAAATAAGGCGGCAGACATCTTGGCAATCTGCCATTTGAGCCCTTGGATCTCCTCAGCAACGGCGATGAGCCGCTAATCGGCATCATCTACCCGTTTTATCAGTGCGGCTTTCTCTGACTCAGACGCCTCTTTTAATGATGTTAGCTCGGCGTTGACCTTTGATACTTCTTCGGCTAAGAGCCGACATCTATCGTCAGCAAGGCTTCGCGCTTCCTGTTGAGCTGCCAAGTTGGTTTTAAGATCCGCCAGCTGAGAGCCGACGGTGTTCAGAGCGTCCTGTGCATATTCAAACAAAGTATAAGCTATCACAGAACCACGAGTGTTCATATACATTAGGATTCACAGTTCAAGTTTTACAAGTCTCAAACAGATTGCAGGCAATATATTTGACACTTGGGGGCTAATTTATATTTCATCTATTTGAATCTATAGTTCCGGCTCATCTTCCTCGAAATTGACCCGGAACTTGGGGGCTACACATTCGCTCTTCTCTGATCTCAAAAGTCCCGGTTCAAATAAAATTTGAGCCGGCCCTTGGGGGCTACACTACGCTTTTGTTCAACTATGAAAGTCCCTACTCAAATAAAATTTGAGCCGGCCCTTGGACAAGTGTTGACAGTATCTAAAGCAAAAGTGTTTTCTACATAATCTTTGAAAGAAGACCCGAATTCAACTCAACGTTAGATTAAATCCGGCCCTTGGGGGCTAGGGAAGGTTATGGCTGAAGAAAGGTAACATACCTCATATTTTTCCTTCATCATACTAACCAGCCGGAGTTCCAAGTCTCGGCTGGTATTGACCCGGTTCATGTAGCCGAAGTGGAGTTCTTCGGCTGTCATCTTATTGTACGACGAGTCAAACTCAAGTTTCCGTGAGGCTTCAGAAGGCTCAGTATGCCGGGTTAAGACATGTGCTGGTGAAGGAGGCTTCTGGGCAGACCCGGTGATGATGACATCCGGAGTCGCAGGAGTCTTGGCAGGTGTAATCGGCCTTGAAGGAGCAGCTGGGGAGTGTTCCATGGTAACGTCCTCTACTGCCGGCTCAGTGGAGGCCGCTGGTGGAGCTTCTTCTTCTGCTGGAGTTTCCTCCGGCTGTGCAAGATACGGTTGAGTCGTGGCCGGCTGTTCAGGCTCTTGATTGTCAAGGACAGGGCTGGAAGAAGGTTTATTGGTCTTGCGGCGTTTCGCCTGAGCACTGCAAAGTAAAGGGTCGGCATTTAAAGGAGACTGGTATTTCATCAAGACATCCAGATATTTTAATACTTATAGAGGATTGATCTTTGGTGGAGGTATGACTGATGCAGAAGAGTCACCGGAAGAGGGCGTCTTCTGAAAAAGCAAGTAAGTAAAGTTAAATTTTTTACCTCCGACTCTGAGGAGGCCGGGTGTTCGAACCAGTTCTCTTGAGGAGTTGCCTTTCTTTGTTTCTTGGTGGCGGCTTTCTTCTTGGTTGCCTTTGGAGGAGGAACGTATTCCTTTTTTTAGAAGTCGGAGTCAGCCTGTGCAAATTGAACCGTAGGAAGGATATCAAGATTTGAAAAAGGAGTATGTAAACATATAATAGACAAAAGAAGGACAAAAATAATTACAAGAGGCACCGGGTTGGTCACGCAGAAGGGCGCTAGGCCGATGGTGCTGCAAGAGCCGGAGGTCTCGTGCACAAGACTTAGGACGGTCATACAGATGTCGTCCTCAGTCAAAGTGGTGGCGCTGAAGCACAGTTCGCTGTCATACTGCCCTGGATATTCATACATGAACCGGTTCCGGCGGCTCAGAGGCATGATCCGCCACTCCACCCACTAGCGGATAAGGTCAGTTCCAATAAGGCCGTTGGCCAGGAGAGCCTTCACTCTGGTGTGAGGCTTTCATATCTAGCACGGTCGGCAGCTGAGAGCCGGTCGGGCAGTGAGGTATTGGTCGAGAGCTGGGAAGGACGATAACCCGGCAGGCGATGTTCCGTGTCAGGAGACGTGTCTTTACAGTAGAACCACGTCTTGTTCCAATCCTTTGGGTGGATGGGCATCTGAATAGCCGGAAAGGTGATGCCCCTCCGGCGCTGGATGGTAATCCCTCCGAGTTCCAGGCTTGGCCCGTTCTTGTACTCAGTCTGACGGTTGGAATAGAAGAACTCTCAAAAGAATCTGACTGATGGCCTAGACTGAAGATACGCCTCACAGAGGACTTGGAAATGTCAAATGTTGGATATGGAGTTCGGCACCAGGTCTTGGGGATGCAGCTTGTACAGATGGAGAATGTCACGAAAAAACTTTGACGCAGGTGGCATGAATCCCCGCTCGATGTGATCCGTAAAAACTATGACCTCCCCTTTCTTTGGTGCAGGGCGGGTCTCACCATCCGGAACACGCCAGTTGATCACTTCCTTTGGAGGAAGGGTGCCAGCGGTTACGAGATCCGACAAGTATTCCTCTGTCATGCAAGGGCCGACCCAATTGCATGAATTGGTGGCGCGTGTCATGTTGGCGGCTTAAAAGTACTATGCAAAAACAAAATGGCGACTAATCAAACAAGAGGAGATAGCAACAGCGGCTTACAAGTTACAAGGTTCTAAAAATTAAATCCTTGAAAGGCTCGTCTGATAAGAGCCGGAGGGAGTCTAGCGGCTCACTATGGTTGGAAGAGCCGGAATTCAATCAAGACCCGGACAAACAGGTTTCACAAACTGTTATTAAAATTTTGGATCTACCGAAGCGGTGGGAAGAGTTCTACGTCAACCTAGATGAAGAACAGTGAAAATGGAAAATTGGCCTACAGCCCTAACAGCCTGCGCATTGCGCGTGGACGGACCACGTACGGTGGCGGTGGTAACGGCATGACCTAAAGGATGTGCGGCGGGCCCCGAACTTGCCCGTGCGGCCGCACTGGAGATTGGACGCACGACGGAGGGTCAGCCGGAGAAAACCCTATTTTCTACCGATCTAAGCTACGGCAACAAGAGGCGTACCGGAAGAAGGAGACGGCGGAGGACGAAACTCTGGTCTCAACAGGTTGATGCAGCAGCCTAGTGTCGATAACAAACGAGCGGTGGCACCGGAGCGGAGCGGACGAGCTCGGGCGATAGGCGGCGGCAGGAAGAAGAAGAAGGGGCGCACGAGCGGGAGTGAATCATTTTTGACCCGTGCGGGTCCTATTTAACAGGAGAGCGGTGCGGAATCCTAGGCGTCAACACCGGTCTTGCCGAAACGGATGCCTCGATTCTCGGTAAGCGGTTAAATGCGAGAGATTTGGTAATACGTCAGCGTATCTGTGATGTCACGCCAGGTCATTCTGTGGCGACTCTCAGACAATAACAAGAGACGGATGAAATGAGCTGGCTCCCTTCAACCTAGGGCCTAATGTTGGGGATATAACCTCGTGATATGACCCGGCTGGAAGGTTTCGGTTGATAGCATTGGTTATGAGCCGGCCCACGAAGACATGTATCAGCTACAGGCCCAAGAAGATTGGCGGCTCTTGATGTGGGCCGGACGATGGAGACCCGGATGCGCAAGACCTTCCAAAGGATAACTTGGCTAGTAAGATAGAGATAGATTCGGATATGTAAACATGATCCAACTGTACAATTGTAAGACCCGACGGTTCTGACCTCATATATAAAGGCAGAGTCGGGGCGGCTTAGAGGTAGGTTATCGAAAACTAGGTCAAGCTTCTAGCCCCTTGTAATCGATACAACAGCAATAACAACACAAGAAGGACGTAGGCTTTTACCTCAACTTGAGGGGTTGAACCTGGGTAAACTCGTGTCCTTTGTCTCGATCAACCCCTTTGAGTCCACTACCATGGCGATGGTTCCGAACTCAAGTCTGGTAACCCGGACATCTGCCGTGACAAAACCACGACATATGGAGTCTCTTGATTTTGAACCATTTGACACGTGCGAACCATGCCTCATGGGCAAGATTACCAAGACTCCGTTCTCTGAAACTGTGGAACGAGCGACTGACTTATTGGAGATAATACATGCCGATGTATGTGGTACAATGAGCGTCGAGGCTTGCGGTATCTACCGTTATGTTCTCACCCTCATTGATGACTTGAGGAGATATGGGTATGTCTACTTAATGCAACACAAGTCTGAAACCTTTGAAAAGTTGAAGGAATTTCAGAGTGAGGTTGAGAATCAACATGACAGGAAAATAAAGTGCCTACGTTCTGATCGTGGCGGAGAATATTTGAGTCACGAGTTTGGCATGCACCTAAGGGAATGTGGAATTGTTTCAAAACTTACGCCGGCTGGCACACCTCAGCGAAATGGTGTGTCTCAATGTTATAATTGCACTCTATTTGATATGGTGCATCTATGATGTCTCTTACCGACTTACCGCTATCATTTTGGGGGTATGCATTAGAGACTGCCGCATTCACTTTAAATAGGGCACCTTCAAAGTCCGTTGAGACGACACCGTATGAATTATGGTTTGGAAAGAAACATGAGCTATCGTTTCTAAAAGTTGTGGATGCGATGCTTATGTGGAGAAACTTCAACCTGAGAAGCTAGAACCCAAAGCAGAAAAGTGCGTCTTCATAGGATACCCCAACGAAACCATTGGGTACACCTTCTACCTCAGATCAGAAGGTAAGATTTTGTTGCCAAGAATGGATCCTTTCTAGAGAAAGAGTTTCTCCCGAAATAAGTAAGTGGGAGGAAAATAGAACTTGATGAGGTAACTTGTTAGCGCATCTAGTGCCCCTTAGTGATTTGGGTGTATTGAAGACTTATAGGTTAAGGTACTAATGTGTTTGTGAGTGTACACATGTTGTATAAGTCAATGAGGAGTTTGATATATTTGGAGATTATCGACCCCTAAAAATGTATGTCCTCAAGTGAAGACTTTGCTGAAGACTTTCCGAAGGCTTTGGTGAAGACTTTGTGAAGACTATGGAAATGAAGAAGTTGGTGTGACCTTGAAGATATGAACGAGGACTATGAAGCGTGAAGACTTGTTTTTGAAGTTTCATTTCCTTTACTTGAGTCATAGGAAACACCATACTATTAAAGGGGGTTGAGGTAATACTAAGGAAGTTTCCAACTGATGCTCAACTCCAAAATCCTCAACCTACACAATCCTTCGAGTGAAGCCTTTGGAAATCTCTTACGGCCCAGTCAAGTTCGTCAGTGATAGAGATGATGTTCTTCTGGTCTCTGAGGAAATTGATCTGACTAAGGAGTTAGGACTTCGCAAGTGCGAATTGCCTACAAGTGAGGAACATGATATGTCTGAGGACTTTCATAGTTCAAAAATCCGACCGTTGCTGTGCTTAGCGCCAGCTGTCCCCATTCACAACTATCCACATAACGGTCATATGATTGGGGGCATTTATGTCATATCATGTCCGGTTGCACCCTGGCTATAAATAGCCGACCCCACAACGACTAGCTGGTTGGCTGCTCCGAGAGAGAATTGACACTTGTCATTTGAGAGCATCCCATCCTCTGAGGACTTTGAGAGAAAATCATCAGTCAGGAAAAACCCACAACAAGACCACCAAACCCATAGTGATTGAGCATCACTGAAGAATTTCCTGTGTGGAACCAATGCTTGTTACCTTTGAGGACTATGCATCCTCGTGACGGTTAGGCATCATGGTCTAGTGCTCCTACAGTCAATTGGGGACCACAAAGTGACCTTGGTCTAGCGCATCCAACAGCAAATTGTGGATCGCCGGGTGACCTGTTTGTGAGGGTTTTGGAAGTTTACCCAGAAGACTTACCACGAGTGTTGGGTGAGGACTGTGTGACCTTATCTCAAGGAGAATATGGTAAGGACTGTGTGTCCTGGGACTGTGTGTTCTCTGGCTTAAATACCAGGCAGCTCCAAACCAGACGTACGACTATCACAACAGTTGGAACTGGGTCATCAAACCATTGTCTTCATCGAGCTACCTGGTCCTATTTCCTCAACCTCCTTATTCCTCATAAACATGTTGATGAAATTGTTTGTTACTGTTTGAAGAATTTGATTAAAGAGTTTCACAAATTCCTCATCTCAAATTTTTCAAGTTACCTTGTTCATCACTATTTATCTTGTATCACGCTATTCATAATCTGTGCTTGTTTCATTTCATCATGATGACTATGATGTTACTCTATCTCACATGCACTTGAGTACATATTCCGCTGTTAGTTATTCTTCACATTTCAAATTCCTCAAAGTTGAAATTCCTCAAGTGATGTTGTAAAAATCGCCTATTCACCCCCCCTCTAGTCGATATAACGCACTTTCAATTGGTATCAGAGCATGTACTCCCTTGCTCTATGTGATTTTGGTTTAACTACCTAGAGTTCTAGTTATGTCGACTGCAGGTATGATCAAGGTTTCTGTGGGCTGTCCTACCTTCGATGGGCCGGACTATCCCAAGATCATGCTGGTACACACACGGTACATCAATGTATATATCAAAGGTAAATCACACAGCATTATATTAATCGAAATCTCATATCGAGTCCTTTATTACAATAAAAATTACAATAAAGTGGCTAAAAGCCAACTCATGAGAATATCTAAATCTTGCGGAAGCGTCGAAGGTAGATGAGTCCATCTGACTCCAAGGGCATCTCACTGAGCATAGAACGCGTCCTCACTCCTGGTCGGAAAAATACTCTGCAACATGATACGTTGCAGCCGTGTAGGTCAGCATATGGAATATGCCGGCAAAGTCACAAGAGAGGGGTGAAAATAATCAGCTAGTCTATATGCTTATATGGCAGGTGGTGGTGTAAGTTTTGCGTAAAGCCAAGTTTTTCCTACATCGAAGGGGGGTTAAGCAAAATATTACTAAGTTGGTTGATTAATGAGATGGTTCCACCAACCAATTCTCATACCCAAAATTATTAAATACCCACATCATCATATTATTTGTGTTGAGAGTTCCGGAAGTTCCAATTCCTTTGGCTCAAGTCGTCCATAACCGTGGACACGGCTAATCGATTAGGTTTAAGTACTCTGCAGAGTTTTGCACACGTTCCCCACAAGATTTGGTCGCCTCCGTTTGATTTCTCGCACTTCAGGGTGTTTGAGAAACGGATGACCAAAACATGGTCTTCCAAAGGGTTTCCCTGCGACTCTGACGGTGCCCATCCTTTCCTACCGTTCTTCTACCTCTCGTAGCACCGCCTGTCCAGAGTCACCACGATATCCAACCAAGCCAGAGCCCATAATGACTTGTGGCTGTGCAGGTAAGCCTTGGGTCTTGAAGCACCCATCCATCCCTTTGTGCCTGGGTGGACCTTTCCGCATGAATACTGGCCATCTCCAGCATCACCTAGGCTAACCACTGGTTTCTCCAGGGCGCCGTTCAACCATCATCCACCCAGAGGTATGTTGAAAACTTGGAGTATTGAAATCTTGATCATTATGTAGGTCTTGAAATTATTAACTCTCTCAACTCTCATGAATCACACAACCAACCCCGTCTACTAATAGCATAGCAAAAGGTAAAACAACGTTTCCCGGGGCCAATGTTGTCAAAGGGGGTTGAAAGAGGTATCTACCACATGATACTACTACAATGTAACCAAGTTTCCAACTAACCTATCTTGCATGCAACTTGGGAGATGGTAGAACTAATGCATATAAAACATGGGTAAAACATGATCAAAGTGACTTGCCTGATTGATGATCTTCATACGTGAGTGACTCTAAGTAACAAGCTTCGCACTCCGGATAATCTAACGAAACAAACAATGCACTCAAATAAGCATACAACCATAATAAGTACTCATAACATTCAGCAAAGAAGTACTAAACAAACAATGCAAACAATGCACAAAAGTCTCTAGCAAGTAAAACACACAAAGTTTTGTTTTTCCAAAGGGGATGATGAAAACACTACTACATAATAAAACTATTTTGAAATAGCAAAACTATTGTTGACAGCAAGGGAAACAATAGAATATTTTATTATTAAACAAAGAAAATCAATTTAAGTTTGTTGGGAAAACTTTAGTAAAGTTTATAAAAGTTTTGATAAACACTATATGAATCAACTATAGTTGTACTAACAAAAGAATGAAAACTAAACTTGTTATTTATTAGCAAAACATGTTCTTAACAGAAAAGAATTTACTATTAAATCTGTCTTAGAAAACAGAATTAAACTATATTATAATAATAAGCAGATTCTGTTTTTGGTTAAAACAGTAATTAAATAGATCATGAAAATCCTCAAACTATACATGAAGATAGTCCTAACTAATACCAAACAGTAGCAAAAAGAATCATGTCAAAATCTATTTTCAAACTCTAGTTATTCAGATTTGAAGATTTTGAGCAAATTTGATTACATTCAAATTTTATAGTTCAAATTTGAAATTTAAAAGTACAGGGTGAAACTACATGAAAAATTTGAGCTATTGCAAAAAGAATCAACTCAAAACACTAAATAGATTAAAAGATATAAGCAAAACAAAATTGGAAAACATTCTGTTAATTAAAACAAAACAGAAAATGAAAAAAAAAATTTGCGTCGGTCAGGGGGCTACGTGGCGTGATCCGATTGGCTAAGGGGGGGCGTGCGGTAGGTGAATTAGAGCGGACGACCGATCGATAGAAGATACCGGTTCGGTTTAAGTTTGTTCTAATCTGGGACGTTGATTCGGGATCCGACGGTCGAGGGGGCTTACAGGGAGGAGGTTGCCGGCGTCGGGGTACTCCGGCGAGTCCGGTAGCGGCGACGGCGTCGGCGAGGTATTCCGGTGGTCGGGGAAGAAGGGGAAGTGGTCCGGGCGACGGGGACGGTCCTCCGCAGGCGATTGGTGGCGACGGCGAGGCGAATGATGGTCGGAGGTGGTGGCTACGGTCGACGGCGGCCTTCGGCTTGGGGTAGCTCCGGCGAGCAATTGGCAGCGTTCCGGCGAGGGGGAGAGGGGGGGCTCGGGGTGAATGGATGCGGGGAGTGGTCCGGTTCTTATAGAGGCTCGGGGGGGTGCGGGAGTTAAGAGGGGAGAGAGAGATCCGGCGAGGGGAAGAAACTGCCGGCGTCGGATCCGGTGAGTGCGGGGGAGGGAAGACGATGACCGTTTCGGGCAACGGTCGGTCGGGGGTGGGGCCCGGTGTCAGTGAGAGAGAGGGGAGTGAATGCGCTCGGTCGGCCGACCGGTAACGGTTTCGGCTTTTAAAGCCGGTGGGCCGGCCCGTTTAATACCGGAAACGGTTACCGTTTCTTTTTAATAATTTCCAGAGGCATTCAAAAGCTTTTAAAGCATTCAAATCGTCTCTAAATATATGGGTATTATATATCAAAATTAACAGAATAATAAATTCTATTTAATGAACATTTCTATTCTGTCATTTTGAACACTTTAAAAAAATAATATTTTCAGAAATTGTCTAATTGTTTTAGATCCTTTTTGCAAATATTTTCAAAATAACCCCTGGTTATTTTTGTTCAAATAATTCACCAATTTGACCCTGGTGTGGAGTGTCATGTTACTCCTCTCTTATTTTGAACATTTAACCAAAAATTCAAATAGGGGAAAGCTACATAGGGAAAAGAGAAAGGACTTTCAGAAAATCAGAAAAAGCATTTCAACTAACACATAAAATCAAGCAATGATGATGATAGATGCATAGCTATTTCATAACATTCCAAAATGAAATTTTGGGATGTTACAAACCTACCCACCTTAAGATGAATCTCGCCCTCGAGATTCGGGTTGGCTAGAAAATAGGTGCGGATGGTCTCTACAAAGATCTTCTTCGCGTTCCCAGGTGGCTTCTTCCTCAGTATGGTGACTCCACAAAACTTTGCAGAACTTGATGATCTTGCTGCGGGTAACTCTGTTGGATGTCTCGAGGATCTTGACTGGCTTCTCCCCATAAGTCAGATCACTTTCAAGCTGTATGGCCTCTAGGGGCACTGTGTCTCGCAAAGGGATATCAGCCATCTCGGCATGACATTTCTTCAGCTGGGAAACATGGAACACATCATGAACTTCGGATAATCCTTCCGGCAATTCCAGTTTGTATGCGACTTCACCTCTACGTTCAAGAATTTTGTAGGGGCTATGAATCTGGGTGCTAATTTTCCTTTAACACCAAATCTCTTGGTTCCTCGAAGCGGGGATACACGAAGATATGCTCTGTCTCCCACTTCATACGTCACTTCCTTGCGCTTGCTGTCAGCATAACTCTTCTGTCGAGATTGAGCTATCTTGAGTCTGTCACGAATCAACCTGACTTTCTCTTCCGAATCTTGGATAAGGTCGGGACCAAAAACTTGTCGGTCTCCAACACCATCCCACGTCAGTGGTGTTCTGCACCTCCTTCCGTATAAAGCTTCGAAAGGGGCCATCTTTAGACTGGTTTGATAACTGTTGTTGTATGAGAATTCTGCGTAAGGCAAGTTATCATCCCAACTAGATCCATAATCTAGCGCACAAGCTCTCAACATGTCTTCCAGAATCTGGTTGACTCTCTCAGTCTGTCCATCTGTCTACGGATGAAAAGCTGTACTAAACTCTAGCCTTGTACCCAAAGTTTCATGTAACTGATGCCAAAACTTTGAGGTAAACTGTGTTCCTCTATCTGACACGATACTCCTCGGAACTCCATGCAGACATACGATCCTGGTCATATATATTTTGGCTAGCTTAGCACTGGTATAGGTGGTTTTCACTGGAATGAAATGAGCTACCTTGGTCAAGCGATCTACCACTACCTAGATGGAATCATAACCTGAACGGGTCCTGGGCAATCCTGTGATGAAATCCATACCAAGCTTTTCCCATTTCCACTCGGGTATCGGCAAAGGTTGGAGTAACCCTGCTGGTTTCTGATGTTCTGCCTGTACTCGCTGACAAACATCACATATCACAACATGCTCTGCAATATCTTTCTTCATACCTGTCCACCAATAACTTTCCTTTAAATCCAGATACATCTTGGTGTTGCCTGGGTGTATCGAGTAAGGTGAATCGTGGGCTTCCTGAAGTATCAACTTCTTGAGCTCTGGTTCATTGGGCACATAGATTCGGTTCTCAAACCACAAAATTCCGTGTTCATCCTCACGAAAACCTTTAGCTTTACCATCTTTCATTCTCTGTTTAATCTCAGCTATCTCCTTGTCCGATTTCTGGGCTTCTCGAATTCTTTCGGTCAAGGTGGACTGAATTTCCAGTGTAGCAA
The DNA here is from genome assembly GCA_022496015.1 of Hordeum marinum. Classification (NCBI taxonomy): domain Eukaryota; kingdom Viridiplantae; phylum Streptophyta; class Magnoliopsida; order Poales; family Poaceae; genus Hordeum; species Hordeum marinum. Next base: position 702,578 of record JAAAWK010000910.1, read on the forward strand.
CATATCCTCTTGGAACTATCTCTAGCTTGAGCTCTCTGAGATCATCGACTAACTCTTGAGGTAATCCTCCAGCTGTGAGTGTGTTCACATAAGTTTTCCGACTCAAGGCATCGGCTACAACATTAGCCTTACCTGGATGGTAGTGTAATCTCATGTCATAGTCCTTGATTAACTCTAACCATCTCCTCTGTCTGAGGTTCAACTCTTTCTGCGTGAAGATATACTTCAGGCTCTTATGGTCGGTGTAAACATCACAACTATTTCCGATAAGGAAATGTCTCCAGGTCTTGAGTGCGTGCACTACGGCTGCTAGTTCCAAATCATGAGTGGCATAATTCAACTCATGAGGTCGTAGCTGTCTGGAAGCATAGGCTACAACTTTTCCATCCTGCATAAGTACTCCTCCAAGTCCTTGACGTGAAGCATCACAATAAACCTGGAAATCCTTCCGAATATCGGGCAAGATCAACACTGGGGCTGTGACCAAACGTTCCTTTAACTCCTGGAAACTGGCTTCACATTCCACAGTCCAAACATACTTGGATTCTTTCTTCAACAACTCTGTCATGGGCTTGGCAACCTTGGAGAAATTCTCAATGAATCTCCGGTAATATCCGGCAAGTCCAAGGAAACTGCGGATCTCCTTAACTGAGGTGGGTGACTTCCACTCTGTGACGGCTTCAACCTTAGCAGGGTCTACGGATATTCCTTCTCTGGAAATAACATGTCCAAGGAATCCGACTTCTGTCAGCCAAAATTCACATTTGCTGAACTTGGCATATAACTGATGCTCTCTTAGCTTCTCCAGAACTAAACGCAAATGTTCCTTATGCTCTTCCTCGTTCTTGGAGAATATCAGAATGTCATCGATGAACACCACAACAAACTTGTCTAGGTATTCCATGAATACTTTGTTCATCAAATTCATGAAGTAGGCAGGAGCATTAGTCAATCCAAAAGACATGACCGTATACTCATACAAGCCATACCTCGTGGTGAAAGCTGTTTTGGGTATATCCTGTTCACGAATTTTCAACTGGTGATACCCTGATCGAAGATCGATCTTGGAGAATACTTTGGCTCCTACGAGCTGATCAAACAAATCATTAATCATCGGTAGAGGGTACTTGTTCTTGATAGTCACCTCGTTCAAGGCACGATAGTCCACTACCATTCTCAAAGATTTATCCTTCTTCTCCACCAAAAGTACTGGGGCTCCCCAAGGCGAAGAACATGGGAGAATATACCCCTTGTCCAATAACTCCTTGATTTGCTTCTTGATTTCCAACAGATCATTTGCGGGCATCCGATAGGGTCTCTTGGAAATTGGGGTTGTCCCTGGCTGTAGCTCTATTAAGAACTCAATCTCCCTATCTGGTGGCATTCCTGGTAATTCTTCCGGAAATACATCTGGAAATTCTTTTACCACAGGTACTTCCTCCTGAACAACTCATGTGAGAGAATTTAACCGAGCACTCATACGTGTGCATCGGGATACATACTTAATCCTCTTGTTCTCCGGGGTGGTGAGTGAAACAGACTTGCTAGGGCAATCAAGATTTCCTTCATACTTGGTCATCCAATCCATGCCTAGGATTACATCCAATCCTTGTGACTCTAAGACGATGAGGTCGGTGGGAAAAACATGGTTCCCTATATTGAGTTTCAAGGCATGACATCCTATCCCTGCCATCATCATACCTCCTGGAGAACTAACCTTAATGGGCTGACTAAGGGTTTTGGTGGGCAAACCATACTTATCCACAACTACCCTTGATATGAATGAATGAGTTGCACCCGAATCAAAAAGTACTGTAACAGGACGTGAATGCAATAAAAACATACCAACCACAGTCTCGGGTTGATCATAGACTTCTTCCACATCGATGTGATTCACTTGAGCACGGGGAAACGGATTGGGCTTCTTGGCTGCGGAGTTGCCGTTGTTAGTGCCGTTTCCATTGCCTTGCTTGCTCTGGGGACACTCAGTAGCATAGTGCCCTGTCTTCTGGCACTTGAAACAGGTAATGTGACTCAGATCCTTCTGAGCAGGAACTTGACGGTGCTGGTTGTTGTTCCCATTCCCATTGTCAGTCTTGAAGTTACCATGGTTGAGACGGTTGTTCCCATTTCCTCCATGATGGTGGCCTACATGGTTATGCACAGTATGAGTGTGCTTTCCAAACTTACTGTTTCCTGATCCGGTATTCCCGGAGTACGGGGAGTAACGAGGCTTCTGATGAGCTCCAGAGTTGAACTTCCCCTGAGTGTACTTCCGCTTGCGGTTCTCAATCTGCTGCTATTTACCTTCCAGAATAAGTGCCTTATCCACCAGCTCTTGGTAGTTGTTGAAATTAGCCACTACCAGCTGTATGCTCAACTCATCATTGAGTCCTTCCAGAAACTTTTCTTGCTTGGCCGCATCATCGGCCACATCTCCTGGGGCATAACGTGACAATGTGTTGAAGTCGTCCACATATTGGGCCACAGAGCGATTACCCTGGCGCAAGTTGCGAAACTCACGCTTCTTCAGACTCATGGCTCCAGCTGAAACATGAGCTGTGCGGAAAGCAAGCTTGAATTGCTCCCAAGTCACATCTGCAATAGGATAAGTGGTGGTGTAATTCTCCCACCATGATGCTGCTGGTCCTTCCAGTTGATGTGCGGCAAATCGCACTTTCTCAGCGTCAGTGCATCCAGCGGTGACAAGTTCTCTCTCCATCTTGCGGAGCCAGTCATCTGCCACAATGGGCTCAGTGCTGCTGGAGAAAGTTGGAGGGTTCAACCTCAGAAAACGGGTGAGATTGTCAGTCTGGGGTGGATGGTGGTTGTTGTTGTTGTTCTGGTTGTTGGTCTGATTCTGAATCAATAGTTGCATCAGTGCATTCTGCTGCTGAAGGAGTTGAGTGAGTTCTGGCGGAAAAGTGAAATCGGTCTCACGTCGTGGAGGCATCTTGCTGTTTTCAGAGGGATGAGAATTAGAATAGAACAAGGGTCTAGAAGAAATTCACTACCCATATGCAATGCAACAAGCATATCACACCAAACACTCATTCATTTATTCAATCAATGTCAAACAATGGAAATACAAATCTCAGACAACTAAGCATCGACCTACGCTTTAACGAATAAAAGATACATGGAGGGCATAACTAATGTTCTCCTCAAAAGTGCATAGTCGTAGGTCCTCCGGTGGTGCTTTCCTCATAGTCTTCATCGTCGCTGATGAAGGGTGCCATGTCTCCTTCGGGGTGAAGGTTTTCCCCCATGTCTAGCTGCTCCTCCAGAGTTGCGATGCGTGCATTCTGCTCATCAATCCTCTCTAGGAAGTCCTTCACTTCATGCTCGTGTTCATAGTTGGCCTCTCGCAGATCAGCTTCAAGGTCCAGCTCGCGATTCATCAGATTCTTTATAGTCTTCGTGTCAGCACGAACTCGAAGCTCCAGAGTCCTGATGTGAGTCTCCAGGGTCTGGATATAGGAGATAGTGGTGTCTGCAGTGGGATTGGTGATGATGTTGCCATGGGCATCTCTGCGGCAAACCATGCTGAGTCCTGGTGAAATGGTTCCACCTCTGTATTCCACCTGAATACGTCCAAGGGCACGATGAATGGCCATGTCTCTTCCAAGTATCCAACTGGGTGCCACGAACTTGAGATCTATGGGTTCCTTCCGATTCCCAAAGGTCTTCCCTGGAATATGCACCTCGATCCTGTAGCGTCCATCTTGGGGAAATGACATGACAGGAATCCCGGTGATGCTCGGCAAAGCAATCCTTACGTCCTTGACGATCCTCATCAGCTCCTTACCAAAGGGCATCGTTGCGTCAGGCTGGCAAAACTCTGTGATCAACACTGGGATGAAGGTGGCCATCTATAAATTTTGAAATAATCGGAGAGGAGTCAGAAACGAATAGATGATAGTATAAGATATTTAAAGACAAAGAGAAACAATCCTAAGGCTTTCCAATCCTAGAGGTTACGTCCTACGGTCAACCTGGCTTTGATACCATTTCTGTAGCGACCCGACCTGGAAGGTCAAGTCTCCGGTGTTTCCGTACCATCCCAAGATCATGCTGGTACACACACGGTACATCAATGTATATATCAAAGGTAAATCACACAGCATTATATTAATCGAAATCTCATATCGAGTCCTTTATTACAATAAAAATTACAATAAAGTGGCTAAAAGCCAACTCATGAGAATATCTAAATCTTGCGGAAGCGTCGAAGGTAGATGAGTCCATCTGACTCCAAGGGCATCTCACTGAGCATAGAACGCGTCCTCACTCCTGGTCGGAAAAATACTCTGCAACATGATACGTTGCAGCCGTGTAGGTCATCATATGGAATATGCCGGCAAAGTCACAAGAGAGGGGTGAAAATAATCAGCTAGTCTATATGCTTATATGGCAGGTGGTGGTGTAAGTTTTGCGTAAAGCCAAGTTTTTCCTACATCGAAGGGGGCTAAGCAAAATATTACTAAGTTGGTTGATTAATGAGATGGTTCCACCAACCAATTCTCATACCCAAAATTATTAAATACCCACATCATCATATTATTTGTGTTGAGAGTTCCGGAAGTTCCAATTCCTTTGGCTCAAGTCGTCCATAACCGTGGACACGGCTAATCGATTAGGTTTAAGTACTCTGCAGAGTTTTGCACACGTTCCCCACAAGATTTGGTCGCCTCCGTTTGATTTCTCGCACTTCAGGGTGTTTGAGAAACGGATGACCAAAACATGGTCTTCCAAATGGTTTCCCTGCGACTCTGACGGTGCCCATCCTTTCCTACCGTTCTTCTACCTCTCGTAGCACCGCCTGTCCAGAGTCACCACGATATCCAACCAAGCCAGAGCCCATAATGACTTGTGGCTGTGCAGGTAAGCCTTGGGTCTTGAAGCACCCATCCATCCCTTTGTGCCTGGGTGGACCTTTCCGCGTGAATACTGGCCATCTCCAGCATCACCTAGGCTAACCACTGGTTTCTCCAGGGCGCCGTTCAACCATCATCCACCCAGAGGTATGTTGAAAACTTGGAGTATTGAAATCTTGATCATTATGTAGGTCTTGAAATTATTAACTCTCTCAACTCTCATGAATCACACAACCAACCCCGTCTACTAATAGCATAGCAAAAGGTAAAACAACGTTTCCCGGGGCCAATGTTGTCAAAGGGGGTTGAGAGAGGTATCTACCACATGATACTACTACAATGTAACCAAGTTTCCAACTAACCTATCTTGCATGCAACTGGGGAGATGGTAGAACTAATGCATATAAAACATGGGTAAAACATGATCAAAGTGACTTGCCTAATTGATGATCTTCGTATGTGAGTGACTCTAAGTAACAAGCTTCGCACTCCGGATAATCTAACGAAACAAACAATGCACTCAAATAAGCATACAACCATAATAAGTACTCATAACATTCAGCAAAGAAGTACTAAACAAACAATGCAAACAATGCACAAAAGTCTCTAGCAAGTAAAACACACAAAGTTTTGTTTTTCCAAAGGGGATGATGAAAACACTACTACATAATAAAACTATTTTGAAATAGCAAAACAATTGTTGACAGCAAGGGAACAATAGAATATTTTATTATTAAACAAAGAAAATCAATTTAAGTTTGTTGGGAAAACTTTAGTAAAGTTTATAAAAGTTTTGATAAACACTATATGAATCAACTATAGTTGTACTAACAAAAGAATGAAAACTAAACTTGTTATTTATTAGCAAAACATGTTCTTAACAGAAAAGAATTTACTATTAAATCTGTCTTAGAAAACAGAATTAAACTATATTATAATAATAAGCAGATTCTGTTTTTGGTTAAAACAGTAATTAAATAGATCATGAAAATCCTCAAACTATACATGAAGATAGTCCTAACTAATACCAAACAGTAGCAAAAAGAATCATGTCAAAATCTATTTTCAAATTCTAGTTATTCAGATTTGAAGATTTTGAGCAAATTTGATTACATTCAAATTTTATAGTTCAAATTTGAAATTTAAAAGTACAGGGTGAAACTACATGAAAAATGTGAGCTATTGCAAAAAGAATCAACTCAAAACACTAAATAGATTAAAAGATATAAGCAAAACAAAATTGGAAAACATTCTGTTAATTAAAACAAAACAGAAAATGAAAAAAAAATTTGCGTCGGTCAGGGGGCTACGTGGCGTGATCCGATTGGCTAAGGGGGGCGTGCGGTAGGTGAATTAGAGCGGACGACCGATCGATAGAAGATACCGGTTCGGTTTAAGTTTGTTCTAATCTGGGACGTTGATTCGGGATCCGACGGTCGAGGGGGCTTACAGGGAGGAGGTTGCCGGCGTCGGGGTACTCCGGCGAGTCCGGTAGCGGCGACGGCATCGGCGAGGTATTCCGGTGGTCGGGGAAGAAGGAGAAGTGGTCCGGGCGACGGGGACGGTCCTCCGCAGGCGATTGGTGGCGACGGCGAGGCGAATGATGGTCGGAGGTGGTGGCTACGGTCGACGGCGACCTTCGGCTTGGGGTAGCTCCGGCGAGCAATTGGCAGCGTTCCGGCGAGGGGGAGAGGGGGGGCTCGGGGTGAATGGATGCGGGGAGTGGTCCGGGTCTTATAGAGGCTCGGGGGGGTGCGGGAGTTAAGAGGGGAGAGAGAGATCCGGCGAGGGGAAGAAACTGCCGGCGTCGGATCCGGTGAGCGCGGGGGAGGGAAGACGATGACCGTTTCGGGCAACGGTCGGTCGGGGGTGGGGCCCGGTGTCAGTGAGAGAGAGGGGAGTGAATGCGCTCGGTCGGCCGACCGGTAACGGTTTCGGCTTTTAAAGCCGGTGGGCCGGCCCGTTTAATACCGGAAACGGTTACCGTTTCTTTTTAATAATTTCCAGAGGCATTCAAAAGCTTTTAAAGCATTCAAAACCTCTCTAAATATATGGGTATTATATATCAAAATTAACAGAATAATAAATTCTATTTAATGAACATTTCTATTCTGTCATTTTGAACACTTTAAAAAAAATATTTTCAGAAATTGTCTAATTGTTTTAGATCCTTTTTGCAAATATTTTCAAAATAACCCCTGGTTATTTTTGTTCAAATAATTCACCAATTTGACCCTGGTGTGGAGTGTCATGTTACTCCTCTCTTATTTTGAACATTTAACCAAAAATTCAAATAGGGGAAAGCAACATAGGGAAAAGAGAAAGGACTTTCAGAAAATCAGAAAAAGCATTTCAACTAACACATAAAATCAAGCAATGATGATGATAGATGCATAGCTATTTCATAACATTCCAAAATGAAATTTTGGGATGTTACAGCGTTGAACTTCGAACACCCAGAATTTGGGAACGATCCAAGGAACATCATGCTGGGCGCGAGCACCGATGGAGTCAATCCGTTTGGCAGCCAGAGAAGCACACATAGCACCTGGCCTGTGTTTGTGTGGATGTACAACCTTCCCCCTGGTTGTGCATGAAGAGGAAGTACATTCACATGAGTATGCTAATTGAAGGGCCGAAACAACCAGGGAACAACATAAATCTGTATCTGGGGCTGCTGAAAGAGGAGCTAGACACGCTGTGGAAAACGCCAGCCAATACGTGGGACGCCGCAGAGAAAGAATATTTCCTTATGAGAGCCGCAGTGCTCACGACGGTGCACGACTATCTCGCTTACAGATATGTCGCGCGGGAGTTGGTCCACGGATTTCCTGGATGCGTCAGGTGCATGGATGACACAACGTATCGCCAGCTAGATAGAGATCCCGGGTCTTCAAAAACCGTGTTCATGGGACATCGAAGGTGGCTTCGCGACGATGACTCATGGAGAAAACGCAAGGATCTGTTTGATGGTGAAACCGAACCCCCAAGACGCCCACGTACGAGGAGCGGCGAGGAAATAGACAAGTTGTTGAAAAATTGGAAAGAGTGCCCACCGCCGAGAAAGGCGCCAGAGCCGGGAAAGAAGCGAAAGGTGCCAGAGCCGCTGCTGAAGGTATGGAAAACAAGGTTTGTTTTCTGGGACTTGCCGTACTGAAGATCCAACGTGTGCCTCACAGCCTTGATGTCATATATATCACGAAGAACGTGTCCGAGAGTCTGATTGGTACCCTGCTCAACATGCCAGAGAGGACCAAAGATGGACCGAAAGCAAGGGCAGACTTGAAATCAATGGGCATCAGGGAGGAGCTTCACGCTAATAATGATGATGATGATGATAAGGAGGAGGAAAAGCAGGACGGAAAGTCGTCGCAAAGGCAGAAAGGCCAAGAAGACCGGAAATGGCTTCCCTCCCGCGTGCTTCACTCTAAGTCAAGAGGAGATCGATCAGTTTTTCACCTGCCTCGTAGGAGTAAAACTTCCTTACGGTTACGCAGGGAAGATAGGCAGATACCTAGACTCAGCGAAGCAGAAGTTTAGCGGGATGAAGTCTCACGACTATCACGTGCTGATGACGTAGATACTTCCAGTTGCAATCTGTGGGATCATGGACGCGCACATCCGTGAAACGCTATTTGGCCTATGCAACTTTTTCGACATCATCTCTCGGAAGTCGGTTGGCGTGAGGCAACTCAGAAGGCTATAGGAAGAGATCGTGGTGATACTATGCAAGCTTGAGATGTACTTCCCGCCTGCATTCTTCGATGTTATGGTGCATCTGCTGGTCCATATTGTGGAGGATATCATCCAACTCGGGCCGATGTTCCTGCACAACATGATGTCGTTCGAAAGGATGAATGGTGTCATCAAAGGATACGTTCGCAACATGTCACATCTAGAGGGAAGCATAGCTAGAGGCTTTCTGACCGAAGAGTGCATCTCGTACTGCACGAATTATCTAGGCATCGAGAACCCCGTTGGTCTGCCCGTCAACAGGCACCTCGGCAGGCTTGCTGGATGGGGTCACCGTGAGGGTCGCCGCAAAATGAATGTTGACTTCGAGGGTCGAGTCGCCTACTTTGAAAGAGCAAACCTAGTAGCACTACAACACATAGACGTGGTCGATCCTTGGGTGGTAGAGCACAAAACCTTTATTGAGAAGACGTACAATGACCAAGGCCAACAGAGGACGGACGGAGATATAATCAAAGAGCACAACTCATGTTTCACGCATTGGTTCAATAAGAAGCTACTGTCGTACCCTTTACATGAGGATTATTCCGTGGAAGAACAACTCATATTCGCCTTGTCATAGGGCGCCGAGCACAACCTGATGACATATGAGGCGTACGATATCAACAGCTACACATTCTACACCGAGGGAAAGGACATGAAGAGCGATGGTTATCAGAACTCCAGGGTAACGATGGATTCCTACACCGGTAACGACAAGGACAGATACTACGGAAGGCTCGAGGAGATCTGGGAGCTGAGCTACGCTGGAGAGAAGGTCTCGATGTTCCGTGTCAGATGGGCCAAGAGCATCCTAAAGGAAGACCGGTATTTCACCACCATGGTTATACCCGAAGCCAAATCGAAGACCGCGGGCGCAAACGCCACCGCGAAAAATGAGCCATGGGTACTTGCTTCCCAAGTGGACCAATGCTTCTTCATTACCGACCCGTCAAAGCCCAGTCGTGTTGTCGTGAGGAGAGGCAAAAGGAAGATCATCGGAATGGATGGAGTCTCCAATGAGCAAGACTTCGACAAGTACGGCGACCCGAGGATGGAACATGACGACGACGATGAAGTACCAGCATACACCACAAAAAGAAGCAGGACCACCCTACCTAAAGGATGACCGTTCAAAAGAAGAACTCCATTTGCGAAAAATAATGGCAAGAAGATTGTGAACAGATAGCTAGCTAAGATCGATTGTATTTAAATTGTAGCCTTCATTTCTCAATTGTATTTTGACATATTGAAATGATATTTCTTCCGTTCTAGTGTCCTCATGAATATTTATTTATGTTTATTATGGTATTAAATTTCTAGCTCACAAAAAGTATTGAATTTGTTAATATTTTTTGAACTCATGAATATTTTGAAATTTCATGGGCACTTTTTGAATTCATGATTTTTTTTTCAAATTTGATGATATTTTTTCATATTCAATATAGCTATAAATGGAAAAGAACTAGCATAACCCATCAAGCAATAAAACACCCAACACATATTGATAGGGTATATGACAAGTGGGGCATGACCCAGTTGTCACACATACAAACCTACACACACTACCCCACATACACAGACATGGCAAATATGCACAAGTGCATATAGACACACCCACACTCATGAGAACACACACACCTATGTGTGTGGGTGTTCATCACACACACATATGCACACACATATGCACAAGTGCATATATATATGCACATACACACATGCATGTGACACCACACTCACACACATACACTCAAACACAAACATGTATACAAGCCCACACACTCACATACACTACACACACATGTATATCTAAACAGAAAATGAATTAAAAAACATCTATCATGTATGTATACATATACATACACTCAGCACATACACATACAATCAAAATAGGAAAACACAAAAAAGGGGGCGCCTGGGACTCGAACCCTAGACCTCTAGTCTACACAGAGAGCCGGATACCACTACACTATTGCCTCGAACCTTAACAGGAGAGGGCTTCGACCCCTCTAGTACTACACTTGGCGTGTGAAGATACTTATGGCACACCCCTCAGTGGTGTGCCATTGCTATGGATATAGTTATGGCGCACCACCGGGAGGTGCGCCATTGCTATGGATATACTTATGGCGCACCACCGGGAGGTGCGCCACTGCTATCCCCGGCCCATCTCATCCCCGGACACCGAGCGAATCTACATTGCCATTACACCGAGCGAATCCCCGAGCGAGCGAGCGAAGGAGCAGGAGGACGGCGTCGCGATCCCCGGCGAGCGAAGAAGGAGGAGGACGGCGTCGCGACCTACGCGGGCAGGAGGAAGACGGCGTCGCGATCCCCGGCGAGCTATGGAGGAGGAGGACAGCGTCGCGATCCCCAGCGGCGGCGGCGCAACCTAGGCGGAAGCGTAGCTCCCCCGCCGCCCCCTTGCCACGGCCAGAACCCTAGCTCTGGAGGCGACGAGATCTCTGGTAAGTTCTCTCTCTCCCTCCCCCTCCCACCGTGTCTCTCTCTCTCTCTCTCTAGCAGCACTGATTCTCCAAGTTCATGGCAATTTTGATTGATCAATATTTGTTACTGCATCTTGATATTTGCCGGTCAGAATTCGTGATATTTTGATTGATCAATGAACAACTTGCTGAAAATAAACATGTTTACTCATAATGCCATCCCCAAAAATCATCATGTGTTCTATATTGCCGATTGGAATTTTTAAGATAGCTCATATATCCATGTGCAGCTGTTCATTCCATATTCTATCCATCACGATAACGTGTGAAACTTTTACTGCTGCTCATTCTATGTTAATGACAAGTACAGATTTTTAAGATAGATCATAATGTCGTGTTGGGGGTTCTGATCCTTTCCCAGTATTCGAATCCCACCTCTGCCTGTGCCAAACTATTAGATAGGAGGAACGCGCCGGTGTGACAATGACCGATGATGAGTGCAAGCATTTGTGTTTGCTGCTCCTTTGCTAATGTGGGATGCATGGTTAATTCCATGCTTCTTGTTTGCACACGGTACTACTATTCATTGACCATTTTCAGGATGGTTGACTACAGGTTGAAACCTATCATCCTCATCACCGTTGTATTCTGGTGAGAGCCGGCAGTGAAAGGCTCACAAATTAAAAGAGCTTACCAACTAAACTTCCCATTGCATAGCCACGATAGGTGCTTGTCTTTTTGTTGTTAGACCGTAAATTGTGTTTTTCGTGTAGAATTCGTTTCTTCCTGGGTCAAACTCCTCTTTCCTCTAAATTACATTGCCACATAAAAATAATGAAGTAATGGTACAGCTTAGAGGGTTTACAAGAGATCTAAGGCTCGGCTGAGGTGAGTAGTTTTGATTGGCAGTTAGGATGAAGCAGGGAAAAACAAGGGGGGCTTTGTGATGGGTAACAGTTACATATATAAAATCTCCCCCTAAGTCTAGCATTATCGGATTTTCCGCATACTTGGCAGCCTTAGCACTTCGCATCTGCACACACTGAGGTGCTTGGCGTACACATGAGAATAGGATCAGCAAAGGTTATTAACATAGAATGAGCAGCCTTAACTAATTAGCAACCGAACATGTGCAATGAACAGTCTCCAAGCAAATGCTGAAGAATCTGTAATTTCAGGAAGCTTGATCTTAACCTTACTGTGTATTAAGGTCAGACAAAGTGCATTCAACATGGCATTTTATTAGGCTCCAACAAAATGTGAATGCTAGAGGTTGATGCCAGCTGCTGCTGCACCTTAGGGGTCAGAGAATGACTTCTTCAAAAAATATGTTGCACTCCATGGATCCTTTGTTTGACCTGATCATCCACTCGTAAACAATCTTTATTAGTTCAGACTGAACAAATGTCATGTTTCTCTCACTAATCCTTTGCTTAAGTGAAAGCTCGTTTTATGATTTCTCCAAAATTCCAATGTGGTGAGCCATTTGCAGGGATATTATAGGATTCATTCATGTGATCCAAAGGGCTTCTATATATGAAGAAAAGAAAACCAGATTGACAATTATTATCCAAATTCCTTTGAAAATACTTTTGACAGCTAGAGAAAATAGATGAAAATAGTGCTGAATTATAAATCTTACTGCTAAGACTAAAAATCAACCCAATCTTAGATGAAAATAGATGAAAATAGATTAATCCTGTTGTTTTGATCTTCTCTGTATTGATATTACTGTTGATTATTATTGCTTGGTCTATATATCTGTCTTACAAACTATTTTTATGTGTAGTGTAGTGAGCTTGTTCTAGTGTAGTGAGGTCTGAACCATTTTTGAGGGTATAGAATTGCTAAACTATTGATGATTTTTTGTTGGGTGACCTATTAGATCTGGAATGGAAGCTCACATAAGTTGAGCTGATTTTTGTCCATATGAAAGCAGAGGACCATATGGTTTGTGGCGTTTTCATCCATATGAGAGTAGAGGCACATTGTGGTGCTAGTTTGCTGGGTTTTGTGTCCGACCATCGTGTCGTGATGATTTGGCAGGTACCCCGAGAGGCCCTTGAGTTTGCCGGAATGTCGATTAACTTCCGTTCCGGCAAATTCGGGTACTCCATATGTCCTATTTTCAGCAAAGGTCATGCTGAAATTTTCCGTGAATTTTAGCATGACTTTGCTAAAAACAGGACTTATGGGGTACTTGCGACTAATGCATGGGCCGGGGTTTGAATTCCCCTAGTCGTTTTCTCCCTACTTCGCTCTGCCCACATGCACCTAAACTTGTAAAGGTTGTTGCTCTTCCGGCTCTTAGACCATTTAACAATGCTTTGCCCTCCAAAACCAGCAATTGAAGTAATGCCTTCCAACCACACATTTCTGTCACTTGTTATGCAAATCATATTCTCATAGTTTTTGAAAATATTTGCCCTCCTTTCGGCCTTGAATCTTGAGCAGCATTATCTTAGGATGCATCGGTGTCGACAAACCCTAAATGATGAGACCATGATAATTCCTCACAAACAAACCCTTAAATAACACTGAGCCATTATGCCATCACCCTTGAAGCCTTGCGGGCATTTGCGGCCAGTTTTGTAGGCCCTTGACAATAACCAACTTTTTGACCAAACTTTTTTCCTATTTAGCGCGAAACATGGCCCACAACGACGAGGCCGGCAGTTCGGGCAAGGCATTCTGGGAGCTGTCCCAGGAGATGGAGGAAGAACCTCACCGCTATGAGGACGCCGCGGAAGACACCGATCCCGACTAAACAACCCCTAGTGGCATCGGGGATGACACCACTGATGGTGCCGCCGAGGATGCCACCACTGATGAGGGCAGCGCACCCATAGATGGCAGCCAACCGAAGAGGCAACGGAAGGACCGGCGCCCGAAAGTGCTCGGCATCGTCAAGGAGGAATTTACTGAAGTGTCCTCCGAGGGGCATCCAACGGCGCCCAAAGAATTAGTCAAGGGGTACTCGGTTCAGCTCGGGTGCATTCTCCGGAGCACCGTCTCAATCAACACCGAGAACCTAAGGCATCCTGACTGAGGGAATTTGCGCAGCCTCCTCTTCACAAAGTTGCACGAACGATACAAGTTCCCCGATGATGTCGCAAACACATGCCTCTCAGGGAATAAAGTGAACAGTGCCGCCCTCACGAAGATGAGCATGGCCCTGTCTACTTGGAGAAGCGTGGTGAAGAAAATGATTGACAAAGGTGATAGTTATGAGAAGACCAAGGCTCTTGAGCGTGTTTTGGTAAGGAATACACCCCCGCGTAATTAGCTCCATATGGTTACATTATAATTAATGAAGCCAAATTTCTAAATGGTTCACATTCCTTCCGCAGGAGACTGAAAGCAGTAGCGCGGGGTCGTCTCAGAGCTCCCCTTGGGACAGCACTTTAAATGGGGCGTTGAACGTAATGAAAAACACGGATAAGTTCAGTAGGCCGTCGTCAGCTGGTCGTGTGGTTGGCAAAGGCTTGTCCACAAAATGGTCGTCATACTATAACACTAGTGGGCGAAAGGAGAGAAAGACCATCTCGGAAAGCCAAGCGCGTGAGGTTCAAGAACTCAAGGAACAAGTGGCGCGGATTCCTGACATAGTCTCAGAGCAAGTGCGAGACCAACTGGGAGCGACGATCACGGCCATTATGCCTAGCTTGGTTGAGGGGCTGCGGGGGTGGATTGCGAGCGGCCAACAGGGGCCGCCCCCGGTTCCCAGCTTCACGGCCAGCAAGTCGCACAACACGCAGGCGGCGCCATTGGTGTCTCCGGCGGAGGCGGTATTGGTGTCTCCGACGGCGACACAGGCATTGGAGCTTAATGCACCCGGGTGTACGCCGGCCGGCACCTCGGTAGCAAGCGACCCCTTCGTGAGTTGCATGCCCGCCGTTGGTGGTGCCTCGACATTAGCCGAGCTCGACAAACTCACGGTAACTAAGCCTCTCGACCGATGACTTCATCTCCTTGCCTTTGACTGGGCATCCCTGATGCCCTACATGTTTTCGCAGGGCGCCACCAACGTTCCATGCACTCTCCTGCACTTCATGGACAGCGAGTTAATCAATGTCGCCAAGGGCAGAATCGTTCAACCAGGCAACCCGATGTTCCACGGTAATCCGATGCCACCCACCGTGTATAGGGTTGAACTGGTTCGGGAGCTGCCAGGCTGCGATGACTTGTTACCTCCGATTTGTCCCGCTGGGGCCGACGAAGATGATGTGATGAGCCTCAGTGCTTGCGTAAGCTGGCCCCTGCTTTGGCGAAAGATCCAGATTCGTTTGGGGGCGGGGGACACCACCCCAAAGACAACACCGCCAGTCGTGCCGGCGCCAAGCCATGGCAAGACCGCCACAACGCTACCTGACATGCCGGACATGCATATGGCACAGGATCCGGACGACGACGACGACGGTACATTTACCAACGTCGATAAGTACTTTGCCGAACATGGGTACGGTGACGAATTCTTCGGGCCTCCTTCTCAAGAACCCAACCCTACAAAAGACGACCACAATCTAGCTGGTACCGCGGAGAAACCCAATTGCAACAGGCGTCGTCTGGCGTTCAGTTCTCAGGAGACGCCTCCAGCTGCCGCCTTCACTAAGCCTGAGATAGCCGAGGTGCGAAATATTATCAGCCCCAACACACTCAAGAAGGCGGTCTGTGAGCAGAACTCGATCCCATTACAGCAGAAGAAGAAGGCACAGAAAAGAAAGAATAACAAGGGCGGTGCGAGCCAGCCGGCACCGAGTACCATCCGTGCTCAGGACGGGTCACCTTCACCTAAGGATATCTCGAGGAGGGTGCATGTGGCGGGTAGGCCGATGCTACCGACTAATCTGCTCAATGCTGCAACCGGTGCTATGCGGAGTCTACATCACATTGTTCTTTCTTTGGAGAAGCGGCGTCTCTCCGAGAATGATGTGGCATACCCGGTTTTCGTGGCCAAGGTGCCAGAGGGCAAGGGCTTTGTGGATAGCACCATCGGGGGTACGATCGTCCCGCGTTAGAGACAATTGGGCATGCACTGCCCACGATAGAGAGGAGTTCGAGACAGTGAGTTCAGCCGCGCTTATAAACCAGTATGTGCGCTCCTCGCTCGGCAAGGTGGGACTAAACTCCCACCGCACCAGGAACAGGGCTTTGGTTCCGGTTGGTGGCACCAACTGGGACCAATACCCACCTTTCGTCCCGGTTGATGCCACCAACCCGGGACCAAAGCGCCGCTCCTAGCCCACAACCATTGGTCCCGGTTGGTAGCTGGAACCGGTACTAAAGGATGGCCTTTGGTACCGGTTCCGGCTACGAACCGAGACCAACGAATTGGCTATATATACCCCTCGCCCGGGAGCCGCACTGCTCTGTTTTTTCCTGGCCGGCGAGGAGAGGGCTTTGTGGTGCTCTAGCTCACCTCTTATGCACATGAGGTGTTCGATGAAATGCCCAAGCCACAGTACTTAAGCTTTCTCCTCTCCAAACTCGACCTCGAAGATCCATTTTCCTCAAGATTTGTCAGGATTTAGCGGTCCGTCACGTCCAATCCCCGTCTTCACCGTCGTCGATCGCCCGCGCTGATCTCGTCG
This sequence comes from Hordeum marinum, assembly GCA_022496015.1. Taxonomy (NCBI): domain Eukaryota; kingdom Viridiplantae; phylum Streptophyta; class Magnoliopsida; order Poales; family Poaceae; genus Hordeum; species Hordeum marinum. Next base: position 719,225 of record JAAAWK010000910.1, read on the forward strand.
CCGGCACCACCGTGGTGAGCCTCTTCTTCTTATCTTCTTTATAAAATAAAAAAATTCTTACTTGTATGATTAGGTAGATAATTGTCTAATTTTCTTACTTGTATTATTGCTTGTTATTATATAGTGCGATGGTTTCGGTATCCGCCCCCGTCGACCCTCGTCCTGTCTATGATTCGGATGTGGTATATATTATCTTTTATAACTATTTGTTTCATTTAGTGTTTATGGTAATTATGCCGACACCAACTTGACATAGATGTCTTTATCTAGGAGGTATGTGAACCGGATATTAAAGACGACCCTCTTGTCGAGAGGTTACATTTAGTTGAAGAAGAAAACGAGTATTTAAAAGAAAAATGAAAAAGAGTTGAAGAAGAGAAGAAAATAGTTGAAGAAGAGAAGATGCTATTGGAGTTGCATGTTGCGGATGTCGTAGATGGTCACAAGATCAAGATGGATGCAATGCGCTTGAAGATTAGGAAGATTAGAAAATATGCCATTGATAGCGAGGCTCGGTATAATTATGCCGTTGGATCAATTGTTACCTTGGTTGCGATTGGTATCATATTTGTTGTTGCATTGAAATGTTTTACATAGTTTCAATGTATGGTTTAATTAGATGCTCTGGAGAGCTATATGTTGTTCAATGAGAACTATGTATGTACTTTGGTTTTAATGTGATGATGAACTTCTATTAATTTGGTCACTTATCTATTAATTCATGATGTTCTGTAATGGTTTTTGACACACTTAATGCACACAGATGAACCGGCAATGGATGTACGGTGACAGACAGACCTCCGAGTACATTGAGGGCGTGCATGATTTTCTCGAAGTGGCTGAGGCAAACAAGCAGAATGGTTTTATGTGTTGTCCATGCTCTATATGTGGGAATACGAAGTCTTACTCTGACCGGAAAACCATTCACGCCCACCTGCTTTATAAGGGATTCATGCCACACTATAATGTTTGGACCAAGCATGGAGAAATAGGGGTTACGATGGAAGACGGCAAAGAAGAAGAGTACGATGACAACTATGTGCCCCCTGAATACGGTGATGCTGCAACGGGGGATGGTGAAGATCAAGAGGAACCGGATAATGTGCCCGATGATGATCTCCGCCGGGTCATTGTTAATGCAAGGAGACAGTGTGAAAGTGAAAAGGAGAAGCTGAAGTTCGATCGGATGTTAGAGGATCACAAAAAAGGGTTGTATACCCCAATTGCGAAGATGACAACACAAAGCTCGATACCGTACTGGAATTGCTGTAGTGGAAGGCAAAGTATGGTATACCTAACAAGGGATTTGAGGATGTACTGAAAATATTTGAGAAGAGGCTTCCAAAGGATAACGAATTGCCCGACAGTACATACACAGCAAGAAGGTCGTATGCCCTCTAGGATTGGAGGTGCAGAAGATACATGCATACCCTAATGACTGCATCCTGTACCGTGGTGCGTACGAGGATTTTAACGCATGCCCGGTATGCGGTGCATTGCGGTATAGGATCAGACGAGATGACCCTGGTGATGTTGACGGCGAGCCCCCCAGGAAGAGGGTTCCTGCCAAAGTGATGTGGTATGCTCCGATAATACCACAGTTGAAATGTCTGTTCAGGAACAAATAGCATGCCAAGTTGATGCGATGGCACAATGAAGTCCGTAAGAAAGACGGGAAGTTGAGAGCACCCGCTGATGGGTCGCAGTGGAGAAAAATCGAGAGAAAGTACCGGGCTGAGTTTGGAGATGACCCAAGGAACGTATAGTTTGGTTTAAGCGCGGATGGCATTAATCCTTTCGGGGAGTAGAGGAGCAATCACAGCACCTGGCCCGTGACTCTATGTATGTATAACCTTCCTCCTTGGCTGTGCATGAAGCGGAAGTTCATTATGATGCCAGTTCTCATCCAAGGCCCTAAGCAACCCGGCAACGACATTGATGTGTACCTAAGGCCATTAGTTGAAGAACTATTACAGCTGTGGAATGTAAATGGTGTACATGTGTGGGATGAGCACAAACAGGAGGAATTTGACCTGCATGCATTGCTGTTTGTAACCATCAATGATTGGCCTGCTCTCAGTAACCTTTCAGGATAGACAAACAAGGAATTGGTTCTTCGGGGTTGGGGGAACCTTGGACCCTGAAACAGGGAAGTGCTGTTGGACGAACGAACAACTCGCAGTACCGATCACCAAGCTTAAGGAGTTAATTGCCAAAACGGAGGAAGGGACGTTCGTTCCCGACAGAGAGAACGACGAGCTCACAATGGCCCTCGGGAATTCTGAGCACCCAAGACGAACACGAGGCACGGCAGGCTCCGTTCCATGGAAGCATGGGTTTCCAGACACAAGCGGTTACAAAAGCAGGGAGATGAAGAGGAAAAAGGAGCGAAGCAAAATACAGAACCTGAATGCAAGAGTACAAGCGCTAGAGGAGAGGCCTCGAGCTGACGAAGCTACCCTAGAAGCTACCCCGCCATCTCAGCGGAGAAGCAGCGTGGCTTCCACCGAGCTCATTGTGCAGCCTGATTTGACGGCTCCAAGGTACCCCGTGGATGAAATAACGGAGTCTCAAGAATGCCACCTTAAGAAGCAATTGATGATACACCTCAAACCCACGGTGGCTTACAGCCATGTTGCACCTCCTCGACCCAACTACACTTTTCACTATCGTCCTATTCCACAAGGCTATGCTGTTTTCATGGTCGAAGAAATACTGGACGGATATGAGGAGCTCGAACTTGACTACCCTACCGGCGAAGGGGAAACTCTCCAGGAGAATGTTCTGAGGACTACATGTCTTGGGCCGAAGGAATTCATCAAGCTTTGGCGAGTGAGGGCCCACCTCCTCCTCCGTCTCCTCCTCCGGCGAGTAAGGGCCCGCCTCCTCCTCCACCTTCTCCTCCGGCAAGTGATCAGGGCACGCCTCCTCCTTCGCCTCCTCCTCCGACGAGTGAACGGTGCACGCCTCCTCCTCCGCCTCCTCCTCCGCCTCCTTCTCCTCCTGCGTCGGCGCGTCCGAGCAGCCCGTCTCCTCCTCCGCCTCCTTCTCCGCCTGCGTCGGCGCGTCCGAGCAGCCCGTCTCCTCCTCCGCCTCCTTCTCCGCCTGCGTCGGCGTGTCCAAGCAGTCCGTCGCCTCCTCCGCCTCGTCAGCAAGAGCAGAAGAGAGCCGCCGCCGCCGCTCTGGCTGCTCCGGCGCCTCTCAAGCAACAAAGGAAAATAGCAGCCGTCGCTTCGGCGTCTAGCAGTACAACCAGTGGCGGGAGGCGATACCAATGCGGTCCATCATCTCTCAAGCCTCTTGAGCCGTTACCATACGAGAGGAGCGATGAGGAAAACGCGAAGATCTCTAAAGGCGAAGTCGATGCCTTTTTAAAAAAGAAAAATCCACCCGCGGAGGAGAAGATAGATGAGGTGAAATTGAAGCGCACTTTGGATGCCCTGAAGCGACTAGCACCGACTCCGCTGGATGACTACCATGTCCGCGTTCTTAAAAAGAAATTGCAAGAAGCGCGCCGGTCCGGAACCACTGCAACTGACACAAGGAGAGAACAACAAAGGGCATCAAGGAAAACAATTCCCCAGCTCGGCGAACAAGAGAAACAATCGTGCCCCCCGCTGCAGGTGTCTAGCAATATCGTCGTCGCAAATCTGCCGGCCGGGATGGTGGCCGGTACCAATCCTGGTGATTACCTGCCCGACGATACACATTTTGATGCACTGAAGGTGGACGAACACAAATTCCGGCACGGGTATCCTCTCGTCAGACGTGGTCAACAACTACCAACGATGATGCGAAAATTCCATCAGTGGTACATCGACACCTGCAAGACCTCTGGGTTGGATAGTTTGATGATTATGATTAAAGACAAGCACGATCTCGTTGGAGTTGAGGTGTTTTGTGTTCCATTTGAGGAGATATTCCAGCTTTTCAATCAAAAGGCAATCGATAAAGTAATCGTCACTTGCTACTATCTGTAAGTGCTACTTCTTTAATTAAGCCTCTATATATAGCTCAGCTCTTTCATTGCAGGTATATATAATTCACTATATCATGCATGTAGATTGAATATCGTCGAATGCAAGCAAAGAGAAATCTATAATATTGGGTTCATTAACCTAAATCTCTTTAATGAATGGGAGATGAAAAATGATCCCAAAGAAGCCGAGGCCATGTTGCTACAATCGTTGCTTCAACATCAAAACAAACAAAAAATAATCTTTCCTTACAACTTCGAGTGAGTGTTATACTGTGCATATTCGGTTTTTCCTTTATTTACTCGAGGTTATAGTAATGTATATAATTGATGAGTTATGCATGTGTGCGCAACTTCCACTTTATTCTCCTAGAAATTATGCTTGAGGAGGGACTAGTAACCGTCTTACACTCAAGACGAAAATATCCCAAGACGTATGAGATCATCACTGAAATGCTTAAGAAGTGAGTTCAATCGATCATTATCGCACCATTTCGGCAACTTTGTTGATTTCCTGATATCAGGTAATAATTATTTTCTATGTCTGGCAGGGTTTCGATACCGTTCACCAATAAATCTCCGGGACTGCCGAAGGAGCTGAAATTTACATGCCCGAAAGTAAGTACTAATAGCTAGTTCCGCGCATCTCCCATTATATTGATTCTAGCTAGTTTCATCAATACCATTTATATAATGCTTGATTATCAGTTTGATTGACCTCTATTTCTCGTAAAGTGGTTGTGGCAGCAACCAGGGACTAATCTTTGTGGATACTACATATGCGAGTTCATCTACAACGCGACGATCTCTAAGCAGGGCGGCTACTCTAAAAAAGATTTTGATGTGCGTAAGCAATATTATTCACCATTTTATTTTATTAGCATCATTTGTGTTGAGTTTCATTCATATATATGTATTGACCCCCTTCTTCGAATTAGCTTTGGGAGCTGTAGGAACAACTCCTACCACAAGATCGCATAATAGCTATTCAAGAGGAATAGGCGGGATTCTTTCTTGAACATGTCATCAGGAAAGGGGGATAACACCATATGGAACTTGATTTCAGATGTTAGGGTATTGTAAGAGATCTTATATTGTATATATGTAGCCAGTAGCGTTGGATAGATATACGAAAACTTGTTGTTCGAACAATCTCACTTCTCTCTGTATATGTTCATGACGATCTTCTGTACTTAATGGTTTAATTCCTTCATTTGCTTACTAGCTAGCATGTCGATTCCTCTCTATACGTATAGTACGTAGCATCGACCAAGCACGGAGATAAGAGAGGACACCTCTCTCTATTAGCTAGCTAACACAATATATTAAACCCCAAAATTAATCCCACAAAACCCCCATCCCCCCTCTCAAAAAAAGCCAGCCACAGAACTGCTGACGCGTGGATGCATTTTGGTCTTGGTTGGTGCTACCAACCGGGACAAAAGGCCCTCCTGCCGGGGAATACGCAGAGGCCACGTGGAGCCCCATCTGTCCCAGTTCGTGGACAAACCGGGACTACAGGTCCCTGCCTCTCAAAAAAAAACCTAGCCCCGGAACTGCTAACGCGTGGATGCATTTTGGTCACGGTTGGTGCTACCAACCGGGACAAAAGGCCCTCCTGCCCGGGCAAGCCGCAGAGGCCACGTGGAGCCCCATCTGTCCCAGTTCGTAAGCGAACCGGGACTAAAGGTTTTGGGCATTAGTAACGACCCTTTAGTCCCGGTTCCGGAACCGGGACAAATGGGCCTCCAGAACCGGGACTAATGGGCCTGTTTCTACTAGTGCTACTTGCAAAGTCCTCAGAAGGTTGGCTGTGGCATCGACGTCTTGTACATGCGGGTATGAGGAACTTGCACACGCTCGTAAAGAAGAAGCATGTCATTGGCATCGAGGGCATCAAATTCATCAAAGACCACCTTTGTGTTGCATGTGAATCTGGGAAGATGACCAGATCCAAGCATCCCTTGAAGACAATCATGACGACTACACGACCCTTTGAATTACTTCACATGGATCTCTTTGGTCCCACTCACTACTCCGTACTAACAAATTCTTCAAGTCTATATGGATTTGTCATTGTTGATGATTACTCTCGCTACACATGGGTGCATATCATTCTGTACAAAATTGAAGTGCAGGATGTCTTCAGACGATTTGCTTCAAGGGCTTCAACCAACTTTGGCGTCAACATCAAGCATATCAGGAGTGATAATGGGACTGAACTCAAGAACAGTAATCTTGATGAATATCTTGATGAACTTCGTATTACTCATGAGTTATCTGCCCCTTATACTCCTCAGCAGAATGGCATCATGGAATGCAAGAACAGGACTCTTGTTGAGATGGCTCGAACCATGCTTGATGAATACAAGACTCCTCGACGTTTTTGGCCTGAAGCAATTGATACTGCATGCCACATCATCAACAGGGTATATCTTCACAAATTCTTCAAGAAGACTTCATATGAGCTTATGACAGGAAAGAAACACAATGTAAGTTATCTCAAAGTCTTCGGTGCAAAATGCTGTATCAGAGATCCTCACCATAGTTCTAAGTTTGCACCGAAAGCACATGAAGGTTTTATGCTTGGTTACGAAAAGGACTCACACACCTACAAAGTCTTCAACACCTATCATCACAAGGTTGTTGAAACTGTAGATGTGCGGTACGATGAAACTAATGGCTCGCAAAGAGAGCACCTGCCTTCTGTGTTAGATGAATAATCTCCTGAGGAATCCATCAAGATGAAGGAAACTGAAGATATCATACCCACTGAGGAAATCATTCCAACAAATGAAGACTCTCATGCTGATATACCTAAAGAAAATGGCGCTGATGAAAATCCTCAGCTTCATCAACCTGCTCATCCAAGAGTAGAAAATGAAGTGCAGATTGACAAAATCATCGATGGCATCAATGCACCAGGTCCTCTCACATGCTCAAGAGCTTCACATTTAACTAAATTTTGTGGGCACTTTGCTTTTGTCTCTATCATATAGCCCACCAAAGTTGATGAAGCATTCAAGGAGCCTGAGTGGATTCAAGCTATGCGAGAGGAATTGCATCTATTCAAGCTCAACAATGTGTGGGAACTTGTCAAGCGGACAGATCGTCGCAAGCATAACATTATAGGTACCAAGTGGATCTACCGCAACAAGGAAGATGAAAATGGCCTTGTGGCGAGGAATAAGGCTCGACTCGTAGCACAAGGCTACACACAGGTTGAAGGAATCGATTTTGATGAAACTTTTGCACCTGTCACTTGACTTGAATCTATTCGAATATTGCTTGCTTATGCTAACCATCACAATATCATCTTATATCAAATGTATGTGGAAAGTGCATTCCTCAATGGTAAGCTTGAGGAAGAAGTATATGTTGCTCAACCCCCAGGTTTTGAAGATCCTAAGCATCCTAACAAAGTCTTCAGACTCAACAAGGCCCTCTATGGCCTCAAGCATGCCCCTCGGGCGTGGTCTGAAGGAATTCCTCAGGAAGAAAGGCTTCAAACCCGGTTCACTCGACCCAACTCTTTTCACAAAATCCTATGACAATGAACTGTTCATATGCCAAATATATGTTGATGATATTATCTTTTGATGTACTGACAAACATTACAGTGATGAATTTGCCTATATGATGAGTGAAGAATACCAAATGTCTATGAAGGGAGAATTGAAATCCTTCTTAGGTCTTCAAATTTGTCAGCAAGACAATGGCATCTTCATCTCACAAGAGAAATACCTCAAAGATGTTCTGAGGAAATTCGACATGCAAGATTGCAAAGGCTTCAAAACTCCAATGCCTTCAAAAGGACACCTCTGCACTGATGAAAATGGTAAAGATTTTGATCAGAAGGTATACCGCTCCATGATTGGCTCTTTATTGTATCTATGTGCATCTAGGCCTGACATAATGCTAAGTGTTTGCATGTGTGCTTGATTCCAAGCAACACCGAAGGAATCACACCAATAGGCTGTGAATCATATTCTTCGGTACTTAGCTCACACACCAACACTTGCATTATGGAATCCCAAGGGCTCAAATCTTCACCTCATCGGATACTCTGATGCTTACTATGCTGGAGATCGCACGCATCGCAAGTCAACCTCAGGCACATATCATTTCCTCAGACGATCCTTAGTCTGCTGGTCCTCGAAGAAGAAGAACTGTGTTTCTCTCTCTACTGCTAAAGCTGAGTACATTGCTGCTGGCTCGTGTTGTGCTCAGTTACTATGGATGAAGCAAACCCTCAAGGACTACGGCATCAAGTTGAAGAATGTGCCTTTCTACTTTGACAACGAGAGTGCTATCAAGATTGCATACAACCCAGTTCAGCACTCCAAGACCAAGCACATCCAGATTCGTCATTACTTTCTTTGAGATCATGTACTCAAGGGCGACATCTCCATCGACCACATTCCCACCGAAGAACAATTGGCCGATATCTTCACAAAGACCTTGGATGAAAAGAGATTTTGCAAGTTGTGGTGTGAGCTAAATATCTTAGAATCTTTGAATGTTCTTTGAAGAAGAACACACACCCTAACAATTATGCAAAATTGATGACTTAGATGTGCAACACCCGAAGTAACGTTTTTCTTCAATCAATGAAGAATAACTCTCTAAGTGTGAAGAAATTAACAAAGAATTTGATTCTCAGAACCCTACAACAATTGTACGCGGTGTCTGAAATGATCATTCTTATATGGTTGGTCACGCCACCAACCAAAAGTTGAAATTCTTCAAAATTGAGCATTTCGTTGTCTTTGCAAATTCTTCAAACTGTCGAATTCCTCAAATTTGCAAATTCGTCAAGTTTTCAAATTCCTCAACTTTTCAAATTCTTAACTTTGAGACTCATATTCTTCATTTACTATATATATATATATATATATATATATATATATATATATTTGATTTCTTAATGTCCTCAACAACATTCACTTATTGCTAATTCTTCAAGTTGATTTTCATCTAAGTGAATGTGATCGGACCCTTTCCTCATCTATGGTAAACTCAACCCAGTCTGTTCACAAATTCTTCATATGCGTTCTACTTTGAAACTCGTTCAAAGTCTTCACTATGTCCTTGACAGCTGAAGATTTTGCGAACGAAAACTTTAAAATCTTCTCTACCCAAAATTTCGGCGGTTCCCGCTCAAACTGTTCCTATTCCGCGCCTGGATAACCCACGACACCCCACTATCGCCACCACTGAGTTTGTGGGTGACACCTGTCGCATGGAGAGCAAGGGTCAGGGGTAAACTTGTCCAAAATCTTTGGGTGGATCGGTTTTCACTCCCTCTATAAATACCCCCTCCCCTTCAACTGTGCTCGGTTACTCCTCATCTCATACCTCTCCCGAGCTCCTTCAAAGCGCCGCCGCTAAAGTCAGCGTTGTCGGTGAGGAAGAGCTTCGCTGCCTCATCCTCGTCGTCGCCGTACTCACATCGGCCGCGGAAATCTTCATCCCACCGCCGCTGTAGTTGTCTCCCTCTGCCGAGCTTGGGCGTGGGAGATGTGAACGAACGAACCTCCTCATTTCATCTCTATGTTCATCGTGTTCCTCACTAGGGTAATTAAAATTTATTTTTACTGCCCTAGTTTGATCTTCAACTACTTCTACTATTCCTCAAAAGGTGTTTATACGTTATAAATCCAATTCTCAAGCACCTTACATCTCCTCATACTTGATGATTTTCTCTAAGTAATGATTTTCTTCAAGATTCCTCAATTGTGCGAATTTTCAAATTTGCACAACTCTGGAACCTAAGACAAAGAACACTTAGTCAAATTCTTCAAGACATCCATGGTCAAATTCCTCGCACCTATTTTTCTTCAAATTTCTGAGAATGCATATGACCTCTTCAAATTCCTCGCACCTATACTCTGTTCACAGGTACAACATGTCCGCCGATGACTCACTAGGTTCTCATCAACTTAACTCATTTGCAACGCTACTTGAAGAAAAACTTTGTACCTCTTCAGAGTCTTCAAGAGTTCATATTCCTCAAGTGAAGAAAATGTCTAATGGGAAGAAACCTCAGAAAGGAGGGAAGAAGACAGATGTGCACACTACATTTGAGATCCCTGAGGATGTGTTTGATGAATACTGCACACCTGATGAAGAAACACATGGAAAGGAGACGACCAAGCAGAGGAAGATCCGTTTGCAAAAGATTGAGAGGAGATGGGCAAAAGAGGAAGACTCCATCAACCGCGTTCTTGTAACGCTTGCGCTTAGCGATCTTCAAAGGTATGAAGATGCACTCTCCCCTTACTCATTGTTGGTTTCTCTATAGATTGATCTTTGGGGTGGTAGGAATTTTTTTGATTAGCTACTACGTTCCCCAACACATACGTCCTGCTTGTCTTGTATTGATGATGAGGAAAATCTCTCGGTTATAAGGGTGTAACTTGCTACCTCTAATCTCGAGAGCCTCTAATCTGTCTATCTCTAATGACTCGTGTCTATCTTAACTTGTGAACTTTTCCCTCTTGGGGTGCCTTACCCCTCCTTATATAGGTGGAAGGGGTAGGTTTACATGTAGAGTCGTACTGGGAGTAGGACTAGGACTAGTCTTTCATCAATCCTAATCCAGATCTTGTTTTCTTTGTGAGGGAATCCTCTCTCCTTGGGCCTTATCTTGAGTCGGCCCTCCAGGCATGTCCATGAGCCGCCTTGCACCGACTCGTACGCTAGGACATGGGCCTTGTAGTCCCGTGAGTCCGTAATCGAGGTGACGCATGAGCCTCCATATGATGAACCGGATCATACCTATATCCGGGTCAACAATGAATTGTCAAGTTTGGCCAGGGCTCTAGTGAGTCGCCAAGTTCCGGCCGGGTCATACTTCCGGCCAGGTTATACCGCGGGATATATCCCTGACATTAGACCCTAGGTTAGCTTGAATTTATTCATGCTAAGCTCCTTAAATAAGAATAATAAATGTGTTAAGTGACCGGCTCAGTCCCCTGGCCGGCTTATTTCACTGAAGCGGATCCTCGAAAATCCGGGTTTCTTCTTCATATGAATGTGTCGTCTTCTCAATCGTCTTGCTTGTCAGTGTCCTTTGAAATAAAATATTGGGAATACAACACCCATATGCCATTGAGTCAGCTTTTAATGCTCTTGGCTGGTCATTTTCGCCGGGTCATAATCACTGATGATGCGGGTTATGATATTTTGACAATGCCAGGTCATGATTGTTGGTGACGCCGGGTCAAATAACTAGACTGCAACCGACTTGATAAAAATTTTGGGATGAAAATCCATCTGATGTAAAGTCGGTAATGCTTTAGCTAAAATAAAAATCTGCTGAGCCGTTCTCGCTCACAATTGACATCTTGAAAACTCTTTTTTTAATATATCCATTTACCTGTAGCCCCCAAGCTCCAAGTTATCCATGATAACTTGGCGCTTTGCATTAATATCTGTGATTGTGTAGCCCCCAATACCAGGTTGTCTTACCTGCAGCTGCCTGGAACTTTGAAATTGTCTTATACTTTGTAAAGCTTCGGCCGGTGTAGCCCCCAAGGGCCATCTCATCAATATGTGATGTGTCGGGTCTTCAACTAGAACCTCACGATGTGTTAAACAGCTAAATACTGTAGCACCCAAGTACCGGGTCGCATGCCTGCAGCAACTTGGGACTTTAGAAAATTTGATCCGAGCGGTGTATCCCTCAAGTGTCGGGTTAGTAAGAAGTACTAGGCTGGGACCTAGAAAAATATAGAAAGGCTGGCTCATCTCCTTGAGACAACAGGATCTGTTGACCATGTAGTGATTTGAAAATCAACTTGCATTAGGCCCCAAGTGTCGTGATGCATGCTTGCAGTGACATGGGACTTGCATACTTGATATAAACACATCGCTGGCCCTTCTGGAGGGAACTGTTACTTTGCTGCCTAACAGTTCAGGTTCTCTAGCGAGAGTGACCGTCAATCTTGAACGGCTTAGGGTCTCTAGGCGAGATTAACTGTTAAGGGCGCAACAGACCAGAATTTGCAGTCGGGTGAGTGCCCCATGCTCATATGCAACTGCTGACGTGACATAAATCCGTCGTTTGAACCTTAAACATCGTCACTTGCATAAGAGTACGATGGGCCACTTGGCGGAGAGTACGTAGCAGATGAGAGAGTTTCCCTCGCCTCTGTATGAGGCCCTCGCAGGGGCAAGTTGACAGCTTGCTGCACCCCTGGCAGAGCGGCAGACTGCATACAAGGAGGTATAACTCGGCCTTTAATATCAAAAGGGGGTAAGTTCACAACTCGCAACACCCCTTTTGACCTTGTTTGATGGCGTAAGTTTGGTGTCCCCAACCCCACCTTACGGTGGCTTAAGAGACGATCGAGAGGGTTGAAGCTTAACCCGGAAGGTTGAAAGCCCCCAAACAACCTTGTTGATGGAGTGAACATTTTGGGTCCGCGACCCGCCTTACGGTGGCTGAAGAGTCGATTGAGAAGGTTGAAGCTTAACCCGAAACGTTGAAACCCCCCAAACGACCTTGTTGATGATATCAACTTGTGCGCCACATGTAATCCGCCGTCTTGTAGATCACCATCTTGTAAATCGCCAACTTGTAAGCCTTTGTACAATGTTGCTGTTTTGGCTGAAGAGCCGATCAAGAGGGTTAGAGATCTAAACCCAATGGGTTGGAAGCCCCCATATGACCTTTGTAGTACCTGCCTTTGCACAATCTAAAATGCATAGACAACAGAAACTCGAAGTTACTTTATGATGATCCAATAAATCAGGATACCCATGTTTGCACGGTGCATCATGGTGGCTCTGTTGGGGAACGTCGCATGGGAAACAAAAAATTTCCTACGCACACGCAAACCTATCCATGGTGATGAGCATCTACGAGAGGGAGAGTGGATCTACGTACCCTTGTAGATCGCAAAGCGGGAAGCGTTAAGAAATGCGGTTGGTGTAGTCGTACTTCTTCGCGAGCCAAATCGTCGAGTGTCCTGTGATCTAATCACAAACTGTCCCGCGAACCAATCACGAACCGTCCCGCGATCTCGTCACGATCCGTCCCGCGATCCGATCACGAACGTCCCATGGCCTTGATCGCGATCCTTCCGATCTAGTACCGAACGGACGACACCTCCGCATTCAACACACGTGCAGCTTGATGACGATCTCCACCGTCTTGATCCAGCAAGAGGAGGCGGAGAGGAGGAAGAGTTCACCGGCAGCGTGACGGCACTCCGGCGATGGTGGTGGAGCAATACCGGCAGGGCTTCGCCTAAGCACTACAGAAAACCGATCTAGAGGAGAAACTATGCACTAGAGGTTAGCGTTTACACGTGGCTGAAAATCAAGTGCCAAAACCATAGAAATACACTAGTATATATAGGAGGAGAGGAGAAGGCTTCCTTGGCGCAAGGGAAAAGCCCTTTGCAGACGGCCGAGCTAAGGAGGAGAAGTCCCACTTCTCCTTCACTCCTAGTAGGAGTAGGACTCTTCCTTTTTGCCTTCTTTCCACCTTTTTCTTTAGATATTTTTTCCTCCTGCGCCATGGGCATTTGTGTCTGTTCCAACAGCCCACTAAGGTATGGTTATTATTCTCCCACAGCCCATGGACCCTCTAGGGTCGAAATACCTCTCTCGGAGGTCTCCCGATACACTCCCGGTACACTACCGATGAGTCCGAAACTTTTCCGGCGACCAAACTGGGACTTCCTATATATGAATCTTTACCTCCAGACAATTCTGGAGCTCCTCGTGACATCCAGGATCTCATCTGGGACTCCGAACAACCTTCGGTCACCACCATACATAACTCTACACTATTGAAACGTCACGGAACCTTAAGTGTGCAGACCCTGCGGGTTCGAAACAATGTAGACATGACCGAGACACCTCTACGGCCAATAACCAATGGCGGGACCAGGACGTCCACCTTGGTTCCTACATATTCTACGAAGATCTTCATCGGTCGAACCTCTATGTCAAAGATTCAGTTAATCCCGTATAACGTTCCCTTTGTTCTTCGGTATACTTGCCCGATATTTGATCGTCGGTATCTCCATACCTAGTTCAGCCTCGTTACCGGCAAGTCTCTTTACTCGTTCGGTAATACAACATCCCGCGACTAACAATTAGTCACATTGCTTGCAAGGCTTATTGTGATGTTGCATTACCAAGTGGGCCCCTAGATACCTCTCCGTCACACGGAGTAACAAATCCCAGTCTCGATCCTTGCCAACTCAACAGACACCATCAGAGATACCTGTAGAGCATCTTTATAGTCACCCAGTTACGTTGCGATGTTTGATACACACAAGGCACTCCTCCGATATCCGTGAGTTGCATGATCTCATGGTCATAGGAACATATACATTGACATGCAGAAAACAGTAGCAATAAACTGACACGATCATACGCTACGTTTGTAGTTTGGGTCTTGTCCATAACATCATTCTCCTAATGATGTGATCCCGTTATCAAATGACATCACATGTCAATGGCTAGGAAACCCTAACCATCTTTGATCAACGAGCTAGTTCACTAGAGGCATACTAGGGACACAGTGTTGTCTATTTACCCACACATGCAATGTGTTTACAATCAGTACAATTATAGCGTGGATAATAAACGATTATCATGAACAAGGAAATATAATAATAAACACTTTATTTATTGCCTCTAGGGTATATTTCCAACAGTCTCACACTTGCACTAGAGTCAATAATCTAGTTCACATCACTATGTGATTTACATGGTAATGAATCGAACACCCATAAAGTTCTGGTGTTGATCATGTTTAGCCCTTGAAAGAGGTTTAGTCAACGGGTCTGCAACATTCAGATCCGTGTGCGCTTTGCAAATATTTATGTCCTTCTCCTCGATGTAGAACCGGATGGAGTTGAAGCGTCGCTTTATGTGTTTGGTCCTCTTGTGAAACCTTGGTTCCTTGGCTAGAGCAATGGCACCCGTGTTGTCACAGAACAGGTTTATTGGATTCAGTGCACTAGACACTAATCTAAGATCTGTCATGAACTGCTTCATCTAGACACCTTCCTTCGCTACCTCCCAGGCTGCAATGTACTCCGCTTTGCATGTAGAATCAGCTACCACGCTCTGCTTGGAACTACACCAGCTTACCGCTCCCGCGTTAAGAATAAATACGTATCCGGTTTGCGACTTAGAGTCGTCTGGATCAGTGTCAAAGCTTGCATCGACGTAACCCTTTACGACGAGCTCTTCATCACCTCCATAAACAAGAAACATATCCTTTGTCCTTTTCAGGTACTTGATAATATTCTTTACCGCTTGCCAGTGCTCCACTCCAGGATCACATTGAAACCTTCCGGCCATACTTATGGCAAGGCTGACATCTCGTCTTGTGCACAGCATTGCATACATGATAGAGCCTATGGCTGAAGCATAGGGGATGACACTCATCTTTTCTTTATCTTCTGCAGTCACTGGGCATTGAGTCTTACTCAACTTCACACCTTGTAACACAGGCAAGAACCCTTTCTTGGACTGCTCCATTTTGAACTTCTTCAAAACTTTATCAAGGTATGTGCTCTATGAAAGTGCTATTAAGCGTCTCGATCTATCTCTATAGATCTTAATGCCTAATCCGAAAGCAGCTTCTCCTAGGTCCTTCATTGAAAAACTCTTATTCAAATATTCCTTCACGCTTTCTAGCATTTCTATATTGCTTCCAATTAGCAATATGTCATCCACATATAATACTAGAAACGCCATAGAGCTCCCACTCACTTTCTTGTAAATACAAGCTTCTCCATAAACTTGTATAAACCCAAACGCTTTGATCACCTCATCAAAGCGCATATTCCAACTCCGAGATGCTTGCACCAGTCCATAAATGGATCGCTAGAATTTGCAAACTTTGTCGGCATTCTCTGGATCGACAAAACCTTTGGGTTGCATCATATACAACTCTTCCTCAAGGAAACCGTTGAGGAACGCCGTTTTGACATCCATCTGCCAAATTTCATAGTCGAAATAAGCAGCTATTGCCAACATGATGCTGACAGACTTAAGCATCGCTACGGGTGAGAAAGTCTCATCGTACTAAACTCCTTGAACTTGTGAAAAGCCCTTTGCCACAGGTCGAGCTTTATAGATGGTGACATTACCGTCCGCGTCCGACTTCTTCATAAATATCCATTTGTTCTGAATGGCCTTTCGCCCTTCAGGTAGTACTTCCAAAGTCCATACTTTATTTTCATACATGGATCCTATCTCGGATTTCATGGCCTCTAACCATTTCTCGGAATCCGGGCCCATCACTGCTCCTCCATAGCTCGTAGGTTCATTGTTTTCTAACAACATGACTCCAAGACAGGGTTGCCGTACCACTCGGGAGTAGTACGCGTCCTTGTCAACCTACGAGGTTCAATAGTAGCTTGATCCGAAGCTTCATGATCATCATCATTAACTTCCTCTTCTACCGTCGTAGGTTCCACACAAACATCTTTCTGCGCTGCGCTACTTTCTGTTTGAAGTAAAGGTTCAATAACCTCATCAAGCTCTATTTTCCTCCCACTCAATTCTTTCGAGAGAAACTCTTTCTCAAGAAATGTTCCGTTCTTTGCGACAAACACTTTGCCTTCGGATCTGAGATAGAAGGAAACCCGACTGTCTCTTTTGGGTATCCTATGAAGAAGCATTTCTCCGCTTTGGGTTCCAGCTTTTCAGGCTGAAGCTTTTTAACATAAGCATCACATCCCCAAACTTTAAGAAACAACAACTTTGGCCTTTTGCCAAACCATAGTTCATATGGTGTCGTCTCAATGGATTTTAATGGTGCCCTATTTAAAGTGAATGCAGTTGTCTCTAATGCATAACCACAAAACGATAGTGGCAAATTGGCAAGAGACATCATACAACGTGCCATATCTAATAAGGTTTGATTACGACGTTCAGACACACCATTACGCTGTGGTGTTCCGAGCGGTGTCAAATTTGAAACAATTCCACATTGTCTTAAGTGACTGCCAAACTCATAACTCAGATACTCACCTCCTCGATCAGATCACATAAATTTAATCTTCTTGTTACGATGATTCTCAACTTCACTCTGAAATTGCTAGAACTTTTCAAACGTTTCAGACTTATGTTTCATCAAGTAAATATACCCATATCTACTTAAGTCATCAGTGAAGGTGAGAAAGTAACGATATCCACCGCGCACTGCAACATTCATTGGACCGCAAAAATCAGTATGTATGATTTCCAATAAGTCACTTGCCCGTTCCATTGTTCCAGAGAACGGCGTTTTAGTCATCTTGCCCATCAGGCATGGTTCACATGTGTCAAGTGATTCAAAATCAAGTGACTCCAAAAGTCCATCAGCATGGAGCTTCCTCATGCATTTTACACCAATATGACCTAAATGGCAGTGCCACAAGAAAGTGGTACTATCATTAACAACTCTACATCTTTTGGCATCAATGTTATGAACATATGTGTCATCATTATCAAGATTCAATATGAATAAACCCCTAACATTGGGTGCATGACCATAAAAGATATCACTCATATTAATGGAACAACCTTTATTCTCTAATTTAAATGAGTAACCATCTCGCAATAAACAAGATCCAGATATAATGTTCATGCTTAAGGAAGGCACTAAACAACAATTATTCAGGTTCATCACTAATCCTGATGGTAATCAAAGAGAGAGCGTGTCGACGGCGATCACATCAACCTTGGAACCATTTCCCACGCGCATCGTCACTTCGTCCTTTCCCAGTCTTTGTTTATTCCGTAGTTCCTGCTTTGAGTTGCAAACGTGAGCAACCGAACCGGTATCAAATACCCAGGCACTACTACGAGAACTAGTAAGGTACACATGAATAACATGTATATCATATATACCTTGTTTTTCGTTGGCCGCCTTCTTGTCAGCCAGGTACTTGGTGCAGTTTCGCTTCAAGTGACCAGTTCCTTTGCAATGAAAGCACTCAGTTTCTGGCTTAGGTCCATGCTTAGGCATCTTTGTAGGAGTAGCAACTGCTTTGCCATCCTTCTTGGTTTTACCCTTCTTGCCTTTGCCCTTGCCATTTTTCTTGAAACTAGTGGTTTTATTGATCATCAACACTTGATGTTCTTTCTGGATTTCAGACTCAGCGACTTTCAACATCGCAAACAGCTCGGATGATGACTTGTTCATCCCGTGCATTTTATAGTTCATCACAAAGCTCTTGTAACTAGGTGGCAGTGATTGAAGAACTTTGTCAATGATCGCCTCTTGCTGAAGGGTAATTCCCAACTCAGCTAGACGGTTTGAATACCCAGACAGTCTGAGTATATGCTCACTGATAGACCCGTTCTCCTCCATCTTGCAAGCATAGAATTTATCGGAGGTCTCATACCTCTCGATCCGGGCATTCTTCTGAAAAATAAACTTCAACTCCTGGAACATCTCATATGCTCCATGACGTTCAAAACATCTTTGAAGTCCCGGTTCTAATCCATAAAATATTGCACACTGAACTATTGAGTAGTCTCCAGCACGAGCCTCCCAAGCGTTCTTAATGTCTTCGGAGGTCATGTCTTCTGGTTGGTCACCAAGCGGTGCATCAAGGTCATATTGTTTCTAGGAAGCCGTGAAGATAATCCTCAGATTACGGGCCCAATCAACAAAGTTACTTCCATCATCTTTCAACTTCGATTTCTCTAGGAACGCATTAAAATTCAGGGGTGCTACTACACGATCCATTGATCTACAACATAAATATGCAAAGGTTACTTGGACTATTGTTCAAGATAATGAGTTTAGTTAATCAAATTACTGAAGCTCCCACTCAAATTGACATCCCTGAGGTCATCTGAGTGTCACATGATCCAAATTCACCAACTCAAGTCCAATCATCCCGTGAGTTAAGGTGGCTTCAATGGTGAACATCATTATGTTGATCATATCTACTATATAACTCATGTTCGACCTTTCGGTCTCTTGTGTTCTGAGGCCATGTCTGTACATGCTAGGCTCGTCAAGTTTAACCCAAGTGTTCTACACGTGCAAATCTGGCTTGCACCCATTGTATGTGAACGTAGAGTCTATCACACCCGATCATCACATGGTGTCTCGACATGACAAACTTTCGCAACGGTGCACACTCAGGGAGAACACAGTTTTATCTTGAAATTTAAGTGAAGGATCACCTTATAATGCTACCACTGTACTAAGCAAAACAAGGTGAATAAAAGGATTAACATCTCATGCAATTCATAAGTGACATGATATGGCCATGAACTTGTGTTTAAGATCTCCATCTTCAAAACACCGGCATGATCTCCATCGTCACTGGCACAACACCATGATCTCCATCATCTTGACCTCCATCAATGTGCTGCCATTGGGGTTGTGGCGCCAGCCCTGCTTCTACTTCTATTGCTACCGCTTAGCGATAAAGTAAAGCATTACATAGCGCTTAATGATTGACACGCAGGTCATACAATAATTAAAGACAAACCTATGGCTCTTGCCGGTTGCCGTACTCATCGACGTGCAAGTCGTGAAATTCTATACATCACATGATCATCTCATACATCACATATATCACATCATGTAATTGGCCATATCACATCACAACATACCCTGCAAAAACAAGTTAGACGTCCTCTAATTGTTGTTGCAAGTTTTACGTGGCTGCTACAGGTATCTAGCAAGAACAATTCTCACCTACGCATAAACCACAACAGTGATACACTAGTTTGGTTTTCAACCTTCTCAAGGACCGCCTTTGTCGGATCCGATCCAACTAAAGTGAGAGAAAATGACACCCGCAAGCCATCTATGCAACAAGTTGCGGGTGAGGGAACCGGTCTCTCGTAAGCGTACGAGTAATGTTGGTCCGGGTCTCTTCATCTCACAATACTGCTAAATCAAAATCCGACCAAGGAAGGAAGCAATCTAAGCATCAACGCCCACAAACCTTTTATGTTCTACTCGAGATCTCATCGAACCATCAACCTAGCTCATGATGCCACTGTTGGGGAATGTCACATGGGAAACAAAAAATTTCCTACGCACATGCAAACCTATCCATGGTGATGAGCATCTACGAGAGGGAGAGTGCATCTACGTACCCTTGTAGATCGCAAAGCGGGAAGCGTTAAGAAACGCGGTTGGTGTAGTTGTACTTCTTCGCGATCCAAATCACCGAGCGTCCCGCGATCTAATCACGAACCGTCCCGTGATCTCGTCATGATTCGTCCCGTGATCCGATCATGAACATCCCGTGGCCTTGATCGCGATCCTTCCGATCTAGTACCGAACGGATGGCACCTCCGCGTTCAGCACACGTGCAACTTGATGACGATCTCCACCGTATTTATCCAGCAAGAGGAGGCGGAGAGGAGGAAGAGTTAACCGGCAGCGTGATGGCACTCCGGCGATGGTGGTGGAGCAATACTGGCAGGGCTTCGCCTAAGCACTACAGAAAACCGATCTAGAGGAGAAACTATGCACTAGAGGTTAGGGTTTGCACGTGGCTGAAAATCAAGTGCCAAAACCCTAGAAATTCACTAGTATATATAGGAGGCGAGGAGGAGGCTGCCTTGGCGCAAGGGAAAAGCCCTTTGCATCCGGCCGAGCCAAGGAGGAGAAGTCCCACTTCTCCTCCACTCCTAGTAGGAGTAGGACTCTTCCTTTTTGCCTTTTTTCCACCTTTTCCTTTAGATAGTTTTCCCTCCTGCGCCATGAGCCTTTGTGGCTGTTCCACCAGCCCACTAAGGGCTGGTTATTATTCTCCCACAGCCCATGGACCCTCTAGGGTCGAAATACCTCTCCCGGAGGTCTCCCGATACACCATCGGCACTCCGGGTACACTACCGATGAGCCCGAAACTTTTCCGGTGACAAAACTAGGACTTCCTATATATGAATCTTACCTCCGGACCATTCTAGAGCTCCTCGTGACGTCCAGGATCTCATCCGGGACTCCGAACAACCTTCGGTCACCACCATACATAACTCTACACTACCGAAACGTCACCAAACCTTAAGTGTGCAAACCCTACGGGTTCGAGAACTATGTAGACATGACCGAGACACCTCTACGGCCAATAACCAATGGCGGAAACTGGACATCCACATTGGTTCCTACATATTTTACGAAGATCTTCATCGGTCGAACCTCTATGTCAAGGATTCGGTGAATCCCGTATAACGTTCCCTTTGTTCTTCAGTATGTTACTTGCCCGAGATACGATCGTCGGTATCTCCATACCTAGTTCAGCCTCGTTACCGACAAGTCTCTTTACTCGTTCGGTAATACAATATCCCGCAACTAACAATTAGTCACATTGCTTGCAAGGCTTACTGTGATGTTGCATTACCAAGTGGGCCCCTAGATACCTCTCCGTCACACGGAGTAACAAATCCCAGTCTCAATCCATGCGAACTCAACAGACACCATCAGAGATACCTGTAGAGCATCTTTATAGTCACCCAGTTACGTTGCGACGTTTGATACACACAAGGCACTCCTCCGATATCCATGAGTTGCATGATCTCATGGTCATAGGAACATATACATTGACATGCAGAAAACAGTAGCAATAAACTGACACGATCATACGCTACATTTGTAGTTTGGGTCTTGTCCATCACATCATTCTCCTAATGATGTGATCTCGTTATCAAATGACATCACATGTCAATGGCTCGGAAACCCTGACCATCTTGGATCAACGAGCTAGTTCACTAGAGGCATACTAGGGACACAGTGTTGTCTATTTACCCACACATGCAATGTGTTTCCAATCAATACAATTATAGCATGGATAATAAACGATTATCATGAACATGGAAATATAATAATAAACACTTTATTTATTGCCTCTAGGGCATATTTCCAACAGGCTCATCCTATTAGGCAAATTTTAATTCTTCCGCGAACTATGTAGTAGCCCCCAGGATTGGGTTAAATTTGTTTGCAATTACCCAGGGTTCTCATTGAAAAATGACCAAATGTGTCGAGTCATGTCTATAGCCCCCGAGTCTTAAGTTGACTCAAAGAATCGGCTTGAGAGTCTCCATACTTGACCGTGGCGGGTTATAGATGATCCCGTATGAATTATTTCAATAATCTGGTTGATGGTTTGTCTCGGCTGGTTGCCTGAAGTTTAACCAAACTACAGTGGGGGCGACTTGTGCGTATTTCCGCCGGGAGGCTCATATAGACGAACACTGCACCGATATGTCAATGTAGATTGTACCGCAGGGCAGCGATTCAGAACCGTCTGTTGGGCGGCTCGTACTGGTGTATGCAGCTCCTGGCGTGTTGATATAGACATAGAAGTCAGCCATGGAATTTGAAGATAGTGTGCTCGCAAGAGACACCACGATGCTTGTAAGCCGGTGCGGTCGCGAGAGACTGCCGCGGCGTTGTAGGCAGGCGGAATTGGTGAGTCACCCGTGGCATTGGAAACCAGCATGGACGGTAAGTCACCATGGCATTGTTAAGCCTGCGCGGTGCATGAGTCACACAGGTTATTTCTGGCATGTTGATGTAGCCTGGATCATGGGGCGGCGGCTCACGAATGTCCATTGGGCGGCTTGCACAGGCAGCCACGGCATCGGCTTCCTGAGTTGAATGCGAGAGTTTTCCGGCGACTTGACACGAATGCGAGAGTCGGCCGTGGTGTTGTAAGTCTTCTTGGTCACGTGGACGTGAGAGTTGGCCGCGGTGTTGAAAACTCGTGTAGTGCAACACGGACGAGCACCGGTTCAGACTGACATTGGTGTGCCTCCATCTCCATTGTATGGTACCACTTCGGTAATGAATAATTGCCCTGCGTAAACAATATCACTGGACATAGTAATTGTTTTCGGGAAAAATGAAAATATACCAAGATATTGGACGAACTTCACCTGGCATGTTTTGTCGAAAATCATCCATCGCGGGGTTGATGATGATGGAAGTGCGCTCCAACAAATTTTGGAGCTGACCAGACCCCCCCTTTTTATTGTTTTGATTTTTTTCCTTTTTAGCCCCACCAGCCTCTACCTTTTTTTACATATATCTAAGACCACCAGCATGGATGAGGTGAGGGGCGAGGCCAACCGGCTCAGACCATAACATCACGACACCGCAATGTGGTAGTGATGAAGGAGATGAGCAAGGAGGAACGGGGCAAGCCGGCGGGCATGGGGGAGTCGGCCGACGCGATGCTATGAGCCGGCCGAGAGCGAGGGAGGCGGCTACGACAGGCAGGCGGAGGGAGGACGAGGCGGCCACGGGATGGCTGGCGAGGCGTGTTCAAGGCGGCCACGGCGGCTCAAGAGAATCTGTCTCAAGTGAAGCAGGAGGCAGAGCGAAGGTGAGCGCTGTGGCTCGTGGAGGTGGGGAGTGCGGCAGCGGTAGGCCAGCTCGGGTCAGGTCATGGCGGAGCCGGCGGCCGCGGGCAGGCAAGGTTGCAGTGGAGGTGTGGCGGCTCGAGCTGCGACGGCGGCTCAAGGCTGGCTCAAAGGCACGACGGTGGGAGCAGGGGCACGGTGTGCGGTCACGGTGGGTGGAGGCACGGACGTGGGACGGCGGCGATGCATGTGGTACTGGAAGCGTGGCCGCTGCGGGAAGCGGAGCTAGGGCAGAGAGGTGAAGCACAGCGGTGCAGCGGTCAGCGGCGAGTCGGCGCGAAGCCACTTGGCGTAGCAGCATGTGGAGGTGGGCTCACGGCAAGGAGAGGCAAGGCGAAAGCAAGCGAGGTGTAGCGGAGGTGGAGCCAGCTTGAGTGGGCGAGCTGCGTGCAGGGCGAGTGGAGGCACGGCAAGGGAGGCGGCGCGCCAGCTCGGGGCGAGGACACTATTGCAGAGGCAAGACGGTAGGAGGTGAGCTACCATGGCGGAGGCACGTTCGTGGAGTTGTAATCTGTGTCCGCATACAGTTCCGGGTCGGGGCCTTCTTTCTTTTTCCTTCTTTTTGTTTCCTGATCCGATTTGGTTTCACTGTTGACGATGGCTAATCTGAATATCTCCAGCGGTTGGTTTTTTTCTTTTCTACTGGATTTAACTGCCCGATTGCCCTTTGTTTCTCACCTGAGGACGTTCCAGTACTATGCAGGAGAGCGTTAACACTAATTAGTTGAGCCTGTGGCTGGCCAGGTGACGCATGAGCAACTCACCCATGGTCTGATCTAATGTCGCGTGGCCAGGAGTGTATTGACCTCAGAAACCTTGTTGCCTTGCATGAGGGCCACCATCGCTTGTATCTAGATTCAAAATTCACCTAGCGACCGTAAAATATCTCCCTTATTCTGGTGTGAATTATGCTGTCCCGAAATTTCTTTCAATCCTCAAATGATGAATTTAGAATTGATGTAGAATTTTCTTCATCTGGCCAATCGCAAGTGAAAGTGCGTTATATCGACTAGAGGGGGTGAATAGGCAAGGAATTTGAAATGTGATGAATAACTAGCGGCGGATTAAGTACTCAAGTGCATGAGAAACATAGCGATAGCATAGTCATCATGATGAAATGAAACATGCACAGATTACAAGTAGCGTGATACAGGATAGGCAGGTGAGGACAAGGTAACTTGAAAAATTTGAGGCGAGGAAATTGTGAAAGTTTTCAGTCAAATTCTTCAAACAGTAACAATCAATTTCATCAAAAAGTATACGAGGAATAGAGGGGTTGAGGAAATAGAACTAGGTAGCTCGATGAAGACAATGGTTTGATGACCCAGTTCCAACTGTTGTGACAGTCGTACGTCTTGTTTGGAGCGGCCTGGTATTTAAACCAGAGGACACACAGTCCTTATCGTATTCTCCTTGAGCTAAGTTCACACAGTCCTCTCCCAACACTCGTGGTAAGTCTTCAGGGTAGACTTCCAAAACCCTGACAAACTGGTCACCCGGCGATCCACAATTTACTGTTGGATGCTCTAAACCAAGGTCACTCCGTGCTCCCCAATTGAATACATGATGCACTAGACCATGACGCCTAACCGTGTGGAGGATATACAGTCCTCAAAGGTAACAAGCGTCCGTTTCATGCAGGAATCTCTTAAGTGATGCTCAATCACTTTTGGTTTGGTGGTTTGGATTTGGGTTTTTCCTCACTGATGATTTTCTATCAAAATCCTCGGAGGATGGGTTGCTCTCAAATGACAAGTGTCAGTTCTCTCTCGAAGCAGCCAACCAACTAGTGGTTGTGGGGGTGGATATTTATAGCCATGGTGCAACCTGACATATAAGACATAAATGCCCCCAATGATATGACCGTTATGTGGATATTCGTGATTGGGGATAGTTGGCGCTAAGCACAACAACGGTTGGAAATTCGAACTATGAAAGTCCTCAGGCTTATCATATTCCTCACTTGTAGGCAATTCGCACTGGCGAAATCCTAACTCCTCAGTCAGATCAATTTCATCAGAGAGAGAAGAACATCGTCTCCATCACTAAAGAACTTGACTGAGCTGCAAGAGATTTCCAAGGGCTTCACTCGAAGGATTGGATAGGTTGAGGCTTTTGGAGTTGAGCATCAGTTGGAAGTTTTCCTTAGTATTACCTCGGCCCCTTTAACAATACGGTGTTACCTATGACTCAAAGAAAGGAAATGAAGCTACAAAAACAAAAGTCTTCATGCTTCATAGTCCTCGTTCATATCTTCAAGGTCACACCAACTTCATTTTCAAAGTCTTTAGGGAATGCCAAAGTCTTCAGCAAAGTCTTCACCAAAGTCTTCAGTTGAAGACATACATTTTTAGGGGTCGATAATCTACGAATATATCAAACTCCTCATCGACATATAGAGCATGTGTACACTCACAAACATATTAGTTCCTTAACCTACAAATCTTC
The DNA here is from genome assembly GCA_022496015.1 of Hordeum marinum. Taxonomy (NCBI): domain Eukaryota; kingdom Viridiplantae; phylum Streptophyta; class Magnoliopsida; order Poales; family Poaceae; genus Hordeum; species Hordeum marinum. The sequence continues at coordinate 745,011 of JAAAWK010000910.1, forward strand.
AATACACCAAAATCACTAAGGGGCTCTAGATGCACTTACAATCTACCCCTTTTTGGTGATTGATGACAAATAGGTTAAGTTTTCAACGGGGATAATAATATGATGTGTAAGTACAGAGTTTGACGAATTTGATTGCAAGATATAGAAGAACTCCCCCTGAAGATGTGCATATTTGAGGAATTTGCTTTGGACTGCAAATGCACATGGCAAGTTAAAAACATGGAGAACTCCCCCTATATGTTGTAATTCATACACGCATTTGAACATATGATATGAAGAATTTGAAATGCATGATGAAAATGGTGTCTGACGTAATTCAGCATGCATGCATTAAGGTACTTTGAGGAAATAAGCATGCGGAAAGAAGTTCAAAAGAGTCAGACCACCATCAGACTTAAGTTTACAACTCAAACAACAAAAGCTTCAGAAGAGCGAGAGTTGTAACTTAAACAAAAATTAGCCCATATATAGAGACCTGCTTGAAGACTAACTCAAATTTTCTCCCCCTTTGTCATTGAAGACCAAAAGGGATACAAAATGAGGACTAACGCCCTTGAAGAATTTTATCTTGTTGGTGAAGAAGGAGCGCTTGCGATGTCGGGGTCGTTTGTCGATGAAGGGCCTGTTGCAGTATCGACAATGTCCTCAGCTTCATCCGTCTCATGCGATGAAGAATATGAACTTGTAACCATGAGAGGAACTTGAACCTTCTTGGATTTCTTTTGAGGAGGATGAGACCAGTCAAAGTTTTTTTGAAAGACCATGTCCTTGAGTTCCTCAGGAGTCTTGAGATGTGCGAGAATGGCCCATGTGCGGTCGAAGATTTCATGCACATAGTAGTGATTTTTCCTCACAGAGTTCTGCGTCACAGTCATGTTCTGAACAATGGAAGCCAACTGACACTTTACCCACTTGTGATTGCGATCAACCTTCTAATGAAGACTTATAATAAGCTCACGATCAGTCATCACACGAGGGGCATACTCTTGAGGCTTTTGCACTGAGGCCTTTGTAGCAAAATCCTGGGATGTAGTGTCATCATTGGTGGAGAAGGATGCAGCTTTGCAAAACTAACCATCTAATGGACGAGTGCCTTCATCAATGACAGCTTTGCCTTTTCCTTCAGCTGAGGCAATTGTGCTCTTGAGGACTTCAATCGGGGGCAAGAGGCCGAAGTGATTCTGGAAGTACGCCTTGAAGGGAACTGAAGACCTTGATCTAATGAACTTCATGATCCAGGGAGCATAAGGCTTCAGTTCAAATGGGGCGAGTGCTGCATTTGCCAATGTCCTCATGAAGAAATCATGGAAGTTGATGGGAATCCCATGAAAAATGTTCAATAGCATGTTCTTCATGACTCCCTCCACTTCTTCTTCTTCAGAGTTGTTGCCCTTCTAAGGACATAGGGTGTTGGTGAGAATGTGGCAGACTGTCCTGGGCAAATAGAGCAAATCCTTCACAAGGAAGGTTGCCGTTGAGGTTTTCAAGGAGCCAATGGTTTCATCAACACTTGCATCAGTTGGTTGGGTAGAGCAGGTTCATCAAACAGGCAGCTTGCTTCTTCTGAAGGAATTGGGATAGCGACTGACCAAAGCAATTCAGATGCTGGAGCAGTGAACTGAGTATATCCGGTCATCCAGTCCAAGATCCAGGAGTTGATGTCAGAGGCATCACCTGTGATGTGCAGTGTGGCATAGAATTGAAGAATTAGCTCTTCATTCCAATCGCAGATGTCCACACAAAAGGAACATGTCCTGCATCATGAAGAACTACGAGCACTGGCATGAAGGATGGAATTGTTTCCATATCAGCATGCGGAATTTGAACGTGCTCGAAGACTTTCTTCTTGTCAAACAGAACTGATGCATAGTAATTCATCTGAGTTGTATTCCAGAATCTGGTGCGACCGGCCCTTGTTGAGTCATATGGATTAGGGCCAGTGAAGAAAATGTGCTCATCGAAGAAATTGGACTTGAGGAATTTGGGGCGCTTTGAGCCTTTGAAAGGCATCCTTTGCTTCAGATGAAGGATTGGCATGAAGCGGCCCTTGATCTTCTTAGGCATAGGAGGAATTTCTTTAGACTAAGGAATTTGCGGAGCAGTTTTCTCAGTGGCAGTTGGAGCAGCAATGTCATCAGCTGATGCAGCTAGAATTTCTTCAGTAGCTGGAGTGGCCCTGTCATCAGAGAATTTCTTCAGTCTGAGCTGGGGATTGAGTAATTTGTGATAGAGGAGTGTCCATTGGGGAATTTGGGTGAGCAGCTTCCCAATATTCGTCATTGATGGCAGGAGTTGTATTGCCAATGTCCACATCCTCATCAATTTCCTCAATGCCAGCCTCTTCAGCACTTAACCGAGGCTGGGGCGATGATACATGTGGAGTTGAAGCATTTGATTCCACTTCAATGTCTTCATCAATCTGTTCTGTCAAAGCAGCAGAATGATCCCTTTCTTCTTAATCATCATTTGGGATGACATAGTCAACACCGAATGGCACTATTTCATAGGCTAGTGCTAAGGAGATTGGGTAGCATCAATTAGTTCTTTTGAAGAACTTGACAATGTCTTCAATTTCTTCGCAGCTGAGGAATCTGAAGTTGATGGTTTTCTCTTCAAATCCTTCTTCTCAGCAACCTTAGTTTTCTTCACTTCTAATGCAGCAGGAAGGTTGATTGGCTTCACCCTTGAAGATTCGAGTATTTCATAGGAGGGTGAAGGGGCAGCAGTTTCTTCATGCACGACTGATGTGTCGTCCTTGTGGCTTCAGTTTCAATAGGCTCATCACTGGAGGTTGCCCTGGCAGGTTCTTCAGCGGTTTGACTTTCTTCAGCATGAGGTATTTGTGGTTGCGAACTAGATGCAACCCTTGAGTTGTGATCACTGATGACTTTATCAGCTATGTTGACGAAGCGAACCTTGGCGCCTTGCCAATTAGCATAGTATGTATTGAATTCCTCACTGAGGTCTTTGATCTTAGACTCACAAGTTCCTCAGGAGACAGATTCAGAACATTTTTCTTCAAGTAACACTCTTTCTTGTACTAAGCCTTCTTGGTTTGTCTGGCCTTTTCGTACTTGCATTTTTCTTTAGCTATGAAAGCTGCGAGGCCATGATCATGACTAGGAGGCAGCTTCAAGTCATCAATGGGCGTTTTGGGATCCTTGTGCCAGATTTCAATGAAGTTTAGCACCATTTTTTAATCAAGTAAAAGAGGAATTTGAGTGCCCTTTGCTTGAGCCACTCGTTCTTGCTTGTTTTTGATGATTGCGGCCAGTTCCTCATCATCAGCTTCATCTGAGGAATCTGATGGTATTGTGAATGCCACCTTCTTTGGTTTGGGACTTGGTTGAATGCCTCGGCTAGCAGTTGCTTTCATTTTCCTCAGGGAAGGATTGCTTGAGGAATATGCTTGGGCTGAAGAATTTGTTGTTGCCCTTGAAGCAATTGAGAATCCCTTTGTCCTCTCGCATTATGCAAGATGCACAGGAGTTGAGGACTTGGCAGCAGCAGCAGAGGACTGAGCAGCTACTGATCCAGTGGCTGAGGCCTTTGAGGACTGAGCTTGAGGAATATGATGTGATGATTTTGAAGTTGAAGAAGTTGACTTCACAATAGATTTCTTCATCATCATTTTCTTCGGCGCACCTGTAGAGGCTCTGGCAGTGGCAGCAGCGGCAGAGTGTTCATTGAATTTCTTCATAGCCTCTTTTGCTCTCTTTGCTAGCTATTTGATTGCTATTTTTCCCATACATGAGGAAAGTCATTACCAGTCTTGAGACTAATGAGATCAGCTATTTGATTTGGAGCAAAGGGAGGCCTGCTGCAAGGGGGGTTCACAGCGAATTTCATCATATATTTCGGAGTGACATAACGATATTCCTTCCACTCCTTTGCCCATCTTCTCTCAATTTTCTACAGACAAATCTTTCTCTGCTTAGTTGTCTCTTTGCCATGATTTTCTTCATCAGGCATGCAATAATCCTCATACAAGTCCTCAGGTATTTCAAAAGTTGTCTGCACATCTGGTATCTTTCCACCTTTCTGTGGCTTCTTTCCAGATGCAATTTTCTTCGGTTGAGGAATCTGAACTCTTGAAGATTCTGAAGAGGTGCATAGTATTTCCTCAAGAAACATTGCAAATGAGTTAAGTTGATGAGAACCTAGTGATTCATGAGCGGACATGTTTGTACCTATGAACGGAGTATAGGTGCGAGGAATTTGAAGAGGTCATATGCGTTCTCGGAAGTTTTTCAATAAAATCCAGTGTGAGAAAATTTGACCATGGGTGTCTTGAGGAATTTCACTAAGTGTTCAATGTCTTAGGTTCCAGAGTTGTGCAAATTTTGAGGATTCACACAATTGAGGAATCTTGAAGAAAATCATAACTTAAGGAAAAACATCAAGTGTATGAACATGTAAGGTGCTTTAGAATGAGATTCTTGAAGAATAAAAGCTTTGAGAAAATTGAGGAATAACTAAAGATCAAACAAGGGTAATAAAAATAGATTTTATTTACCCTGATGAAAACACGATGAACTATGAGAAGAAATCTAGGAAGTTCGTCAGTCCAGATCTCCCACGCCCTAGCTTGGGAGAGGGAGACAGCTACAACGGCGGCGGGGTGAAGACTTCCGCGGCTGATGCGAGTACGACGACGATGAGGTTGAGGTAGTGAAGCTCTTCCAAACGGGCGGCGGTGATTTTAGTGACAATGCTAGGGTTGAGCTCGAGAGAGAATATAAGTGAGGAGTAACTGAGCACTGTGTAAGGGGAGGGGTATTTATAGCGGAGGTGAAAACCAATTTGTCTGAAGATTTTGGACCAGATTGCCCCTGACCCTTGCTCTCCACGCGACATGTGTCACCCACGTACTGACAAGTGGGGATAGTGGGGGATCGTGGGTTATCCAGTTGTGGGAATCGGAACAGTTTGAGCAGGAAACGCCAAAAATTTTGATGGTGAAAATTTAAAGTTTCCGTTCGCAGATTCTTCAGCTGTCAAGGACACAGTGAATACTTTGAACGAGTTTCAAAGTAGAACACATATGAAGAATTTGTGAATAGACTGGGTTGAGTTTAGCATAGAGGGGAAAAGGGTCCGATCATATTCACTTAGATGAAAATCAACTTAAAGAATAAGCAATAAGTGAATGATGTTGAGGAATTAAAAACTCAAATGTTTGGTACGACCGGGTGTAGTTACTCCCACTTTTGTTTCGTATGCTATAGGTAGTATCTATCATTTTGAAGTGTATATACACGTAGTATGTAGTATATAAGAATATTTAGATAGTATATATACAAAAAATTTGGTAGTATGTCTCATATTTTGAGCACATACTTTTTTACGTAAAAATATGTACGTATTTTATAAATATGATAATAATATGAGTCAACTTGCAATTTTTTTCATACAATTCACTTTGGAGTATCTTAGACATAGTGTATGAACATACTAAAAATAATAAAGTAGTACATATACTACCACAAGATAGTATATGAGACATGGGAGTAACTACACCCGTTCGTAGGATGTATTTTCCCTATATATGCATAGTCAATGAAGAACATGAGTTTCATAGTTTGAAGAATTGGAAAAGTTGATGAATTTGAAAAGTTGAGGAATTTGCAAATTTGAGAAATTTTAAAATTTGAAGAATTTGCAAAATAACGAAAAACTCAACTTCAAAGAATTTCAACTATGGTTGGTGGCTTGACTCACCGTATAAGAATTATGACTTCAGACACCGTGTATAATTGTCGTAGGGTTCTGAGAATCAATTTCTTGACACTTAGAGGGTTATTTTTTATTGATTGAAGAAATTTTTTACTTCATGTGTTGCACATCTAAGTCATCAATTTTGTATAAGTGTTAGGATGTGTGTCCTTTTTCAAAGAACATTCGAAGATTATAAGATATTTTGCTCACACCGAAACTTGCAAAATCTCTTTTCATCCAAGGGCTTTGTGAAGATATCGGCCAGTTGTTCTTCAGTGGGGATGTGGTCGATGGAGATGTCGCCCTTGAGTACATGATCTCGAAGAAAGTGTGTAACATCCCAAATATTTAATTTTGGAATGTTAGGAATATAGCTATGCATCATCATCTTGTTGTTTGAGTGAAATGAATTGTTGAAGTTTACATTTTGGATTTCTGAAAGGCCATTTCTATTTTCCCTCACTTGCTCTTTCTATTTTGCAAAACCACAAAAAATATTTAAAATATGAGAGGAAGAACATGACACTCCATATCAGGGGTATTTTTGTGAAGTATTTGAATCATAAAACGAAGGGGGTTATTTGAAAATTTTATTGCAAAAGAATTAAAATCAATTTAGGCATTTTTTGAAAATAAATTTTTTAAAACTATTTATTTTGGCAGTCGAAAAATGTTCATTAAATTGCATTTATTCCCCTGGTCAGTTTAATATATAGATATTTACTTTTCGAAATGTATTGATGGCCATAAAGGAGTTTTCCTTTCCCTATAAATTAATAAAAAGAAAAATACGCATAATAGGAAAGTCCACGGCCCACCCCCACACCCGCCAGATCCGAATTTATTTTGGATCGGCCACCAACGCCGCTAACGCCGCCCTCCCTCTCTCTGTCACATTGCACCCACCAACCAAGGTGCCATCACCGCGGTCATCCCCTTCCTTTCCTCCCTTCTTTCCATTTCTAGCCGACGAGATCCAATCCGGCCCGGATCTCTCGCTCCTCTCCATCTCGCGAGCCCTCGCAGCCCCTATAAGATGCCCCTGCCTCGCCGCCCTCCATTTCCACCCCCGAAACCCCACTCCCTCGCCAGAACATCGCCCCCCACACCTCGCCGAAGTTCGGCACCCCACCGAAGCTCTCCGAGCTTGTGGTTGTCACCTCCGTCAGCCCCACACCCCACTACCGCCACCAAACGTTGCCGGAGAACCACCGTCATCGTTGGGACCCCTCGGAAGTCGCCCCCGACCACCGGAGCGCCGCCACCAAGCACCATCGAGCCACCGCCGCTATCGACATCGCCGGAAGCCACCCCGACCACCATGGTGAGCACCCCACCCCTCCTCGGCCTTCGGATCTGGATCCAACGATCCAGATTAGATCACTTAAAAATGCCAAACTGTTTTCTCCTAACATTCGGCATCCGCTCGCTAGCTCCCGCATGCACACGGCCTCGGCCAATTACCGCATGCCACGTAGCCACTATCCGTTAGTTAGTTTTTTTATCTTTTTCAGGTTTTTGTTTAGAAAACAGAATAGTTTCTGTTTTTGTTTTTCTTATATATTTTAGAATATTTAGAGTTTTTCATTGATTCTTTTTGCAACCTGTCACAAATTACATGTAGTTTCTAAGTGTAGTCTTACTTTTCAAATTTGAACTTTTAAATTTGAATTTTGTTAAATTTGAGCAAATCACTAAAACTTGAATAACTTGAGTTTAACAATTTATTTTTGAGTGAATCTTTTTGCCACTGTTTTGTATTAGTTAGGTTTATCATCCAGCACTATTTGAGTATTTTTAGGGTAATTTCTATTGTAGTTTTTAGCGAAAACAGATTCTGTTTAGTTCTTCTTAAGGTTTAATTGAATTGTTTTTATTTTAGTTTACTTTGATTTTGTTTTAGTAAAAAAATTTATTGTAGTTTTCTTTAGATCTATTGTTCAACATAAGGTGATTTTTTTCCGTTAATAAAAATATTTTATTTGTTTTCTTTTGTGTTCTATTTTAAATAGGTAAAAACTTTTGTTTTCACCATAAGTAATGTTTAGTAAAAGGTTTTGTAGTATTCTTTTGCAGAAAAAAGTTTTATGGTGAAACACTTACGTTTACTAAATAAACTTTTAGTATTTTATTTAATGTTATTTATTGGTTAGTTGCTGAAAACAATTTTTTGTCTTGTTATGTCTTAGTAGTTTGTTATGTCTTAGTAGTAGTTTTGCCACCAAAAATTTGAGAGTCTTCTACTTTGTTTTGATTTCTTTCTTTTGATCGTGCTATTGACTGTTGTAGTATTAGTTTACCTTGCTGTGGTGTAAATTCTATTGTGGTTATGCTTATTGTGTGTTTTGTTTGATTCGTTAGATCATCCGGAGTGCGAGGCTTGTTATCTAGAGACACTTGAGTACGAGGACCGTCAGCAAGGCAAGTCACTTTGATCATGTTTACCCATGTTTTATTGCATTAGTTCTACCATCTCCCCATTGCATTCAAAGTAGGTAATTTGGAAATTTGGTTACTTGATGTAGTATCATTTGGTAGGCACCCCTCAACCCTTTGACACTTTGGCCCTGGGAAACGTTGATTTAAATTTTGCTATGCTATTAGTAGACGGGGTTGGTTGTGTGATTCATGAGTATTGTGAGATAATAATTACAAGACCTACATGATGATCAACACTTCAAGACTCCGAGTTTTTAACATACCTCTGGGTGGATGATGGTTGAACGGCGCCCTGGAGAAGCCAGTGGTTAGCCTAGGTGTTGCTGGAGAATTGCCAATATTCACGCGGAAAGGTCCACCCAGGAACAAAGAGATGGATGGATGCTTCAAGACCCAAGGCTTACATGCACAGCCACAAGCCATTATGGGTCTGGCTTGGTTGGATATTGTGGTGACACTGGATAGGCGGTGCTACGAGATGTAGAAGAATGGTAGGAAAGGATGGGCACCGACAGAGTCTCAGGGGCACCCCTTAGAAGACCATGTTTTGATCATCCGTTCGTCAAACACCCTGAAGTGCAAGGAATCCAACGGAGGCAATCAAATCTTGTTGGGAAAGTTTTCAAAACTCTACAGAGTACTCAAACCTAATTGATTAGCCATGTCCACGGTCATGGACAACTTGAGCCGAAGGAACTGAAACTATCTGGAAATTCTCAACACAAAGAATTTAATAATCTGGGTATTAAAGACAACTTGGGTATGAGAATTGGTTGGTGGAACCATCTCATTAATCAACCAACATTGTAGTAATAACTTCTGTTTTGCCCTCTCTTCTTGTAGGAAAAATTGGCTTTACGCAAAACTTACTACCCCTACCTGCCATATATGCATATAGAATAGATAATTATTTTTCACCCCTCTCTTTTGTGACATTGCCGGCATATTCAATATGCTAACCTACACGGCTGCAATGTATCATGTTTGAGAGTACTTTTCTGACCAGGAGTGAGGATTCTCTCTACGCTGGGTGAGATGTCCTTGGAGTCAGATGGACTCAACTACCTTTGAAGCTTCCGCAAGATTTTGTTTAGTTTATCTCATGAGTTGGCCTTCAGCCACTTTATTGCAATCATTATCATAATAAAGGACTCGATACGAGATTTCGATTAATAAAGCTGTGTGATTTTTCCTTTGATATATACATTGATGTACCGTGTGTGTAGCGGCATTATCTTGGGGTGGTATGGAAACACCAGAGATTCGACCGTTTCAGGTCGGGTCGCTACAGAAATGGTATCAGAGCACACGCTAACCGTAGGACGTAACCTCTGGGATTGGAAAAGCCTTAGGATCAATTTTTATTTTACCTTTCAAATCCTCATATTCTCATCTGCGCATTTCTGACTTCTCTCCGATTTATTTCAACATTTCTAGATGGCCATCTTCATCACAGTTCGCTTCACGGAGTTGTTCCAGCCTGACATGACCATGCCTTTTGGCAAAGAGCTGACACAGATCATCAAGGACGTCAAGATTGCTCTACCAACCATCACCGGGACTGCGATCACGTCTTACCCACAAGACGCTCGCTACAGGATCAAAGTGCACATCCCCGGAAGGACTTTTGGTTATCGCACAAAGCCCATCGACTTCAAGTTTGTGGCACCCAGCTGGATTCTTGGGAGGGACATAGCGATTCACCATGCCCTCGGACGTATTCAGAAGGAATACAGGGGTGGTCTCATTTCTCCAGGCCTCAGCATGGTTTGTCGCAGGGATGCCAATGGAAATATCATAAACACCCCCACTTCAGACTCCACCATTTCCTATATCCAGACTTTGGAGACTCACATCAGGACTCTGGAGCTTCTGATACGCGCAGACACGAAGACGATCAAGAGCCTAATGAACCGCGAGCTTGACATTGAGGATGACATACGAGAAGCCAAGTACGAACATGAGCATGAAGTGAAGGACTTCTTGGAGAGGATCGAGAAGCTGATGTTGGGGAATGTCGCATGGGAAACAAAAAAATTCCTACGCACACGCAAACCTATCCATGGTGATGAGCATCTACGAGAGGGATAGTGGATCTACGTACCCTTGTAGATCGCTAAGGGGGAACTGTTAAGAAACGCAGTTGGTGTAGTCGAACATCTTCGCGATCCAAATCACTGAGCGTCCCGCGATCTCATCATGATCCGTCCCGTGATCCAATCACGATCCGTCCCGCGAACACATCATGATCCGTCCCGCGAACTCATCACGATCCGTCTCACGATCTTGATCACGATCTGTCCCGTGAATTGATCACGATTTGTTCCGCGATCTCATCACGAATCATCTCGCGATCTTGATCACGGTCCTTCCAATCTAGCGCCGAAGGACGACACCTCCGCGTTCAGCACACGTGCAGCTTGATGACGATCTCCACCGTCTTGACCTAGAAAGAGGAGGTGGAGACGAGAGAGAGTTCACCGGCAGCGTGACGATGCTCCGGTGATGGTGGTGGAGCAATTTCGGTAGGGCTTCGCCTAAGCACTGCGGAAAACTAATCTAGAGGAGCACCGGTGGAACGAGTAGCACGTGGCCGTAATTTCTGCGAAAACCCTAGCTATTCCACTAGTATATATAGGAGGAGAGGAGAGGAGAGGCAGCCAAGGGAATCTTGGTTCGGCCGAACTAGAGAGAGGTGGAATCCTATTCCACCTCCAATCCTACTTGGAGTAGGATTGCTCCCTATTGGCTGATTTTGGCCTTTTTCCTTTAGCCTTATTTCTCCTGCGCCATGGGCCTTTCTAGGATGATTTACCATCCCACTATGGGCTGGTTAATACTCTCCCACAGCCCATGGTCCCTCTAGGGTCGAAATACCCCTCCCGGAGGTCTCCCGGTACACTACGGGCACTCCCGGTACACTACCCATGAGCCCGCAACTTTTCCGGCGACCAAACTGGGACTTCCTATATATGAATCTTTACCTCCGGACCATTCCGGAGCTCCTCGTGACGTCTGGGATCTCATCCGGGACTCCAAACAACCTTCGGTCACCACCATACATAACTCTACACTACCAAAACGTCACCAAACCTTAAGTGTGCAGACCCTGCGGGTTCGAGAACTATGTAGACATGACCAAGACACCTCTATGGTCAATAACCAATGGCAGGACCTGGACGTCCACATTGATTCCTACATATTCTACGAAGATCTTCATCGGTCGAACCACTATGTCAAGGATTCCGTTAATCCCGTATAACGTTCCCTTTGTTCTTCGGTATGTTACTTGCCCGAGATTCGATCGTCGGTATCTCCATACCTAGTTCAACCTCATGACCGGCAAGTCTCTTTACTCGTTCCATAATACAAGATCCCGTAACTAACAATTAGTCACATTGCTTGCAAGGCTTATTGTGATGTTGCATTACCGAGTGGGCCCCGAGATACCTCTCCGTCTCACGGAGTAACAAATCCCATTCTCGATCCATGCCAACTCAACAGACACCATCAGAGATACCTGTAGAGCACCTTTATAGTCACCCAGTTACGTTGCGACGTTTGATACACACAAGGCACTCCTCCGATATCAATGAGTTTCATGATCTCATGGTCATAGGAACATATACTTGACATGCAGAAAATAGTAGCAATAAACTGACACGATCATATGCTACGTTTGTAGTTTGGGTCTTGTCCATAACATCATTCTCCTAATGATGTGATCCCGTTATCAAATGACATCTCATGTCCATGGCTACGAAACCTTAACCAACCTTTGATCAACGAGCTAGTCCATTAGAGGCATACTAGGGACATGGTTTTTTCTATGTATCCGCACATGCATTTAAGTCTCTGATCAATACAATTATAGCATGGATAATAAACGATTATCATGAACAAGGAAATCTGATAATAACTAATTTATTATTGCTTCTAGGGCATATTTCCAACAGTCTCCCACTTGCACTAGAGTCAATAATCTAGTTCACATCTCCATGTGATTCGCATTGTTATGAATCTAACACCCAATGAGTTCTGGGCTCGATCATGCTTTGCATGTGAGAGAGGTCTTATAGTCAACGGGTCAGCGACATTCAGATCCATGTGTACTTTGCAAATCTCTATGTCAAACTGTAAACACTGCTACCACAATCCAGTTGGTACTATTCCCAATGGGTGCTCCACTATACGTATCCAGATTGCTACCACGAGTCATCCGGATTGGTGTTAAAGCTTGCATCGATGTAAGTCTTTACGACGAACTCTTTATCACCTCCATAATCGAGAAACAATTCCTTTAGTATTTTAGTCACTAAGGATAATATTGACCGCTGTCCAGTGATCCACTCCTGGATCACTCTTCTACCCCTTGACGGACTCATGGCAAGGCACACACAAGTGCGGTACACAGCATGGCATACTACATAGAGCCTATGGCTAAGGCAAAGGGGACGACGTTCGTCCTTTCTCTTTCTTTTGCTATTTTCGAGCTGTCAGTCTCACTCAACTTCAAACCTTACAAATCAGGTGAGAATCTTTCTCTAACTGATCCATTTTGAACTCTTTCAAAATCTTGTCAAGGTATGTACTCATTGAAAGTCTCATCAAGCATCTTGATCTATCTCTATAGATCTTGATGCTTCAACAATTAGGTAGCTTTATCCAGGTCTTCCTTTGAAAAACACTTTTCAAACAACCTTTTATGCCTTCCAGAAATTCTACATTATTTCCGATCATTCAATATGTCGTCCACATATACTTATCAGAAACTTTATAGTGCTCCCACTCACTTTATTGCAAATATAAGTTTCTCATAAAATTTGTTAAGACTCAAAAACTTTGATCACCTCATCAAAGTGTATATTCCAACTCTGAGATGCTTGCTTCAGTCCATAGAAGTGTCGGGACGCCGATCCTAAGTCATATGATTCCATGCTGTAACAAGCCACATCACTTTGCGGCCTCACGCACGGTACTCCACGGCTGCCACCTTACCTTGGCCGGGACCGTTTGCGTATTTTGGCTCACGTATGTGAACATGTCGCTGGCAATCACACAACAAAAAGCCGGGTCAACCTAACTAGTCATAGAACCCAAGTGGCACATCCGTACGGAAACAGGCATACATAAACAAGCAATGCATGTGTCGGCCTCAAGCGTGTGTAGACGAGTCATAGCAAGCTACAAGGACTCCATTATGTCGCGAGACACGAATGTCATCACTGCACATAGACGAGTCGTAGCAGGCTACAGGGACTCCATTACACTGCGAGACATTTCCTCGAAGGGACAGACACATCAGCAAAGAAGGATACATGCCGGTCAATCAATGCGTCTGGAGCAGTAGCAAGCTACCATGGCTCGATGGTAGCACAAAGAGGTAGTTTCCCGTAAAGAGTACTCTTAAAGGAACAGGACTAGGTGTCGGATCCCATACATACCGTTGCACGTCACACGTACGCACGACATGCCCGATATGCATAGATACAACTATGGCATCACAACATAACCATATAAAAACATGACCTTTATTCAAGCGGCTCGGAAGAGCCTTGCATAATATGTTCATACAGGTAGGGGTTACATGACCCGGCACTCAAGTCATACAAACATAGTCATACAAACCAGTGGAAACTTAAGATGTCTGAGTATAGACGGCAAAATATAAAAGAGGCACACGGCCTGACTATCTACAGCCCACCACACGGGCAAGATCGTAGCTGGGACACCAGCTATTTGGCATCGTCAACGTCTAGATAGAACCCACCTGATGGGTCCTGTTTCTCTTCTGCAACATTAATTAAGCAAGGATGAGTACGATCGTACTCAGCAAGTCTTTAAAACAGACCTAGTCTATTTATGCTCATGTATCAACAAAGGGGGGTGGTGGAGTTTATGCAGAATGCCAGCTTTGACTCATGGCTAACCTACACTACTCAGTTTTAAATTCTTTGCTACAATTTTAGTTATCACACACGAGTCCACTAACTCCATCACAATACACCACCATGGACTCACCTTCCCCTTCCGGAAGAGTGCCATCCACGGTACTCACACTTGTCTTGAGATTTTTAAAAGTATCCATTTGATTATCTATGAACAGCATAAGTTCTCCAAGTAGTCCATATCCGAGGACGCGGCTATTCGAATAGTTCCATAACCCTGCAGGGGTGTACTTCTTCACACACGCTCTCGCCACTTATCGCTGTGTGCTCATAAAACCATGCAACTCGGCATCCTTCAAGCGGATGCCCAGCGAGGGAGTCGGCCACGACCGACAATCACATAAGACCTCTAGTCCAGCCTACCACCTATTTGAGACTGACCTGAACGGAAGTCCGGCCGAAGTTTCCGCTACGGTCCCAAACGATGTGCGCAGGGTTCCCAAGCCCACCATTCCGGTGACCCTTGGTACATTGTGCCACTGCCTACCGCGTCGTAACCCACCCCGAGGATCAGCGCTACGCACGGCCTGCAGCATGCTATAAACACCAGAAACTACTTGCAATACCTGGACCAAAGACTAAGCGACTGATAAGTCGAGAGGGGTCGAGTTACCAGAACCCAATGCGTGGTAGTAACTAGTCTTGGATCACAAACACGGAACCCAGTTCCTAAGAACGGTCCCAATGAGATAACCCACTATGTACTCCTACATAGCCTCTCATCACTACCTTTACCAAATCGTATTCATTATGTGCTCATCACATCGGACAACACTGTTCCACTCAGTTCGTCACCCAGATGAATCCGACCTGACACAACTCTAAGCATAGCAAGCATAGCAGGCAAAGTAAGCTAATCACATCATGGCACAAGCATCTACTAGGTATGCTAGGTTGCAAGGTTTAGCTATTTATTGGGACAAGATCAGGTCATGCATAAGAATAGGATCATCTACCGTGTATGACTAACATGTGATCGTTTGTCCTAATGCAATAAACGAGAGCAGGAGCGAGAGAATGGGATGTTATCGGAATGATCAATGGGGTTGCTTGCCTTGCTGGGTTGCGGAAGAATTCTCTCCTTCGTCGGGGTACGGAGTAGTATCCTCCGGATTAGGGCCTACCGCAACGCAGATAAAAGCATTCAATACAAGCAGATGCAACAATATGATGCATGATCATGGCATAATAGTATGCATGTATGAGCTAATGTAACTTGTGGTCATGTCAATTTGAAATGGATTGAATATAGGTTCAAAGTTGTTCTCATTTCAACTTCCACATATTGACCTAATGTGAAAGTGTCCAAGGTCACCTATTTAAGTTGCTCTATCATGCATGAGAATAGCACCATTGGATTCATTGGATTTTTCTGATAAATTTTCATATATAAATTATTTTCATCCGACTTACAGATTAATTTATATGATTTTTCAAAGTTTTGAATAATTTCTGGAATGGATTTTAAATAGGAAATTGACTTATTGCATCAACATGATGTCATGATGACATCAGCTGGTCAGCTGACTCAGCCCAGAGTCAAACCTGACTAGTGGAGCCCATCTATCATACACTCAGTACTAATCAGGTTTAATTAAACTAATTATCCTGACTAATTAACTAGTGGGGCCCACTGTGAGTGTCAAACTAACTTAATTAATTTAATTATTTAATTAACCCTAATCTCTAATTAGCCAGGGGCTAGCCCCACTTGCCAGGGGTCAAACCCCCGTGGTAAAACCGACCAGGGTCACCGGCGACGAGCCGCCGGCGACTCCAGGAACGGCGGAGGGCCTCGGAAAACCTCCTCCGGCGACCAAATGGACGGCGGAGGGAATCAATATACTCCACATGCGTGCGCACGTCCATCCCGTCCCTTCCCAGGAGCTGAGATGGCTGGAATCAACGTCGGCGATGAGCTGGGCGGCGGCCAGAGCTCGGGCGAGCTCGGGCTCGTCGAAACAGGGCACGGCACAGCTCCTACCTAGCACCAACAGCATCTACGCGACTCCGCAAACACAATAGTGGCTTTGGAAGGACCAACCGATCATCGGAACGCGACCGGCGTCGAGCTCGAGCGGCGGAGGCATTCGGACTTTGATGGAATCCGGGGCTAAAGAGCGAGAACGAAGGGGGGAAGAGGGGGAAAAGGACCAGCGGCTCACGGCGAGTGCAGCGGCGTCGCAAACGAGCTCGAGAACGGTCGGAATCGGCGGCGAGCTTTCATTTCCACTCCGGCGACCCCAGGAGGAAGAAGGTGGTGCGGCGCCAACAGAGAGCTTCCGGCGACGCGTGGCTCGGCTAGGAGGTAGAGGGGGTTCGGGCAGAGCGTTTGGCTGGCTTAGATGGGCTCGGGGTTGGCTAGGGCGACGACGCGACGGTGAGGAGCGAGGCGGCCATGGCGGGTCCGAGGGGGAAGAATGGCGAGAGAGGGAGAGAGTGCTCGCGGGAGGGAGAGAGGAGAAGGGCACGGCGGCGAGGTGCTTCACGCTGGCGCCCTCCCAGCCCTCCAGCAAGGTGCCAGGCAGGGAGGAGGTGGCCAGCGCGTGGCGACCACGCGCCCGGCATCCTTCTGGCGCGAGGGGGACGATGACTGGCACCGGTTCATCGTGGGCCGGGCCTTTTACAGTGTTGGCCACAGGTAAGTCTTCTCTCTCTTTTCTTTTCTTTCTGTTATATATATTTTGACATTTGTTTGATTTTCTTTGCAGGTCCAAATAGCTTTTCAAAAAGTTCCAAATATTTCCTAAATAGAAGTCTGAATATTTCAGACTTATAATAAAAGTTTCAGATTATTTTCAAAACCATAATAATAATAATGATTTATTTATTAATTTCAGAGACCTGAATCGTTAATTTGAATTATTTGAAATGTTCAAATAATTAGAATGATCCCTGGTATATCCATGTCCTCAATTATCAGACATAGTTAACATTTTTGATGGGCATTTTGGATTTGTTGAAATTTCATTTATCTATAAATTTCTTTAATTCATGAAATACTTGGGGTTTCTTTTCTTTCTCCCCATTTCATATTGACGCAATGATGATGATGATGATGCAAACACATTGCTAGCATAGAAACTTGCTAGGGTTGTGACAACTCACCCGCACTCAAAAGAATCTCGTCCCGAGATTTTGAAGTCGTCGGAAAGAGCGCGGGGTACTCTAGTCGATGACGATCTTCTCTTTCCCATGTCGCCTCCTTTTTAGAATGATGCGACCACTGAACCTTAAGAAACTTGATGTTCCGACGCCGAGTGGTACACTCAGCTTGATCAAGAATACGAACAGGGTATTCCCAGTATGAAAGGTTATCTTGGAGATCAAGCGCTTCGTGGTCCACTTCTCGGACAGGGTCCGAAAAGCAACGCCTGAGTTGAGAGACGTGGAAGACATCATGAACTTTGGAAAGATGCGGTGGAAGTTCCAATTGGTAGGCAACCTCTCCTCGTTTAGCAAGAATGCGAAAAGGTCCAATGTAACGAGGAGCCAACTTGCCTTTGATACCGAATCGATGGGTACCCTTGAGAGGTGTAACCCGAAGATAAGCCTTCTCGTCAACTTTATAAGTCACAGACTTATGATGACGGTCATATTGACTCTTTTGACGGGATTGGGCTGTTTTCAACTTTTCACGAATAATGCGAACTTGCTCCTCTGCATCCTGGATCATGTCCGGACCAAAGAGTTGCCTCTCTCCGGTTTCTGACCAGTTAAGAGGTGTTCGACATTTTCGTCCATAGAGAACTTCAAAAGGGGCTTTGCCCAAGTTAATTGATAACTGTTGTTATATGCGAATTCAGCAAATGGAAGGCAATTCTCCAAATTCATACCGAAAGATATAACACAAGCTCGGAGCATGTCTTCGAGAATTTGATTCACTCGCTCAACTTGACCACTTGATTGAGGGTGGAAAGCAGTGTTAAAGGATAGATGAGTCCCCATGGTGGTTTGAAATCTTTCCCAAAATCGAGAAGTAAAGATACTTCCTCCGTCTGAGTAAATCTCCAAAGGAACACCATGAAGAGAAACTATTCGAGAAACATATAACTCCGCTAGCTGACTAGCAGTAATGCTTTCCCGAACAGGAAGAAAATGTGCCACTTTGGAAAGACGAGCAATGACTACGAATATAGCATTGTTTCCCCTCTTGCTCCTGGGAAAACCGGTGATGAAATCCATACCGACCTTATCCCATTTCCATTCAGGAATGGCTAGGGGTTGAAGGGTGCCAGCAGGCCTTTGATGCTCTGCTTTTACACGACGACAAACGTCGCAGTAAGCAACATACTGAGCGATTTCTCTCTTCATCCTAGTCCACCAGAACCTCTGGCGTAGGTCCTGATACATTTTGGTACTACCCGGATGAATTGTGAGAGGAGAATCATGAGCCTCCTTAAGGATCAATTGTCACACATGTTGTTTCTTTGGGATCACCAAGCGATTCTCAAAGAAGACAACCCCCCGATCATCTTCCAAGAAGCATCTAACATTACCCTTCTTAATGTTTTTCTTGATCCGAGATATCCCGACATCATGCTTCTGGGCTTCTGTAATTTGATCCAAAAGAGTAGGTTTCGCCACCAAGTTGGATAGGAATCCTTGAGGAACAATGTGAAGATTTAACTTCCTGAATTCCTCATGGAGAAGCGGTTGACCTTGTTGTAATATCAGATTGTTACAATAAGACTTACGACTTAATGCATCAGCCATGACATTGGATTTTCCCGGGGTGTAAGTTATCCCTAAGTTGTAATCTGTAATCAACTCTACCCATCGTCTTTGCCTGAGATTCAAATCCCGATGGGTGAAAATATATTTCAGACTTTGGTGATCAGTGTATATCTCGCAATGATTACCCAGAAGGTAATGTCGCCAAGTCTTTAGTGCATGGACTACAACTCCAAGCTCAAGATCATGTGTTGGATAATTATCCTCATGTGGACGCAACTGTCGAGATGTGTATGCAATCACATGATGATCTTGCATGAGAATGCAACCTAATCCTTGTCGCGAGGTGTCGCAGTAGATAATAAAGTCCTTAGAAAAATCCGGTGGCACCAGAACGGGAGCAGAGGTCAGTCGTCTTTTCAACTCCTGAAAACTATGCTCGCATTGTTGAGTCCACTCGAACTTCTTATCTTTCTTGAGGAGTTCAGTCAGAGGTTTCGCAACCTTGGAGAAGTTCTCAACAAAGCGACGACAATAGCTCGCTAAGCCAAGGAAACTCTGAACTTGCTTAACGGATTCAGGTTGAGTCCAATCAAGGACGGCCTGAACTCTCTCGGGATTGACAGCAATACCTTTGCCAGAGATCACGTGGCCCAGATAGGTCACTTCTGGCAACCAGAATTCACACTTGGAGAATTTGGCATACAGGCGGTGCTCTCGAAGTTTCATCAATACCAGCCTTAGATGCTCGGCATGTTCTTGTTCGTTCTTCGAGTAGATGAGTATGTCAATGAGGTAAACCATGACGAACTAATCCAAATACTCCATGAAGATCGAATTCATCAGACGAGAGAAGGTGGCTGGGGCATTGGTTAAACCGAAGGACATGACGGTGTACTCGTATTGGCCATAACGAGTGACAAAAGCCGTTTTTGGAATGTCCCCATTTCTAATTCTGATTCGATGGTATCCCAAACTCAAATCCATTTTGTAAAAGACAGAGGATCCAACAAGTTGATCATAATAAACGTTGATCCTAGGGAGCGGATACTTGTTCTTGATAGTGACCAAATTCACTGGTCGGTAATCCACAACCATCCGATCCGATCCATCCTTCTTCTTAACAAAGAGGACGGGGCAAGCCCAAGGAGAAGAACTAGGACGAATGAAACCTTTCTTCAAAGCTTCATCGAGTTGGGTTTTTAGCTCGGCTAGTTCTAAGGGTGCCATCTTATAGGGTCTTCTGGCTATTGGGACTGTCCCTAGAATAAGTTCTATCACGAACTCAACATCTCTGACAGGTGGAATACCTGGCAGTTCTTCTAGAAAGACATCCGAAAAATCATGGACTACCAGAATATCTTCTAGCTCAGGGAGAGGGCTAGCATTTAGGGAATAGAGATGGCGCTTGGTTGTTCGAGTAGAGACATCAACTATCTCACCCGAGGGATGTGTAAGTTGAACATTCCTAGAACGAGTATCAATCTTGGCATAGTGGGCTTTCATCCAATCCATACCTAGAATGATATTGATGTCCGAAGACTTAAGAGCTATCAAGGATGCTAGGAATACTAGTCTATCCAGCAGAATTTCATTGTCATGGCTCACTCTAGAAGTTTGCCATTTTGAACCAGGAGTCTGAACTACTAAAGGAGTGGGCATGTCACAGAAATACATGTTATGCAACTGTGCATAACTTTCTGAGATGAAAGAATGAGATGCCCCATTATCAAATAGAACAGATGTTGGATGGCTATTAACAAGAAGCATACCTAGAATGACATCAGGATCTTCAAGGGCTTCTTCAGCAGACACATAATTAACTCGCCCACGAGCAGGAGTTGGCTTCACATAGAAGGCTTTCCCAGGTTTTTCGCGTCCAGCGGGCTTAGCATTGTTCAGGGGACATTCACGAGAATAATGTCCCGGTTCTCCACACTTGTAGCATACCACTATATCACGAGGGGAAACATTTTCTTGTGGTCCTCCAAATGGTCTGGGGGGAGGGTTGGACTGAACTGGACGAGGTGCCTGGAAGGATGGCCTCGCAGTGTACCTTGCCGGCATAGCTGCATTGGGTACCCATACTCGACGCTTGTTGGGTCGTGAACCTGATGCATGGTTGAAGTCACGGTTATGCTTCATCGTGGCCTCGTAGTCAGTTTGTCCGGACTCAGCATTGATGGCCTTGTTGACGAGAGCCTAGAAGGTCATGCACTCGTGCAGGCGAAGATCTCGACGAAGCTCAGCGTTAAGTCCCTTGCGGAACCTAGCCTGCTTCTTGGCATCGGTGGAGACTTCCTCCAGGGCATAGCGTGCAAGGTTCCAAACTCGCGGCTGTATGCATCCACTGACAATCTTCCCTGGGTGAAGGCACAGAATTCCTCTCTCTTGCGGTCCGTCAGCCCTTCCGGGATGTGATGGAGACGAAATGCGGCGCTAAACTCTGCCCAGGTTGGTGCAGGTCCCTGGGGACGCATAGCTTCATAGATTTCCCACCACAGGTTGGCAGGTCCCTCCAGAAAGTATGTTGCAAAGGTCACCTTGTTGGCCTCTGAAACATTTGCAGCTCGAATCTTGCGTGACATATTAGTCAGCCAATCATCCGCATCGAGGGGATCGATTGAATGATGGTACTTAGGCGGACACAGTTTAATGAAGTCACCAAGTGACACTCCATCATGGTGCTCATTGCGGGGAGCATGAGCAGTGTTCTGTTCGATTCTCTCCAACAGCCTGTTGGTCTCCCTCTTATTCCTTTCAGCATCTAGCATCACCTCCGCCAGAGATGGTGCACGTGGCAGCTGTTCTTGCCTTGGCTGGCTACTCTCGCCCTGCTCAGGAGCAGGCACAGGGTTGTTCCTGGTTGACATCATCCTGGGAAAACAATCCACAGCTTAGACATAGGGAACATAAACTCTAAGACGTGAACTAAGGAATGCAGTGATCAACATGGCACGTAGGGTAAACACTACTCAACATGGTAAAGCAACTACCATATGAACATTAGGTTTCATACACACTATGACTTAGTTCGGTACAAACCCAAGCTGAAAACAACTACGGAGAGATGACTCAACTCATCGGAGGCATTACAAGCTTCCTATACATTATCTATCTACACCTCCGGAACTCAACTCTCGACCTTACTCATATCCCACAAGGCACACAGGACTGTGGCGATACGACTACTACCATACTAGGTCTAACATCCATGCACTCAAACATCACCGTAGAATGCCTCATACAGGTTACCCCCGTGACCTGGGAGTTGAACCTGAGGATCTGGAAACACTCTAGCCTGGGATCCCTGGAAACCATAAGGACACGGGTGTGGCCTTGGTCCCCTTGTCGGCGGCAACAGCGCTCCTCGAAGAGGGGTGATGCCTCCAACACCAGTACAGTCTACGTGTGCTGGCAAATGAGTCCGCGATGGGGTCAACATCTCCAAATCTCCATAGCCTATCTGCACGACAGGTGCCCACTGCGTCAAGGCTGTCCAAAGACGAGCATGGGTAGCATAGAGCTCCATGCGAAGGGCACGTGCATCGCGATCCCTGTTCTCCAACATCTGAGCGGTCACCTGCAGTGTAGGGTCTTCATGAGAATGATCAGAGTAGGCTGCACTAAGATATCCATCCTCTCCTCCCATGGAAGCAGGAATATAGCAGAACTCTGTGTTCTGAAGCAGACCATGGTGAAACCTCATAATAGTCAGCATAGTGTAGGCGGCTTCCTGAACTTCCATATCTATGGTAACTCCCAATCCATGAGCCTAGTGAAGTGGCTCTGCGGCTCCAGGATATGAAGGATATATCCTAACGGTGCACAAATCCTGACTCTGGTTGAAATCTCGATACTACTCCTCCACTGTGTACTCCGGGTACCAGTGATATCCAGCCTCCATCATCACTCTAACAACCATGGCCGTGTGACCCGACACATCGATGCACCTGGTCAGACGGACCACCTGACGGAAAGGACGAGGGGGCATCTGATACAGAGAGTGATGCAAAGATATTAGAGATCCTAGCAGAAATTGGGCAGCATAACGGCTGTAATTGCTCAACAAATTTTTTGAGACAATTGAAAAGAGATTGGAAAGGCATAACCACTCGACTATCTAGACTCAATCTCTTCTCCATCTGTTTGTCACACCAACAACACTAGAATAACTGCACTTACCTACAAGCAAGCTAGCTATTGGTCCATGGCTAGTAACTCATCATCCTAAGCAATAGATGGGAATCCTAGTTCCTATCCCCGTAGAAAAGATGAGAATGACCCATCATAGAATAACTTGGGAAGAGGAGCAAAAAGAGCCTTACGTTCCCTTCCACAATCAATTCCCCTACTTATCTATAGTGTTTCTAGACTCAACTTCGAACGGTTTGGCTTGGTAGTCCTACAGTCAGTTAGGCTCTGATACCAACGCTGTCGGGACCCCGATCCTAAGTCATATGATTCTATACTGTAACAAGCCACATCACTTTGCGGCCTCACACATGGTACTCCATGGCTGCCACCTTACCTTGGCCGGGACCGTTTGCGTCTTTTGGCTAACATATGTGAACATGACGCTGGCAATCACACAACAAAGAACCCGGGCCGACATAACTATTGATAGAACCCAAGTGGCACATCCGTACGGAAACAGGCATACATAACCCAGCAATGCAGGTGTCGGTCTCAAGCGTGTGTAGACGAGTCATAGCAAGCTACAAGGACTCCAATACGTCGCGAGACACAAATGTCGTCACTGCACGTAGACGAGTCGTAGCAAGCTACAGGGACTCCATTACACTGCGAGAAATTTCCTCGAAGGGACAGACACAACAGCAAAGATGGATACATGTCGGTCAATCAATGTGTCCGGAGCAGTAGCAAGCTACCATGGCTCGATGGAAGCACAAAGAGGCAGTTTCCCATAAAGAGTACTACTAAAGGCACACGACTAGGTGTCGGATCCCATACATACCGTTGCACATCACACGTACACACGACATGCCTGATATGCATAGATACAACTATGGAATCACAACATAACCGTACAACAACATGACCTTTATTCAAGCGGCTCAGAAGAGCCTTGCATAATATGTTCATACAGGTAGGGGTCACATGACCCGGCACTCAAGTCATACAAACATAGTCATACAAACCAGCCGAAACTTAAGCTGTCTGAGTAGAGACGGCAAAATATAAAAGGGGCACACGGCCTGACTATCTATAGCCGACCACACGGGCAAGATCGTAGCTGGGACACCAACTATTCGGCATCATCAACGTTTAGATAGAACCCACCTGATGGGTCCTGATTCTCTTCTTCAACATTAATTAAGCTAGGATGAGTACAATCGTACTCAGCAAGTCTTTAAAATAGACCTAGTCTATTTATGCTCATGTATCAACAAAGGGGGGGTGGAGTTTATGAAGAATGCCATCTTTGACTCATGGCTAACCTACACTACTCAGTTTTAAATTCTTTGCTACAATTTTAGTTATCGCACACGAGTCCACTAACCCCATCACAATACACCACCATGGACTCACCTTCCCCTTCCGGAAGAGTGCCATCCACAGTACTCACACTTGTCTTGAGATTTTTAAAAGTATCCATTTGATTATCTATGAACATCATAATTTCTCCAAGTAGTCCATATCCGAAGACGCGACTATTCGAATAGTTCCATAACCCTGCACGGGTGTACTTCTTCACACACGCTCTCGCCACTTATCGTTGTGTGCTCATAAAACCATGCACCTCGGCATCCTTCAAGCGGATATCCTGCGAGGGAGTCGGCCACGACCGTCAATCACATAAGACCTCTAGTCCAGGCTACCGCCTATTTGAGACTGACCCGCACGGTAGTCCGGCCGAAGTTTCCGCTACGGTCCCAAACGATGTGCGCAGGGTTCCCAAGCCCACCATTCGGGTGACCCTTGGTACACCGTGCCACTGCCTACCGCGTCGTAACCCACCCCGAGGGTCAGCGCTATGCACGGCCTCCAGCATTTTATAAAAACCAGAAACTACTTGCAATACCTAGACCAAAGACTAAGCGACTGAAAAGTCGAGAGGGGTCGAATTACAGGAACCCAATGCGTGGTAGTAACTAGTCTTGGATCACAAACACGGAACCCAGTTCCTAAGAACGGTCCCAATGAGACAACCCACTATGTACTCCAACATCGCCTCTCTTCACTACCTTTACCAAATCGTATTCATTATGTGCTCATCACATCGGACAACACTGTTCCACTCAGTTCATCACCCAGATGAGTCCGACTTGACACAACTCTAAGCATAGCAAGCATAGCAGGCAAAGTAAGCTAAGAACATCATGGCACAAGCATCTACTAGGTATGCTAGGTTGCAAGGTTTAGCTATTTACTGTGACAAGATCAGGTCATGCATAAGAATAGGATCATCTACCGTGTATGACTGACATGTGATCGTTTGTCCTAATGCAATAAATGAGAGCAGGAGCGACAGAATGGGATTTTATCGGAATGATCAATGGGGTTGCATCCCTTGCTGGGTTGCGGAAGAGTTCCCTCCTTCGTCGGGGTACGGTGTAGTATCCTCCGAATTAGGGCCTACCGCAACGCAGATAAAACCATTCAATACAAGCAAATGCAACAATATGGTGCATGATCATGGCATAATAGTATGCATGGATGAGCTAATGTAACTAGTGGTCATGTCAATTTGAAATGGATTTGAATATAGGTTCAAAGTTGTTCTCATTTCAAATTCCACATATTGACCTAATGTTAAAATGTCCATGTTCACCTATTTAAGTTGCTCTATCATGCATCAGAGTAGAACCATTGGATTCATTGGATTTTTCTGATAAATTTTCATATATAAATTATTTTCATCCGACTAACAGATTAATTTATATGATTTTACAAAGTTTTGAAGAATATCTTGGAATTATTTTTAAATAGGAAATTGACTTATTGCATCAACATGATGTCATGATGACATCAGCTGGTCAGCTGACTCGGCCCAGAGTCAAACCTGACCAGTGGAGCCCATCTGTCATACACTCAGTACTAATCAGGTTTAATTAAACTAATTATCCTGATTAATTAACTAGTGGGCCCACTGTCAGTGTCTAAGTAACTTAATTAATTTAATTATTTAATTAACCCTAATCTCTAATTAGCTAGGGGCTGGCCCCACTTGCCAGGGGTCAAACCCTCGTGGTCAAACCGACCATGGTCACCGGCGACGAGCCGCCGGCGACTCCAGGAACGGCGGAGGGCCTCGGAAAACCTCCTCCGATGACAAAATGGACGGCGGAGGGCATCAATCTACTCCACATGCGCGCGCACGTCCATCCCGACCATTCCCAGGAGCTGAGATGGCCGGAATCAACGCCGGCGATGAGCTGGGCGGCGGCCGGAGCTCAGGCGAGCTCGGGCTCGTCGAAACAGGGCACGACACAACTCTTACCTAGCACAACAGCATCTACGCAACTCCGCAAACACAACGGTGGCCTTGGAAGGACCAACCGATCACCGGAAAGCAACCGGCGTCGAGCTCGAGCGGCGGTGGCGTTCGGACTCCGATGGAATCCGGGGCTAGAGAGCGAGAACGAAGGGGGAAAGAGGGGGAAAGGACCAGGGGCTCACGGCGAGTGCAGCGGAGCCGCAAACGAGCTCGGGGACAGTCGGAATCGGCGGCGAGCTTCGATTTCCCCTCCGGCGACCCGAGGAGGAAGAAGGTGGCGCGGCGGCAACAGAGAGCTTTCGGCGATGCGTGGCTCGGCTGGGAGGTATTGGGGGTTCGGGCGAAGCGTTTGGCTCGCTTAGATGGGCTCGGGGTTGGCTAGGGCGACGGCACGATGGAGAGGAGCGGGGCGGCCATGGCGGGTCCGAGGGGGAAGAATGGCGAGAGAGGGAGAGAGCGCTCGCGGGAGGGAGAGAGGAGAAGGGCACGGCGGCGAGGTGCTTCGCGCTGGCGCCCTCCCATCCCTCCAGCAAGGTGCCAGGTAGGGAGGAGGTGGCCGGCGCGTGGCGACCACGTGCCCGGCGTCCTTCTGGCACGAGGAGGACGATGACTGGCACCGGTTCGTCCTGGGCCGGGCCTTCTACAGTGTTGGCCACAGGTAAGTCTTCTCTCTCTTTTCTTTTCTTTCTCTTA
The DNA here is from genome assembly GCA_022496015.1 of Hordeum marinum. NCBI lineage: Eukaryota > Viridiplantae > Streptophyta > Magnoliopsida > Poales > Poaceae > Hordeum > Hordeum marinum. The sequence goes on from JAAAWK010000910.1 coordinate 771,945, forward strand.
TATATATTCTGACATTTCTTTGATTTTCTTTGCAGGTCCAAATAGCTTTTCAAAAAGTTCCAAATATTTCCTAAATAGAAGTCTGAATATTTCAGACTTAGAATAAAAGTTTCATATTATTTTCAACAACATAATAATAATAATGATTTATTTATCAATTTCAGAGACCTGAATCATTAATTTGAATTATTTGAAATGTTCAAATAATTAGAATGATCCCTGGTATATCCATGTCCTCAATTATCAGACATAGGGAACATTTTTGATGGGTATTTTGGATTTGTTGAAATTTCATTTATCTAGAATTTCTTTAATTCATGAAATGCTTGGGGTTTCTTTTCTTTCTCCCCATTTCATATTTATGCAATGAGATGATGATGATGCAAACACATTGCTAGCCTAGACACTTGCTAGGGTTGTGACAAGAAGGATCACTGGAGCTTGCACACCTTTTAGCATCCTTAGGACAGACAAAACCTTCTGGTTGTATCACATACAACCTTTCCTCAAGTAAACCGTTAAGGAAACGATGTTTTGACATCCATCTACCAGATTTCATAATTGAAAACGCAACAACTGCTAACATAATTCCAACAGACTTTAGCATCGCTATGAGTGAGAAAGTCTCATCGCACTCAACTCCTTGAACTTTTCACAAACAACTTTGCAGCAAGTCGAGCTTTGCAAATGGTGACATTTACCATCAGTGTCTGTCTTCATTTTAAAGATCCATTTGTACTCAACGACCTGCCATCCAACGAGCAAGTCTACCCAAGTCTATACTTGGTTTTCATACATGGATCCAATCTCGGATTTCATGGCCTCCAACCATTTGTCGGAATCCGGGCCCATCATCGCTTCTCCATAGCTCGTAGGTTCATCTTTGTCAAACAACATGACCTCCAAGACAGGGTTGTCGTACCACTTATGAGCAGTACACATCCTCTTCGACCTACGAAGTTCGATAGTAACTTGATCCTGAAGCTTCATGATCATCATCATTAACTTCCTCTTCAACTAACGTAGGCTTCACAGAAACATCTTCCTGCGCTACACTACTCTCTAGTTGAACAAAGGTTTAACAACCTCATCAAGTTTTATCTTCCTCCCACTCAATTCTTTCGAGAGAAACATTTCCTCGAGAAAGGATCCGTTTAAGCAACAAACACATTGCACTAGGATCTGAGATAGAAGGTTCACCCAACTGCTCTTAGGGTATTCTATGAAGATGCATTTGTCCGCGTTGGGATCGACCTCATTAGGTGAAAACATTTTCCACAAAAATGTAGCAGCCCCAACTATTAAGAAAATGACAGCTTAGGTTTCTATCAAACCATAATTCACACGGTGTCATCTCAACGGATTTAGATGATGCCCTATTTAAAGTGAATGTAGTTGTCTCTAATGCATAACCCCAAAATTATAGTAGTAAAACGACAAGAGACATCATAGCACGCACTATGTCCAATAGAGCATGACTATGATGTTCGGACACACCATCACACTATGGTGTTCCAGGTGGCGTTAGTTGTGAAACAAATTTCACATTGTCTTCAGTTTTATGCCACACTCGTAACTCAGATATTCATCTCCACGATCATATCGCAGTCATTTTATCTTCTTGTCACGATGATCTTAAACTTCACTCTGAATTTGCTTGAAACTTTCAAACGATTCAGACTTGTGTTTGATTAAGTAAATATACACTATATCTACTCAAATCATCAGTGAAGGTAAGAAAATAACCATATCCACTGCACGCTACAAGACTCACTAGATTGCATACATCAACATGTATCATTTCCAATGAATCACTTGCCCGTTCCATCCAATGGGGTTTTTAGTCATCTTGCCCAAGAAGCATGGTTCGCATGTCTCAACCGATTCGAAATCGAATGAGTCCCAAGATCCATCAGCATGGTGTTTCGTCATGCGCTTTATTCCAATGTGACATTTTGCGGCAGTGCCACAAGTATGTGGTACTATCATTATTAACTTTGTATCTTTTTACATCAATGTTATGAACATGTGTATTACTACGATCAAGATTTCAACAAACCATTCTCACTGTGTGCATGACCATTGATGGTATTATTCATGTAAACAGAATAACCATTATTCTCTAACTTAAATGAATAACCATATTGCAATAAACATGATCTAATCATGTTCATGCTCAACGCAAAACACCAAATAACATTTATTTAGGTTCGTCACTAATCCTAAAGGTAGAGTGAGCATGCGATGTTGATCACATCAACCTTGGAAACCTTTCCAACATATATCGTCACCTCACCCTCAGCTAGTTCTCCGTTTATTCCGTAGCGTTTCTTTCGAGTTACTAACATTTAGCAACCGAACCGGTATCCAATACCCAGGTGCTACTAGGAGTACTAGCAAGGTACACATCAATAACTCGTATATCAAATATACTTCGGTCGATGTTGCCAGCCTTCTTATCTACCAAGTATCTAGGGTTGTTCCGCTTCAGCGGCCGCTCACCTCATAATAGAAGCACTTAGTCTCGGGTTTGAGTTCAACTTTGGGTTGCTTCACTGGAGCAGCAACTGACTTGCTATCCATGAAGTTTCCCTCCTTGCTCTTGCCCTTCTCGAAACTAGTGGTTTTGATTAACCATCAACACTTGACGCTCCTTCTTGATTTCTACCTTCGCGGTGTCAAACATCGCGAACAGCTTAGGAATTTCTATCCCTGGCAATTTATAGTTCATCAGCAAGCTCTAGTAGCTTAGTGACAGTGACTTGGAGAACTATATCAATCACTATCTTATCTGGAAGATCAACTCCCACTTGATTCAAGCGATTGTAGTACCCAGACAATCTGAGTACATGCTCAACGATTGAGCTATTCTCCTTCATTTTACAGGCAAAGAATCTTGTTGGAGATCTCACATCTCGCAACATGGGCACGAGCTTGAGATCACAATCTCAGCTCCTAGAACATCTCATATGTTCCGTGACGTTCAAAACGTTTTGGAGCCTTAATTCTAAGCCGTAATGCATGACAACTTAACTATCAAGTAGTCATCGAAACGTGCCTGTCAGATATTCACAATATCTACAAACGACGCTAGAGGGGGTGGCGCACCGAGCGGTGCATTAAGGACATAAGCCTTCTATGCAGCAAAGAGGAAAATCCTCAGATCGCGGACCCAGTCCGCAATATTGCTACCATCATCTTTCAACTCTATTTCTCTAGGAACATATAAAAATTAAGGGAGCTACAGCGCGAGCTAGTAATCTACAACGTAATTTGCAAAGACACTATTGACTATGTTCATGATAATGAGTTCAATTAATCATATTACTTAAGAACCCCCACTCAAATTGACATCCCTCCGATCATTCGAGTGATACATGGTCCAATTTCACCAACTCAAGTCCGATCATCACGTGAGTTGAGGTGTCTGCAATGGTGAACATCATTATGTTGATCATATCTACTATATGACTCATGTTCGACCTTTCGGTCTCTTTTGTTCCGAGGCCATGTCTGTACATGCTAGGCTCGTCAAGTTTAACCCGAGTGTTTTGCACGTGCAAATCTGGCTTGCACCTGTTGTATGTGAACATAGAGTCTATCACACCTGATCATCACATGGTGTCTCAACACGACGAACTTTCGCAACGATGCACACTCGGGAAGAACACAATTTATCTTGAAATTAAGTGAGGGATCTCATCATGATCCATCGCACGATCCAATCACGATCCGTCCCGCAAACACATCATGATCCGTCCCGCAAACTCATCATGATCCGTCTCACGATCTTGATCACGATCTGTCCCGCGAACTGATCATGAATCATCTCGTGATCTCGATCACGGTCCTTCTGATCGAGCGCCAAACGGAGGGCACCTCCGCGTTCAGCACACGTGCAGCTTCATGACGATCTCCACCGTCTTGATCCAGCAAGAGGAGGTGGAGAGGAGAGAGAGTTCACCGGCAGCATGACGGCGCTCCGGTGATGGTGGTGGAGCAATTCCGGCAGGGGTTCGCCTAAGCACCGCGGAAAACTAATCTAGAGGAGCATCGGTGGAACGAGTAGCACGTGGCCGTAATTTCTGCGAAAACCCTAGCTATTCCACCAGTATATATAGGAGGAGAGGAGAGGAGAGGCAGCCAAGGCCTCTTGGTTCGGCCAAACTAGAGAGGGTGGAATCCTATTCCACCTCCAATCCTACTTGGAGTAGGATTTCTCCCTATTGGCTGATTTTTGGCCTTTTTCCTTTAGCCTTATTTCTCCTGCGCCATGGGCCTTTCTAGGCTGATTTAACAGCCCACTAAGGGCTGGTTAATACTCTCCCACAGCCCATGGTCCCTCTAGGGTCGAAATACCCCTCCCGAAGGTCTCCCGATACACTACCGGCACTCCCGGTACACTACCGATGAGCCCAAAACTTTTCCGGCGACCAAACTGGGACTTCCTATATATGAATCTTTACCTCCGGCCCATTACAGAGCTCCTCGTGATGTCCGGGATCTCATCCAGGACTCCGAACAACCTTCGGTCACCACCATACATAACTCTACACTACCGAAACGTCACCAAACCTTAAGTGTGCAGACCCTGCGGGTTCGAGAACTATGTAGACATGACCGAGACACCTCTACGATCAATAAACAATGGCGGGACCTGGACGTCCACATTGATTCCTACATATTCTATGAAGATCTTCATCGGTGGAACCTCTATGTCAATGATTCAGTTAATCCCGTATAACGTTCCCTTTGTTCTTCGGTATGTTACTTGCCCGAGATTCGATCGTCGATATCTCCATACCTAGTTCAACCTCGTTACCGGCAAGTCTCTTTACTTGTTCCCTAATACAAGATCCCGTAACTAACAATTAGTCACATTGCTTGCAAGGCTTATTGTGATGTTGCATTACCGAGTGGGCCCCGAGATACCTCTCCATCTCACTGAGTAACAAATCCCAGTCTCGATCCATGCCAACTCAATAGACACCATCGAAGATACCTGTAGAGCACCTTTATAGTCACCCAGTTACATTGCGACGTTTGATGCACACAAGGCACTCCTCCGATATCCGTGAGTTGCATGATCTCATGGTCATAGGAACATATACTTGACATGCAGAAAACATTAGCAATAAACTGACACGATCATATGCTACGTTTGTAGTTTGGGTCTTGTCCATCACATCATTCTCCTAATGATGTGATCCCGTTATCAAATGACATCTCATGTCCATGGCTAGGAAACCTTAACCATCCTTTGATCAACAAGCTAGTCCATTAGAGGCATACTAGGGACATGGTTTTGTCTATGTATCCACACATGCATTTAAGTCTCTGATCAATACAGTTATAGCATGGATAATAAACGATTATCATGAACAAGGAATTATGATAATAACTAATTTCTTATTGCCTCTAGGGCATATTTCCAACAGCTGAACACTCGCATTGCAAATCTGGAGGAACAGCTGGACATGGGAGATAATCTTCACCCAGAAGGAGACGTGGTTCCGTTGATCAGCAACGTTGATGACTATGAGGAGAGCTCCACCGGAGGAGACCACATCACCATGTACTTTTGAGGAGAACTTTAGTCATGCCCCCCCATGTATCTTTTATTTCATCGTTAAAACGTAGGTTGATGCTTAGTTTGATTGGAGACTTGTATCTCGATGTTTGAACCTTGAGTTGAATAAATGAATGAGTGTTTGGTGTGATATGTTTGTGCATTGCATATGGGTAGTGAAAATTTTATTTTAGGCCCTTGTTCTATTCTAATTCTCATCCCTCTGAAAACAGCAAGATGCCTCCGCGACGTGAGCCCGGCTTCACCTTCCCGCCGGAATTCACACAACTCCTACAGCAGTAGAATGCCCAAATGCAACTGTTGATCCAGAACAACAACAACAACCACAACAACCACCCACCACCAAAGGGCAACAACCTCACCCGTTTTCAGAGGATGAATCTGTTGGGAGACGTAGTAGTAAATCAAAATTTTCCTACGTGTCACCAAGATCTATCTATGGAGAACCCAGCAACGAGAGGGGAGAAACTGCATCTTAATACCTTTGAACATCGCTAAGCAGAAGCGTTACAAGAATGCGGTTGGTGGAGTCATACTCGCAGCGATTCAGATCACGGTGGACTCCGATCTTAGCACCGAACAACGGTGCCTCCACGTTTAGCACACGTGCAGCCCGGTGATGTCTCCTATGCCTTGATCTAGCAAGGAGGAAGGATAGGTTGGGGAAGAGATCCGACAGCATGACGGCGTGGTCACGGTGGAGCTGCGTGGACTCCGGCAGGGTTCCGGGAAGCAGTACAAAGAACGAGGAGAGGAAGAGGCAGGGCTGCGCCAGAGAGGGAGAGAAAATCGTGTTCCTGGCAGCTCCAAAACCTCCCATATATATAGGGGAGAGGGAGGAGGAGGCACCCCATCTAGGGTTCCCACACTAGAGGGTGAGGCAGCCCTAGATGGGGCTTGGCCACCGGCCAGAGAGGGGAGAGGGGAGGGGCGGCGCCCTAGATGGGCCTAGGGCCCATCTGCCCTAGGGTTTGCCCCCCTCCACCTCTTGCTGAGGCTTGGGACCCTTGTGGGGGCTCACAAGCCCACCTAGGGGATGGTTCCCTCCCATTTGTGGCCCATGCAGCCCTCCGGGGTTGGTCGTCCCACTTGGTGGACCCCCGGAACAATTCCGGTGGTTCCGGTACAATACCGGTAATTCCCGAAACACTTCCGGTTGCCAAATCCTCACTTCCTATATTTCAATCTTGGTCTCCGAACCATTTCGGGACTCCTTGTGACGTCCGGGATCTCATCCGGGACTCCGAACATCCTTCGGTAACCACGTACACTATTTCCCTATAACCCTAGCGTCATCGAACCTTAAGTGTGTAGACCCTACGCATTCGGGAGACACGTAGACATGACCGAGACACCTCTCCGGTCAATAACCAATAGAGGGATCTGGATACCCATGTTGGCTCCCACATACCGTGTTCAATCTCATCGTATGAACCACGATGTCGGGGATTCAATCAATCCTGTATTCAATTCCCGTTGTCTATCGGTATGATACTTGCCCGAGATTCGATCGTCGGTATCCCTATACCGTGTTCAATCTCGTTACCGGCAAGTCTCTTTACTCGTTCCGTAATACATCATCCCGTGGCTAACTCCTTAGTCACACTGAGCTCATTATGATGATATCTTACCGAGTGGGCCTAGAGATACCTCTCCGTCACACGGAGTGACAAATCCCAGTCTCGATTCGTGCCAACCCAACAGACACTTTCGGAGATACCTGTAGTGTACCTTTATAGCCACCGAGTTATGTTGTGACATTTGGCACACCCAAATCATTCCTACGGTATCCGGGAGTTGCAAAATCTCATGGTCTAAGGAATCGATACTTGACATTAGAAAAGCTTTAGCAAACGAACTACACGATCTTGTGCTATGCTTAGGAGTGGGTCTTGTCCATCACGTCATTCTCCTAATGATATGATCCCGTTATCAACGACATCCAATGTCCATGGTCATGAAACCGTGACCATCTATTGATCAACGAGCTAGTCAACTAGAGCCTCACTAGGGACATGTTGTGGTCTATGTATTCACACATGTATTATGGTTTCTGTCACAACCCTAGCAAGTGACTAGGCTAGCAATGTGTTTGCATCATCATGATCATCATTGCATCAATTTGAAATGGGGAGAAATAAAGAAACCCTGAGCATTTCATGAATTAAAGAAATCCCAGATAAATGAAATTTCAACAAATCCAAAATGCCCATAAATTTTTTTCCCTATGTCTAATAATTGAGGGCATGGATATACCAGGGATCATTCTAATTATTTGAACATTTCAAATAATTTAAATTAATGATTTAAGTCTCGGAAAATGAAAAATAAAATCATTATTATTAATTCTGATTTCAAAATCCCCGAAACTTTTTGAATAGGTTTGAATTATTCAAACTCTATTTTAGTAATTATTTGGGGTTACTTTGAAAGTCATTTGAATCTGGAAATTAAATAAACAAAGGTCAGTAAAAATAGAAATCAGAAAGAAAGGAAAAAGAAAAGAGAGAAAGGGAGTTACCTGGTGGCCCATCTGGCCCAGGAGGGTCTTCGTCCTCCTGGCGTCCAGTAGGCGCGGCGTGTGCCCGCCGTGCGCTCACGCCGGTGGCGCCACACCACCTGCCTGCCTGGCCCCTCCCTCGCCAGCGCAACGCCGGGGATAAGTACCCAGCCGTTTCCCCGCCGATCTCTCCCTCCGTTCCTGGCTCTCCCCTCTTTGTCTCTCTGCTTCTGCCATGGCCGACCCGCCCTGCTTCGCCATGCCGCCGTTCTAGCCAACCCCGAGCCCTTCTGAGCCAGCCAATCGCTCCACCCAAACCCTCTCTACCTCCTAGCCGAGCCACGCATCGCCGGAACCTCTTTGTTGCTGCGCCATCGTCTTCCTCCTCGGGTCGCCGGAGGGGAAGTTGAAGCTCGCCGCCGTTCTAGGTCCTCCCCGAGCTCATTTGCGACGCCGCTGCACTCGCCGTGAGCCCCTGGTCCTTTTCTCCCTCTTTCCCCCTTCGTTCTTGCTCTCTAGCCCCGGATTCCATTGGGGTCCGAACGCCTCCACCGCTCGAGCTCGACACCGGCCGTGCTCTGGTGACTGGCTGGTCTGTCTGAGGCCTCCATCATGCTCACACGGTGGAGTAGATCCCGTAGGTGCCCATTAGAGGTCCTGTCGTGCCCTGTGTCGATGAGCCCAAGCTCGCCCGAGCTCCGGCCGCCGCCCAGCTCATCGCCGACGTCGATTCCGGCCATCTCAGCTCATGGGAGGGGTCGAATTGGATGTGCGCGTCGAAGCTGAGTAGATAGGTGCCCTCCGCCATCCATTTGGTCGCCGGAGGAAGATTTCCGAGGCCCTCCGCCATTCCTTGAGTTGCCGAGGACTCGTCGCCGGTGACCCTGGTTGGTTTGACCACGGGGGTTTGACCCTTGGCAAGTGGGGCCAGCCCCTGGCTAATTAGAGATTAGAGTTAATTAAACAATTTAATTAATTAAATTAATTAGACACTTACATGTGGGCCTAGTTAGTTAGTTAAAACAGAATTAGTTTTAATCAGTTAATTAAATTAACCAGACACTGACATGTGGGCCCCACATGTCAGGTTTGACTCTAGGCAGGGTGAGCTGACCAGCTGATGTCATCATGACATCATGCTGATGTCATAATTCAAATTTCCTATTTAAAAAGAATTCCAGAAATTATTTAAAACTTTGAAAAATCATAAAAATTAATCTGTAAGTCAGATGAAAATAATTTATATATGAAAATTTATCAGAAAAATCCAATGAATCCAATGGTGCTATTCTCATGCATGTTAGGGAAACCTAAATAGGTGAACATGGACATTTTAACATTAGGTCAATATGTAGAGTTTGAAATGAGAACAACTTTGAACCTATATTCAAATCCATTTCAAATTGACATGACCACTAGTTACATTAGCTCATCCGTGCATATTGCTATGCCATGATCATGCATCATATTGTTGCATCTGCTTGTATTGAATGTGCTATCTGCGTTGCGGTAGGCCCTAACCTGGAGGATACTACTCCGTACCCTAACGAAGGAGAGAACTCTTCCGCAACCCAGCAAGGCAAGCAACCCCATTGATCATTTCGATAACATCCCATTCTCCCGCTCCTGCTCTCATTTATTGCATTAGGACAAACAATCACATGTCAGTCATTCACGGTAGATGATCCTATTCTTATGCATGGCCTGATCTTGTCACAGTAAATAGCTAAACCTTGCAACCTAGCATACCTGGTAGATGCTTGTGCCATGATGTGCTTAGCTTACTTTGCCTGCTATGCTTGCTATGCTTAGAGTATGTCAGGTCTGTTTCATCTGGGTGATGAACTGAGTGAAACTGTGTTGTCTGATGTGATGAGCATATAATGAATACGATTTGGTAAAGGTAGCGATGAGAGGCTATGTATGAGTACATAGTGGGTTGTCTCATTGGGACCGTTCTTAGGAACTGGGTTCCGTGCTTCTGATCCAAGACGAGATACTACCACGTGTTGGGCCCTAAAATATGACCATGCTCAACTTATCAGTTGCTTAGTCTTTGGTCCAGGTATTGCAAGTAGTTTCTGGTGTTTATAGCATGCTGGAGGCCGTGCGTAGCGCTGACCCTTCGGGTGGGTTATGACGCGGTAGGCAGTGGCATGGTGTACCAAGGGTCACCCGAATGATGGGCTTGGGAACCCTGCGCACATCGTTTGGGACCGTAGCAGAAACTTCGGTCGGACTTCCGTGCAGGTCAGTCTCAAATAGGCGGTAGCCTGGACTAGAGGTCTTATGTGATTGACGGTCGTGGCCGACTCCCTCGCTGGGCATCTGTTTGAAGGTTGCCGAGGTGCATGGTTTTATGGCACACAGCAATAAGTGGCGAGAGCATGTGTGAAGAAGTACACCCCTGCAGGGTTATGAAACTATTCGAATAGTCGCGTCCTCTGATATGGACTACTTGGAGCACTTATGTTGTTCATAGATAATCAAATGGATACTTCTAAAAATCTCAAGACAAGTGTGAGTACCGTGGATGGCACTCTTCCGGAAGGGGGAAGGTGAGTCCATGGTGGTGTATTGTGATGGAGTTAGTGGACTCGTGTGCGATAACTAAAATTGTAACAAAGATTTTAAAACTGAGTAGTGTAGGTTAGCCATGAGTCAAAGCTGGCTTTCTGCATAAACTCCACCACCCCTTTGTTGATACATGAGATTAGATAGACTAGGTATGTTTTAAAGACTTGCTGAGTACGATTGTACTCATCCTTGCTTAATTAATGTTGCAGAAGAGAACCAGGACCCATCAGGTTGGTTCTATCTAGACGTTGAAGATGCCGAATAGCTGGTGTCCCAGGTACGATCTTGCCCGTGTGGTGGGCTGTAGATAGTCAGGCCGTGTTCCTCTTTTATATTTTGCCGTCTGTACTCAGACAGCTCAAGTTTCCGCTGGATTGTATAACTATGTTTGTATGACTTGAGTGCCGGGTCATGTGACCTCTATGTGTAAGAACATATTATGCAAGGCTCATCTGAGCCTCTTAAATAAAATTCATGTTATTGTATGGTTATGTTGTGATGCCATGGTTGTATCTATGCATATCGGACATGTTGTGCGTACGTGTGACGTGCAACGGTATGTATGGGATCCGACACCTAGTCGTCTGCCTTTAGTAGTACTCTTTACGGGAAACTGCCTCTTTGTGCTTCCACCGAGCCATGGTAGCTTGCTACTGCTCCGGACACATTGATTGACCGACATGTATCCTTGTTTGCTGCTGTGTCTGTCCCTTCGGGGAAATGTCTCGCAATGTAATGGAGTACCTGTAGCCTGCTACGACTCGTCTACGTGCAGTGATGACATTCGTGTCTCACGACGTAATGGAGTCCTTGTAGCTTGATATGACTCGTCTACACACGCTTGAGGCCGACACCTGCATTGCTGGGTTATGTATGCCTGTTTCCGTACGGATGTACCACTTGGGTTCTATGACTAGTCATGTCGGCCCAGGTTCTTTGTTGTGTGATTGCCAGAGACATGTTCACATACATGAGCCAAAAGACGCAAACGGTCCCGGCCAAGGTAAGGTGGCAGCCGTGGAGTACCATGCGTGAGGCTGCAAAGTGATGTGGCTTGTTATAGTATGGAATCATATGACTTAGGATCGGGGTCCCGACAGCATTGGTATCAGGGCCTGACTGACTGTAGGACTACCAAGCCAAACCAGTCAAAGTTGAGTCTAGAAACAATATAGATAAGTAAGGGAATTGATTGTGGAAGGGAACGTAAGGCTGTTTTACTCCTCTTCCCAAGTTATTCTATGCTGGGTCATTCTCATCTTTTCTACGGGGATAGGAACTAGGATTCTCATCTATAGCTTAGGATGACGAGTTACTAGCCATGGACCAATAGCTAGCTTTCTTGTGAGTAAGTGCAGTTATTCTAATGTTGTTGGTGTGACAAACACATGAAGAAGAGATTTGAGTCTAGATAGTCGAGTGGATATGCCTTTCCAATCTCTTTTCAATTGTCTCAAAAAATTTGTTGAGCAATTACATCCATTATGTTGTCCAATTTCTGCTACAATCTATAATGTCTTTGCATCATTCTCTGTTTCAGATGCCATCTCGTCCTTTCCGTCAGGTGGTCCGTCTGATCAGGTGCATCGATGTGCCGTGTCACACGGCCATGTTGGTTAGAGTGATGACGGAGGATGGATATCGCTGGGACCCAGAGTATACAGTGGAGGAACAGTATCGAGATTTTAACCAGAGTCAGTATTTTTGTACTGTTAGGATATATCCTTCATATCCTAGAGCTATAGAGCCACTTCACTGGACTCATGGATTGGGAGTTACCATAGATATGGCAGTTCAGGAGGCCGCCTACACTATACTGACTATTATGAGGTTTCATCATGGTCTGCTTTAGAACGCGGAGTTCTGCTATGTTCCTGCTTCCATGGGAGGAGAGGATGGATATCTTAGTGCAGCCTACTCTGATCATTCTCATGAAGACCCTAGGCTGCAGGTGACTGCTCAGATGTTGGAGAACAGGGATCATGATGCACGTGCCCTTCGCATGGAGCTCTATGCTACCCATGCCCATCTTTGGACAGCCTTGACGCAGTTGGCACCTGTCGTGCAGATAGGTTATGGAGATTTGGAAATGCTGACCCCATCGCGGACTTAGTTGCCAGCACACGTAGACTGGCCTGATGTTGGAGGCATCACCCCTCTTCGAGGACCGTTGTTGCCGCCGACAAGGGGACCAAGGCCACATCCGTGTCCCTATGGTTTCCAGGGATCCCAGGCTAGAGTGTTTCCAGATCCTCAGGTTCAGCTCCCAGGTCAAGGGGTAACCTGTACGAGGCATTCTACGGTGATGTCTGAGTGCGTGGATGTTAGACCTAGTATGGTTGTAGACGTATCGCCACAGTCCTGTGTGTCTTTTGGGATATGATCAAGGTCGAGAGTTGAGTTCCGGAGGTGTAGATAGATAATGTATAGGATGCTTGTAATGCCTCCGATGAGTTGTGTCATCTCTCCATAGTTGTTTTCAGCTTGGGTTTGTACTGAACTAAGTCATGGTGTGTATGAAACCTAATGTTCATATGGTAGTTGCTTTACCATGTTGATTGGTGTTTATCCTACATGCCATGTTGATCAGTGCATTCCTTAATTCATGTCCTAGAATTGTTGTTCCTTATGTCTAAGCTGTGGATTGTTTTCCCCAGGATGGTGTCAACCAGGAACAATCCCGTGCCTGCTCCTGGCAGGGCGAGAGTAGCCAGCCAAGGCAAGAAGAGCTGCCATGAGCACCATCTCTCGTGGAGGTGATGCTAGAAGCTGACAGGAATAAGAGGGAGACCAACAGGCTGTTGGAGAGGATTGAACAGAACACCGCTCGTGCTCCCCACAAGGATCACCATGATGGAGTGTCACTTGGTGACTTCATTAAACTGTGTCTGCCTAAGTACCATCATTCGATCGATCCCCTCGATGCGGATGATTGGCTTACCAGTATGTCATGCAAGATTCGAGCTACAAATATTTCAGAGGCCCACAAGGTGACATTTGCGACATACTTTCTGGAGGGACCTGCCAACCTGTGGTGGGAAAGCTATGAAGCTATGCGTCCCCAGGGACCTGCACAAACCTGGGCAGAGTTCACCGCTACATTTCGTCTCCATCACATCCCGGAAGGTCTGATGGACCGCAAGAGAGAGGAATGCTGCGCCTTCACCCAGGGCAGATTGTTAGTTGATGCATACAGCCGTGAATTTGGAAACCTTGCTCGCTATGCTCCAGAGGAAGTCTCAACCGGTGCTAAGAAGCAGGCTAGGTTCCGCAAGGGACTTAATGCTGAGCTTCGTCGAGATCTTCGCCTGCACGAGTGCACCACCTTTTAGGCTCTCGTCAATAAAGCTATCAATGCTGAGTCCGGACAAACTGACTACGAGGCCATGAGGAAGCATAACCGTTACTTAAACCCTGCATCGGGTTCAGGACCCAACAAGCGTCGAGTATGGGTACCCAATGCACCTATGCCGGCAAGGTACACTGCGAGGCCATCCTTCCAGGCACCTCGTCCAGTTCAGTCCAACCCTCCCCCCAGACCATTTGGAAGACCACAAGCAAATGTTGCCCCTCATGCTACAGTTGTATGCTACAAGTGTGGATAACCGGGACATTATTCTCGTGAATGTCCCCAGAACAATGCTAAGCCCGCTGGACGCGGAAAACCAAGGAAAGCCTTCTATGTGAAGCCCACTCCTGCCTGTGGGCGAGTTAATTATGTGTGTGCTGAAGAAGCCCTTGAAGATCCTGACGTCATTCTAGGTATGCTTATTGTTAATAGCCATCCAGCATCTGTTCTGTTTGATACTGGGGCATCTCATTCATTTATCTCAAAAAGTTATGCACAGTTGCATAACATGTCTTTCTGTGACATGCCCACTCCTTTAGTAATTCAGACTCCTGGTTCAAAATGGCAAAGCTCTAGAGTGAGCCATGACAATGAAATTCGTGTGGATAGACTAGTATTCCTAGCATCCTCGATAGCTCTTAAGTCTTCGGACATCAATATCATTCTAGGTATGGATTGGATGAAAGCCCACTATGCCAAGATTGATAATCATTCTAGGAATGTTCAACTTACACATCCCTCAGGAGAGATAGTTAATGTCTCTACTCGAACAACCAAGTGCCAACTCTATTCCCTAAATGCTAGGCCTCTCCCTGAGCTAGAAGATATTCCGGTACTCCGTGATTTTCTGGATGTCTTTCTAGAAGAACTGCCAGGTATTCCACCTGTCAGAGATGTTGAGTTTGTAATAGAACTTATTCCAGGGACAGTCCCAATAGCCAGAAGACCCTATAAGATGGCACCCTTAGAACTAGCCGAGCTAAAAACCCAACTTGATGAAGCTTTGAAGAAAGGTTTCATTCGTCCTAGTTCTTCTCCTTGGGCATGGCCCATCCTCTTCGTTAACAAGAAGGATGGATCAGATCGGATGGTTGTGGATTACCGACCAGTGAATTTGGTCACTATCAAGAACAAGTATACGCTCCCCAGGATCAACGATTTGTATGATCAACTCGCTGGATCCTATGTCTTGTCCAAAATGGATTTGAGGTTGGGATACCATCAAATCAGAATTAGAAACGGGGACATGCCAAAAATGGCTTTTGTCACTCATTATGGCCAATATGAGTACACCGTCATGTCCTTCGGTTTAACCAATGCCCCAGCCACTTTCTCTCGTCTGATGAATTCGATCTTCATGGAGTATTTGGATAAGTTCATTGTGGTTTACCTCGATGACATACTCATTTACTCGAAGAACGAAGAAGAACATGCCGAGCATCTAAGGCTGGTATTGATGAAACTTCGAGAGCACCGCCTGTATGCCAAACTCTCCAAATGTGAATTCTGGTTGCCAGAAGTGACCTATCTGGGCCACGTGATCTCTGGTAAAGGTATTGCTGTCAATCCCGAGAGAGTTCAGGCCGTCCTTGATTGGACTCAACCTGAATTGGTTAAGCAAGTTCGGAGTTTCCTTGGCTTAGCGAGCTATTGTCGCCACTTTGTTGAGAACTTCTCCAAGGTTGCGAAACCTCGAACTGAACTCCTCAAGAAAGATAAGAAGTTCGAGTGGACCCCACAATATGAGCATAGTTTTCAGGAATTGAAAAGACGACTGACCTCTACTCCCTTTCTGGTGCCACCAGATTTTTCTAAGGACTTTATTATCTACTGCGACACCTCACGACAAGGATTAGGTTGCATTCTTGTGCAAGATCGTCATGTGATTGCATACGCATCTCGACAGTTGCGTCCACATGAGGATAATTATCCAACACATGATCTCGAGCTTGCAGCTGTAGTCCATGCACTAAAGACATGGCAACATTACCTCCTGGGTAATTGTTGCTAGATATACACTAATCACCAAAGTCTGAAATATATCTTCACCTTGCCGGATTTGAATCTCAGGCAAAGACGGTGGGTAGAGTTGATTATAGATTACGACTTAGGGATAACTTACACCCCGGGGAAAGCCAATGTCATTACTGATGCACTAAGTCGTAAGTCTTATTGTAACAATTTGATGTTACAACAAGGTCAATCGCTTCTCCATGAGGAATTCAGGAAGTTAAATCTTCACATTGTTCCTCAAGGATTCCTATCCGTGGCGAAACCTACTCTTAAGGATCAAATCATAGCTGGCCAAAGGCATGATAAGGGAATTTCCCGTATCAAAGAGAACCTCGTTAGCATTCTCGCTAAGGACTTCTCTATAGATGATCAAGGTGTAGTGCTCTTTCAGGGCCGTTTAGTGGTTCCTAAGAGCCAACATCTCAGGCAGCTGATTCTTAAGGAGGCTCATGATTCTCCTCTCACAATTCATCCGGGTAGTACCAAAATGTATTAGGATCTACGCCAGAGGTTCTGGTGGACTACGATGAAGAGAGAAATTGATCAGTATGTTGCTAACTCTGACGTTTGTCGTCGTGTGAAAGCAGAGCATCAAAGGCCTGCTGGGACCCTTCAACCCTTAGCTATTCCTGAATGGAAATGGGATAAGGTCAGTATGGATTTCATCACCGGTTTTCCCAGGACCAAGAGAGGAAACAATGCTATATTCGTAGTCATTGATCGCCTCTCCAAAGTGGCTCATTTCCTTTGTGTTCCGGAAAGCATTACTGCTAGTCAGCTAGCGGAATTATATGTTTCTCGAATAGTTTCTCTTCATGGTGTTCCTTTGGAGATTAACTCAGACCGTGGAAGTATCTTCACTTCTGAATTTTGGGAAAGTTTTCAGACTGCCATGGGGACTCATCTATCCTTTAGCACTGCTTTCCACCCTCAATCAAGTGGTCAAGTTGAGCGAGTCAATCAAATTCTCGAAGACATGCTCCAAGCTTGTGTTATATCTTTTGGTATGAATTGGGGGAACTGCCTTCCATTTGCTGAATTCGCATATAACAACAGTTATCAATCAAGCTTGGACAAAGCCCCTTTTGAAGTTCTCTATGGACGAAAATGTCGAACACCTCTTAACTGGTCAGAAACCGAAGAGAGGCAACTCTTTGGTCCGGACATGATCCAGGATCCAGAGGAGCAAGTTCGCATTATTCGTGAAAAGTTGAAAACAGCCCAATCCCGTCAAAAGAGTCAATATGACCGTCATCATAAGTCTGTGACTTATGAAGTTGATGAGAAGAGTTACCTTCAGGTTACACCTCTCAAGGGTACCCATCGCTTCTGTATCAAAGGCAAGTTGGCTCCTCGTTACATTGGACCTTTTCGCATTCTTGCTAAATGAGGAGAGGTTGCCTACCAATTGGAACTTCCACCACATCTTTCCAAAGTTCATGATGTCTTCCACGTCTCTCAACTCAGGCATTGCTTTTCGGACCCTGTTCGAGAAGTGGACCACGAAGCGCTTGATCTCCAAGATAACCTTTCATATCGAGAATACCCTGTTCGTATTCTCGACCAGGCTGAGCGTACCACTCGGCGTCGGAACATCAAGTTTCTTAAGGTTCATTGGTCGCACCATTCTAAAAAGGAGGCGACATGGGAAAGAGAAGATCGTCCTCGACTAGAGTATCCCGCGCTCTTCCCGACGACTTCAAAATCTCGGGACGAGATTCTTTTGAGTGAGGGTGAGTTGTCACAACCATAGCAAGTGTCTAGGCTAGCAATGTGTTCACATCATCATCATCATCATTGCATCAATTTGAAATGGGGAGAAAGAAAGAAACCCCAAGCATTTCATGAATTAACGAAATTCCAGATAAATGAAATTTTCAACAAATCCAAAATGCCCATAAAAAATGTTCCCTATGTCTGACAATTGAGGGCATGGATATACCAGTGATCATTCTAATTATTTGAACATTTAAAATAATTTAAATTAATGATTTAAGTCTCTGAAAATGACAAATAAAATCATTATTATTAATTCTGATTTCAAAATCCCTGAAACTTTTTGAATAGGTTTGAATTATTCAAACTCTATTTTAGAAATTATTTGGGGTTACTTTGAAAGTCATTTGAATCTGGAAATTAAATAAACAAAGGTTAGTAAAAATAGAAATCAGAAAGAAAGGAAAAAGAAAAGGGAGAAAGGGAGTTACCTGGTGGCCCATCTGGCCCAGGAGGGTCTTTGTTCTCCTCGCGTCCGGTAGGCGCGGCGTGTGCCCGCCGTGCGCTCACGCCGGTGGCGCCACACCACCTGCCTACTTGGACCCTCCCTCGCCAGCGCGACGCCGGGGATAAGCACCCAGCCGCTTTCCCCGCCGCTCTCTCCCTCCGTTCCTCGCTCTCCCCTCTTCCTCTCTCTGCTTCCGCCATGGCCGACCCGCGCTGCTCCGTCGTGCTACCTCCCAGCTGAGCCACGCATCGCCTGAAGCTCTCTGTCACCGCCGCGTCATCGTCTTCCTCCTCGGGTCGCCGGAGGGGAAGTTGAAGCTCGCCGCCGTTCCAGGTACTCCCCGAGCTCGTTTGCGACGCCACTGCAGTCGCCGTGAGCCCCTGGTCCTTTTTCCCCTCTTTCCCCCTTCGTTCTCGCTCTCTAGCCCCGGATTCCATCGGAGTCCGAACACCTCCGCCGCTCGAGCTCGACGCCGGCCGTGCTCCGGTGACTGGCTAGTCTGTCTGAGGCCTCCATCGTGCTCGCAGGGTGGAGTAGTGTAACATCCCAAACTTTGGAATGTTATAAAAACTATTAGAATGATGGTTTGTTTGTTTGAGTGATTGAAAGTGAGTGAAATTTGAAACTTTTGAAAATTTGATGAGAGGGAATGAAATGACTTTCCCAATACTTTCACTCTGCATTTTGATCACCAGGAATTCAAATTCTTTTCATCACAAAACCCAGAGTGAAGACGACATGACTTCTTCCATTTAAAGAAATGAAAAGGGATTTGCAAATGGTTTGAAATCCCATTTGAAAATATTTCAAATTCAGAAACTTTATGCAACTCAATGATTTTCATGAGAGAGGATAATATGACTTCTTCAAATTATATGAAATCTGAGTTGGAAGTTTAAAATAAAGCTTTGAAAAGTGAATATGAAAACCTCTGGATTTTCTTTTGGAATTTCTTTCATATTGGATCCTATTCAAATTTCAACATATTCAAAACTCCTTGTCAAATATTTTGAGAGGAGTAATATGACACTCCAAGCCAGGGGCATCTTGGTGAAATAATTGAGCAACAAAACCAGAGGGTTATTTGAAATTTTTGCAAAAGGATTTAAAATCTATTTAGGCATTTTTCTGAAAATAATAATTTTTTGGAGTATTTGTTTTGGCCGGGGAAAAATGTTCATTAAATGGCATATTTTTGGAACTGGATTATTTGCATTAAAGGCTTTTTATTGTCTCTGTTTATTAAAAAGGAAAGTTTTTATAACGGATCAGGCCGGCCCACCTCAATCAATGCCGAATCGCTTAATTAGCGGCCGACCGACGCTCTACCCCGCGCCCCCTCTCGCTGACACCCGGGTCCCACCCGACCGACCGCTCGCACCGTGCGGTCGCCTCCTTCCTCCCGTGTGCGCCGCCGCCGCCGCAACTCACTCTCGCCGGACGTCCCGCTCCTTCCTTTCCCCGACCCCCACTCGCCCCTATATAAGAGCAGCCCCTCGCCGCGCTCTTTCCCCCCCAAAGCCCCCTCTCTCCTCGCCTGAGATGCCACCAATCCCTCGCCGGGGTTGCTCCGCCATCGAACCTCCCCAGCACCGTGCCCGTCGCCTCGGACCTCCCCTCGCCCCTCCGACCCCACCATTCGACTCCGGACGTCCGCCGCCGTCGTCTGAGCCCCACCATCGCCCCCTCGACCACCGGAGCTCCTTGCCGCTGACCTCGCCGCCTCGGACCCGCCGGAGATCTCCATCGCCGGCGACCCCATCCACGGTGAGCCTCCTCATCCATCCGATCCGAATCCTACGGCTAGGATTAGAACGGGTTAATTCCCGAACCTTTTGCTGCTTAGCCTCGGCCGACCGCCCGTAACCACCCGCGCGCACACTAGCCCAGCCAACCAGAGCACGCCACGTCACCCCACCTGTCCGTTAGTATTAGTTTTTCTTTTTCTGTTTTGTTTTAAAAACAGATTTAGTTCTATTTTTGTTTTTAGCATATCTTTTACGTTTTTAAGTGTTTTAAATTGATTCTTCTTGCATTAGGTCACAAATTTTATCTAGTTTCTGTAGATGCCAAGTTTGACCATGTTTCAATAATTAAATTTGAATTTAAAGAGATTTGATTTAAATATTGTTTTCTGAATATCTTTTTGCTAAAATATATTTTTGATTGATTCTTTTTGCTACTTGTCAGTAGTGATATTAGTTATCATTAGGTAAAGTTTGAGAATTAATTTAATAAATTTGATTTGTGTTCTTAATCAAAATAGAATCTGTTTTAGTTTCCTATTAGTTTAATTAGTTTGATTTCTTTTGGTTTAATTTGAAATCTGATTTGATTTAACTTAAGTTTTAGATTTCATTTAGTTCTGTCGTTCTAAACTTTAGTAGTTTACTTGATGTTAACAAAGATAATTTGTTTAGTTTATAAATTTTATTGTAGGGACCTATACCCTCTTTCAAATGGGTATAGTTGTTTTAAAAGCAAATTTGTTAGTAATAATTCTTTTAAGTAAAATTCTAAGTAATTAGATTCTGTTTACAAATCAAGTTTTGATAAATCTTTTATGTTAAGAAATGTTTTGTTAATGAAAATAGTTTAGTTTTACTCTATTATTATAGGAAACTATATTTTTCATCATTAGGTAATGTTTTATAAAACAACTTAGTTTAAGTAGAGATTATTTTCACAAAGTTTTAGATGATTTAATTCTGTTTTATATAAATATTTTATTAATTCTTTTCTGTTAACTATTAGTTAGTAACAAAAATATATAGTTTTGTTTATATTAATGATAGCTTAGCCACCTAAACTTAGAGCCCATAGTTTTGTCTTGTTTTGTTTTGTTGATGCTCTAGTATTGCTAGTTGGAACTCTTATTTGAAAATATTTTATAAATTGTTTTATAAGTTTATTTTTATATTAACTTAATTGTTTTATACTTTGTTTCTTCCCTTATTTTAATATTGTATTTTTTTACTTGTTGTTAAACTTAGTGGGCTAACACTTATGTTGTTTAGGATGTTGTTTTCATAGTTTTACTTGTTCTTCAAAAGTAATTCTGTTGCTAAGTAAAATATTTACTAAAATATTTTTGTTGTATTTTACTTTGTAATTGTTTTGTTACTATTGAAAATAATTGTTTGTAGGGGAAAACTACCTTAGTGGCTTTTATGAAAACTTTGTTGACTTTGAGTTTTGTCTTAAGTATTTCCTTCATCAACCTTGTTGCTTTTGTGTCTTGTGTTACCTTGTGATTGTTAGAATTGATTGCCAGTATGATTGATTATATGTATGCAATGTTTGATTATATAGATTTCATCGGAGAGTGACGTATAGTCTATCAAGTTATTTCTGAGAGCAATCTTTATCTTCATCAACAGTACAGGCAAGTTCACTTTGACCATCTATTTCATACCTATGTTTTTATTGCATGTAGTGACATCATTCAACAAATTCCTTCTGTAGTGTTATTGAAATTCTTGTAGTTGAGTAGAATGCATGAGGTAGGAACCCACCACTGGTTACTAAAGCCCCGAGAACGTTAGTTACTTTTATGCTATGCTAAAGTAGACGGGGTTTGGTATGAGTGTTCATGAGTGGTGTGAAGAAGGACTCCACGATAAGATGACAACTTCATGAAGGCATCTTCAAGTCATGCATCTTCAAGACCTCAAGACTTCGAGACTCGAGAAGACAAGTTTTCAATACACACTACTGGGTGAAGGATCGAATTGATGGGCATCCCTGGAGAAACCAGTGGATGGCCGGGATGCATGGAGAAGCGCCATGACATCTTGCGGAAAGCTTCACCCAGACTCAAAGAGAAGGATGAATACTTCATGCCCGGAAGCTTACTTGTGTATCCACAAGTCATTATGGGCTCTGGCTTGGTTGATCTTTGTTGCGACTCTGTTGGGCAGTGCTATGAGATGTAGTCGACGTTAGGATTGGATGGGCACTGCTGGACACACAGGGAAGCACTCTGAAAGACCATGTTTCGTTCATCCTGTTCTCAAACACCATGCAGTGCGAGAACTTACCAGGAGGGGACGAATCTTGTGGGTAAAGTACAAAACACTCTGCAGAGTTAAACCTAATCGATTAGCCGTGTCCCCGGTTACGGACAATTTGAGCCTCTGGACTTGGATCTATCTCTGAACTCTCAACACTGGACTGATAACTTAATTGTGGGCAACTTAAGATACTTGTGGGCATTGAGACATTAGTTGGCGGAACCATGTCATGATAGGTAACTCCATAGTGAAATTCCTGATATTCCTTTTGTTGTAGGAAAAATAAAATCAGCTTTACGCAAAAACTCAGACACAGAGCCACAAAGCCTTTGCATATAGAATAGTCATTATTCTTCTGTTCTACTATGGTGATCTTGCCAGTACATTAAATGTACTGACCTATATGGCTGCAACGTCTTATGTTGCAGATACTCTTCTACGACGGGTAAGAGTACGATTTAGGGTTACGGTCCGCACTCAACTTGCCGTTGGTGTTATTGGGACTCCACTCCCGTTGACTGTATCCGCTGCTATTTTAAGGTATATATCAGTTTACGTTATTACATGTGATTGCACTTTGATATATACATTGATGTACTGTGTGTGCCAGCATACTGATCCAAGGATGGCACAGAACACACAGAGGCTTGACTCGTTTTGAGTCGGGTCGTTACAAGTAGAGCCCGTAGGTGCCCATTAGAGGTCCTGTTGTTGGGAGACGTAGTAGTAAATCAAATTTTTTCCTACGTTCACCAAGATCTATCTATGGAGAAACCAGCAACGAGAGGGGAGAGATTGCATCTTCATACCTTTGAAGATCGCTAAGTGGAAGCGTTAGAAGAACGCGGTTGATGGAGTCGTACTCGCTGCGATTCAGATATCGGTAGATCCGATCAAGTGCCGAACGGACGGCACCTCCGCGTTCAACACACGTGCAGCCCGGTGACGTCTCCAACACCTTGATCAAGCAAGGAGGAAGGAGAGGTTGGGGAAGGGATCCAACAGCAGCATGACGGCGTGGTGGTGGTGGAGTAGCAAGGTATTCCGACAGGGCTTCGCCTAAGCGCTGCGGAGGAGGAAGAAGAGAGGTACGGCTTCGCCGTGAGAGAGAGAGATCAAATCTTGTCTCAAAACATCCAAAACCTCAAGTATATATAGGAGGAGGGACGTGGAGGGATGGCTTGGCCCCTCCTCCAAGGAGGAGAGGTTCGGCCGAGCTAGGGATAGAGTCCACCTCCCACAAGGAAGGTGGATCTCCTCCTTTTAAACTCTTTAGCCCTTATCTCTAGTTCCCAGACGCATGGGCCTTTCTAGGAGGTCTTGGCCGGCCCAATATGGGCTGGCACACCTCCTCCAAGGGCCCATATAGTCCTCTGGTCGTCACACCCCTCCCGGGGGTCCTCCGGCACCCTCCTGGCACTCCCGGTACAATACTGATGAGCCCGAAAACTTTCCGGTGACCAAAACTAGACTTCCTATATATCAATCTTTACCTCCGGACCATTCCGGAGATCCTCGTGACGTCCGGGATCTCATCCGGGACTCCGAAAAACCTTCAGTAATCACGTATACCATTTCCCTATAACCCTAGCGTCATCGAACCTTAAGTGTGTAGACCCTACGGGTTCGGGAGACACGTAGACATGATCGAGACACCTCTCCGCCCAATAACCAACAGAGGGATCTGGATACCCATGTTGGCTCCCACGTACTCCACGATGATATCATCGGATGAACCACGATGTCAGGGATTCAATCAATCCCGTATACAATTCCCTTTGTCTATCGGTATGGTACTTGCCCGAGATTCGATCGTCGGTATCCCTATACCTTGTTCAATCCTTTTACTGGCAAGTCTCTTTACTCATTCCGTAATACATCATCCTGTGGCTAACTCCTTAGTCACATTGAGCTCATTATGATGATGTCTTACCGAGTGGGCCCAGAGATACCTCTCCGTCACACGGAGTGACAAATCCCAGTCTCGATTCGTGCCAAACCAACAGACACTTTCGGAGATACCCGTGTTTACCTTTATAGCCACCCAGTTACGTTGTGATTCTTGGCACACCCAAAGCATTCCTACGTTATCCGGGAGTTGCACAATCTCATGGTCTAAGGAATCGATACTTGAGATTATAAAAGCTTTAGCAAACGAACTACACGATCTTGTGCTATGCTTAGGATTGGGTCTTGTCCATCACATCATTCTCCTCATGATGTGATCCCATTATCAACGACATCCAATGTACATGGTCATGAAACCATGACCATCTATTGATCAACGAGCTAGTCAACTAGAGGCTCACTAGGGACATGTTGTGGTCTATGTATTCACACATGTATTACGATTTCCGGTTAGCACAATTATAGCATGAACAATAGACAATTATCATGAACAATGAAATGCAATAATAACCATTTTATTATTGCCTCTTGGGCATATTTCCAACATAATCCACCAACCTTCTCCGGCAGCACTGATCCCATTGTGGCAGATGATTGGCTCCGCAAGATGGAGAGGGAACTCATCACCGCTGGATTCACTAAGGCTGAAAAGGTGCGCTTTGCCGCCCATCAACTTGAGCGGCCAGTAGCTTCATGGTGGGAGAAATACACCACCATGTACCCCATTGCTGGCGTGACTTGGGAGCAGTTCAAGCTAGCTTTCCATACCACTCATGTCTCAGCTGGAGCCATGAGCCTGAAGAAGCGTGAGTTTCGCAACTTGCACCAGGGAAATCGCTTAGTGGCCCAGTATGTGGATGAATTCAGCATGTTGGCCCATTATGCACCAGGAGATGTGGCCAATGATGCAGCCAAGCAGGAGAAATTCCTAGAAGGACTCAACGATGAGCTGAGCGTGGAGCTGATGGTGGCTACTTTCAACAACTACCAGGAGCTGGTAGACAAGGCCCTCATCTTGGAGGGAAAACAATAGAAAATCGAGAACCACAAGAGGAAGTATGGACAGGGGAAGTCTAACTCTGGAGCTCAACAGAAGCCCCGCTACTCCCCGTACTCAGGGAATACCGGATTAGGGACCGGTAAGTATGGAGGGCACACTCATGCCGTGCACAACCATGGAGGCCACAACCATGAGGGAAATGGGAATAATCGTCCCAACAATGGCAACTTCAAGAACGGAAGTGGAAGTAGAAATGGCAACCAGCACCGTCCTGCACAAGCTCAGAAGGATCAAAGCCATATCACCTGCTTCAAGTGCCAGAAGACAGGGCACTATACCACTGAATGTCCCCAGAACAAACAGGGAAATGGAAACGACAACAACAATGGCAACTCATCAGCTAAGAAGCCCAATCCTTTTCCCCGTGCTCAGGTGAACCACATTGATGTGGAGGAAGTCTATGATCATCTCGAGACTGTGGTTGGTATGTTTTTATTGCATTCACGTCCAGTTATGGTACTTTTTGATTCCGGTGCAACTCATTCATTCATATCAAGGGTAGTTGTGGAAAAGTATGGTTTGCCCACCAGAACCCTTAGTCAGCCCATTAAGGTCAGTTCCCTAGGAGGCATGATGATGGCAGCGATAGGATGCCACACATTGAAACTCAATATAGGAAACCATGTTTTTCCCACCGACCTCATCGTCTTAGAGTCGCAGGTATTGGATGTGATCCTAGGCATGGATTGGATGACCAAGTATGAAGGAAACCTTGATTGCCCCAGCAAGTCTATTTTGCTCACCACCCCAGAAAACAAGAGGATTAAGTATGTATCCCCACACAAACTGAAGAGTACTCGGGTGAATTCCCTTACATGAGTTGTTTAGGAGGAACTGCCGGTTGTACAAGACTTTCTAGATGTATTCCCAGAGGAATTACCAGTCATGCCACCAGATAGAGAGATTGAGTTCCTGATAGAGTTACTGCCAGGAACAGCCCCAATTTCCAGGAGACCCTATCGGATGCCCGCAAATGATTTAGAAGAAATCAAGAAGCAGATGAAGGAGTTATTGGACAAGGGGTATATTCGCCCAAGTTCTTCAACTTGGGGAGCCCCAGTCCTTTTGGTGGAGAAGAAGGGTAAAACTTTGAGGATTGTAGTCAATTATAGTGCACTAAACGTGGTGACTATCAAGAACAAGTACCCTCTGCCGATGATTAATGACCTGTTTGATCAGCTAGTGGGAGCCAAACTGTTCTCCAAGATCCATCTTCGATCAGGGTATCACCAGTTTTAAATTCGTGAACAGGATATACCCAAAACAGACTTCACCACAAGGTATGGCTTATATGACTATATAGTCATGTCTTTTGGGTTGACTAATGCTCCGGCCTATTTTATGAGTATGATGAACAAAGTGTTTATGGAATATATGGACAGGTTTGTCGTGGTGTTCATCGATGATATATTGATATTCTCCAAGAGCGAGGAAGAACACAAGGAACACTTGTGTTTAGTTCTCGAGAAGCTTAGAGAGCATCAGTTATATGCCAAGTTCAGCAAATATGAATTTTGGCTGACGGAAGTCGGATTCCTTGGACATGTTATTTCTGGAGATGGAATAGCAATGGACCCCGCGAAGGTTGAAGTAGTCACCGAGTGGAAATCACCCACCTCTGTCAAGGAGATCCGTAGTTTCCTCGGACTTGCCAGATATTACCGGAGGTTCATTGAGAACTTCTCAAACATTGCCAAGCCCATGACAGAGTTGTTAAAGAAAGAGACCAAGTACATTTGGACTGAGGAATGTGAGCCAGTTTCTAGAAGTTGAAGAAACATTTGGTCACAACCCCAGTGTTGATTTTGCCAAATATTCGAAAGGACTTCCAGGTTTATTGTGATGCTTCACGTCATGGACTTGGAGGAGTACTCATGCAGGAGGGAAAAGTTGTAGCCTATGCTTCTAGACAACTATGACCTCATGAGTTGAATTATGCCACCCATGATTTGGAATTAGCAGCCGTAGTGCACACACTCAAGACCTGGAGACACTTCCTTGTCGGAAATAGTTGTGATGTTTACACTGATCATAAGAGCGTGAAGTATATCTTCATGCAAAAGGATCTGAACCACAGACAGAGGAGATGGCTACAGTTAATCAAGGACTATGACATGAGATTGCATGTCACAAGCCTAGCAAGTGTCCTAGGCTAGCATTGTGTTTGCATCATCATCATCATCATTGCATCAATATGAAATGGGGAGAGAGAAAAGTAACCCCAAGCATTTAATGAATTAAAGAAATTCAAGATAAATGAAATTTCAACAAATCCAAAATGCCCATCAAAAATGTTCCCTGTGTCTGATAATTGAGGGCATGGATATACGAGGGACCATTGTAATTATTTGAACATTTCAAATAATTTAAATTACTGATTTAAGTCTCTGAAAATGATAAATAAAAACATTATCATTACCACTGTTTTCAAAATAATCTGAAACTTTTTATACAAGTTTGAAATATTCAAATTTGAATATACAAAATTTTGGAATATTCGAAAGGTTATTTGGACCTGCAAAGAAATAAACAAATATTAGTAAAGAAAACAGAAAACAGAAATAAAAATAAAAGAGAGAAGAATACCTGTTAAGTGGGAAGCCCAGCCCAGCCCACCAGGGGTGGGAAGGTCATCTTCCACCTCGCGCCAGTAGGCATCGAGGTGGCGACCGAGCCGTCACCAGCCTCCACCTCCTGCTTGCCACCGAGCAGGCTGCGTCCCTGCCTCCCCTGTGCCTGGAAGACGCGAGAGCCCTCTCCCCAGAGCTCATTCTTCCCCCTCCTTTCTGCTCTGTCTCGCTCTCTCTCCCGATCCCCTGCCAAAGGCCGCCGTCGCTGGCCGTCGATTTGTCGCCGTCGCAGCCTCCCCGAGCACGCTGACCAGCTCCCCGGAAGTGTCGTGAGCTCCTCTTCCTCCCCCTGTGCTTGCCCTCTCTCTGGCATCCCCTAGCTAGCAGCGTCGCCGGACCCGAGAACCTCCCGCCGCTGTGGATGGTCGTCGCCATGCATAGAGCCCTCCGAGCTCACGTGCGCGCGCATGGTTGAACTCCTGGAGTTCCTAGGAGCTCGTAGAGCACATCGTTGCGTCGCCCCGTGCCCTGTGTCATGTTTTGGTCCGAGCCCGAGCTCCGGCCGCCGCCACAAGCTTGTTTCCAGCGAGCTCCGGCGACCCCGTGGTCTCATGTGGCCTCCGATGGATGCGGTCGTGCACGGGCTACGCGCCGGTGGTCTCAGCGTGCCGAATGGTCGCCTGTAGATCCGATCAAGTGCCGAACGGACGGCACCTCCGCGTTCAACACACGTGCAGCCCGGTGACGTCTCCAACACCTTGATCAAGCAAGGAGGAAGGAGAGGTTGGGGAAGGGATCCAACAGCAGCATGACGGCGTGGTGGTGGTGGAGTAGCAAGGTATTCCGACAGGGCTTCGCCTAAGCGCTGCGGAGGAGGAAGAAGAGAGGTACGGCTTCGCCGTGAGAGAGAGAGATCAAATCTTGTCTCAAAACATCCAAAACCTCAAGTATATATAGGAGGAGGGACGTGGAGGGATGGCTTGGCCCCTCCTCCAAGGAGGAGAGGTTCGGCCGAGCTAGGGATAGAGTCCACCTCCCACAAGGAAGGTGGATCTCCTCCTTTTAAACTCTTTAGCCCTTATCTCTAGTTCCCAGACGCATGGGCCTTTCTAGGAGGTTTTGGCCGGCCCAATATGGGCTGGCACACCTCCTCCAAGGGCCCATATAGTCCTCTGGTCGTCACACCCCTCCCGGGGGTCCTCCGGCACCCTCCTGGCACTCCCGGTACAATACTGATGAGCCCGAAAACTTTCCGGTGACCAAAACTAGACTTCCTATATATCAATCTTTACCTCCGGACCATTCCGGAGATCCTCGTGACGTCCGGGATCTCATCCGGGACTCCAAACAACCTTCAGTAATCACGTATACCATTTCCCTATAACCCTAGCGTCATCGAACCTTAAGTGTGTAGACCCTACGGGTTCGGGAGACACGTAGACATGATCGAGACACCTCTCCGCACAATAACCAACAGCAGGATCTGGATACCCATGTTGGCTCCCACGTACTCCACGATGATATCATCGGATGAACCACGATGTCAGGGATTCAATCAATCCCGTATACAATTCCCTTTGTCTATCGGTATGGTACTTGCCCGAGATTCGATCGTCGGTATCCCTATACCTTGTTCAATCCTTTTACTGGCAAGTCTCTTTACTCATTCCGTAATACATCATCCTGTGGCTAACTACTTAGTCACATTGAGCTCATTATGATGATGTCTTACCGAGTGGGCCCAGAGATACCTCTCCGTCACACGGAGTGACAAATCCCAGTCTCGATTCGTGCCAAACCAACAGACACTTTCGGAGATACCCGTGTTTACCTTTATAGCCACCCAGTTACGTTGTGATTCTTGGCACACCCAAAGCATTCCTACGTTATCCGGGAGTTGCACAATCTCATGGTCTAAGGAATCGATACTTGAGATTATAAAAGCTTTAGCAAACGAACTACACGATCTTGTGCTATGCTTAGGATTGGGTCTTGTCCATCACATCATTCTCCTCATGATGTGATCCCATTATCAACGACATCCAATGTACATGGTCATGAAACCATGACCATCTATTGATCAACGAGCTAGTCAACTAGAGGCTCACTAGGGACATGTTGTGGTCTATGTATTCACACATGTATTCCGATTTCTGGTTAGCACAATTATAGCATGAACAATAGACAATTATCATGAACAATGAAATGCAATAATAACCATTTTATTATTGCCTCTTGGGCATATTTCCAACATAATCCACCAACCTTCTCCGGTAGCACTGATCCCATTGTGGCAGATGATTGGCTCCGCAAGATGGAGAGGGAACTCATCACCGCTGGATTCACTAAGGCTGAAAAGGTGCGCTTTGCCGCCCATCAACTTGAGCGGCCAGTAGCTTCATGGTGGGAGAAATACACCACCATGTACCCCATTGCTGGCGTGACTTGGGAGCAGTTCAAGCTAGCTTTCCATACCACTCATGTCTCAGCTGGAGCCATGAGCCTGAAGAAGCGTGAGTTTCGCAACTTGCACCAGGGAAATCGCTTAGTGGCCCAGTATGTGGATGAATTCAGCATGTTGGCCCATTATGCACCAGGAGATGTGGCCAATGATGCAGCCAAGCAGGAGAAATTCCTAGAAGGACTCAACGATGAGCTGAGCGTGGAGCTGATGGTGGCTACTTTCAACAACTACCAGGAGCTGGTAGACAAGGCCCTCATCTTGGAGGGAAAACAATAGAAAATCGAGAACCACAAGAGGAGGTATGGATAGGGGAGGTCTAACTCTGGAGCTCAACAGAAGCCCCGCTACTCCCCGTACTCAGGGAATACCGGATTAGGGACCGGTAAGTATGGAGGGCACACTCATGCCGTGCACAACCATGGAGGCCACAACCATGAGGGAAATGGGAATAATCGTCCCAACAATGGCAACTTCAAGAACGGCAATGGAAGTGGAAATGGCAACCAGCACCGTCCTGCACAAGCTCAGAAGGATCAAAGCCATATCACCTGCTTCAATTGCCAGAAGACAGGGCACTATACCACTGAATGTCCCCAGAACAAACAGGGAAATGGAAACGACAACAACAATGGCAACTCATCAGCTAAGAAGCCCAATCCTTTTCCCCGTGCTCAGGTGAACCACATTGATGTGGAGGAAGTCTATGATCATCTCGAGACTGTGGTTGGTATGTTTTTATTGCATTCACGTCCAGTTATGGTACTTTTTGATTCCGGTGCAACTCATTCATTCATATCAAGGGTAGTTGTGGAAAAGTATGGTTTGCCCACCAGAACCCTTAGTCAGCCCATTAAGGTCAGTTCCCTAGGAGGCATGATGATGGCAGCGATAGGATGCCACACATTGAAACTCAATATAGGAAACCATGTTTTTCCCACCGACCTCATCGTCTTAGAGTCGCAGGTATTGGATGTGATCCTAGGCATGGATTGGATGACCAAGTATGAAGGAAACCTTGATTGCCCCAGCAAGTCTATTTTGCTCACCACCCCAGAAAACAAGAGGATTAAGTATGTATCCCCACACAAACTGAAGAGTACTCGGGTGAATTCCCTTACATGAGTTGTTTAGGAGGAACTGCCGGTTGTACAAGACTTTCTAGATGTATTCCCAAAGGAATTACCAGGCATGCCACCAGATAGAGAGATTGAGTTCCTGATAGAGTTACTGCCAGGAACAGCCCCAATTTCCAGGAGACCCTATCGGATGCCCGCAAATGATTTAGAAGAAATCAAGAAGCAGATGAAGGAGTTATTGGACAAGGGGTATATTCGCCCAAGTTCTTCAACTTGGGGAGCCCCAGTCCTTTTGGTGGAGAAGAAGGGTAAAACTTTGAGGATTGTAGTCAATTATAGTGCACTAAACGAGGTGACTATCAAGAACAAGTACCCTCTGCCGATGATTAATGACCTGTTTGATCAGCTAGTGGGAGCCAAACTGTTCTCCAAGATCCATCTTCGATCAGGGTATCACCAGTTTTAAATTCGTGAACAGGATATACCCAAAACAGACTTCACCACAAGGTATGGCTTATATGACTATATAGTCATGTCTTTTGGGTTGACTAATGCTCCGGCCTATTTTATGAGTATGATGAACAAAGTGTTTATGGAATATATGGACAGGTTTGTCGTAGTGTTCATCGATGATATATTGATATTCTCCAAGAGCGAGGAAGAACACAAGGAACACTTGTGTTTAGTTCTCGAGAAGCTTAGAGAGCATCAGTTATATGCCAAGTTCAGCAAATATGAATTTTGGCTGACGGAAGTCGGATTCCTTGGACATGTTATTTCTGGAGATGGAATAGCAATGGACCCCGCTAAGGTTGAAGTAGTCACCGAGTGGAAATCACCCACCTCTGTCAAGGAGATCCGTAGTTTCCTCGGACTTGCCAGATATTACCGGAGGTTCATTGAGAACTTCTCAAACATTGCCAAGCCCATGACAGAGTTGTTAAAGAAAGAGACTAAGTACATTTGGACTGAGGAATGTGAGCCAGTTTCCAGAAGTTGAAGAAACATTTGGTCACAACCCCAGTGTTGATTTTGCCAAATATTCGAAAGGACTTCCAGGTTTATTGTGATGCTTCACGTCATGGACTTGGAGGAGTACTCATGCAGGAGGGAAAAGTTGTAGCCTATGCTTCTAGACAACTATGACCTCATGAGTTGAATTATGCCACCCATGATTTGGAATTAGCAGCCGTAGTGCACACACTCAAGACCTGGAGACACTTCCTTGTCGGAAATAGTTGTGATGTTTACACTGATCATAAGAGCGTGAAGTATATCTTCACGCAAAAGGATCTGAACCACAGACAGAGGAGATGGCTACAGTTAATCAAGGACTATGACATGAGATTGCATGTCACAAGCCTAGCAAGTGTCCTAGGCTAGCATTGTGTTTGCATCATCATCATCATCATTGCATCAATATGAAATGGGGAGAGAGAAAAGTAACCCCAAGCATTTAATGAATTAAAGAAATTCAAGATAAATGAAATTTCAACAAATCCAAAATGCCCATCAAAAATGTTCCCTGTGTCTGATAATTGAGGGCATGGATATACGAGGGACCATTGTAATTATTTGAACATTTCAAATAATTTAAATGACTGATTTAAGTCTCTGAAAATGATAAATAAAAACATTATCATTACCACTGTTTTCAAAATAATCTGAAACTTTTTATACAAGTTTGAAATATTCAAATTTGAATATACAAAAGTTTTGGAATATTCGAAAGGTTATTTGGACCTGCAAAGAAATAAACAAATATTAGTAAAGAAAACAGAAAACAGAAATAAAAATAAAAGAGAGAAGAATACCTGTTAAGTGGGAAGCCCAGCCCAGCCCACCAGGGGTGGGAAGGTCATCTTCCACCTCGCGCCAGTAGGCATCGAGGTGGCGACCGATCTGTCACCAGCCTCCACCTCCTGCTTGCCACCGAGCAGGCTGCGTCCCTGCCTCCCCTGTGCCTGGAAGACGCGAGAGCCCTCTCCCCAGAGCTCATTCTTCCCCCTCCTTTCTGCTCTGTCTCTCTCTCTCTCCCGATCCCCTGCCGAAGGCCGCCGTCGCTGGCCGTCGATTTGTCGCCGTCGCAGCCTCCCCGAGCACGCTGACCAGCTCCCCGGAAGTGTCGTGAGCTCCTCTTCCTCCCCCTGTGCTTGCCCTCTCTCTGGCATCCCCTAGCTAGCAGCGTCGCCGGACCCGAGAACCTCCCGTCGCTGTGGATGGTCGTCGCCGTGCATAGAGCCCTCCGAGCTCACGTGCGCGCGCATGGTTGAACTCCTGGAGTTCCTAGGAGCTCGTAGAGCACATCGTTGCGTCGCCCCGTGCCCTGTGTCATGTTTTGGTCCGAGCCCGAGCTCCGGCCGCCGCCACAAGCTTGTTTCCAGCGAGCTCCGGCGACCCCGTGGTCTCATGTGGCCTCCGATGGATGCGGTCGTGCACGGGCTACGCGCCGGTGGTCTCAGCGTGCCGAATGGTCGCCTGTAGGAGAAACCCAATGGTCGCCGCCATCTCTGGTGGTCACCGGCGTCGAGCCGTCGGCCAACTCCGGCAGGTTTGACCCCAGGTGGGCCCTGGCTTGACTCTGAGAGTCAATGACAGGTGGGCCCCGGCATGATTAGTTTTAGGTTAATTTGTAATTCATTTAATCATTTGATTAGTTAAATGTGTCGGTGACAGGTGGGCCCAAATAGTTAATTAATCATAATTAGTTTTAATTAGTTAATTAAGCTAACCAGTCACTGACATGTGGACCCCACATGTCAGGTTTGACTCTCGCCCGGTCAGCTAACAAGCTGATGTCATCATGACATCATGCTGATGTCATAATTCAATTTCCTATTTAAAAATAATTCCGGAAATTATTTAAAACTTTGAAAAATCATATAAATTAATCTGTAAGTCAGATGATAATAATTTATATATGAAAATTTATCAAAAAAATTTAATGAATCCAATGGTGCTATTTTCATGCATGTTAGAGAAACCTAAATAGGTGAACATGGATATTTATTATTAGGTCAATATATGGAATTTGAAATGAGAACAACTTTGAACCTATATTCAAATCAGTTTTAAATTGACATGACCACTAGCTACATTAGCTCACCCATGCATATTACTATGCCATGATCATGCATCATATTGTTGCATCTGCTTGTATTGAATGCTTTTATCTGTGTTGCAGTCGGCCCTAATCCAGAAGATACTACTCCATACCCCGACGAAGGAGAGAACTCCTCCACAACCCAGCAAGGCAAGCAACCCCATTGATCATTCCGATAACATCCCATTCTCTCGCTCCTGCTCTTGTTTATTGCATTAGAACAAACGATCACATGTCAGTCATACACGGTAGATGATCCTATTCCTATGCATGACCTGATCTTGTCAGAGTAAATAGCTAAACCTTGCAACCTAGCATACCTGGTAGATGCTTGTGCAATGAGGTGCTTCGCTTATTTTGCCTGCTATGCTTGCTATGCTTAGAGTATGTCACGTTTGTTTCATATGGGTTATGAACTGAGTGAAACAGTGTTGGCCGATGTGATGAGCTCATAATGAATACGATTTGGTAAAGGTAGCAATGAGAGGCTATGTAGGAGTACATAGTGGGTTGTCTCATTGGGACCGTTCTTAGGAACTGGGTTCCGTGTTTGTGATCCAAGACGAGATACTACCACACGTTGGGATACTTAATTGACCCTCTGGACTTATCAGTCGCTTAGTCCTTGGTCCAGGTATTGCAAGTAGTTTCTGGTGTTCATAGCATGCTGGAGGCCGTGCGTAGCGCTGACCCTCGGGGTGGGTTACGACGCGGTAGTTAGTGGCACGGTGTACCAAGGGTCACCCGAATGGTGGGCTTGGGAACCCTCCGCACATCGTTTGCGACTGTAGCGGAAACTTCGGCCGGACTTCCGTGCGGGTCAGTCTCAAATAGGCGGTAGCCTGGACTAGAGGTCTTATGTGATTGACGGTCGTGGACGACTCCCTCGCTTGGCATCCGCTTGAAGGTTGCCGAGGTGCATGGTTTTATGAGCACACAGCGATAAGTGGCGAGAGCGTGTGTGAAGAAGTACACCCCTGCAGGGTATGAAACTATTCGAATAGCCGCATCCTCGGATATGGACTACTTGGAGAACTCATGTTGTTCATAGATAATCAAATGGATACTTGTAAAAAACTCAAGACAAGTGTGAGTACCGTGGATGGAACTCGTCCGGAAGGGGAAGGTGAATCCATGGTAGTGTATTGTGATGGAGATAGTGGACTCGTGTGCGATAACTAAAACTGTAACAAAGAGTTTAAAACTGAGTAGTGTAGGTTAGCCATGAGTCAAAGCTGCCATTCTGCATGAACTCCACCACCCCCTTTGTTGATACATGAGCATAAATAGACTAGGTCAGTTTTAAAGACTTGATGAGTACGATTGTACTCATCCTTGCTTAATTGATGTTGAAGAAGAGAACCAGGACCCATGAGGTGGGTTTTATCTAGACGTTGACGATGCTGAATAGCTGGTGTCCCAGCTACGATCTTGCCCGTGTGGTGGGCTGTAGATAGTCAGGCCATGTGCCTCTTTTATATTTTACCATCTGTACTCAGACATCTTAAGTTTCCGCTGGCTTGTATGACTATGTTTGTATGACTTGAGTGCCGGGTCATGTGACCCCTATCTGTAAGAACATATTATGCAAGGCTCTTCTAAGCCTCTTAAATAAAAGTCATGTTCTTGTATGGTTATGTTGTCATTCCATAGTTGTATCTATGCATATCGGGCATGTCGTGCGTAGGTGTGACGTGCAACAGTATGTATGGGATCTGACACCTAGTTGTGTGCCTTTAGTAGTACTCTTTACGGGAAACTGTCTCTTTGTGCTTCCACCGAGCCATGGTAGCTTGCTACTGCTCCGGACACATTGATTGACCGACATGTATCCTTGTTTGCTTCTGTGTCTGTCCCTTCGGGGAAATGTCTCGCAGTGTAATGGAGTACCTGTAGCCTGCTACGACTCGTCTACGTGCACTGATGACATTCGTGTCTCACGACGTAATGGAGTCCTTGTAGCTTGATATGACTCGTCTACACACGCTTGAGGCCGACACCTGCATTGCTGGGTTATGTATGCCTGTTTTCGTACGGATGTACCACTTGGGTTCTATGACTAGTCATGTTGGCCCGGGTTCTTTGTTGTGTGATTGCCAGCAACATGTTCATATACGTGAGCCAAAAGACGCAAACTATCCCGGTCAAGGTAAGGTGGCAGCCATGGAGTACCGTGCGTGAGGTCGCAAAGTGATGTGGCTTGTTACAGTATGGAATCATATGAGTTAGGATCGGGGTCCCGACATTGCATTACCATCCAGGGAAGGAAAATGTTGTAGCAGATGCGTTGAGTTGGAAAAGTTATGTGAACACACTCATAGCAGGAGGATTACCCAAGGAGTTAGCCGATGATCTCAGAGAGCTCCGGCTAGTGATAGTTCCAAGAGGATATGTTTCCACACTGGAGATCCAGTCCACCTTGACCGAAATAATTAGTGAAGCCTAGAAGTCGAACAAGGAGATAGCTGAGATAAAACAAAGAATGAAGGGTGGAAAAGCTAAAGGCTTTCGTGAGGATGAACAAGGAACTCTGTGGTTTGAGGACCGAATATATGTACCCAATGACCCAAAGCTCAGGAAGTTGATACTTCAAGAAGCCCATGATTCACAATACTCGATACACCCAGGCAACACCAAGATGTATCTGGATTTGAAGGAAAGTTACTGGTGGACATGTATGAAGAAGGAGATTGCCGAGCATGTTACGGTATGTGATGTTTGTCAGCGAGTAAAGGCGGAACATCAGAAAGCAGCAGGGTTACTCCAACCTTTGCCGACACCCGAGTGGAAATGGGATAAGCTTGTTATGGACTTCATCATAGGATTACCTAGGACCCGTTCAGGTTATGATTCCATCTGGGTAGTGGTCGATCGCTTGACCAAGGTGGCTCATTTCATTCCAGTAAAGACCACCTATACCAGTGGTAAGTTAACCAAGATATATATGACCAGGATCATGTGTCTGCATGGAGTTCCGAGGAGTATCATGTAAGACAGAGTAACACAACTTACCTCAAAGTTTTGGCATCGGTTACATGAAACTTTGGGTACGAGACTGGAGTTCAGTACATCTTTCCATCCGCAGACCGATGGACAGACTGAGAGAGTCAACCAGATCCTTGAGGACATGTTGAGAGCTTGTGCGCTAGACTATGGGTCTAGTTGGGATGACAACTTACCTTACGCAGAGTTCTTGTACAACAATAGTTTTCAGACCAGTCTGAAGATGGCCCCTTACGAAGCTTTATATGGAAGGAGGTGCAGAACACCATTGATGTGGGATGGTGTTGGAGACCGAAAACTTTTTGGCCCCGATCTCATCCGAGATTCTGAAGAGAAGGTCAAAGTGATTCGTGACCGACTTAAGATAGCCCAATCCAGGCAGAAGAGCTATGCCGATAGCAAACGCAAGGAAGTGACTTATGAAGTAGGAGACCGAGCATACCTCCATGTGTCCGCACTTCGAGGAATCAAGAGGTTTAGTGTTAAAGGAAAGTTAGCACCTAGATTCATAGGCCCCTACAAAATTCTTGAACGTAGAGGCGAAGTTGCATCCAAGCTGGAATTGCCGGAAGGATTGTCCGGAGTTCATGATGTTTTACATGTTTCCCAGCTGAAGAAATGTCATGCTGAGATGGCTGATATTCCTTTGAGAGACACAGTGCCCCTAGAGGCCATACAACTTGACAATGATCTGACTTACGAGGAGAAGCCCATCAAAATCGTTGAGACTGCCAACAGAGTTACACGCAGCAGGGTCATCAAGTTCTGTAAGGTTTTGTGGAGTCACCACACTGAGGAAGAAGCCACCCGTGAACGCGAAGAAGATCATCATCATCTTGTTGTGTGAGTGAAATGGATTGTTGAAGTTTACCTTTTGGATTTCTGAAAGGTCATTTCTATTTTCCCTCACTTGCTCTTCCTATTTTGCAAAACCCCGAAAAATATTTCAAATATGAGAAGAGGAACATGACACTCCATATCAGGGGTATTTTTCTGAAGTATTTGAACCATAAAACCCAGGGGGTTATTTGAAAAATTTATTGCAAAAGAATTAAAATCAATTTAGGCATTTTCTACAAATAATTTTTTTAAAAGTATTTATTTTGGCATTGAAAAAATGTTCATTAAATTACATTTATTCCCCTGACCAATTTAATATATAGATCTTTATTTTTGGAAATGTATTGATGGTCATAAAGGAGTTTTCCTTTCCATGTAAATTAATAAAAAGAAAAATCCACATAATAGGAAAGTTTGCGGCCCACCCCCACACCCGCCACATCCGAATTTATTTCAGCACCCCACCAAAGCTCTCCGAGCTCATGGTCGTCACCTCCGTCACCCCCACACCCCACCACCACCACTGAACGTTGTCGGAGCACCACCGTCGTCATTGGGACCCCTCGTACATCGCCCTTGACCACCGGAGCGCCGCCCCCGAGCACCACCAAGCCACCACCACCGTCGACATAGCCGGAAGCCACCCCGACCACCGTGGTGAGGACCCCATCCCTCCTTAGCCTTCCGATCTGGATCCAATGATCCAGATTAGATCACTTAAAAACGCCAAACCGTTTTCTTCTAACGTTCGGCCGTCCGCTCGCTAGCTCCCGCACGCACACGGCCTCGGCCAATCACCGCATGCCACGTAGCCACTGGCCGTTAGTTAGTTTTTTTTCCTTTTTCTGTTTTTGTTTAGAAAACAGAATAGTTTCTGTTTTTGTTTTTGTTATATCTTTTAGAATATTTCGAGTTTTTAATTGATTCTTTTTGCAACATGTCACAATTTACATGTAGTTTCGGTCTATGGTCTTAGTTTTCAAATTTGAACTTTAAAATTTGAATTCTGTTAAATTTGAGCAAATCAGTAAAACTTGAATAACTTGAGTTTAAAAATTGATTTTTGAGTGAATCTTTTTGCCACTGTTTTGTATTAGTTAGATTTATCATCCAGCACAGTTTGAGTATTTTTAGGATAATTTAGATTATATTTTTTAGCAAAAACAGATTCTGTTTAGTTCTTCTTAGGGTTTAATTGAATTGTTTTTATTTTAGTTTACTTTGATTTTGTTTTATTTTAACTTTTTATTGTAGTTTTCTTTAGATCTGTTGTTCAACATTAGGTGATTTATTTTCTGTTAATAAAAATATTTTGTTTGTTTTGTTTTGTGTTCTATTTTAAATAGGTAAAAACTTTTGTTTTCACCATAAGTAATGTTTAGTAAAAGGTTTTGTAGTATTCTTTTGCACAAAAAAGTTTTATGGTGAAACAATTCTGTTTACTAAATAAAATTTTAGTATTTTCTTTTATGTTATTTATTGGTTAGTTGCTGAAAACAAATTTTTGTCTTGTTATGTCTTAGTAGTTTGTTATGTATTAGTAGTAGTTTTGCCACCAAAAATTTGAGAGTCTTCTACTTTGTTTTGATTTCTTTATTTTGATTGTGCTATTGGTTGTTTTAGTATTAGTTTACCTTGCTGTGGTGTAAATTATATTGTGGTTATGCTTATTGTGTGTTTTGTTTGATTCGTTAGATCATCCGGAGTGCGAGGCTTGTTATCTAGAGTCACTTGAGTATGAGGACCGTCGGCAAGGCAAGTCACTTTGATCATGTTTACCCATGTTTTATTGCATTAGTTCTACCATCTCCCCATTGCATGCAAAGTAGGTAATTTGAAAATTTGGTTACTTGATGCAGTATCATGTGGTAGGCACCCGTCAACCCTTTGACACTTTGGCCCCAGGAAACGTTGATTTAAATGTTGCTATGCTATTAGTAGACGGGGTTGTTTGTGTGATTCATTTGTGTTGTGAGATAATAATTACAGGACCTACATGATGATTAAGACTTCAAGACTCCGAGTTTTGAACATACCTATTGGTGGATGATGGTTGAACGGTGCCCTGGAGAAGCCAGTGGTTAGCCTAGGTGTTGCTGGAGAAGTGCTAGTATTCACGCGGAAAGGTCCACCCAGGAACAAAGAGATGGATGGTGCTTCAAGACCCAAGGCTTACCTGCACAGCCACAAGCCATTATGCGCTCTGGCTTGGTTGGATATTGTGGTGACACTGGACCGGCAGTGCTACGAGATATAGAAGAACAGTAGGAAAGGATGGGCACCGACAGAGTCTCAGAGGAACCCCTTAGAAGACCATATTTTGATCAACCGTTCCTCAAACACCCTGAAGTGCGAGGAATCCAATGGAGGTGATCAAATCTTGTGGGGAACGTGTGCAAAACTCTGCAGAGTACTCAGACCTAATCGATTAGCCGTGTCCACGGTCATGGACAACTTGAGCTAAAGGAACTGAAACTATCTGGAAATTCTCAACACAAAGAATTTAATGATGTGGGTATTAAAGACAACTTGGGTATGAGAATGGGTTGGTGGAACCATCTCATTAATCAACCAACATTGTAGTAATAACTTATGTTTTGCCCTCTCTTGTTGTAGGAAAAAATGGCTTTACGCAAAACATACTACGTACCCTACCAGCCATATATGCATATAGAATAGATGATTATTTTTCACCCCTCTCTTTTGTGACATTGCCGGCATATTCAATATTCTTACCTACACGGCTGCAACGTATCATGTTGCAGAGTACTTTTCTGACCAGGAGTGAGGATACGCTCTACGCTCGGTGAGATGCCCTTGGAGTCAGATGGACTCAACTACCTTTGAAGCTTCCACAAGATTTTGTTTAGTTTATCTCATGAGTTGGCCTTCAGCCACTTTATTGTAATCATTATTGTAATAAAGGACTCGATATGAGATTTCAATTAATAAAGCTGTGTGATTTTCCCTTTGATATATACATTGATGTACCGTGTGTGTACCAGCATGATCTTGGGATGGTACGGAAACAACGGAGATTCGACCGTTTCAGGTCGGGACGCTACAAAGTGATAACACATCTAGATATTCTTGGTCTTGGAATGTTGAACTGGGTTCTAAGCAATCTTGATGGCACTCTCATTGTCGCAGTAGAGAGGCACATTCTTCAACTTGATGCCATAGTCCTTGAGGGTTTGCTTCATCCACATCAACTGAGCGCAACATGAACCAGCAACAATGTGCTCAGCTTCAGCAGTAGAAAGTGACACGTAGTTCTGCTTCTTCGAGGAACAACGGACTAAGGATCATCTGACGAAATGACATGGGCTTGAGGTTGACTTGCGATCCACACAATCTCCAGCATAGTCAACATTAGAGTATCCGACGAAGTGAGGACTTGAGCCCTTCGGATACCATAATCCAAGTGTTGGTGTGTGAGCTAAGTATCTAAGAATATGTTTCACGACCTTATGGTGTGATTCATTTGGTGTTGCTAGGAATTGGGCACACATTCAAACACTCAGCATAATATCAGGCCTAGATGCACATAGATAAAATAATGAGCCAATCATGGAGCGATATACCTTCTGATCAAAATCTTTACCATTTTTGTCAGTGCAGAGGTGGCCTTTCGAAGGCATTGGAGTTTAGACGCCTTTGCAATCTTGCATGTAGAATTTCCTCAGAACATCCTTGAGGTATTTCTCTTGATATATGAAGATGCCGTTGTCTTGCTGACGAATTGGAAGACCTAAGAAGAATTTCGACTCTCCCATCATAGACATTTGATATTCTTCACTCATCAGAGTCAAATTCTATTGGAAATATGCCCTAGAGGCAATAATAAAATGGTTATTATTGTATTTCCTTGTCCTTGAAAATTTTCTATTGTTCATGCTATAATTGTATTAACCGGAAACCATAATACATGTGTGAATACATATACCACAACATGTCCCTAGTGAGCCTCTAGTTGGCTAGCTCGTTGACAAAAAAATGGTCACGGTTTCGTGACCATGGACATTGGATGTCGTTGACAACGGGATCACATTATTAGAAGAATTATGTTGGGAGACGTAGTAGTAAATCCAAAAAATTCCTACATGTCACCAATATCTATCTATGGAGAAACCAGCAACGAGAGGGGAGGGATTGCATCTTCATACCTTTGAAGATCGTTAAGCACAAGCGTTACAAGAACGCAGTTGGTGGTGTCGTACTCGCAGCGATTCAGATCGTGGTGGATTCCGATCTAAGCATCGAACAATGGCGCCTCCGCGTTCAACACACGTGCAGACCAGTGACGTCTCCTACGCCTTGATCCAGCAAGGAGGAAGGAGAGGTTGGGGAAGGGCTCCAACAGTAGCACGACGGCGTGGTGGTGGTGGAGTAGCAAGGTATTCCAGCAGGGCTTCGCCTAAGCACAACGGAGGCGGAAGAAGAGAGCTACGGCTTCGCCGTGAGAGAGAGAGAGTTCAAATCTGTTCTCAAGAGGCCAAACCCTTGGGTATATATAGGAGGATGGAGAGGGAGGTCTGCCTTTGCCCCTCCTCCAAGGAGGAGAGGTTCGGCCGAACTAGGGGGAGAGTCCACCTCCCACATGGGAGGTGGATCTCCAGCCGCATGGGCCTTTCTAGATGGTCTTGGCCAGCCCAATAAGGGCTGGCACACCTCCTCTATGGGACCATGAAGTCCTATGGTCATCACACCCCTCCCGGGGGTCCTCCGGCACCCTCCCGGCACTCCTAGTACAATACCGATGAGCCCGAAAACTTTCCGGTGAGCAAAATTGGACTTCCTATATATCAATCTTTACCTCCGGACCATTCCGTAGATCCTCGTGATGTTCGGGGTCTCATCCGTGACTCCAAACAACCTTCGGTAATCACGTATATCATTTCCCTATAACCCTAGCGTCATTGAACCTTAAGTGTGTAGACCCTACGGGTTCGGGAGACACGTAGACATGACCGAGACATCTCTCCGGCCAATAACCAACAACGGGATCTAGATACCCATGTTGGCTCCCATGTACTCCATGATGATCTTATCGGATGAACCACGATGTCGGGGATTCAATC
Source organism: Hordeum marinum (assembly GCA_022496015.1). NCBI lineage: Eukaryota > Viridiplantae > Streptophyta > Magnoliopsida > Poales > Poaceae > Hordeum > Hordeum marinum. The sequence continues at coordinate 815,316 of JAAAWK010000910.1, forward strand.
AATCTCGTATACAATTCCCTTTGTATATGGTATGATACTTGCCCGAGATTCGATCGTCGGTATCCCTATACCTTGTTCAATCTCGTTACTGGTAAGTCTCTTTACTCGTTCCGTAATACATCATCCTGTGGCTAACACCTTAGTCACCTTGAGCTCATTATGATGATGTCTTACCGAGTGGTCCCAGAGATACATCTCCGTCACACGGAGTGAAAATCCCAGTCTCGATTCGTGCTAACCCAACAGACACTTTCAGAGATACCCGTAGAGCACCTTTATAGCCACCCAGTTACATTGTAACATTTGGCACACCCAAAGCATTCCTACGGTATCCGGGAGTTGCACAATCTCATGGTCTATGGAAATGATACTTGACATTGAAAAGCTTTAGCAGACGAACTACACGATCTTGTGCTATGCTTAGGATTCTCCTAATGATGTGATCCCGTTATCAACAACATCCAAAGTCCATCGTCATGAAACCGTGACCATCTATTGATCAACGACCTAGCCAACTAGAGTCTCACTAGGGACATGTTGTGGTCTATGTATTGACACATGTATTACGGTTTCTGGTTAATACAATTGTAGCACGAACAATAGACAATTATCATGAACTAGGAAATACAATAATAACTGTTTTATTATTACCTCTAGGGCATATTTCCAACAGTCTCCCACTTGCACTAGAGTCAATAATCTAGTTACATTGTGATGAGTCGAACACCCATAGCATTCTGGTGTTGATCAGGTTTCGCTCGTGAGAGAGGTTTAGTCAACGGATCTGCGACATTCAGATCCGTATGCACTTTATAAATATCTATATATCCCTCCTGAATGTAATCACGGATGGAGTTGAAGCGGCGCTTGATGTGTCTTGTCTTCTTGTGAAACCTGGGCTCCTTCGCAAGTGCAATAGCTCCAGTGTTGTCACAGAGCAGAGTTATTGGGCCCGAAGCATTGGGAATCACTCCTAGGTCGGTGATGAACTCCTTAATCTAGACTCCCTCCTTCGCTACTTCCGAAGCAGCTATGTACTCCGCTTCACATTTAGATGTTGCCACGACGCTTTGCTTGCCGCTGCACCAGCTGACTGCCCCTCCGTTCAAAATATACACGTATCCGGTTTGCGACTTGGAGTCGTCCGGATCTGTGTCAAAGCTAGCATCGAAGTAACCCTTTATGAAGAGCTCTTGGGCACTTCCATATACCAGAAACATGTCCTTTGTCCTTTTTAGGTACTTCAGGATATTCTTGACCGCTGTCCAGTGTTTCGCTCTGGGATCACTTTGCTACCTCCCTACCAAACTTATGGCAAGGTTCACATCAGGTCTGGTACACAACATGCCATACATGATAGAGCCTATGGCTGAAGCATAGGGGATGACACTCATCTCTTCTCTATCCTTTGCTGTGGTCGGGCATTGAGTCGCAATCAATCTCACACCCTGTAACACAGGCAAGAACCCCTTCTTGGACTGATCCATATTGAACTTCTTCAATATCTTTTCACGGTATGTGCTTTGTCAAAGACCTATGAGGCGTCTCGATCTATCTCTATAGATCTTAATACCTAATATGTAAGCAACTTCTCCAAGGTCCTTCATTGAAAAACACTTATTCAAGTAGGCCTTTATACTTTCCAAGAGTTATATATCATTTCCCATTATCAGCATGTCATCCACATATTATATAAGAAATGCTATAGAGCTCCCACTCACTTTCTTGTAAATACAGGGTTCTCCATAAACCTGTACAAATCCAAACACTTTAATCACCTCATTAAAGCGAATGTTCCAACTCCGAGATGCTTGCACCAGCCCATAGATGGAGCGCTGGAGCTTGCCTACTTTGTTAGCATCTTTAGGATCGACAAAACCATCCGGCTGCATCATATACAGTTCTTCCTTGAGGAAGCCATTAAGGAATGCCGTTTTGAAGTCCATTTGCCAGATCTCATAATCATAAAATGCGGCAACTGCTAACATGACTCGGACAGACTTCAGCATCTCTACGGGTGAGAAAGTCTCATTGTAGTCAACTCCTTGAACTTGTCGATAACCCTTAGCGACAAGCCGAGCCTTATAGGCGGTCACATTACCGTCCGCGTCAGTCTTCTTCTTAAAGATCCATTTATTTTCAATGGCTCGATTATCATCAGGCAAGTCCACCAAACTCCATACTTTGTCTTCATACATGGATCCTATCTCGGATTTCATGGCCTCAAGCCATTTGTTGGAATCCGGGCCCGCCATCGCTTCTTCATAGTTCGAATGTTCACCGTTGTCCAACAACATGACCTCTAGGACAGGGTTGCCGTACCACTCTGGTGCGGAACGTGTCCTAGTGGACCTTCGACGTTCAATAGTAACTTGATCTGAAGTTTCATGATCATCATCATTAACTTCCTCTCCAGCCGGTGTAGGCTCCACAGAAACAACTTCCTATGCTGCGCTACTCTCCAGTTCGATTGGAGGTACGATTACCTCATCAAGTTCTATTTTCCTCCCACTTACTTCTTTCAAGAGAAACTCTATCTCGAGAAAGCATCCATTCTTGGCAACAAAGACTTTGCCCTCGGATCATATGTAGAAGGTATACCCAATAGTCTCTTTGAGATATCCTATGAAGACGCACTTTTCCGCTTTGGTTTCGAGCTTCTCAGGTTGAAGTTTCTTCACATAAGCACTGCATCCCCAAACTTTTAGAAACGAACTCTTAGGTTTCTTTCCAAACCATAATTCATACGGTGTCGTCTCAAAGAATTTAGACGGTGCACTATTTAAAGTGAATGCGGTAGTCTCTAATGCATATCCCCAAAATGATAGCGGTAAGTCAGTAAGAGACATCATAGATCGCACCATATCCAATAGAGTGCGATTACGACGTTGAGACACACCATTTCGCTGAGGTGTGCCGGGCGGCATGAGTTGTGAAACAATTCCACATTTCCTAAGGTGCGTGCCAAACTCGTGACTTAAATATTCTCCGCCACGATCAGATCGTAGGCATTTTATTTTCCTGTCACGTTGATTCTCTACCTCACTCTGAAATTCCTTGAACCTTTCAAAGGTTTCAGACTTTCGTTTAATTAAGTAGACATACCCATATCTTCTCAAGTCATCAGTGAGGGTGTGAACATAACGGTAGCCACCGCGAGCCTCGACGCTCATTGGACCGCATATATCAGTATGTATTATCTACAATAAGTCAGTTGCTCGCTCCATTGTTCCGGAGAACGGCGTCTCGGTCATCTTGCCCATGAGGCATGGTTCGCACATGTCAAATGATTCGAAATGAAGTGACTCCAAAAGTCCATCAGCATGGAGCTTCTTCATGCGTTTGACACCAATATGACAAAGGCAGCAGTGCCACATGTAAGTGGGACTATCGTTATCAACCTTACACTTTTTGGTACTCACACTATGGTCATGTGTACATCATGTTCGAGATTCATCAAAAATAAACCATTGACCAGCGGGGCATGACCATAAAATATTTCTCTCATATAAATAGAACAACCATTATTCTCAGATTTAAATGAGTAGCCATCTCGCATCAAGCGAGATCCAGATACAATGTTCATGCTCAAAGCTGGTACTAAATAACAATTATTAAGGTTCAAAACTAATCCCGAAGGTAGATATAGAGGTAGCATGCCGATGGCGATCACATCGACTTTGGAACCATTCCTGACGCGCATCATCACCTCGTCCTTTTCCAGCCTCCGCTTATTCCGCAGCTCCTACGTGGAGTTACAAATGTGAGCAACTGCACCGGTATCAAATACCCAGGAGCTACTCCGAGCGCTGGTTAAGAACACATCAATAACAAGTACATCACATATACCTTTAACGTTGCCGTACTTCTTATCTGCTAAGTACTTGGGGTAGTTCCGCTTCTAGTGACCAGTACCCTTGCAATAAAAGCACTCAGTCTTAGGCTTGGGTCCATTCTTGTTCTTCTTCTTCCTGTCAACTTGCTTACCGGGCATGGCAACAACTTTGCCATCCTTCTTTAAGTTCTTTTTACCCTTTCCTTTCCTGAAACTAGTAGTCTTATTCACCATCAACACTTGATGCTCCTTTTTGATCTCGACCTCTGCTGATTTCAGCATCGAGTACAACTCAGGAATGGACTTCTCCATACCCTGCATGTTGTAGTTCATCACAAAGCTTTTGTAGCTAGGTGGAAGTGACTGGAGGATTCTGTCAATGACCGAGTCATCCGGGACATTAACTCCCACCTGAGTCAAGAGGTTGTGTAGCCCATACATCTTGAGGATGTGCTCACTGATAAAACTGTTCTCCTCCATCTTACAGCTAAAGAACTTGTCAGAGATGTCATATCTCTCGACCCGGGCATGAGCTTGGAAAACCACTTTCAGCTCTTGGAACATCTCATATGCTCCGTGTTGCTCAAAACGTTTTTGGAGCCCCGGTTCTAAACTATAAAGCATGCCGCACTGAACAAGGGAGTAATCATCGCAACGGGAATGCCAAGCGTTCGCAACGTATTGCTATGCTGGGAGAAGGGGTGGGTCAGCTAGCGGTGCATCAAGGACATACAATTTCTTGGAAGCTATGAGGATGATCCTCAAGCCATAGACCCAGTCCGCATAGTTGCTTCCATCATCTTTCAGCTTGGTTTTCACTAGGAACGCATTGAAGTTAAGGGTGACATTTGCGTTGGCCATTGGATCTACAATATAGATAGTAAAGACAATTTTAGACTAAGTTCATGATAATTAAGTTCATATAATCAAATTATTTAATGAACTCCCACTCAGATAGACATCTCTCTAGTAATATAAGTGTTACATGATCCATGTCAACTAGCCCGTGTCCGATCATCACGTAAGACGGACTAGTCAACCATGGTGAACATCTCCATGTTGATCGTATCTTCTATACGACTCATTTTCGACCTTTCGGTCTTCCGTGTTTCGAGGCCATGTCTGTACATGCTAGGCTTCGTCAAGTCAACCTAAGTGTTTCGCGTGTGTAAATCTGGCTTACACCCGTTGTATGCGAACGTTAGAACCTATCACACCCGATCATCACGTGGTGCTTCGGAACAATGATCCTTAGCAACTGTGCACAGTTAGGGTGAACACATCTCTTGAAATTTTATTGAGAGATCATCTTATTTACTACCATCGTTCTAAGAAAATAAGATGTGAACATGATAAACATCACATGCAATCAACATAGTGACATGATATGGCCAATATCATCTTGCTCCTTTGATCTCCATCTTCGGGGCACCAAGATCATCACTGTCACCGGCGGACACCATGATCTCCATCATTGTGTCTTCATGAAGTTGTCTCGCCAACTATTACTTCTACTACTATGGCTAAAGTTTAGCAATAAAGTAAAGTAATTACATGGCATTTATGATTGACACGCAGGTCATACAATAAAATAAGACAACTCCTATTGCTCCTGCCGGTTGTCATACTCATCGACATGCAAGTTGTGAATCCGATTACAAGAACATGATCAATTTCATACATCACAATGCATCACATCTCATCCTGTTAGCCATATCACATCACAAGGCATATGCTGCAAAAACAAGTTAGACGTCCTCTAATTTGTAGTTGCAAGTTTTACGTGGCTGCTATAGGTTTATAGCAAGAACGTTTCTTACCTATGCCAAAACCACAACGTGATATGCCAATTGCTATTTACCATTCATAAGGATCCTTTTGATCGAATCCAATCCGACTAAGGTGGGAGAGACAGACACCCGCTAGCCACCTTATATAACAAGTGCATGTTAGGTGGTGGAACCGGTCTCACGTAAGCGTACGTGTAAAGTTGGTCCAGGATGCTTCATCCCACAATACCGCCAAATCTAGATAAGACTAGTAGTGGTAAGAAAATTAACAAGATCGATGCCCACAACTGCTTTGTGTTCTAATCGTGCATAGATTCTACGCATAGACCTAGCTCTGATACCACTGTTGGGAGACGTAGTAGTAAATCAAAAAAATTCCTACATGTCACCAAGATCTATCTATGGAGAAACAAGCAACGAGCGGGGAGAGATTGCATATTCATACCTTTGAAGATCGCTAAGCAGAAGCGTTACAAGAACGCCGTTGGTGGAGTCGTACTCACAGCGATTCAAATTACGGAGGATTCCGATCTAAGCACCGAACAACGACGCCTCCGCGTTCAACACACAAGCAGCCCGGTGACGTATCCTACGCGTTGATCAAGGAAGGAGGAAGGAGAGGTTGGGGAAGGGCTCCAACAGCAGAACAACGGCATGGTGGTGGCGGAGTAGCAAGGTATTCCGGCAGGGCTTCGCCTAAGCACTGCGGAGGAGGAAGAAGAGAGGTAGAGCTTCGCCGTGAGAGAGAGAGAGAGAGTTCAGATCTGTTCTCAAGAGGCCAAACCCTTGGGTATATATAGGAGGAGGGATAGGGAGGGCTGCCTTGGCCCCTCCTCCAAGGAGGAGAGGTTCGTCCAAACTTGGGGGAGAGTCCACCTCCCACAAGGGAGGTGGATCTCCTCCTTTTAAATCCTTTTGCCCTTTATCTCTAGATCCCCAGCCGCATGGGCCTTTCTAGAAGGTCTTGGCAAGCCCAATAAGGCTCCTCATGATTTACCTCCGGACCATTCTGGAGCTCCTCATGATGTCAGGTATCTCATCCGGGACTCCGAAGAACCTTCGGTAATAACGTATACCATTTCCCTATAACCCTAGCGTCATCGAACCTTAAGTGTGTACACCCTACGGGTTCGGGAGACACGTAGACATGACCGAGACATCTCTCCGGCCAATAACCAACAGCGGGATATGGATACCCATGTTGGCTCCCATGTACTCCATGATGATCTTATCGGATGAACCACGATGTCGGGGATTCAATCAATCCCTTATACAATTCCCTTTGTCTATCGGTATGATACTTGCCCGAGATTCAATCGTCGGGATCGCTATACCTTGTTCAATCTCGTTACCGGCAAGTCTCTTTACTCGTTCCGTAATACATCATCCCATGTCTAACTCCTTAGTCACCTTGAGCTCATTATGATGATGTCCTACCGAGTGGGCCCAGAGATACCTCTCCGTCACACGGAGTGACAAATCCGAGTCTCGATTCGTGCCAACCCAACAGACACCTTTGGAGATACCTGTAGTGCACCTTTATAGCCACCCAGTTACGTTGTGACGTTTGGCACACCCAAAGCATTCCTACGGTATCCGGGAGTTGCACAATCTCATGGTCTAAGGAAACGATACTTGACATTGAAAAGCTTTAGCAAACAAACTACACGATCTTGTGCTATGCTTAGGATTGGGTCTTGTCCATCACATCATTCTCCTAATGATGTGATCCCGTTATCAACGACATCCAATGTCCATTTTCATGAAACCATGACCATCTATTGATCAACGAGCTAGCCAACTAGAGGCTCACTAGGGACATGTTGTGGTCTATGTATTCACATATGTATTACGGTTTCTGGTTAATACAATTGTAGCACGAACAATAGACAATTATCATGAAATAGGAAATACAATAATAAATATTTTATTATAACCTCTAGGGCATATTTCCAACAAATTATGTGATGGACAAGACCCAATCCTAAGCATAGCACAAGATCATATAGTTCGTCTGCTAAAGCTTTTCTAATGTCAAGTATCATTTCCTTAGACCATGAGATTGTGCAACTCCCGGATACCGTAGGAATACTTTGGGTGTGCCAAACAACACAACGTATCTGGGTGGCTATAAAGGTGCACTACGGGTATCTGCGAAACTATCTGTTGGGTTGGCACGAATCGAGACTGGGATTTGTCGATCCGTATGATGGAGAGGTATCTCTGGGCCCACTCGGTAAGACATCATCATAATGAGCTCAAAGTGACTAAGGAGTTATCCATGGGATGATGTGTTGTGTAACGAGTAAAGAGTCTTGCAGGTAACGAGATTGAACAAGGTATAGGGATAACGATGATATAATCTTGGGCAAGTACCATACCGATAGACAAAGGGAATTGTATACGGGATTGATTGAATCGCCGACATCGTGGTTCATCCGATGAGATCATCGTGGAGCATGTGGAAGCCAACATGGGTATCCAGATCCCGCTGATTGTTATTGACTAGAGAGGTGTCTTGGTCATGTCTACATGTCTCCCGAACCCATAGGGTCTACACACTTAAGGTTCGATCACGCTAGGGTTATAGGGAAATAGTGGACGTGGTTAGCGATGGTTGTTCAGAGTCCCGGATGAGATCCCGGATGTCACGAGGAGTTCTGGAATATTCCGGAGACATATAGGAAGTGAGGTTTTGGTTACCGGAAATGTTTCGGGTATCATCGGTAACGTACCGGGACCATCGGAAGGGTTCCGGCGGTCCACCAAGTCAGGCCACCGACCACAAAGGGCTTCATGAGACGAATGTGGAGGGAACCAACCCTTAGGTGGGATGGTGCACCCCCCCCACCTGGCGCAAGGCGCAGCAACGAGAGAGGGGGGGCAAACCCTAGGCCCAGATGGGCCTTAGGCCCACCCTAGGGCTGCTAGGGCTGCCGCACCACCTCTCCCTCCCTCTCGCCGCCGCACCAGATCAGATCTGGTGGCTGCCGCACCACCCTAGGGTGGAAACCCTAGGGCGCAGCCCTACCTCCTCCTCCTCCTATATATAGTTGAGCCTTTGGGGCTGCTTAAGATACGACTCTCTATCCCTCTCGGTGCAGCCCTACCTCTCCTTCTCCTCGTTCTCCGTAGCGCTTGGCGAAGCCCTGCTAGAGACCACGCAGCTCCACCGTCACCAAGTCGTTGTGCTGCCGGACCTCGCCCTCAAGCTCTCCTTCTCTCCTTCCTGGAGCAAGGCGAAGGTGTGGGGGAATGTCGCATGGGAAACAAAAAATTTCCTATGCACATGCAGATCTATTCATGGTGATGACCATTTATGAGAGGGAGAGTGGATCTACGTACCCTTGTAGATCGCTAAGCGCGAAGCGTTAAGAAACACGGTTGGTGTAGTCGAACGTCTTTGCGATCCAAATCACCGAGCATCCCACGATCCAATCACGATCTGTCCCGTGATCTAATCACGATCCATCCCGCGAGCTTGATCACGATCCGTCCCACAAACTTGATCACGAGCTATCCCACGAGCTTGATCACGATCCTTCCGATCTAGCGCCGAACAGACGACACCTCCGCGTTCAGCACATGTACAGCTTGATGACGATCGCCGCCGTCTTGATCCAGCAAGAGAGAGCGGAGAGGTAGAAGAGTTCGCCGGTAGCGTGACGGCGGTCCGGCGATGGTGGTGGAGCAATTCCCGCAGGACTTCACCTAAGCATTGTAGAAATTCGATCTAGAGGAGAAACTATGCACTAGAGATTAGGGTTTGCACGTGGCTGAAAATCAAGTCCAAAACCCTAGAAATCCACTAGTATATATAGGAGGAGAGGAGGAGAGGAGGCAGACTTGGCCTCCAAGGCTAGCTTGGTTCGTCCGGCTACGAGAGGAGGAGTCCACCTCCTCCACTCCTAGTAGGATTAGGATTCACCTTTTTTTTCCTTAGGCCTTTTTCCTCCTGGATCCATGGGCCTTTTGTGTCTATTCCACCAGACCACTAAGGGCTGGTTATTATTCTTCGACAGCCCATGGACTGTCTAGGGTCGAAATACCCCTCCTGGAGGTCTCCCGGTACACTACCGGCACTCCCGGAACACTACCGATGAGCCCAAAACTTTTCCGCGACCAAACTGAGACTTCCTATAGATGAATCTTTACCTCCAGACCATTCCGGCGACCAAAGTGAGACATCCGGGATCTCATCCGGGACTCCTAACAACCTTCTATCACCACCATACATAACTCTACACTACCGAAATGTCACCGAACCTTAAGTGTGCAGATCCTGCAGGTTCGAGAACTATGTAGACATGACCGAGACACCTCTTCGGTCAATAACCAATGGCGGAATCTGGACATCCACATTGGTTCCTACATATTCTACGAAGATCATTATCGGTCGACCCTGTATGTCAAGGATTCAGTTAATCCCATATAACGTTCCCTTTGTTCTTCGGTATGTTACTTGCCCATGATTCGATCGTCGGTATCTCCATACCTAGTTCAACCTCGTTTACTGGCAAGTCTCTTTACTCATTCTGTAATATAAGATCCCGCAACTAACAATTAGTCACATTGCTTGGAAGGCTGATTGTGATGTTGTATTACCGAGTGGGCCCCGAGATACCTCTCCGTCGCACGGAGTAACAAATCCCAGTCTCGATCCATGCCAACTCAACAGACACCATCGGAGATACCTGTAGAGCACCTATATAGTCAACCAGTTACGTTGCGACGTTTGATACACACAAGGCACTCCTCCGATATCCGTGAGTTGCATGATCTCATGGTCATAGGAACATATACTTGACATGCAGAAAACAGTAGCAATAAACTGACACAATCATATGCTACGTTTGTAGTTTGGGTCTTGTCCATCACATCATTCTCCTAACGATGTGATCCCGTTATCAAATGACATCACATGTCAATAGCTAGGAAACCCTGACCATCTTTGATCAATGAGCTAGTTCACTAGAGGCATACAAGGGACACAGTGTTGTCTATTTACCCACACATGCAATGCGTTTCCAATCAATACAACTATAGCATGGATAATGAACGATTATCATGAACAAGGAAATATGATAATAAACACTTTATTTATTGCCTCTAGGGCATATTTCCAACAGTCTCCCACTTGCACTAGAGTCAATAATCTAGTTCACATCACTATGTGATTTACATGGTAATAAATCGAACACCCATGCAGTTCTGGTGTTGATCATGTTTAGCACTTGGAAGAGGTTTAGTCAACGGGTCTGCAACATTCAGATCCGTGTGCACTTTGCAATTGTCCTTCCCCTGGATGTAGAACCGGATGGAGTTGAAGCGCCGCTTTATGTGTCTGGTCCTCTTGTGAAACCTTGGTTCGCTGGCTAGAGACATGGCACCAATGTTGTCAAAGAACAGGTTCATTGGATTCAGTGCACTAAACACTACTCCAAGATCTGTCATGAACTGCTTCATCCAGACACCTTCCTTCGCTGCCTCCGAGGCTGCGATGTACTCCGCTTTGCACATAGAATCAGCTACCATGCTTTGCTTGGAACTGCACCAGCTTACCGATCCCCCGTTAAGAATAAATACGTATCCGGTTTGCGACTTAGAGTCGTCCGGATCAATGTCCAAGCTTGCATCGACGTAACCCTTTACGACGATCTCTTCATCACCTCCACAAACGAGAAACATTTCCTTAGTCCTTTTTAGGTACTTAAGGATATTCTTGGCCGCTTGGTAGTGCTCCATTCCAGGATCACTTTGAAACCTTCCGGCCATACTTATGGCAAGGCTGACATCAGGTCTTGTGCACAGCATTACATACATGATAGAGCCTATGGCTGAAGCATAGGGGATGACACTCATCTTTTCTTTATCTTCGGTAGTCACTGGGCATTGAGTCTTAATCAACTTCACACCTTGTAACATAGGCAAGAACCCCTTCTTGGACTGATCCATTTTGAACTTCTTCAAAACTTTATCAAGGTATGTGATGTGCGAAAGTGCTATTAAGCGTCTCGATCTATCTCTATAGATCTTAATGCCTAATATGAAAGCAGCTTCTCATAGGTCCTTCATTGAAAAAATCTTATTCAAATATTCCTTCACGCTTTCCAGCATTTGTATATTGTTTCCAATCAGCAATATGTCATCCACATATAATACTAGAAATGCTATAGAGCTCCCACTCACTTTCTTGTAAATACAAGCTTCTCCATAAACTTGTATAAACTCAAACGCTTTGATCACCTCATCAAAGCGCTTATTCCAACTCAGAGATGCTTGCACCATTCCATAAATGGATCACTAGAGTTTCCAAACTTTGTCAGCATTCTCTGGATCGACAAAACCTTCGGGTTGCATCATATACAACTCTTCCTCAAGGAAACCGTTGAGGAACACCGTTTTGACATTCATCTGCCAAATTTCATAGTCGAAATAAACAGCTATTGCCAACATGATTTTGACAGACTTAAGCATCGCTACGGGTGAGAAAGTCTCATCGTAGTCAACTCGTTGAACTTGTGAAAAACCCTTTGCCACAAGTCGAGCTTTATAGACAGTGACATTAGCGTCCGTGTTCGTCTTCTTCTTAAAGATCCATTTGTTCTGAATGGCCTTTCGCCCTTCAGGTAGTACTTCCAAAGTCCATACTTTGTTTTCATACATGGATCCCATCTCGGATTTCAAGGCCTCTAACCATTTCTCGGAATCCGGGCCCATCACTGCTCCTCCATAGCTCGTAGGTTTATTGTTGTCTAACAACATGACCTCCAAGACAGGGTTGCTGTACCACTCGGGAGTAGTACGCGTCCTTGTCGACCTACGAGGTTCAATAGTACCTTGATCCAAAGCTTCATGTTCATCATCATTAACTTCCTCTTCTACCATCGTAGGTTCCACAGAAACATCTTTCTACGCTGCGCTACTCTCTAGTTGAAGTAAAGGTTCAATGACCTCATCAAGCTATATTTTCCTCCCACTCAATTCCTTCGAGAGAAACTCTTTCTCAAGAAATGTTTTGTTCTTAGCGACAAACACTTTGCCTTCGGATCTGAGATAGAAGGTATACCCAACTGTCTCTTTCGAGTATCCTATGAAGACGCATTTCTCCGCTTTGGGTTCCAGCTTTTCAGGCTGAAGCTTTTTGACATAAGCATCACATCCCCAAACTTTAAGAAACGACAACTTCGGCCTTTTGCCAAACCACAGTTCATATGGCATCGTCTCAACGGATTTTGATGGTGCCCTATTTAAAGTGAATGCAGTTGTCTCTAATGCATAACCCCAAAACGATAGTGGCAAGTCAGCAAGAGACATCATAGAACGCACCATATCCAATAAGGTTCGATTACGACGTTCAGACACACCATTACGCTGTGGTGTTCCGGGCGGTGTCAACTGTGAAACAATTCCACATTTTCTTAAGTGACTGCCAAAATCATAACTTAGATATTCACCTCCTCGATCAGATCATAGAAACTTAATCTTCTTGTTACGATGATTCTCAACTTCACTCTGAAATTTCTTGAACTTTTCAAACGTTTCAGACTTGTGTTTCATTAAGTAAATATACCCATATCTACTTAAGTCATCAGTGAAGGTGAGAAAATAACGATATCCACCGCGCGCTGTAACATTCATTGGACCGCACACATCAGTATGTATGGTTTCCAATAAGTCACATGCCCGTTCCATTGTTGCAGAGAACAGCATTTTAGTCATCTTGCCCATCAGGCATGGTTCACATGTGTCAAGTGATTCAAAATCAAGTGACTCCAAAAGTCCAACAGCATGGAGCTTCCTCATGCGTTTTACACCAATATGACCTAAACAACAGTGCCACAAGAAAGCGGTACTATCATTATCAACTCTACACCTTTTGGCATCAATGTTATGAACATGTGTGTCATCACTATCAAGATTCAATATGAATAAACCCCTAACATTGGGTGCATGACCATAAAAGATATTACTCATATAAATAGAACAACCTTTATCCTCTGATTTAAATGAGTAAACGTCTCGCAATAAACAAGATCCAGATATAATGTTCATGGTTAACGCAGGCACTAAATAACAATTATTCAGGGTCATCACTAATCCCGATGGTAATCGAAGAGAGAGCGTGCCGACGGCGATCACATCAACCTTGGAACCATTTCCCACGTGCATCGTCACTTCGTCCTTTGCCAGCCTTCGTTTATTCCGTAGTTCCTGCTTTGAGTTACAAATGTGAGCAACCGAACCGGTATCAAATACCCAGGCACTACTACGAGAGCTAGTAAGGTACACATCAATAACATGTATATCATATATACCTTGTTTGTCGTTGGCCGCCTTCTTGTCAGCCAGGTACTTGGGGCAGTTCCGCTTCCAGTGACCAGTTCCTTTGCCATGAAAGCACTCAGTTTCTGGCTTAGGTCCATGCTTAGGCTTCTTTTTAGGAGTAGCAACTGCTTTGCCATCCTTCTTGGTTTTACCCTTCTTTCCTTTGCCCTTGCCATTTTTCTTGAAACTGGTGGTTTTATTGACCATCAACACTTGATGTTCTTTCTGGATTTCAGACTCAGCGACTTTCAGCATCGCAAACAGCTCGGCGACTAACTTTTTCATCCCGTGCATGTTATAGTTCATCACAAAGCTCTTCTAACTAGGTGGCAGTGATTAAAGAACTCTATCAGTGATCGCCTCTGGCGGAAGGGTAATTCCCAACTCAACTAGACGGTTTGAATACCTAGACATTCTGAGTATGTGCTCACTGATAGACCCGTTCTCCTCCATCTTGCAAGCATAGAATTTGTCGGAGGTCTCATACCTCTCGATCCGGGCATTCTTATGAAAGATAAACTTCAACTCCTGGAACATCTCATATGCTCCATGACGTTCAAAACGTCTTTGAAGTCCTAGTTCAAAGCCATACAATATTGCACACTGAACTATTGAGTAGTCTCCAGCACGAGCCTCCCAAGCATTCTTAACGTTATCGGAGGTCATGTCTTCTGGTTGGTCACCAAGTGGTGCATCAAGGACATATGACTTCTGGGAAGCTGTGAGGATAATTCTTAGATTACGGGCCCATTCAACAAAGTTACTTTCATCATCTTTCAACTTAGCTTTCTCTAGGAACGCATTAAAATTCAGGGGTGCTACTACGCGAGACATTGATCTACAACATAAATATGCAAAGGTTACTTAGACTATTGTTCAAGATAATGAGTTTAGTTAATCAAATTACTAAAGCTCCCACTCAAATTAACATCCCTTAGGTCATTTGAGTGTCACATGATCCAAATTCACCAACTCAAGTCCGATCATCACGTGAGTTAAGGTGGCTTCAATGGTGAACATCATTATGTTGATCATATCTACTATATGACTCATGTTCGACCTTTCGGTCTCGTGTGTTCCGAGGCCATGTATGTACATGCTAGACAAGTCAAGTTTAACTCGAGTGTTCTGCACGTGCAAATCTGGCTTGCACCCGTTGTATGTGAACGTAGAGTCTATCACACCCGATCATCACGTGCTGTCTCGACACGACAAACTTTTGCAACGGTGCACACTCGGGGAGAACACAATTTATCTTGAAATTAAGTGAGGGATCACCTTTTAATGCTACCTTCATTCTAAGCAAAACAAGGTGCATAAAAGGATTAACATCACATGCAAATCATAAGTGACATGATATGGCCATGATCTTGTGCTTTTGATCTCCATCATGAAAGCATGGCATGATCTCCATCGTCACCCGGCACGACACCATGATCTCCATCATCTTGATCTCCATCAACGTGTCGCCATCGGGGTTGTCGCGCCCAACATGCTTCTACTACTATTGCTACCGTAGCGATAAAGTAAAGCATTACATAGCGCTTAATGATTGACACGCAGGTCATACAATAATTAAAGACAACCCTATGGGTCCTGCCGGTTGCCGTACTCATCGACATGCAAGTCGTGATAATCTATACATCACATGATCATCTCATACATCACATATATCACATCATGTAATTGACCATATCATATCACAACATACCCTGCAAAAACAAGTTACACGTCCTCTAATTGTGGTTGCATATTTTACGTGGCTGCTACGGGTATCTAGCAAGAACGATTCTCATCTACGCAAAAACCACAATAGTGATACACTAGTTGCTTTTCAACCTTCTCAAGGACCGCCTTTATCAGATCCGATCCAACTAAAGTGAGAGGAACTGTCATCCACAAGCCATCTATGCAACAAGTTCTGGTTGAGGGAACTGGGCTCTCATAAGCGTACGAGTAATGTTGGTCCGGGACGCTTCATCTCACAATACCCCTAAATCAAAATCCGACCAAGGGAGGAAGCAATCTAAGCATCAACACCCACAAACCTTTTGTGTTCTACTCGAGATCTCATCAACACATAGAACTAGCTCTGATACCACTTTGGGGGCACATCGCATGGGAAACGAAAATTTTCCTACGCACACGTAGATCTATCCAGGGTGATGAGCATCTACGAGAGGGAGAGTGGATCTACGTACCCTTGTAGGTCGCTAAGCGGGAAGCGTTAAGAAACGCGGTTGGTGTAGTCGAACGTCTTCACGATCCAAATCGTCGTGCGTCCCGCGATCCAATCACGATCCGTCCCGTGATCTAATCACGATCCGTCCCGCGAGCTTGATCATGATCCGTCCCACGAACTTGATCACGATCCTTCTGATCTAGCACCCAACGGACGGCACGTCCGCATTCAACACACATACAGCTTGATGACGATCTCCGCCGTCTTGATCCAGCAAGAGAGAGCGGAGAGGTAGAATAGTTCGCCGACAGCGTGACGGTGCTCCGGCGATGGTGGTGGAGCAATTCCGGCATGGCTTCGCCTACGCACTACAGAAATCTGATCTAGAGGAGAAACTATGCACTAGAGATTAGGGTTTGCACGTGGTTGAAAATCAAGTCCAAAACCCTAGAAATCACTAGTATATATAGGAGGAGAGGAGGAGAGGAGGCAGACTTGGCCTCCAAGGCTAGCTTCGTTCGGCCGGCTAGGAGAGGAGGAGTCCACCTCCTCCACTCCTAGTAGGATTAGGATTCACCTTTTTTTTCCTTTTTGCCTTTTTCCACCTTTTTCCTTAGGCCTTTTTCCTCCTGGTGCCATGGGACTTTTGTGGCTGTTCCACCAGCCCACTAAGGGCTGGTTATTATTCTCCCACAGACCATGGACCCTCTAGTGTCGAAATACCCGTCCCGGAGGTATCCCGGTACACTACGGGCACTCCCGGTACACTACCGATGAGCCCGAAACTTTTCCGGCGACCAAACTGGGACTTCCCATATATGAATCTTTACCTCCGGACCATTCTAGAGCTCCTCGTGATGTCCGAGATGTCATCCGGGACTCCGAAAAACCTTCGGTCACCACCATACATAACTCTACACTACCGAAATGTCACCGAACCTTAAGTCTGCAGACCCTGCGGGTTCGAGAACTATGAAGACATGACCGACACACCTCTCTGGTCAATAACCAATGGTGGGACCTGGACGTCTACATTGGTTCCTACATATTCTACGAAGATCATTATCGGTCGAACCTCTATGTCAAGGATTCAATTAATCCCGTATAACGTTCCCTTTGTTCTTCGGTATGTTACTTGCCCGAGATTCAATCATCGGTATCTCCATACCTAGTTCAACCTCATTTAATGGCAAGTCTCTTTACTCATTCTACAATACAAGATCCCGCAACTAATAATTAGTCACATTGCTTTCAAGGCTCATTGTGATGTTGTATTACCGAGTGGGCCCCGAGATACCTCTCCGTCACATGGAGTAACAAATCCCAGTCTCGATCCATGCCAACTCAACAGACACCATCGGAGATACCTGTAGAACACCTTTATAGTCATCCAGTTACATTGCGAAGTTTGATACACACAAGGCACTCCTTCGATACCCGTGAGTTGCATGATCTCATGTTCATAGGAACGTATACTTGACATGTAGAAAACAGTAGCAATAAACTGACATGATCATATGCTACGTTTGTAGTTTGGGTCTTGTCCATCACATCATTCTCCTAACGATGTGATCCCGTTATCAAATGACATCACATGTGAATAGCTAGGAAACCCTGACCATCTTTGATCAACGAGCTAGTTCACTAGAGGCATACTAGGGACACAGTGTTGTCTATTTACCCACACATGCAATGCATTTCCAATCAATACAATTATAGCATGGATAATAAACTATTATCATGAACAAGGAAATATAATAATAAGCACTTTATTTATTGCCTCTAGGGCATACTTCCAATAGAAGGAGACATCACTAGGCTGCATGTTTGTTGAACGCGGAGGTGCCGTTGTTCGGCGCTAAGATCGGAGTCCACCGCGATCTGAATCGCTACGAGTACGACTCCACCAACTGCGTTCTTCAAATGCTTCCTCTTAGCGATCTTCAAAGGTATGAAGATGCAATATCTCCCCACTCGTTGTTGGTTTCTCCATTGATAGATCTTGGTGATCGTAGGAAATTTTTTGATTTACTACTACGTCTCCCAACAGTGGCATCATGAGCTAGGTCTATGCATAGAATCGATGCATGAGTAGAACACAAAGCAATTGTGGGAGTCGATCTTGTTAATTTACTTACCAGTACTAGTCTTATCTTGATTCGGCGGTATTGTGGGATGAAGCGGCCCAGACCAACTTTACACGTACGCTTACGTGAGACCTGTTCCACCACCTGACATGCACTTGTTGCATAAGGTGGGTAGTGGGTGTCTGTCTTTCCCACTTTAGTCTGATTGGATTCGATGAAAAGGGTCCTTATGAAGGTTAAATAGAAATTGGCATATCACATTGTGGTTTTGGCGTAGGTAAGAAACGTTCTTGCTAGAAACCAATAGAAGCGACGTAAAAACTTGCACTACAAATTAGAGTACGTCTAACTTGTTTTTGCAGCATATGCCTCGTGATGTGATATGCCAAAGGGATGTGATGTGATGCATTGTGATGTATGAGATTGATCATGTTATTGTAATAGGATTCACGACTTGCATGTCGATGCGTATGACAACCGGCAGGAGCCATAGGAGTTGTCTTATTTAATTGTATGACCTGCATGTCAATCATAAACGCCATGTAATACTTTACTTTATTTCTAAACGATAGCCATAGTAGTAGAAGTAATAGTTGGCGAGACAACTTCATGAAGACACGATGATGGAGATCATGATCATGGAGAACATGGTGTCGTGCCGGTGATAGTGATGATCATGGTGCCCCGAAGAGGGAGATCAAAGGAGCAAGATAATATTGGCCATATCATGTCACTATATTGAGTGCATGTGATGTTTATCATGTTTACATCTTATTTGCTTGAACGATGGTAGTAAATAAGATGATCTCTCAATAAAATTTCAAGAAAGGTGTTCACCCTAACTGTGCACCGTTGCTAAGGATCGTTGTTCTGAAGCACCACATGATGATCGGGTGTGATAGGTTGTAACGTTCGCATACAACGGGTGTAAGCCAGATTTACACACGTGAAACACTTAGGTTGACTTGACGAGCCTAGCATGTACAAACGTGGCCTCGGAACACGGTAGACCGAAAGGTCGAACATGAGTCGTATAGAAGATACGATCAACATGGAGATGTTCACCATGGATGACTAGTCCGTCTCACGTGATGAACGGACATGGGCTAGTTGACATGGATCATGTGTCACTTGGATGACTACAGAGATGTCTATCTAAGTGGGAGTTCATTAAATAAGTTGATTACGTGAACTTAATTATCATGAACTTAGTCTAAAATTGTATTTACAATCTATAGTGTGGATCCAATGGCCAACAATAATGTCACCCTCAACTTCAACTCATTCCTAGAGAAAACCAAGATGAAAGGTGATGGAATCAACTATGCGGACTGGGTCCCTAGCTTGAGGATCATCCTCATAGCTTCCAAGAGATTGTATGTCCTTGATGCACCGCGAGGTGACCCACCCATTTTACCAGTGGACCAAGACGTTATGAACCGGGACTCCAAAAGTGTTTTGAGCAACAGGGAGCATATGAGATGTTCCAAGAGCTGAAACTGGTTTTCCAAACTCATGCCCGGGTCGAGAGATATGACGTCTGTGACAAGTTCTTCAACTGTAAGATGGAGTAGAATAGTTCTGTCAGTGAGCACATACTCGAAATGTCTGGGTTGCACAATCGCTTGACTCAGCTAGGAGTTAATCTCCCGGATGACTCGGTCATTGACAGAATCCTCCAGTCGCTTCCACCTAGCTACAATAGCTTTGTGATGAACTACAACATGCAGGGTATGGAGAAGTCCATTCGTGAGTTCTACTCGATGCTGAAATCATCGGAGGTCGAGATCAAAAAGGAGCATCAAGTGTTGATGGTGAATAAGACCACTAGTTTCAAAAAATGCAAGGGTAAGAAGAACTTCAAGAAGGACTGCAAAGTTGTTGCCGCGCCCGGTAAGCAAGTTGCCGGGAAGAAGAACAGAATGGACCCAAGCCTGAGATTGAGTGCTTTTATTGCAAGGGTAGCGGTCACTAGAAGCGGAACTGCCCCAAGTACTTATCGGATACGAAGGCCGGCAACTTTAAATGTATATGTGATATAGTCACTTTTGATGTGTACCTAACCAGCGCTCATAATTGCTCCTGGGTATTTGATAACGGTGCAGTTGCTCACATTTGTAACTCCAAGCAGGAGTTGCGAAATAAGCGGAGGCTGGCAAAGTACAAGGTGGCGATGCGCGTCGGGAATGGTTCCAAGGTTGATGTGATTGCCGTTAGCACCTACCTCTACATCTACCTTCGGGATTAGTTTTAATCCTTAATAATTGTTATTTAGTACCTGCTTTGAGCATGAACATTGTATATGGATCTTGCTTGGTGCGAGATGGCTACTCATTTAAATCTGAGAATAATGGTTGTTCTATTTATATGACAGAAATGTTTTATGATCATGCCCCGTTGGTCAATGGTTTTGTTTTTGATGAATCTCGAACGTGACGTTACACATGCCCATAGTGTGAGTACAAAAAAGTGTAAGGTTGATAACGATAGTCCCACTTACATGTGGCACTGCCGCCTTGGTCATATTGGTGTCAAATGCATGAAGAAGCTCCATGCTGATGGATTTTTGGAGTCTCTTGATTTCAAATCATTTGACACGTGCGAACCATGCCTCATTGGCAAGATGACCAAGACTCCGTTCTCCGGAACAATGGAGCGAGCAACTGACTTATTGGAGATAATACATACCGATGTATGCGGTCCAACGAGCGTCGAGGCTCGCGGTGGCTACCGTTATGTTCTCACCCTCACTGATGACTTGACAGATATGGGTATGTCTACTTAATGAAACAAAAGTCTGAAACCTTTGAAAGGTTCAAAGAATTTTAGAGTGAGGTAGAGAATCAACGTGACAGGAAAATAAAGTGCCTCTGATCTAATTGTGGCGGAGAATATTTAAGTCACGAGTTTGGCATGCACCTAAGGAAATGTGGAATTGTTTCACAACTCACGCCGCCTGGCACACCTCAGCGAAATGGTGTGTCTGAACATCGTAATCGCACTCGATTGGATATGGTGCGATCTATGATGTCTCTTACCGACTTACCGCTATCATTTTGGGGATATGCATTAGAGACTGCCACATTCACTTTAAATAGGGCACCATCGGAGTCCATTGAGACGACACCGTATGAATTATGGTTTGGAAAGAAACCTAAGCTGTCATTTCTAAAAGTTTGGGGATGCGATGCTTATGTGAAGAAACTTCAACCTGAGAAGCTCGTACCCAAAGCGGAAAAGTGCGTTTTCATAGGATATCCCAAAGAGACTATTGGGTATACCTTCTACCTCAGATCCGAAGGCAAAGTCTTTGTTGCCAAGAATGGATCCTTTCTCGAGAAAGAGTTTCTCTCGAAACAAGTAAGTGGGAGGAAAATTGAACTTGATGAGGTAATTGTATCTCAATTCGAACCTGAGAGTAGCGCAACACAGGAAGTTGTTTCTGTGGAGCCTACACTGGCTGGAGAGGAAGTTAATGATGATGATCATGAAACTTCAGAGCAAGTTACTATTGAACATTGAAGGTGCACTAGGACACGTTCCGCACCAGAGTGGTATGACAACCCTATCCTGGAGATCATGTTGTTGGACAACGGTGAACCTTCGAACTATGAAGAAGCGATGGCGGGCCCGGATTCCAACAAATGGCTTGAGGCCATGATATCCGAGATAGGATCCATGTATGATAACAAAGTATGGACTTTGCTGGACTTGCCTAATGGTAAGCGAGCCATTGAAAATAAATGGACCTTTTAGAAGAAGACTGACGCGGATGGTAATGTGACCGTCTATAAGGCTCGGCTAGTCGCTAAGTGTTATCGACAAGTTCAAGGAGTTGACTACGATGAGACTTTCTCACCCGTAGGAATGGTGAAGTCTGTCCAAATCATGTTAGCAATTGCTGCATTTTATGATTATGAGATTTGACAAATGTGACGTCAAAACGACATTCCTTAATGGCTTCCTCTAGGAAGAACTGTATATCATGCAGTCGGAAGGTTTTGTCAATCCTAAAGATGGTAACAAAGTATACAAGCTCCAGCACTCCATCTATGGGCTGGTGCAAGCATCTCGGAGTTGGAACATTCGCTTTAATGAGGTGAATAAAGCGTTTGGGTTTGTACAGGTTTATGGAGAACCCTGTATTTACAATAAAGTGAGTGGGAGATCTGTAGCATTTCTCATATTATATGTGGATGACATACTAATAATGGGAAATGATATACAACTCTTGGAAAGTCTAAATGCCTACTTGAATAAGTGGTTTTCAATGAAGGACCTTGGAGAAGCTGCTTGCATATTAGGCATTAAGATCTATAGAGATACATCGAGACGCCTCATAGGTCTTTCACAAAGCACATGCCTTGAAAACATATTGAAGAAGTTCAATATGGATCAGTCCAAGAAGGGGTTCTTGCCTGTGTTACAGGGTGTGAGATTGAGTATGACTCAATGCCCGACCACGGCAAAGGATAGAGAAGAGATGAGTGTCATCCCCTATGCTTCAGCCATAGGCTCTATTATGTATGCCATGTTGTATACCAGACCTGATGTGAACCTTGCCATAAGTTTGGTAGGGAGGTACCAAAGTGATCCTAGAGCGGAACATTGGACAATAGTCAAGAATATCCTGAAGTACCTGAAAATGACAAAGGACATGTTTCTCGTATGTGGAGGTGCAGAAGAGCTCGTTGTAAAGGCTTACGTCGATGCTAGCTTCATCATAGATTCGAACGACTCCAAGTCGTAAACTGGATAAGTGTATGTTTTCAACGGAGCGGCAGTCACATGCTGCAGTAGCAAGCAAAGCGTCGTGGCGGCATCTACGTGTAAAGCGGAGTACATAGCTGCTTCGGAAGCATCAAAGGAAGGAGTCTGGATGAAGGAGTTCATCACCGACCTAGGAGTGATTCCCAATGCATCGGGCCTGATGACTCTATTATGTGACAACGCTGGAGCTGTTGCCCCTGCGAAGGAGCCCAGGTTTCACAAGAAGACAAGACACATCAAGCGCCGCTTCAACTCCATCCGTGATTAAATTCAGGAGGGAGATATAGAAATTTGTAAAGTGCATACGGATCTGAGTGTCACTGATCCGTTGACTAAACCTCTCTCATGAGCAAAACATGATCAACACCAGAATGCTATTGTAGCGACCCAACTCAAAGCGAGTCAAGCCTCTGTGCGTTAGTGCCATCCCTGGATCAGTATGCTGGCACACACAGTACATCCATGTATATATCAAAGTTCAATCACATGTAAATAGCGTAAAGTTGATATATACCTCTTAAATCATAGAGGAAAAAGTCAACAGGAGTGGAGTCCCAATAAACACCAACAACAGGTTGAGTGTAGACCATAACACTGAATCGTACTCTCACTCGTCGTAGAAAAGTATCTGCAACATAAGACGTTGCAGCCGTGTAGGTCAGTATATTGAATGTACCGGCAAGATCACCATAGAAAGAATGATAAAGGCTATTCTATACGCAAAAGGCTTTGTGGCTCAGTGTCTAAGTTTTTGCAGAAAAGCTGGTTTTATTTTCCCTACAACAAAGAGTGAAACAAAAAATCACTTCTAATAGTTGGTTGTTAATGAGATGGTTCCACCAACCAATTCTCATGTCCTAAAAATTATTAATAGACCCACTCATCATAAAATTTATTAATGGTGCTGAGAATGGTTGATAGTATCATCTTCGGTGATCATATTGTCCGTAACCGGGCACACGATTAATCGATTAGTTTGATCTCTGCAGAGCTTTGTACACTTTACCCGCAAGAATTGATCCCTCCTGTTATGTCCTCGCACTTTCCGGTGTTTGAGAACGGGACGATCGAAACATGGTCTTCCATAGTGATCCTCCGATTGAAAGTCAGTGCCCATCCAAATCCTACCGTTCTTCTACATCTCGTAGCAACTGACCTACCAAAGTCATCACTAGGGTCAACCAAGCCAGAGCCCATATTGACTTGCGGTTGTACACGTAAGCTTTCTGGCCTAGAAGTACCCATCCATCTCTTTGAGGCTGGGTGGCATTCCGTTGGGATGATCACAAGTAGATACCAGGATTCCCAGGCATAACCATGATAGATATCAGGCTGCCAAAATGCATGTCCAATCCACCCAGAGGTATACTGAGTCCTTGAAGTCTTGAAGTCTTTATCATTATGCAGGTCTTGATATAATTAATTAACCTCACAACAGTCCTGAATCTGACAACCAACCCCGTCTACTAAAGAGTAGCAATTGTGAAGTAACGTCCCTTCTCGCGCAATGGTAACAGGTTGTTGGGTTTCTCCTACCTCATGATGCTACTACAAGTTGAAGCTCAATAACCTACTGGATGTGTAATGGAAAGATTGATTCTAATGCAAATAAAACATAGGTAATGTAACAAGATCAAAGTGAACTTGCCTTCACTGTTGGTGAAGATAAATATCGCTCTCAAAAATTTACTTGATAGAACTATTCGTCACTCTCCGACGAAATCCATATACTCAAACATTGCATTCATATAGGCAATCATACTATCATTCAATACTATCACACAAGAACAACATAGGAGTAAACATCAAAGGGTTGTGATGAAGGAAATACTTAAGACATAACATAAAATCAACCAAACTTCATGAAATCAAGCAAGGGTAGTTTTCCATACCAACAACTATTTTCAATAGTAACAAAACAAAAACATAGTAAATTATAACAAAAGTATTTTAGTAAATATTTTACTAGCAAAAAGGATTACTTTTGAAGAACAACTAAGAACTAAGAAAACAATACTCTAAACAACATAAGTTTTTTGGCCTAACAAACATAACAACATGAAAAACAATAAAATACTAAAATAAGAGAAAACAAAAATATATAATAACTAAGTTAACAGGAAGTAAAACTTATAAAAAAGTTTATGAAAACAATTTCAAATAGGAAATCCAACTAGCAATGAAATCAATTTTCAAGTTACTATGAAACTCGAATTGATTTCATGTTATAAAAATAATAAATAACATAAAAATAAGTTTAGTTGAAGTACTACTGATAGCTACCATAAAAAAAGTAAAACTTGTCAACTAATATAAAAGAAAATAAATTAAAACAATTTAAAACAAAAGAAATATAAATAAACCTAAAAGGAACTAAAATAGAATCTGTTTTGTTAAAATTACTAATTTAATTTATTCCAAAAATTCTCAAATTCTATCTATTGTTAAATAAAGTCACTAGTGACTAGTAGCGAAAAGAATCAACTCAAAACCTATTTAGAAACTCAAGTTATAAGCAAACTAGTGTTTGAAGAAAATCTGTTTGAATTCAAATTTAAATTATTCAAATATTGTCAAACTTGATATCTACAGAAACTAGAATAAATTTGTGACACATTGCAAAGAGAATCAAATAAGAGCAAGTAAAAAGATAAAACATATAAAGAAAACAAAAACAGAACTATTCTGTTTCTAAAACAGAAAACAGAAAAAAAATTCTAACTATCGGAGAGGGGCTATGTGGCGCTATCTGATTGGCCATAAGGCGTGTCTGTTCTAACTTTTTAGGCGGACAACCGATACTTAAAGAAAAACGGTTCGGTTGATATAATTAAATAGAAAACCAGTCGGTTCACTAAAAATAAACCGAAAGGCTATGTGGCTTCTAATCTACACCACATATGATAGATCGAACGGAGGAGAGAGACTCCGGCGACTTACCGCGGTGGAGGAGGTCTCCGGCGATGTTCCAGCGAGGCAGAGGCGGCGAGGTTGATGGGGAGGTGTCTCCAGTGGTCCTTCGACAACGGTGACAGCACCAGGCGATGCGGACGAGCGCGGCGAGGCTTCTGATGGTTGTGATGGAGCTCGGGGACGACGATGGTGACGACGGCGAGCTTCAAGGTGGCGACGGCGTATGGTTGTCGACGGGGAGGTCGCTCCGGTGGATCTGGAGCTCGGGCAGATGTACGGGGAGGTGCGGGCGAGGGTGGTGGAGCGGATGGTGTGCTTGGGTAGCAAGGGGAGTTGTTAGGGCGAGCACAGGGTCGGCAATGGCCGGATGATGGTCGGGAACTCCGGCGAGCGATTGTGCGACCGCGGGTGCACGGGCGTTGGGGTTTTGGAGGGGAACGGGTCAAGGAGGCCTTGGGCTTTATAGCCAGTTGGTCGGAGTGAAGAATAGGTAAGGGGAGAGGGAGATCACGGTGAATCCGGGGCAACTCGTCGAGGAAGGAAGGAGAGGGCAAAGGAGGAAGGTGACCACGGAGATCGCGCAGACTGTCGGTGGTGTCCACCGTCAGTGAGGGAGAGAAGAGAGGGAAAGGGATCGGTGGCCGGTCATAAAGGATTCGGATCCGAATCTCGATCCGATCGGGCGAGATTTGGTAAGTGAGCCAGGCGATTTTTCCTAATAAAATAAAATTTTCCTTTTGTAAATCAACTACAGAAAAGGAAACATAAATAAATGAAAATCTGAGATAGTTTTATATAGACATATTATATATCAAAATTTGCAGAAAAGTAAATCCTAAAACATGAAAGTATTTTCAGAGGCAAAATAAAATCTCACAAATTCAACAAAATCAAATAGTGTTGCTGGTTCAAATAAAATGCAAATAAAATATTTTCAAAATACCAAAATGACTTTAAATTCGTATTTATCGATTTTTATATTGAAGGGAATCAGTTTACCCTATTTTCCATATATTTTATTTTTGGAGAAAATTAATTTGAATCAAAACCAAATTACTCCTAAGTGGTTTTGAATTTAAATTTTCAAACCACTTTCATATCCTTCTTTTAAACTTCCAACTCATATTTCATATAATTTGAAAAACTCCTTTTATCCTCTATCATGAAAATCATTGAATTGCATAAAGTTTCTGAATTTGAAATATTTTCAAATGAAATTCAAACCATTTTCAAATCCTTTTTCATTTCTTTAAATGGACGAAGTTGTAACATCTTCACTCTCGGGTTTTGTGATGAAATGAATTTGAATTCCCGAGGATAAAAAATGCAGAGTGAAAGTTTTGGGAAAGTCATTTCATTCCCTCTCATTAAACATTCAAAAAGTTTCAAATTACATTCACTTTCAGTCACTCAATCAAACAAACACTCATTCTAATATTTATTATAACATTCCAAAATTTGGGAGGTTACAAACCAACCACACTTAAAATGAATCTCGTCCTCGAGATTTGAAAGGGCTTGAAAGAATAGGTTAGGGTTTGGGGTCTTGTAGCAAATCCGTTGACCAAGAAGGTGTGGGGTCTACCACAATTAAAATGGGAGTTACTGGTCCCTCAAAATCATGACAATGCTGTGGTGCATCTATCTGTTCACACTCTTCACGATAGCTCCTTCAGTGATGGTCATCCGTTTAAATCAAAATCTTGTGTTCTCATAACAAAAATGCATTTCCTCCGATATTGGGTCTTCTTAGGTAATAAATCTCGTGTTCATTCTAAGTAATTTATCGATGATCTCATGGTGGTCTACCATTAGTGGTTATCCTGCAATGAATTCGGTCCGGGCTTCATTCCTCATCGTAAAATTCCTACGTGCGACAGCAACTGTCATATACAAGGTTTTTTTCATACCATTCTAAGGCTTAAACAAAACCTTCAAAGAACGTCGTCTCCTTACTATGGATAAGTCACTCAGATTTACCATTCTGAATAGCAAGGGAAATGATAACAGTAAGTTGTCATGGTGGCCAAGCCATATCGCACTGAAATCATTATCTTGTATAAGGTTTAGTGAATCTTGTATTCTAATACTTGGGCTTCCTCACAAGCATTGAAGAAATTTCTCTTGTTAACGAACGAAGTTCGGATAAATCCATTGATTCTGCAAGCTAAACAAAATATCTAGCATTCCTTCACAACTCTCAGGTTATCGTATACTCCTAAGAAAACGTTCGCTGATCCAATCGCAACTTCTTGCTTCATGATCTTGGGGTAACCTTCATGAAACCGTGAGATCCATCCTTGATACAGGTTCTATCCCTTGAATATTGTTTCCTTTCCATTGGTCTATTTACCAATAAAAGTTTTGGTTCATCATATTCAAAAGTCCAAGGTATACATATTGGAAAGATGCCCTAGAGGCAATAATAAATTGGTTATTATCATATTTCCTTGTTCATGATAATCATTTATTATCCATGCTATAATTGTATTGATCAGAGACTTAGATGCATGAGTGGATACATAGACAAAACCATGTCCCTAGTATGCCTCTAATACACTAGCTCGTTGATCAAAAGATGTTTAAGGTTTCCTAGTCATGGACATGAGATGTCATTTGATAATGGGATCACATCATTAGGAGAATGATGTGATGGACAAGACCCAAACTACAAACATAGCATATGATCGTGTCAGTTTATTGCTATTGTTTTCTTCATGTCAAGTATATGTTCCTATGACCATGAGATCATGCAACTCACGGACACCGGAGGAGTGCCTTGTGTGTATCAAATGCCACAACGTAATTGGGTGACTATAAGGGTACTCTGCAGTTATTTCCGAGGGTGTCTGTTAGGTTGGCATCGATCAAGACTAGGATTTGTTACTCCGTGTGACAGAGAGGTATCTCAGGGCTCACTCGGTAATACATAATCACAATAAGACTTGCAATCAATGTGACTAAGTGTTAGTTACAAGATCTTGTATTACGGAACGAGTAAAGAGACTTGCCGGTAATGAGGTTGAACTAGGTATGGAGATATCGACGATCGAATCTCGGGCAAGTAACATATCGAAGAACAAAGGGAACATCATACGGGATTAATTGAATCCTTGACATAGTGGTTCGACCAATAAAGATCTTCGTAGAATATGTAGGAACCAATATGGGCATCCAGGTCCCAGTATTGGTTATTGACCATACAGGAGTCTCAGTCATGTCTACATAGTTCTCGAACCCGCAGGGTCTACACACTTAAGGTTTGGTGACGTTTCGGTAGTATAGAGTTATGCATGGTGGTGACTGAAGTTTGTTCGGAGTCCCGGATGAGATCCCGGATGTCACGAGGAGCTCCAGAATGTTCCGGAGGTAAAGATTGATATATAGGAAGTCCTATTTTGGTTGCCGGAAATGTTTCGGGCTCATCGGTAATGTACCGGGAGTGTCGATAGTGTACCGGGAGACCATC
The DNA here is from genome assembly GCA_022496015.1 of Hordeum marinum. Taxonomy (NCBI): domain Eukaryota; kingdom Viridiplantae; phylum Streptophyta; class Magnoliopsida; order Poales; family Poaceae; genus Hordeum; species Hordeum marinum. The sequence goes on from JAAAWK010000910.1 coordinate 844,690, forward strand.
GGGAGGTGTATTTTGACCCAAGATGTTACATGGGCTGTGGGAGAGTAAATATCAGCCCTTAGCAGGCTGGTGGAAGTTCCACACTAGGCCCATGTGGCTGGGAGAGAAAACCCAAAGAGAAAAAGGTGGAAAAAAGGCAAAATAGGGAGGAATCCTAGTCCTACTAGGATTGGAGGAGGAGTCCTCCTCTCCTCTTTGATTAGGCCGAGCCAACTTGTCTTGGAAGCCAAGGCTGCCTCCTCTCCTCCTCTCCTCCTATATATACTGGAGGGTTTTAGGGTTTTTGCACAAGATTTTCAGCCACGTGCTACCCGTTCCTCTAGTGCATAGTTTCGCCTCTAGATCGGATTTCTGAAGTGCTTAGGCGAAGCCCTGCCGGAATAGCTCCACCACCATCGCCGGAGCACCGTCATGCTGCCAGAGAACTCTTCTACCTCTCTGCTCCCTCTTGCTGGATTAAGAAGGCGGAGATCGTCATCAAGCTGTATGTGTGCTGGACGCGGAGGTGCTGTCCGTTTGGCGCTAGATCGGAAGGGCCATGATCAAGATCGCGAGACGGATCGTGATGAGATTGCGGGACGGATCATGATGAGTTCGCGGGACGGATCGTGATTGGATCGTGGGACAGATCATGATGAGATCGCGGGATGCTTGGCAATTTGGATCACTAAGACGTTCGACTACACCAACCGCATTTCTTAACGCTTCCAGCTTAGCGATCTACAAGGGTATGTAGATCCACTCTCCCTCTCGTAGATGCTCACCACCATGGATAGATCTTGCCTGTGCATAGGAATTTTTTTGTTTCCCATGCAACGTTCCCCAACAGTGGTATCAGAGCTAGGTCTATGTGTAGATGGGATCTGGAGTAGAACACAAAGAGTTTGTGGGCGTTGATGCTTAGATTGCTTCCTCCCTTGGTCGTGTTCTGGTTCAGCGGTATTGTGGGATGAAGCTGCCCAGACCAACATTGCTCATACGCTTACGAGAGACCGGTTCCCTCGACTGCCACATGTTGCATAGATGGCTGGCGGGTGCCAGTTTCTCTCACTTTAGTTGGATCGGATTCGACAAAGGCGGTCCTTGAGAAGGTTGAAAAGCAACTAATGTATCACCGTTGTGGTTTATGCGTAGGTGAGAATTTTTCTTGCTAGATACCCATAGCAGCCACATAAGACACGCAACAACAATTAGAGGACGTCTAATGTAGTGACCCGACTCAAAACGAGTCAAGCCTCTGTGTGTTCTGTGCCATCCCTAGATCAGTATGTTGGCACACATAGTACATCAATGTATATATCAAAGTGCAATCACATGTAATTAATGTAAAACTGATATATACCTTACAATCTCAGCGAAATACGTCAAGAGGAGTGGAGTCCCGATAAACACCAACGGCAGGTTGAGTGTAGACCGTAACCCTGAATCGTACTCTTACTCGTCGAAGAAGAGTATCTGCAACATGAGACGTTGCAGCCGTGTAGGTCAGCATTTTGAATATGCCGGCAAGTCACCAATGAGGGGGTGAAAACAATCATATATTCTGTATGCATATGGCAGGTGGGGCTATAAGTTTAAGTTTTGCGTAAAAGCAAATTTTTCCTACAACAAGAGAGGGGGCAAAAGCAAAAATTATTACTACAAAGTTGGTTGTTTAATGAGATGGTTGCACCAACGAATTCTCATACCCAAGTTAACAATAATACGCTCATCAATATAATTATTTGTGTTGAGAGTTCCAGATAGTTTCAGTTCCTTTGGCTCAAGTTGTCCATGACCGTGGACACGGCTAATCGATTAGGTTTGGGTACTCTTCAGAGTATTGCACACGTTCCCCACAAGATTTGATTGTCTCCGTTTGATTTCTCGCACTCCAGGGTGTTTGAGAAATGGATGACGAAAACATGGTCTTCTAAAGGGTTTCCCTGAGACTCTGTCGGTGCCCATCCTTTCCTACCGTTCTTCTACTTCTCGTAGCACCGACTGTCTAGGGTCACCGTAGTATCCAACTTAGCCAGAGCCCATAATGGCTTGTGGCTGTGCAGGTAAGCCTTGGGTCTTGAAGCATCCATCCATCTCTTTGTGCCAGGGTGGACCTTTCCGCATGAATACTGGCACTTCTCCAGCAACACCTAGGCTAACCACTAGTTTCTCCAGTGCGCCGTTAAACCATCATCCACCCAGAGGTAAGTTGAAAACTCGGAGTCCTGAAGTCTTGATCATATTGAAGGTCTGGAAATTATTATCTCACAACTCTCATGAATCACACAACCGACCCCGTCTACTAATAGGATAGCAAAATTTAAATCAACGTTTCCTGTGGCCAAGGTGTCAAAGGGGTGAGGGGATCCTACCACTTTATACTACAAAAAGTAACCAAGTTTACAATTGCCTACTTTGCATGCAATTGGGGAGATGGTAGAACTAACGCAAATAGAACATGGGTAAACATGATCAAAGTGACTTGCCTGGTATTACTTGATGAAGATAGTCGCTCTCAAAATCTAGATAATTCTACTCGTCACACTCCGAGAAATCTATCGTAAGCAAATAACATTCAATAAACATTCATGCCAAAACAAAGAACCGAAAGAACGGAACAACAAATCATATCTTGGAGAGAATATAACAACATACTAAGGTTAAATAAGAAAAGATACGTTCTAACGGTGTTGTAAAGTGAAAGTGTAGGAATCAACTCAAAAGAGTTAATGGATGATGAACTATTGCTATATAAGCTTAGGTTGGAGAGACTATAGAAGACTATCCAAAGAATAGGAGAACAACAAGAATGTTGCTTAACAAATAGTGTAAGACATAAGAATTTATTTGTAGAAAGAATTTGATTGAAATGGAGCACAACAACACAAGTTATAGCGAATTGAAGAATGAAATAAATTGTAAATTCAAGTATGAATTGAATATGAATTCACATAGGTCAAAAGAAGTTGAACCGAAGTACGATGGTTATGAATAGAAATATATGACACGAGTATTTAGGGCCAAAAGAATCAATGGAAACGGTGTTACACTTTGCAAGATATGATCAAATGAAGGTTCGGATTCAAACTGATGATGTTACTATATATGGGAAGTCAATAGGAATGTGTAGAAAAAAGAATTACTAGGTTCAAAATGACGAATCAAAAGTTATAAGCAATTCAATATGGCATTGAATTAGCTTAGTACGGTGTGTGAACACATATTGGGACTAATAGAGAAGTATGAGCAAGATAAAAATTATATGTTGAAACGATAACACTAGTGATTTGAACGGAAAGATTACTTCGATACGGATCCGACGCAATTGGATTCATCGAAAACGGAGCTACGGATAAAAAGATATGATCAAAAGAAATTTGAATATAAATCTGAATAAATTTAGAAATTTGAAAATTTGACAAAAAAATTTGATGTGATAGGTTGATTCGATAGGTGAGGTAAGGACGAAAATCTAGGCGTTGGTTTCATCTAATTCTGATAAACGAGTAGAAAGTAATGGTATTTGAAAATTTTGGGCCAAGCTGTTTTACGGAAGAAAAATGCTATGTCTAAAAGAATTATAGGACTAATGAGTAAATATGGTGACTAATTAATAATCTAATTACTCTACTGTATACCAGTATAGAAATACTAGTCTAGGGATATTAAACTATAGGAGTGTAAAAGAAAATACGAAGAGAATACCTTTAGAATGCAGATAAGATATAAATCCAAAGAGGAGACGACTTCCAAAAATCCCGCCGGAGAGAAAAACTATTTTTTTATAAAGCTAGTCAAACCGAAACGATTCGATTCAACCCGAAGTGGATGACTTTTGGGTTCACCTATGGGTCTATATTTATAGGTGGAAGGGAGGTGCAAAGGTCTAAAGCTAAGCGAGGTGGGACTAAAATCATAGACAAAGAGGAAAAGAGAGAAGAAGAGGGCCACAGGGTCCCGGATGAACAGTGTCCGCAATGAACAATGTTTCTGATTTTTTTTAAAAATAGCAAATAAAAACAAACAGAAAAAACTATACAAACATTTTATATAGGCATATTATATATTAAAATTTTCAGCAAAATATTTCCTAAATCATGAACATTTTTACAAGGCCGAATAAAATAATTTAAGAAAAATATTTTTTTTGCAATTTACTCCTAAATGAAAAAGAAACTTGAATTTCAAATAAATGGAAAATAGTTTTTACTTTAAAATTTTAGTCAAAACATTGTATCTGATTTTTGAGTGTCATTTACCTCCTCTCATTTGATTTTATAAGAGGGTTTTGAAAAATATTTGAACTCAAAATTGAATAGGGATTCGAAATAGAATATTTTGGGAAAGTCATTTTATTCCCTCTCATTAAAATTTCAAAAGATTCAAAATTCCACTCAATTTCACACAATCAATCACACAACATTCAAGCAAACAATCCTACTTACTTATTTAATATAACATTCCAAAATTTAAAATTTTGGGATGTTACAAACTACCACACTTAAAATGAATCTCGTCCTCGAGATTCGAAAAGGCTAGAAAGAAAAGGTTAGGGTTGGGGGGTATTCTTAGCAAATCCAGTGACCAAGAAAGTGTGGGGCTACCACACTTAAAATGCGAGTTACTGGTCCCTCAAAATCATGACAAACATTTGGGTGCATCTGTCTGTTCACATTCTTCACGATAGCTCCTTCGGTGATGCTCTTCCGTTTAAAATCACAAATCTTGTTTTCTCATAACGAATGGTAATTCCTCCGATACTGGGTCTTCTTAACTGATAAGTCTCTCGTTCATTCTAAATAACTTATCGATGATCTCATGGTGGTCTACCCTTTGTTGTTATCCTAGAGTGAAAATGGGTCTTGGATTCATCTCTCACCGTAAAATCCCTACATGCGAGAGCAACTGTCATGTACAAGGTTTTTTTTCTTCAAACCATTCTAAGGCTAACCAAAAGCTTCAAAGAATGTCGTCTCTTTACTATGGGTAAGTTACTCAGATTTACCATTCCGAATGGCAAGAGAATGATAAGAGTTAGTCGTCATGGTGGCCAAGCCATGCCGCACTGAAATCATTACCTTGTATAAGGTTTAGTGAATCTCGTATTCTAGCACTTGGGCTTCCTCACAAGCGTTGTAGAAAATTTCTCTTGTCAATGAACGAAGTTTGAACAAATCCATTTATTTATGCAAGCCGAACAAGAACGTCTATCGTTTCTTCACAACTCTCAGGTTTTCGTAATACCCCTAAGGAAAACGTTTTGCTAAAAAGTGATAGCGTATCCCAAGTTTCTTCCTTCACAAAGGTAGGGCTTGATCTTTATCTATCCCGAGCTCAGTGAGTTGTGGGTTCACTTGAATACTTTGATAGCTTTAACTCACTCTTGGGGTTACTATCGTTCCATATTCCAACATTACCTTCAGTTCACTCCATCATACCCTTGAGATAGCAATTCACAGACTTATTCTTGTCTAGATTCCACTCAGCGGGATTCATTTTCCTTTCCATTGGTCTGTTTAACTTTGGGTATGGTTTCATCACAATCATTCCTTTTCCCAATATTCCAACTTCAAAATCACTTTGTCACAAAGGTTATCATCCACATATTTTTTATGTGTTTCCACATTCTCTTCACATGTATTCAATTATCCAAAGCCCTTAATATGAATGGTATTTTCTTCATTCATTTATCCCTGTGGTTACTACCACACTTAAAAGCAAATGCACTCCTACCTGCATAGACCATATTTTCTCATATCCTCGAAAATTGGTCAAAGATCTTTGTTCTTAGAGTGGTAACTCATAGAAAATCTTGACACAATAAACTTAATTGACTTACGAAGTTATTACAATCCGAGAGACTTCTGTTACAAAATAATGTCATGAAAACAAGAGTGCTTCACGATACACTTATTTCCATCTTCAAAAATTTACTACCTCATTCTAGCTTTCTTCTCCTTTGGACATTTACTAGCATAATGTCCTGCTTCCTTGCAACGAAAACAGATGATTTCTGACAAGTCTCGGGGCTTCTTGATGTTGGTGTTTGCTCCTTCGAGTTCTTGTTCCTTTCTTGGGCACTTATTGGCGTAGTGTCCCATATCCTTACACTTCAAACATCTAATATGACTCAGGTCCTTCTGCTGATTGGCTTGTTCCTTCCTAATACACTTTCTCTTCTGCCTAAACCCTTGCGTACATATCATAGCTTCTATTTCTTGAGGATCATACCCAAACATTTCTGTCGGGAATTCTTCCAGATATTCCTTTGGACAATCCTGCGAGATATGTCCTTCTTCTCCACATGAATAGCAGTCATTGGAGTAAAATCTGGTTAGTCCTGCTCCATTAGGGTCTTCAACATCTTCCTTCATCACAAGTTCTCCTAAATTTTCTATGAAGGCTTCCTCCATGGCTTCCTTTTGCTGCTTGGTGACTTCTTGTACCTTGGGGTACATTTGACATTGTGCTGGATAGTGAATGGTTCCTTCACACAAGAAACATGTCACCTACCTAGTTGGGCATTCCTCAGCAGGGTGATTTTCTTCACAATGCAGGCATCCTTCCTTGTGTTCTTCTTGGGTGTGTCCTATCTCTCCACATATCCTGCATGCAGAAATCTTCATCACATCTTTGCTATGGGGGCTTCTGGGTGTTGGTGACAACATGAGATTTTTGCAGAGTCATCTTGAATTCTTCCCAAGTGATGGTTGCTTGCCTATCATGGGTTGCTTCATGCATCTTCCACCAATTTGCAGCACCTTCTGCAAAGTACCGAAAAGCATACAGGACCATCTCCTTACTTGCAACATGGTTACTCCTTAGGTGATCCTCCATGTCCTAAATCCATTCTTCTGTCTCTAACCGAGTCATCGATCCAGAATACACAAGTCCAGCTTCATTCATCATCTATTGGGTTCAAGGTTTTGGGATGAGGTGCGAGAGAGGGAAAGGAGGTGATACACACAATACGAAGAATGGTTTTGAAAATAGATTTTATTTGTGGTTGTCGAAACAAAATACACACAAATTACATCTCACAAATCATCGTATCTAACGTATTTATACAACAGGGGTTTGGTCTTCTAGGGGCATAATATCTTGGAAATTCTTCATAGTGTTCAATTTCTTCGGGTCTTCATAGTCTTCAACTCGTGTAGCTTCGACTCTTCTAATGCATGGTGAAATCTTCTTTACTTTGAAGTGACCATCAGTTGTTTCGATATCTTGTCCTTCTCAAAGTGGTCTCAATTGAACCTTAGTGTGGCCAAAAGGGAACGGGTATTTTCTAACTCTTTGAAGTAAGTGAGATCATTTGATAAAGCTCAAATAAGATGAGAAGTAAAGGGTCTTTTGAACACAAAGTTTTTTGAGAAATCGAATCCTAAGGGCTTTTCAGTTTCTAGGGTCACGTCCTACAGTCAACATGTGCTCTGATACCATTTCTGTAGCGACCCGACTCAAAACGATTCAACCCTCTATGTGTTCTGTGCCATCCCTGGATCAGTATGCTGGAACACACAGTACATCAATGTATATATCAAAGTGCAATCACATGTAATTAACGTAAAACTTATATATACCTTACAATCTTAGCGGAAGCAGTCAACAGGAGTGGAGTCCCAATAAACACCAACGGCAGGTTGAGTGTAGACCACAACCCTGAATCGTACTCTTACTCGTCGAAGAAGAGTATCTGCAACATGAGACGTTGCAGCCGTGTAGGTCAGCATTTTGAATATGCCGGCAAGTCACCAATGAGGGGGTGAAAATAATCATCTATTCTATATGCATATATGGCAGGTGGGGCTACAAGTTTAAGTTTTGCGTAAAGCCAATTTTTCCTACAGCAAGAGAGGGGCAAAAGAAAAAATTATTACTACAAAGTTGGTTGTTTAATGAGATGGTTCCACCAAGCAATTCTCATACCCATGTTAACAATAATATCCTCATCAATATAATTATTTGTGATGAGAGTTCCATATAGTTTCAGCTCTTTTGGCTCAAGTTGTCCATGACCGTGGACACGGCTAATCGATTAGGTTTGGGTACTCTATAGAGTTTTGCACACGTTCCCCACAAGATTTGATCGCCTCCGTTTGATTTCTCGCTCTTCAGGGTCTTTGAGAAACGGATGACCAAAACATGGTCTTCTAAAGGGTTTCCCTGAGACTCTGTCGGTGCCCATCCTTTCCTACCGTTCTTCTACATCTTGTAGCACCACCTGTCCAGGGTCACCACAGTATCCAACCAAGCCAGATCCAGTAATGGCTTGTGGCTGTGTAGGTAAGCCTTGGGTCTTGAAGCATCCATCCATCTCTTTGTGCCTGGGTGGACCTTTCCGCGTGAATACTGACACTTCTCCAGCAATACCTAGGCTATCCACTGGTTTCTTCAGGGCGTCGTTCAACCGTCATCCACCAAGAGGTAAGTTGAAAACTCGGAGTCTTGAAGTCTTGATCATATTGCAGGTCTTGAAATTATTATGTCACAACTCTCATGAATCACAAAACCGACCCTGTCTACTAATAGCATAGCAAAATTTAAATCAACTTTTCCCGGGGCCAAGGTGTCAAAGGGGTGAGGGGATCCTACCACATGATACTACAACAAGTAACCAAGTTTCCAATTACCTACTTTGCATGCAATTGGGGAGATGGTAGAACTAATGCAAATAAAACATGGGTAAACATGATCAAAGTGACTTGCCAGGTATTACTTGATGAAGATAGTCGCTCTCACAATCTGGATAATTCTACATGTCACACTACGAGAAATCTGTCGTAAGCAAATAACATTCAATAAACATTCATGCCAAAACAAAGAACCAAAAGAACACAAGAACAAAACATGTCTTGGAGCGAATATAACAACATACTAAGGTTAAATAAGAAAAGATAGGTTCTAACGGTGTTGTAAAGTGAAAGTGGGGGAATCAGCTCAAAAGAGTTAATGGATGATGAACTATTGGTATATAAGCTTAGGTTGGAGAGGCTACGGAAGACGATCCAAAGAATGGGAGAACAGCATTAATGTTGTTTAACAAATAGTGTAAGACATAAGAATTTATTTGTAGAAATAATTTAATTGAAATGGACCACTACAACACAAGTTATAGCGAATTGAAGTATGAAATAAATTGTAAATTCAAGTATGAATTGAATCTGAATTCACAAAGGTCAAAAGAAGTTGAACCGAAGTACGATGTTTATGAATAGAAATATATGACACGAGTATTTAGGGGCAAAAGAATCAATTGAAACGGTGTTAAACTTTGCAAGATATGATCAAATGAAGGTTAGAATTCAAATTGAATCGTTCAAATTTGAAAGGTTCAAAGATCTAAACTGATGATGTTACTATATATGGGAAGTCAATACGAGCGTGTAGAAAAAATAATTACTAGGTTCAAAATGACGGATCAAAAGGTATAAGCAATTCAATATGGCATTGAATTAGCTTAGTACGGTGTTTGAACACATTTTGGGACGAATAGAGAAGTATGAGAAAGATCAAAATTATATGTTGAAATTATAACACTAATGATGTGAACGGAAAGATTACTTCGATACGGATCCGACGCAATTGGATTCATCGAAAACGGAGCTACGGATAAAAAGATATGATCAAAAGAAATTTGAATATAAATCTGAATAAATTTCGAAATTTGAAAATTTGAAACAAAATTGACGTGATAGGTTGATTGGATAGGTAAGGTCAAGACGAAAATCTAGGCGTTGGTTTCATCTAATTCTGATAAACGAGTAGAAAATTATGGCTATTTGAAAATTTTGGGCCAAGCTGTTTTATGGAAGAAAAATGCTATGTCTAAAAGAATTATAGGACTAATGAGTAAATACGGTGACTAATTAAGAATCTAATTACTCTACCGTATACCAGTATAGAAATACTAGTCTAGGGATATTAAACTACAGGAGTATAAAAGAAAATACGAAGAGAATACCTTTAGAATGCAGAGAAGATATAAATCCAAAGAGGAAACGACTTCCACAGATCCCACCGGAGAGAAGAATTTTTTTTTTATTAAGCTAGTCTAACCGAAACGGTTCGATTCAACCCGAAGTGGATGACTTTTGGGTTCACCTATGAGTCTATATTTATAGGTGAAAGGGAGGTGCAAAGGTCTAAAGCTAAGCAAGGTGGGACTAAAATCATAGACAAAGAGGAAAAGAGAGAAGAAGAGGGCCACATGGGCTTCGGTGGCTTCTGTTTTTTTTTTGTCGCGGATGAACAATGTCCGCAATAAATAGTGTTTCTGATTTTTTTTAAAAGTAGCAAAGAAAAATAAACAAACAAAACTAGCCAAACATTTGATATAGGCATATTATATATCAAAATTTTCATAAAAATATTTCCTAAAACATGAACATTTTTACAAGGCCTAATAAAATACTTTAAAAAAAATTATTTTTTGCAATTAACTCCAAAATGAAAAAGAAACTTGAATTTCAAATAAATGGAGAATAGTTTTTATTTTAATATTTGAGTCAAAGCATTGTATCTGATCTTTGAGTGTCATTTACCTCCTCTCATTTGATTTTGTAAGAGGGTTTTGAAAATATTTGAACTCAAAATTGAATAGGGATTTAAAATAGAAATTTTTGGGAAAGTCATTTTATTCCCTCTCATTAAAATTTCAAAAGTTTCAAAATTCCACTCAATTTCACACAATCAATCACACAACATTGAAGCAAACAATCCTACTTATTTATTTAATATAACATTCCAAAATTTAAAATTTTGGGATGTTACAAACTACCAGACTTAAAATGAATCTCGTCCTCGAGATTCGAAAAGGCTAGAACGAAAAGGTTAGGGTTGGGGGGTCTTCTTAGCAAATCTAGTGACGAAGAAAGTGTGGGGATACCACACTTAAAATGCAATTTACTGGTCCCTCAAAATCATGACGGACCTTTGGGTGCATCTGTCTGTTCACATTCTACACGATAGCTCCTTCGGTGATGTTCTTCCGTTTAAAATGAAAAATCTTGTTTTCTCATAATGAATGGTAATTCCTCCGATACTAGGTCTTCTTAACTGATAAGTCTCGCGTTCATTCTAAATAACGTATCGATGATCTCATGGTGGTCTACCCTTTGTGGTTATCCTGCAGCAAAAATGGGTCTTGGCTTCATCTCTCACCGTAAAATCCCTATGTGTGACAGCAACTGTCATGTACAAGTTTTTTTTTCTTCATACCATTCTAAGGCTTAAACAAAAGCTTCAAAGAACGTCGTCTCTTTACTATGGGTAAGACACTCAGATTTACCATTCCGAATAGCAAGAGAATGATAAGAGTAAGTCGTCATGGTGGCCAAGCCATGCCGCACTGAAATCATTACCTTGTATAAGGTTTAGTGAATCTCGTATTCTAGCACTTGGTCTTCCTCACAAGCGTTGCAGAAAATTTCTCTTATCAATGAACGGAGTTTGGATAAATCCATTTATTTCTGCAAGCCGAACAAAAACATCTATCGTTTCTTCACAACTCTCAGGTTTACGTAATACTCCTAAGGAAAACGATTTGCTAAATAGTGATAGCTTATCCCAAGTTTCTTCCTTCACAAAGGTAGGGCTTGATCCTTATCAATCCCGAGGTTAGTGAGTTGTGGGTTCACTTGAATACTTCTATAGCTTTAACTCACTCTTGGGGTTACTATCGTTCCATATTCCAACATTACCTTAAGTTCACTCCATCATACCCTTGAGGTAGCAATTCACAGACTTATTCTTGTCTAGATTCCACTCTGCGGGATTCTTTTTCCTTTACATTGGTCTGTTTAACTTTGTGTATGGTCTCATCACAGTCATTCCTTTTCCCAATATTCAACCTTCAAAATCACTTTGTCACAAAGGTTATAATCCACATATTTTTTATGTGTTTCCACATTCTCTTCACCTATATTCAATTATCCAAACCCCTTAATATGAATGGTATTTTCTTCATTCATTTATCCCTGTGGTTACTACCACACTAAAAATGAAATGCACTCCTACCTGCATAGACCATATTTTCTCATATCCTCGAAAATTGGTCAGAGACCTTTGTTCTTAGAGTGTTAATTCATACAAAATCCGGACACAATAAACTTCATTGATTAATGAAGTTATTACAATCTCAGAGACTTCCGTTACAAAATAGTTTCATGAAAACAAGAGTGCTTCACGATACACTTATTTCCATCTTCAAAAATTTACTACCTCATTCTAGCTTTCTTCTCCTTTGGACATTTACTAGCATAATTTCCTGCTTCCTTGCTACGAAAACAGATGATTTCTGACAAGTCTCGGGGCTTCTTGATGTTGGTGTTTGCTCCTTGGAGTTCTGGTTCCTTTCTTGGGCACTTATTGGCGTAGTGGCCCATATCCTTACACTTGAAACATCTGATATGACTCAGGTCCTTCTGTTGATTGGCTTGTTCCTTCCTGATACGCTTTCTCTTCTTTCTAGACCCTTGCGTACATATTGTAGCTTCTACTTCCTGAGGATCATACCCAAACATTTCTGTCGGGAATTCTTCCAGATATTCCTTTGGACAATCCTGTGAGATATGTCCTTCTTCTCCACATGAATAGCAGTCATTGGAGTAAAATCTGATTAGGCCTGCTCCATTAGGGTCTTCAACATCTTCCTTCATCACAAGTTCTCCTAAATTTTCTCTGAAGGCTTCCTCCATGGCTTCCTTTTGCTGCAGGATGACTTCTTGTACCTTGGGGTACATTTGACATTGTGTTGGATAGTGAATGGTTCCTTCACACAAGAAACATGTCACCTACCCAGTTGGGCATTCCTCAGCAGGGTGATTTTCTTCACAATGCAGGCATCCTTCCTTGTGTTCTTCTTGGGTGTGTCCTATCTCTCCACATATCCTGCATGCAGAAATCTTCATCACATCTTTGCAATGGGGGCTTCTGGGTGTTGGTGACAACATGAGATTTTTGCAGAGTCATCTTGAATTCTTCCCAAGTGATGGTTGCTTGCCTATCATGGGTTGCTTCATGCATCTTTCACCAATTTGCAGCACCTTCAGCAAAGTACCGAAAAGCATACAGGACCATCTCCTTACTTGCAACATGGTTACTCCTTAGGTGATCCTCGATGTCCTGAATCCATTCTTCTGTCTCTAACCGAGTCATCGATCCAGAATACACAAGTCCAGCTTCATTCATGATCTATTGGGTTCAAGGTTTTGGGATGAGGTGCGAGAGAGGGAAAGGAAGGGATACACACAGTACAAACAATGGTTTTGAAAATAGATTTTATTTGTGGTTGTCGAAACAAAATACACACAAATGACAGCTCACAAATCATCGTATCTAACGTATTTATACAACAGGGGTCTGGTCTTCTAGGGTCATAATATCTTGGAAATTCTTCATAGTCTTCAATTTCTTCGGGTCTTCATGGTCTTCAACTCGTGTAGCTTCGACTCTTTTAGTGCATGGTGAAATCTTCTTTACTTTGAAGTGACCATCAGTTGTTTCGATATCTTGTCCTTCTTGAAGTGGTCTCAGTTGATCCTTAGTGTGGCCAAAAGGGAAAAGGTATTTTCTAACTCTTTGAAGTAAGAGAGATCATTTGATAAAGCTCAAATAAGATGAGAAGTAAAGGGTCTTTTGAGAACAAAGTTTTTCGAGGAATCGTTTCCTAAAGGCTTTCCAGTTTCTAGGGTCACGTCCTACAGTCAACATGTGCTCTAATACCATTTCTGTAGCGACTCGACTCAAAACGAGTCAAGCCTCTGTGTGTTCTGTGCCATCCCTGGATCAGTATGCTGGCACAAAGTACATTAATTTATATATCAAAGTTCAATCACATGTAATTAACGTAAAAGTGATATATACCTTACAATCTCAGCGGAAGTAGTCAACAGGAGTGGAGTCCCAATAAACACCAACGGCAGGTTGAGTGTAGACCGTAACCCTGAATCGTACTCTTACTTGTCGAAGAAGAGTATCTGCAACATGAGACGTTGCAGCCGTGTAGGTCAGTATTTTGAATATGCCGGCAAGTCACCAATGAGGGGGTGAAAATAATCATCTATTCTATATGCATATATGGCAGGTGGGGCTATAAGTTTAAGTTTTGCATAAAGCAATTTTTTCCTACAACAAGAGAGGGGGCAAAAGCAAAAATTATTACTACAAAGTTGGTTGTTTAATGAGATGGTTCCACCAAGCAATTCTCATACCCAAGTTAACAATAATACCCTCCTCAATATAATTATTTGTGTTGAGAGTTCCAGACAGTTTCAGTTCCTTTGGCTCAAGTTGTCCATGACTGTGGACACGGCTAATCGATTAGGTTTGGGTACTCTGCAGAATTTTGCACACGTTTCCTACAAGATTTGATCGCCTCCGTTTGATATCTCGCACTTCAGGGTGTTTGAGAAACTGATGACGAAAACATAGTCTTCTAAAGGGTTTCCCTGAGACCCTGTCGGTGCCCATCCTTTCCTACCGTTCTTCTACATCTCGTAGCACCGCCTGTCCAGGGTCACCACAGTATCCAACCAAGCCAGAGCCCATAATGGCTTGTGGCTGTGAAGGTAAGCCTTGGGTCTTGAAGCATCCATCCATCTCTATGTGCCTGGGTGGACCTTTTCGCATGAATACTGGCACTTCTCCAGCAACACCTAGGCTAACCACTGGTTTGTCCAGGGCGCCGTTCAACTATCATCCACCCAAAGGTAAGTTGAAAACTCGGAGTCTTGAAGTCTTGATCATATTGCAGGTCTTGAAATTATTATCTCACAACTCACATGAATCACACAACTAACCCCGTCTACTAATAGCATAGCAAAATTTAAATCAATGTTTCCCGGGGCCAATGTGTCAAAGGGGTTAGGGGATCCTACAACATGATACTACAACAAGTAACCAAGTTTCCAATTACCTACTTTGCATGCAATTGGGGAGATGGTAGAACTAATGCAAATAAAACATGGGTAAACCTGATCAAAGTGACTTGTCAGGTATTACTTGATGAAGATAGTCGCTCTCACACTCTGGATAATTCTACTCGTCACACTACGAGAAATCAGTCGTAAGCAAATAACATTCAATAAACATTCATGCCAAAACAAAGAACCGAAAGAACACAAGAACAAAACATGTCTTGGAGCGAATATAACAACATACTAAGGTTAAATAAGAAAAGATAGGTTCTAACGGTGTTGTAAAGTGAAAGTGGAGGAATCAACTAAAAAGAGTTAATGGATGATGAACTATTGCTATATAAGCTTAGGTTGGAGAGACTACGGAAGACGATCCAAAGAATGGGAGAACAACATGAATGTTGTTTAACAAATAGTGTAAGAAATAAGAATTTTTTTGTAGAAAGAATTTAATTGAAACGGAGCACTACAACACAAGTTATAGCGAATTAAAGTATGAAGTAAATTGTAAATTCAAGTATGAATTGAATCTAAATTCACAAAGGTCAAAAGAAGTTGAACCGAATTACGATGGTTATGAATAGAAATATATGACACGAGTATTTAGGGGCAAAATAATCAATTGAAAAGGTGTTACACTTTGCAAGATATGAGCAAATGAAGGTTCGGATTCAAATTGAATCGTTCAAATTTGAAAGGTTCAAAGATTGAAACTGATGATGTTACTATATATGGGAAGTCAATAGGAACGTGTAGAAAAAAGAATTACTAGGTTCAAAAAGACGGATCAAAAGTTATAAGCAATTCAATATGGCATTGAATTATCTTAGTACGGTGTGTGAACACATTTTGGGACTAATAGAGAAGTATGAGCAAGATCAAAATTATATGTTGAAACGATAACACTAATGACGTGAATGGAAAGATTACTTCGATACGGATCCGACGCAATTGGATTCATCGAAAACGGAGCTACGGATAAAATGATATGATCAAAAGAAATTTAAATATAAATCTGAAAAAAATTCGAAATTTGAAAATTTCAAAAAATCTAGGCGTGATAGGTTGATTGGATAGGTGAGGTCAACACGAAAATCTAGGCGTTGGTTTCATCTAATTCTGATAAACGAGTAGAAAGTTATGGCTACTTCAAATTTTTGGGCCAAGCTGTTTTACGGAAGAAAAATGCTATGTCTAAAATGAGTAAATACGGCGAGTAATTAATAATCTAATTACTCTACCAGATAGTAGTCTAGGGATATTAAACTACAGGAGTATAAAAGAAAATACGAAGAGAATACCTTTAGAATGCAGAGAAGATATAAATCCAAAGAAGAGACGACTTCCAGAAATCCCGCTACAGAGAAGAAAATATTTTTTTTATAAAGCTAGTCAAACCGAAACGATTCGATTCAACCCGAAGTGGATGACTTTTGGGTTCACCTATGGGTCTATATTTATAGGTGGAAGGGAGGTGCAAAGTTCTAAAGCTAAGCAAGGTGGGACTAAAATCACAGACAAAGAGGAAAAGAGAGAAGAAGAGGGCCACATGGGCTTCGGTGGCTGCAGAATTTTTTTTTGTCCCGGATGAACAATGTCCGCAATGAAGAGTGTTTCTAATTTTTTTTTAAAAAACAGCAAAGAAAAACAAATAAACAAAAATAGACAAACATTTAGTATAGGCAAATTATATATCAGAATTTTCAGAAAAATATTTCCTAAAACATGAACATTTTTTCAAGGACGAATAACATACTTTAAAAAATATTATCTTTTTGCAATTAGCTCCAAAATGAAAAAGAAACTTGAATTTCAAATAAATGGCAAATAGTTTTTATTTTAAAATTTGAGTCAAAACACTATATCTGATTTTTGAGTGTCATTTACCTCCTCTCATTTGATTTTATAACAGGGTTTTGAAAATATTTGAATGATTCAAAATAGAAAATTTTGGGAAAGACATTTTATTCCCTCTAATTACAATTTCAAAAGTTTCGAAATTCCACTCAATTTCACACAATCAATCACACAACATTCAAGCAAACAATCCTACTTATTTATTTAATATAACATTCCAAAATTTAAAATTTTGGGATGTTACATCTAACTTGTTTTTGCAGGGTATGTTGTGATGTGATATGGCCAATTACATGATGTGATATATGTGATGTATGAGATGATCATGTGATGTATAGAATATCACGACTTGCATGTCGATGAGTACGGCAACCGGCAGGAGCCATAGGGTTGTCTTTAATTATTGTATGACCTGCGTGTCAATCATTAAGCGCTATGTAATGCTTTACTTTATCGCTAAACGGTAGCAATAGTAGTAGAAGCATGTTGGGCGCGACAACCCCGATGGCGACACGTTGATGGAGATCAAGATGATGGAGATCATGGTGTCGTGCCGGTGACGATGGAGATCATGCCGGTGCTTTCAAGATGGAGATCAAAAGCACAAGTTCATGGCTATATCATGTCACTTATGATTTGCATGTGATGTTAATCCTTTTATGAACCTTGTTTTGCTTAGGATGATGGTAGCATTATAAGGTGATCCCTGACTTAATTTCAAGATAAATTGTGTTCGCCCCGAGTGTGCACCGTTGCGAAAGTTCGTCCTGTCGAGACACCACGTGATGATCGGGTGTGATAGACTCTACGTTCACATACAACGGGTGCAAGCCAATGTTGCACATGCATAACACTCAGGTTAAAACTTGACGAGCCTAGCATGTACAGACATGGCCTTGGAACACAAGAGACCGAAAGGTTGAACATGAGTCATATAGTAGATATGATCAACATGATGATGTTCACCATTGAAACCACCTCAACTCATGTGATGATCAGACTTGAGTTGGTGAATTTGGATCATGTATCACTCGAATGACCGGAGGGATGTCAATTTGAGTCGAGGAGGTCGATCGAATGATGGTACTTGGGCGGGCACAGCTTGATAAAGTCACCAAGTGATACTCCATCATTGTGGTCCTTGCGGGGAGCACGAGCTTTGTTTTGCTCAATTCTTTCTAGCAACTTGTTGGTCTCCCTCTTATTCCTTTCAGCCTCTAGCATCACCTCCGCCAGGGATGGTGCATGTGGTAGCTCCTCTTGCCTTGGCTGGCTTCCCTCGCCCTGCTCAGGAGCAGGCACGGGATTGTTCCTAGTTGCCACCATCTTGGGAAAAACAATCCACAGCTTAGACATAGAGACAATCAACTCTAAGACATGAGATAAGGAATGTACTGGTCAACATGGCATGTAGGATAAACACCAATCAACATGGTAAAGCAACTACCATATGAACATTAGGTTTCATACACACCATGACTTAGTTCAGTACAAGCCCAAGCTGAAAACAACTACGGAGAGATGACACAACTCATCGGAGGCATTACAAGCTTCCTATACATTATCTATCCACACCTCCGGAACTCAACTCTCATCCTTAATCATATCCCACAAGACACACAGGATTGTGGCGATACGACTACTACCATACTAGAACTAACATCCACAGACTCAAACATCACCATAGAATGCCTCGTACAGGTTACCCTCGTGACCTGGGAGCTGAACCTGAGGATCTGGGAACACTCTAGCCTGGGATCCCTGGAAACCATAAGGACACAGATGTGGCCTTGGTCCCCTTGTCGGCGGCAGCAGCGGTCCTCGAAGAGGGGTGATGCCTCCAACATCAGGATAGTCTACGTGTGCTGGAAAATGAGTCCGCGATGGGGTCAGCATCTCCAAATCTCCATAGCCTATCTGCACGACAGGTGCCAACTCCGTCAAAGCTGTCCAAAGACGGGCACGAGTAGCATAGAGCTCCATGAGAAGGGCACGTGCATCATGATCCTTATTCTCCAACATCTGAGCGGTCACCTATAGCCTAGGGTCCTCATGAGAATGATCATAATAGGCTGCGCTAAGATATCCATCCTCTCCTCCCATGGAAGCAGGAATATAACAGAACTCCGTGTTCTGTAGCAGACCATGGTGAAACCTCATAATAGTAAGCATAATGTAGGCGGCTTCGAGAACTACCATATCTATGGTAACTCCCAATCCATGAGTCCAGTGAAGTGGCTCTACAGCTCCAGGATATGAAGGATATATCCTAACGGTGTACTCTGGGTACCAGTGGTATCCAGCCTCCATCATAACTCTAACCAACATGGCCGTGTGACCCGGTACATCGATGCACCTGGTCAGACGGACCACCTAACGGGAAGGACGAGGGGGCATCTGAAACAGAAAATGATGCAAATACATTAGAGATACTAGCAGATATTGGACAGCCTAACGGTTGTAATTGCTCAAGAATTTTTTTGAGACAAGTGAAAAGATTGGAAAGTCATAACCACTCGACTATCTAGACTCAAATCTCTTCTCCATCTGTTTGTCACACCAACAATTCTTGGGTAACTACGCTCACTTGGAAACTAGCTAGCTATTGGTCCATGGTTAGTAACTCATCATCCTAAGAAATAGATGAGAATCCTAGGTCCTATCCCCGTAGAAGAGATGACAATGACCCAACATAGGATAACTTGGGAAGAGGAGTAAAAAGAGCCTTACGTTCCCTTCCACAATCAATTCCCCCTACTTATCTATAGTGTTTCTAGACTCAACTTTGACCAGTTTGACTTGGTAGTCCTACAGTCAGTCAGGCTCTGATACCAACGTTGTCGGGACCCCGATCCTAAGTCATATGAGTCCATACTGTAACAAGTCACATCACTTTGCGGCGTCACGCACGGTAATCTCCATGGCTACAGCCTTACCTTGGCCGGGACCGTTTGCGTCTTTTGGCTCACGTATGTGAACATGTCGCTGACAATCACACAACAAAGAACCCGGGCCGACATGACTAGTCATAGAACCCAAGTGGCACATCCGTATGGAAACAGGCATACATAACCCAGCAATGCAGGTGTCGGCCTCAAGCGTGTGTAGACGAGTCATAGCAAGCTACAAGGACTCCATTACGTCGCGAGACACGAATGTCATCACTACATGTAGACGAGTCGTAGCAGGCTACAGGGACTCCTTTACACTGCAAGACATTTCCCCGAAGGACAGACACAGCAGCAAAGAAGGATATGCATACATACAACCATGGCATCACAACATACGCACGACATGCCCGATATGCATAGATACAACCATGGCATCACAACATAACCATACAACAACATGACTTTTATTTAAGAGGCTTAGACGAGCCTTGCATAATATGTTCTTACAGATAGGGGTCACATGACCGACCCTCAAGTCATACAAACAAGTTCACACAAGCCAGCGGAAACTTAAGCTGTCCAGACGACGAAATGGAGAAGAGGCACATGGCCTGACTATCTACAGCCCACCATACGGGCAAGATCGTAGCTGGGACACCAGCTATTGGCCATCGTCAACGTCTAGATAGAACCCACCTGATAGGTCCTGGTTTTCTTCTGCAACATTTATTAAGCAAGGATGAGTACAATCGTACTCAGCAAGTCTTTAAAACAGACCTAGTCAATTTATGCTCATTTATAAACAAGGGGGAAGTGGTGGAGTTTATGCAACATTGCCAGCTTTGACTCATGGCTAACCTACACTACTCAGTTTTAACTCTTTCTTACAATTTTAATCATCGCACACGAGTCCACTATCAACATCAGAATACATCACCGTGGATTGACCTTCCCCTTCCGGAAGAGTGCCATCCACGGTACTCACACTTGTCTTGATATTTTTAGGAGTGTCCATTTGATTATCTATGAACAACATAAGTTCTCCAAGTAGTCCGTATCCGAGGACGCAGCTGTTCGAATAGTTTCATACCCTACAGGGGTGTACTTCTTCACACACGCTCTCGCCACTTATCACCGTGTGCTTATAAAACCATGCACCTCGGCAACCTTCAAGCAGATGCCTAGTGAGGGAGTCGGCCACGGCCGTCAATCACATAAGACCTCTAGTCCAGGCTATCGCCTATTTGAGACTGAACCCGCACGGAAGTCTGGACGAAGTTTCCGCTACGGCCCCAAACGATGTGCGTAGGGTTCCCAAGCCCACCATTCGGGTGACCCTTGGTACACCGTGCCACTGCCTACCGCGTCGTAACCCACCCCGAGGGTCAGCGCTACGCACGGCCTCAAGCATGCTACCCCGAGGGTAAGTTCCTAAGAACGGTCCCAATGAGACAACCCACTATGTACTCCTACATAGCCTCTCATCGCTACCTTTACTAAATCGTATTCATCATATGCTCATCACATTGGACAACATTGTTTCACTCAGTTCATCACCCAGATGAATCAGACCTGACTCAACTCTAAGCATAGCAAGTATAGCAGGCAGGTAAGCTAAGCACATCATGACACAAGCATCTACCAGGTATGCTAGGTTGCAAGGTTTGGCTATTTACTGTGACAAGGTCAGGTCATGCATAATAATAGGATCATCTACCGTTTATGACTGACATGTGATCGTTTGTCCTAATGCAATAAACAAGAGCATGAGCGGGAGAGTGGGATCTTATTGAAATGATCAAAGGGATTGCTTGCCTTGCTGGGTTGCAGGGAGGTTCTCTCCTTCTACGGAATACTCAGGGTTATCCTCGGGAGCAGGGCCTACCGTGATGCAAATAAGAAACAATCAATACACGCAAGTGCGGCAATATGATGCATGATCATGGCATGATAGCATGTAAGGATGACCTAGTGCAACTAGTGATCATGTTGAATTGAAATGGATTTGAATATAGGTTCAAAGTTTTTCTTCATTTCAAGTTCCATATATTAACCTATTGATAAATGTCCATGTTCACCTATTTAGATTGCTCTAACATGCATCAGAATAGCACCATTAGATTCATGGATTTTTCTGATAAATTTTCATATATAAATTATTTTCATCTGAGTTACAGATTAATGTATATGAATTTTTGAAGTTTTAAATAATTTCTGGAATTATTTTTAAACGAGAAATTGTTTTTATTGCATAAGCATGACATCAGCTGGTCAGCTGACCGGGCTAGAGTCAAACCTGACATGTGGGGTCAACATGTCAGTGACTTGATAACTTAATTAACTAATTAAAAGATTTGGGCCCACATGTCAATGACTTAATATCTTAATTAATTTAATTATTTAATTACCACTAATCACAGATTAGCCAGGGGCAGGCCCCACTTGCTAGTGACCCAGGAGAGTCAAACCCTTGGTCAACTCCGGCGGGACCCACGGCGTTGAGCCATCGGTGGCTCTAGAGGCAGCGGAGGGCTTCGGGTTTCCTCCTCCGGCGACCAAAAGGATGGCGGAGGGCATCAAACTACTCAGCATGCACGCGCGTGTCCATCCCGACGCCTCCCAGGAGCTGAGATGGTCGGAATCGGTGCCTGCGATGAGTTGGGCGGCGGCCGGAGCTCGGGCAAGCACGGGCTCGTCGAACCAGGGCACGGCAGGACCTCTACTAGGCACCTAAGGTCTCTACTCAACCCCATGAGCACGACGGAGGCCTCAGATGGACCAGCTAGTTACCGGAACACAGCAGACATCAAGCTCGAGCGGCGGAGACATTCGGACCTTGACGGAATCCGGGGCTAGGGCGCGAGAACGAAGGGGGAAAGTGGGGAAAAGTATCAGGAGCTCACGGTGAGTGCAGTGGCGTCAAAAGCGAGCTCGGGGAGGACCTGGAACGGCGGCGGCCTTCGATTTCCTTTCCGGCGACCCGAGGAAGAAGACGACGGCGCGACGACGATAGGAGGCTTCCGGCAGGGCGTGGCTTGGCTAGGAGAAAGAGGAGGTCCGGGCGGAGCTATTGCCTGGCTCAAACGGGTTCGGGGGTGGCTAGAACGGCGGCACGATGGCGATGAGCAGCGCGGCCATGGCGGGACAGAGGAGGAGAATGGGCGAGAGTGAGAGAGCACTCGTGGGAGAGAGAGAGAGAGGAGAAGGGACACGGCGGCGAGGAGCTTCGTGCTAGCGCTCTCTCAGCCATCCAGCAAGGAGCAGGCAGGGAGGAGGTGGCCGACGAGCGGCGACCACACGCCCGGCGTCCTCCTGGCCTATCGTGGGTTTGGCACGACAAATGTCTAGGTTACCAGACTTGAGTTCGGAGCCATCGCCATGGTAGTGGACTCAAAGGGGTTAGTCAAGACAAAGGACACGAGTTTACCCAGGTTCGGCCCTCAAATCGCGGTAAAGGCCTATGTCCTGCTTGTGTTGTTATTGCTTGATATGTCTATTACAAGGAGCTAGAAGCTTGCCGTAGTTTTAGATCTATCTCCTCTAAGTCGCCCCGGCTCTGCCTTTATATAAGAGGTCAGAGCCGTCGGGTCGTACAATTACACAACCGGATCATGATTACATCTCCGAAACTATGTCTAACTTACTAGCCAAGTCATCCTTTGGAAGGTCTTGCACATCCGGGTCTCTGTCGTCCGGCCCACTCCAGGAGCCGCCAACCATCTTGGGCCTCCAACCGACACACGCCTTTGTGGGTCGGCTCATAGCAAAGGCTATCAGCCGGAACCTTCCAGCCGGGTCATATCACGGGGTTATATTCCCAACATTAGGCCCCAGGCTGAAGTGAGCCAGCTCATTTCATCCGTCTCTTATACCTGTTTGAGAGTCACCACGGAATGACCCGGCATGACGTCATAGATACACTGACGTATCAAATCTTTCGCATTTAACCGTTCTCCGAAGATCGCGGCATCCGTTTCAGCAAGACCGGTGTCGATGCCTGGGAATCCGCACCGTGTCCCTGTTAAATAGGACCCGCATGGGTCAAATGAATACGTTCCCGCTCGTGCGCTCCTTCTCCTTCCTTCTGCCGCTCGTCTGACGCCTGAGCTCACCCGACGCCCTGCTCCGGCGCCGCCGTCCGTGCTGCATCGACTCAGGCCGCTGCATCACCCTGTTTGCATCAAAATCGCTCCTGCCGCCATCTCCGCCACTGGTAAGTCCCCTTCCCGTAGCATAGAGTCCGGTAGCAGGTAGGGTTTCGCCGGTCGGACCTCCGCTGTGCGTTTCGTTCACTGGCGCGGCCGCATGGCCAAGTCTCGGGCCCGGCCGCGCATCCCTTTAGGTCGCATCATCTCCACCGCCACCGCTCGTGGCTCGCTCGTGTGCAACGCGCGGCTGGTTAGGGCCGTAGGCCATTTTCCATTTCTTGATGTTCTTCGACTAGGTCACAGTATAACTTTGTTTTTTAGCTTCGGTAGATCCAAAATCTTTGCAATGTTTTGTGAAACCTGTTTATCCGGGTCTTGATGACTTCCGGCTCTCACGATGATAGTAAGCCGCTAGATTCCCTCCGGCTCTTTATCAGTCGGACCTTTTCGAGCCTTTGATCTTTTGAACCCTGTAATTTGTAAGCCGCTATTGCTATCTGCCTTTGTTATTTAGTCGCCATTTTCTTCTTGTACAATACTTTTAAGCCGCCAAGATGACACACGCCACTAATTCCTGCAACTTGGTCGGTTCCTACAGAACCGAGGAATACCTTTCTGAATTGGTAGCCGCTGGCACTCTTCCTCCGAAGGAAGTGATCGGTTGGCGGGTTTCGACTGGTGAGACTCGCCCTGCTTCGAAGAAAGGAGAGGTCATAGTGTTTGCGGATCACATAGAGCGAGGATTCGTGCCACCCGGATCAAAGTTCTTCCGTGACATCTTGCACCTGTATAAGTTGCATCCCCAGGACCTGGCACCAAACTCTGTCTCAAATATCTGTCACTTCCAAGTCCTGTGCGAGGCATATCTCCAATCAAGACCATCAGTCGGTTTCTTCAGAGAATTCTTCTACGCCAACCGCCAGACCGAATGCAAAGGCGGACCAAGCTTAGAACTTGGAGGAATTACCATCCAGCGCCGGAGGGGTATCACCTTTCTGGCTATCTAGATGCCCAGCCACCCAAAGGACTGGAATAAGACGTGGTTCTACTACAAGGACACGTCCCCTGAGTCGGAGCGCCGCCTGCCTGGTTACCGTTCTTCCCGGCTCGCAACCGATACCTCATTGCCCGACCAGCTCTCAGCTGCCGATCGTGCCAAATACAAAGGTCCCCATGCCAGAGTGAAGGCTCTCCTGGCCCACGGCCTCATTGGAACAGACCTTATCCGCTGTTGGGTGGAGTGGCGGATCATGCCTCTGAGCCACCAGGACCGGCTCATGTGCACATACTCGGGGCAGTACGACAGTGAGCAATGCTTCAGCGCCACCTCCTTAACCGAAGACAACATTTGTATGACCGTCCGGAGTCTGGTGCAGGAAACCTCCGGCTCATGCAGCGCCATCGAGCTAGCACCCTTGTGCGCGGCCAACCCGACACCTCTTGTAAGTGTTTTATCTTTCCTCCGTCTGTTGTACGTTTTGCATACTACTTTTCAAAGTTTGATATCCTTCCTCCGGTTTAATTTGTACAGGCTGATTCCGACTTTTGGAAGAAGGAATACATTCCTCCTCCGAAGGTAACCAAGAAGAAAGTCGCCGCCAAGAAGCAAAAGAAAGCGGCTCCTCAGGAGAACTAGTTCGAGCCCCCCGCCTCTTCAGAGTCGGAGGTAAGACCTTTCAATTTTACTTACTTAACTTTTTACCTTGCCGGTTCTTTTAATAACATTTTTCCGTGTCTCACAGGACGAAGTAGAAACAAGTCACGCCAACGTTCCTGAGGTAACATACTTGTACTCCGACACAGAATATTTCTTCCGAAAGTCGCGGCGGGTTGTTAGAAAATTTCCTCTATCCCATCCTCTTGCTCATCTGGCTCCTGATTTCCTTTCAAAAAAGCAACAACAAGCTGAGCAGCGTCAGACCCGGAGCGCCGACTCTACAGAGCTTGCGTCTGGATTGCCAGACTCGTCGGCTCGTAAGAAACGGCCTCCAGAGGTTTGTCCTCGTACTTCTCTTTTTGTTTCTTTTCATATCCAAGAATCTTATAATTTCCCTGTCTTTGCTTTTTCAAAAGACACCCTCATCGGGCGACTCTTCAGCATCAGTAATCCCTCCACCGATGATCAATCCTCTATAAGCATTTAGAACATCTGGGTATCTTTGACGAAATATCAATTTCCTTTTAAGCGCTAACCCTTTACTTTACAGTGCTCAGGCGAAACGCCGCAAGACTGATCGGCCTCCCTCCAGCCCTGTTATTGATAATCAGGAACCTGAACAGCTGGCTCCGGATCAACCGGACATTGAACAGATGGAGGAGACTCTAGCGGAAGAGGAAACTCCAGCGGCTGCCTCTACTGAGCCGGCAGCAAAAGACGTCATCATGGAACCCTCCCCCACTGCTCCTTCAAAACAGGTTATGACCATCAGGACCCCTGCAACTCCGAACGTTATCATCACTGGGTCTGCCCATATGGAACATTCACCAGCACATGTCTTGACCCGGCATCCAGAGCCGTCCGAAGCTTCTTGGAAGCTACATGAACCGAGTCAACACCAGCCAAGACTTGGAACTCCGGCTGGTCAGCCTGATGAAGAACAAATATGACGTATGGTACTTTCCCTGGCCATAACCTTCCCCAGCCCCCAAGAGCTGGATTAAATCTGATATAGAATTGAATTCGGGTCTTCTTTTGGAGGTTATGTAGAAAAAATACTCTTGCTTTGAAATCATGCAATACTTGTACACTGCCAACCGTAGCCCCCAAGGGCCGGCTTAAATTTATTTGAGTCAGAACTTTTGAGATTTAGAAAAGAATCATAGTGTAGCCCCCAAGGGTCAGCTCAAATTTATTTGACTCGAAACTTCAATAGTCTGATCCGAAGCGTAGTGTAGCCCCCAAGGGCCGGCTCAAATTTATTTGAGTCGGGACTTTTGAGATTTTTAGAAAAGAGCCAATGTGTAGCCCCCAAGTTCCGGGTCAATTTCTAGGACGATGAGCCAGAACTGTAGAGGTTAACAGAGCAAATATACATTAGCCCCAAGTGTCAAATATATTGCTTGCAATCTGTTTGAGACTTGTAGAAATTTGACCTGTGATCCCGTATGCTGATGAATACTCTTGCTGCTGTAATAACCTTTACTTCACCTTTGATATACACAGGACGCTCTGAATGCCGCCTGCTCTGAGCTGGCTGATCTCAAGACCAATTTAGCAGCTTAACAGGAAGCTCGGGGTCTTGCTGACGAAAAATGCCGGCTCTTAACTGAAGAAGTGGCCAAACTCACTGCCGAACTAACAACCGTGAAAGAAGCAGTTAAGTCGGAGAAAGTTGCGCTAACCAAACGGGCGGATGATGCCGATCAGCGGCTCATCGCCGTTGCTGAGGAGCTTCAAGGGCTCAAACGGCACATCTCTAAGATGTCTACCGCTTTATTTGGTAAGTAAATTTTTCCTGCACTCCTCATTTTAACGTCTTTGATTTGATAACTCACGACTGACATGTGTCTTGCGGCTCATGCAGGACCTTTGAGCCGGCAGCTTGCCGATGATAGCATTCTGGCGCTAAAGGCAGTATACACGTTCACAGAACAATTGTACTGCGGTGCAATGTTCACCATAAAAAGCATGCAGTACAGGGATAAGATCCCCAAGGCCCTAAAAGGGATGTTGGAGTTGTTCTCGACAGTTCCAAAAAAAATCAAAGAGCTGAAGAAGTCGGTGTTTCGCGCTGTAGCCGTCGCGGGCTTGAGCCGGGCCATGGCCTTCGCGCCGGATCTCATAGCAGAAGAGATGATGGGAAGGTATCCATCGAAGAAGGTGGACGGCTCAGAATTCGCTGAC
Source organism: Hordeum marinum (assembly GCA_022496015.1). Taxonomy (NCBI): domain Eukaryota; kingdom Viridiplantae; phylum Streptophyta; class Magnoliopsida; order Poales; family Poaceae; genus Hordeum; species Hordeum marinum. The sequence goes on from JAAAWK010000910.1 coordinate 872,330, forward strand.
GAAGATTACTATAGAGTCGTCAAGGCCTCTCGCCATCTGGCGTCTGTAATGGCTGATGAGGCGGAGAACGAACTAAAGAACTATCAAGCCTCCTACGACCAGGAAGATAAGCGGATGCGCGGGCCTCTTTACGAGTGTCAAGATTTAACACCCGCCCGAAGAAAAGACCTCTTCTCTGGTGAGCTCAACGTCGCACCTTTCTTTGAAGGGTCATTTGATGCCATGTCTAACTACAACTGGGAACACGGCAATCTTCAGATCCGATCCGCAGAAGATCCGGAGAAGGATAAGACGGCCGAGTGAACAATCTTTGTAACAATCAGATCAAGTGTCGGCTCTTGTAATTACCCACCCATGGCATGTTAAAAACTTTATCAGAAACATCGTCCGTTCCTTATGAGAATGTCTTTTGTAACAGCCATGTAATATTTGAAATGCATTCGCCGGCTGTTTTGCTTTATAGTGCTTGTCTTCTTTCTCAGCTCTTTACTTCCAGTTTTAATAAGCTTGCCACCGATTCATGTGAGATACTTTCTACATCGTCAAAGCTCATCTATAGCCGGATATCACCTCTATTGGCAATCAGCTCCCATGAATAGAACACCACTATTGATAAACCAACACATAGCCTTTCTGAAGCGTGTGTCCTTCACCTAGACTCACTAGAGCCAGGAAATTTACTCCATCAGCCAGAGGACTATGACACCTTCTCTTATGATAAAGGGTCATGGAAAAGCTGGTTGCCATAGGATAAAGTAAGATATACCTGACGGTAGGAAGCCTCTATGTATCAACGACGACTGTTGAGAACTTTTTAAAGCAGCCTACAGCCGGCTGTATGAGGGGTGATGTAAGCTATACCATGACGGTAGGAAGCCTCCTCAAATCAGATAATATTGAATAGGGCCGGCTGTCGATGGTATTATGTAAGCTATTCCTTATGGCAAGAAGCATCCATTCGAAAGCCGCGACTAGTAATTGTACTGGCCGGCTGCGTGAAGGGTTTATGTAAGCTATACCCAAGGGCAAGAAGCCTCCTTCCGCAAGTATTTTTGGTGTAAACGCCAGTTGTTAGGGTGAGATAAGCAAACCCGTCGGTAAGAAGACCCCTTCGAAAACCATGGTTAATAAGTAACCGGAAGTGGCATAAAGCCGACCATTAGGGTGAGATAAGCGATACCCGTCTGTAAGAAGCCCCCTTCGATGGCCGCAGTTGATAAACAACTGGAATTTGACGTACACGCTGCTGCCTTAGTGGAATTTTTTAAGCTATACCAAAGGTAAGAAGCCTCTATGAGCAACAGCGCTTAATGCACTCAAACTATGCATCATACCAGTTCAGGGTCCCTAAAGCGAGATTGGCCGTCAACTATGTGAGCCGGCTCAGGGTCACTAAGGCGAGATTGACTGATAAGAGCTTGATTATTTAACTTACAACAGTTCAGGGTCTCCAAAGCGAGATTTGCCGTCAACTATGTGAGCCGGCTCAGGGTCTCTAAAACGAGATTGATTGGTAAGAATAACAACAGTTCAGCGTCTCTAAAGCGAGATTGGACGTCAGCTGTGTGAGCCGGCTCAGGGTCTCTAAAACAAGATTGACTGGTAAGAATAACAATAGTTCAGGGTCTCTAAAGAGAGATTGGCCGTCAGCTCTATGAGCCGGCTCAGGGTCTCTAAAACGAGATTGACTGGAATAAATTGAACTTGGCACTTTAGCCGGTTCAGGGTCTCAAAAAGAGATTAACCGGCAAGAACTTGGCGGGTCATAGAACTGCAGGCACCGCAAATTTGCTGGTATTGAAGAATTTCATCCTTACATCATAAAGATACACCTAAGAGCCGGAGCTCCAGTCTTTAGTAGTAGTAAGACTCTATAATAATATGGTATGTTCAATGATAACGGATCTGCGTCATCTCTTAAGTGTAATATGGATGCAAGTGTGCCACGTTCCATGGCCGCAAAGTCTCCTGACCCGCTGTGTCCGACTCATCACGAATATCAATGAGATAGTATGACCCATTGTTGAGGTTTCTGCTGACCACAAAGGGCCCTTCCCACGGCGGAGAGAGTTCACCTTCCTGGAATGTCCGGGTCTTCACCCTGCGGCTATGATAGCGTCGTAGGTCTTCCTAGTAAATTGCTGATCTGGCCGTTGCTAACTCTCGTGCTTCGTCCAAGGCATCCAATGCATCATGACGTGCCAGCTCATTGTCCGTCTCAACATAAGCCGCCACCCTTGGTACGTGCGTTTGAGCCGGCCAAGCTTCTACTTCAGTGGAACAAAATGAAAATTCTTCTCCAGAATGAGCACTGCTTGAGCCGCTGTGATCTGTTCGGACGAGTGAATAATGGTCGCGCCGAACCCAATGATGAGCCGACTCATTCTCCTGCTATACACAGTGATCCAAATCTACAATAGTCATAGGATGCTTGCAAATCCCTTGGAAATTCTTGATGACCTTTGCCCTCAATTCAGCCCAAGAACTTATAGTGTTGGGTGGCAAACCCTTTAACCATGTGTGAGCCGGGCCCTCGAGCATCATGATAAAATATTTTGCAAAAACAACTTCACTGACGTATAGCATCTCCACAGCTAGCTCATAGCTCTCAACCCAAGCCTCGGGAGGGAGATCCGCCGTGTAGTTAGGCACCTTCCGGGGCCCCTTGAAATCTTTAGGCAACCTTTCACTCCGTACAATCGGAGTTAAGCATGGAACTCCCACGGCTCTAGCGCTATCAGCCGCCCCGGCCTCTGTTAACACTGAGGGCCTGAGACCCGGAGAAACCATTGCCGTCTCTTGTTCTCGCCTGTTTCTCGCGCGATCCGCCAAGGCCTGCGCGTCTAGCGTTGTGCGTCCTCCTTCTATCCCATGATGTGGACCACTGCTGGAAACTGTCGGCGACTCATAGCGCCGGCTGAAACTTCGACTATGGAGAGGGGTGGAGTGGATCCGGCTCCGGCTGTCAGTATATTTCTCTTGTTGAGCCACAGTCGTCTGTAAATACCCGATAACGTTCCTCACCTCCTCCGCAAAAGGTGCTTCATCTGGGATAGGGATCGTTCCAAGCTGGGCAGCGACCGCTACCATGTTCTCGGCTAGGTTAGAATAATGACCCGCCGGTGTCGTACACCCTCCGGGTGGGGCTATGTGAACCGCTGCTCGCCCTTCCTCAGGGGCAGCTGCCGCTCTCCCAGAGACGGGGGTGTTAAAGAGATTCCTCGCCTGACGAGATTGATGCCTTCTGCGGTGTACAGCCGCCGTTGAAACCTGTTGCAGCCCCAAACGGAGGGCATCGGCCCTGAGCCGCGCTGCCTCTGCCTCCATCCGTGCATTCAGATTAGTTATCCTTTGACGTTCTTTGGCCATCCGGCCCTTGATCCTTGCGATCTCTGCATTGCGAGCCGCCTGATTCTCTGGTGTGACCTCTGTTGCCAATAAAGCCTCAAGCTCATCCATCAACTCCACAAGGCCCTGAGCCGGCGGCTGAGGAGGGTTAGCTCCCGACCCGGCCGCACCTGGCCCTGCCATGAAGACTGCTGCGTGAGACGGCTGCTCCGGCTCGCCTGACTCACCATGCTCTGACCCAGGACAAGTGCTACCGTAGCCCCCAAGGCCGCCGCTGCTAAGCCGATAGATAGATTCTATTTCACCACTTGACGACTCATCGTCAGAATGCACGAGAGTCCCTTGAGACCCGGATGCTTCCAGATCCATACCTTGAGTAAAGCCCACGAAGACTTGCCCCTGGACCGGATTAACACGGGCAGGGCCTATCTTAGGTGCGGGCCGAAGACGCTGAGCGGGCTCAATGATGTTGGTGCAGACATCCGGCCCGGGTGTAGATCCGTCAACCCTTCCGATGAACGCTTGGATCCCGCTGAACGGAACCCTAAAACCATATTCCACAGAAGCAGCATCAAGCCCCCAGCCGGCATCATCGATGTAGAGCTGGCCACGGCGACTCGTGCTCATCCTCCCAACTACGTATCCTTCAAGCTCTAGAAGAGAACCCTTTGAGAACTCTACACCACAGAACGCGGGCCCCACGGTGGGAGCCAACTGTCGTGGGTTTGGCACGGTAGATGTCCGGGTTACCAACCTTCAGTTCGGAGCCATCGCCATGGTAGTGGACTCAAAGGGGTTAGTCGAGACAAAGGACACGAGTTTACCCAGGTTCGGCCCCTCAAATGGAGGTAAAGGCCTACGTCTTGCTTGTGTTGTTATTGCTTGATATGTCAATTACAAGGAGCTAGAAGCTTGCCCTAGTTTTTGATCTCTCTCCTCCAAGTCCCCCCGGCTCTGCCTTTATATAAGAGGTTAGAGCCGTCGGGTCGTACAATTACACAACCAGATCATGATTACATCTCCGAACCTATCTCTACCTTACTAGCCAAGTAATCCTTTGGAAGGTCTTGCACACCGGGAGTCTGTCGTCCGGCCCACTCCAGGAGTCGCCAATCATCTTGGGCCTCCAACCGACACACGCCTTTGTGGGCCGGCTCATAGCAAAGGCTATCAGCCGGAACCTTCTAGCCGGGTCATATCACGGGGTTATATTCCCAACATGGCCAGAGGTGGGAGATGACCAGTTCGCCCCTGTGGGCTGGGCCGGCTTCTCTCCCCTGGCCCAGGTAGGCTTTCTTATTTATTTTGTTTCTGTTTTTCTGTTTTCTGGCTTTTCTTTATTTTATTTGCAGGTCCAAATGATTTTAATAAATATCCCATATATTTTCTAAAATCAAGTTTGAATATTTCAAACTTATCTGAGAAGTTTCAGAATAATTTTAAAACAAAAGTAATGATAATGATTTATTTATCAATTTCAGAGGCTTTAATCATTATTTTAAATTGCTTTTGATGTTCAAATATTTTAAATGATCCCTGTTATAACTTTGTCCAAATTTATCAGACATAGGGAACATTTTTTATGGGCATTTTGGATTTGTTGAGATTTCACTAAACTTGAATTTCTTTATTTCATTAAGTGCTTGGGGTTTCTTTTCTTTCTCCTCATTTCTCATTGATGCAATGATGATGATGATGACGCAAACACAAATGCTATCCTAGGACAAACTTGCTAGGGTTGTGACAATCACCCCCACTCAAAAGAATCTCGTCCCGAGATTTTGAAGTCGTCAGGAAGAGCGCGGGGTACTCTAGTCAAAGACGATCTTCTCTTTCCCATGTCGCCTCCTTTTCAGAGTGATGTGACCACTGAACCTTGAGAAACTTGATGTTCTGACGCCGAGTGGTATGCTCAGCTTGGTCGAGAATACAAACAGGGTATTCTCGATAGGTAAGGTTATCTTGGAGATCAAGCGCTTCGTGGTCTACTTCGCGGACAGGGTCTGAAAATCAACGACTGAGTTGCGAGACATGGAAGACATCATGGACCTTGGAAAGATGCAGCGGAAGTTCCAATTGGTAAGCAACCTCTCCTCGTTTAGCAAGAATGCGAAAGGGTCCAATGTAACGAGGAGCCAACTTGCCTTTGATACCAAATCGTTGGGTACCCTTCAGAGGTGTAACCCGAAGGTAATCCTTCTCATCAACTTCATAGGTCACAGACTTATGATGACAGTCATATTGACTCTTTTGACGAGATTGGGCTGTTTTCAACTTTTCACGAATAACGCGAGCTTGCTCCTCTGCATCCTGGATCATGTCCGGTCCAAAGAGTTTCCTCTCTCCGGTTTCTGACCAGTTAAGAGGTGTTCAACATTTTTGTCCATACAGAACTTCAAAAGGGGCTTTGCCCAAGCTTTATTGATAACTGTTGTTATATAACCAAATTCAGCAAATGGAAGGCAGTTCTCCCAATTCATACCGAAAGATATAACACAAGCTCAGAGCATGTCTTCGAGAATTTGATTGACTCGCTCAACTTGTCCACTTGATTGAGGGTGGAAAGCAGTGCTAAAGGATAGATGGGTCCCTATGGCAGTTTCAAAACTTTCCCAAAATCGAGAAGTAAAGATACTTTCATGGTCTGAGTTAATCTCCAAAGGAACACCATGAAGAGAAACTATTCGAGAAACATATAACTCCACTAGCTGGCAAGCAGTAATGCTTTCCCGAACAGGAAGAAAATGAGCCACTTTGGAGAGGCGATCAATGACTACGAATATAGCATTGTTCCCTCTCTTGGTCTTGGGAAAACCGGTGATGAAATCCATACTAACCTTATCCCATTTCCATTCAGGAATAGCTAAAGGTTGAAGGGTGCCAGCAGGCCTTTGATGTTCCGCTTTCACACGATGACAAACATCGCAGTTAGCAACATAATGAGCAATTTCTCTCTTCATCCTAGTCCACCAGAACCTCTGGCGTAGGTCCTGATACATTTTGGTACTACCTGGATGAATTTTGAGAGGAGAATCATGAGCCTCCTTCAGGATCAATTGTCGCAGATGTTGTTTCTTTGGGATCACCAAGCGATTCTCAAAGAAGACAACTCCCCGATCATCTTCCAAGAAGCATCTAACATTACCCTTCTTAATGTTTTTCTTGATCCGAGATATCCTGGCATCATGCTTCTGCGCTTCTATGATTTGATCCAAAAGAGTAGGTTTCGCCACCAGGTTGGATAGAAATCCTTGACGAACAATGTGAAGGTTTAACTTCCGTAATTCCTCGTAGAGAAGAGGTTGACCTTGTTGTAACATCAAATTGTTACAATAAGACTTACGACTTAGTGCATCAGCCATGACATTGGCTTTCCCCGGGGTGTAAGTTATCCCTAAGTCGTAATGTGTAATCAACTCTACCCACCGTATTTGCCTGAGATTCAAGTCCGGCTGGGTGAAAATATATTTCAGACTTTGGTGGTCAGTGTATATCTCGCAACGATTACCCAGAAGGTAAAATCGCCATGTTTTCCGTGCATGGACTATAGCTGCAAGCTCAAGATCACGTGTTGGATAATTATCCTCATGTGGACGCAACTGTCGAGATGCATATGGAATCACATTACGATCTTGCATGAGAATGCAACCTAATCCTTGTTGCGAGGCGTCGCAGTAGATAATAAATTCTTTAGAAAAATCTGGTGGCACCAGAACTGGAGCATAGGTCAATCGTCATTTCAACTCCTGAAAACTATGCTCGCATTGTGGGGTCCACTCGAACTTTTTATCTTTCTTGAGGAGTTCAGTCAGAGGTCTCGCAACCTTGGAGAAGTTCTCAACAAAGCGGCGACAATAGCTTGCTAAGCCAAGGAAACTCCAAACTTTCTTAACCGATTCAGGTTGAGTCCAATCAAGGATGGCCTGAACTCACCCAGGATTGATAGCAATACCTTTACCAGAGATCACGTGACCCAGATAGGTCACTTCTGGCAACCAGAATTCACACTTGGAGAATTTGGCATATAAGCGGTGCTCTCGAAGTTTCATCTATACCAGCCTTAGATGCTCGGCATGTCCTTGTTCGTTCTTCGAGTAGATGAGTATGTCGTCGAGAGAAACCATGACAAATTTATCCAAATACTCCATGAAGGTAGGATTCATCAGGCAAGAGAAGGTGGCTGGGGCATTGGTTAACTGAAGGACATGACGGTGTACTCGTATTGGCCATAACGAGTGACAAAAGCCGTTTTTGGAATGTCCCCGTTTCTAATTCTGATTTGATGGTATCCCAACCTCAAATCCATTTTGGAAAAGACAGAGGATCCAGCGAGTTGATCGTACAAATCGTTGATCCTGGGGAGCGGATACTTGTTCTTGATAGTGACCAAATTCACTGGTCGGTAATCCACAACCATCCGATCCGATCCATCCTTCTTCTTAACGAAGATGACGGGGCAAGCCCAAGGAGAAGAGCTAGGACGAATGAAACCTTTCTTCAAAGCTTCATCGAGTTGGGTTTTTAGCTCGGCTAGTTCTAAGGGTGCCATCTTATAGGGTCTTCTTGCTATTGGGACTGTCCCTGGAATGAGTTCTATCACAAACTCAATATCTCTGATAGGTGGAATACCTGGCAGTTCCTCTGGAAAGACATCCGGAAAATCTCGGACTACCGGAATATCCTCTAACCCTAGAACAGGGCTAGCATTTAGGAAATAGAGTTGGCGCTTAGTTGTTCGAGTAGAGACATTAACTATCTCACCCGAGGGATGTGTAAGTTGAACATTCCTAGAATGAGTATCAATCTTGGCATAGTGGGCTTTCATCCAATCCATACCTAGAATGATATTGATGTCCAAAGAGTTAAGAGCTATTAAAGATGCTAGGAATACTAGTCTATCCACCAGAATTTCATTGTCATGGCTCACTCTAGAAGTTTGCCATTTTGAACCGGGAGTCTGAACTACTAAAGGAGTGGGCATGTCACAGAAAGACATGTTATGCAACTGTGCATAACTTTCTGAGATGAAAGAATGAGATGCCCCAGTATCAAATAGAACAGATGCTGGATGGCTATTAACAAGAAGCGTACCTAGAATAACATCAGGATCTTCAAGGGCTTCTTCAGCAGACACATAGTTCACTCGCCCACGGGCAGGAGCTGGCTTCACATAGAAAGCTTTTCCTCGCTTTCCACGTCCAGCGGGCTTAGCATTGTTCTAGGGACAGTCACGAGAGTAGTGCCCCAGTTCTCCACATTTGTAGCATACCACGGTCGCACGAGGTGCAACAGTTGTAGGCGGACCTCCAAATGGTCTGACTGGAGGATTGGGCTGAACTGGGCGAGGTGCGTGGAAGGATGGCCTCGTGGTGTATCTTGGCGACAATGCTGCATTGGTCACCCACACTTGGCGTTTGTTAGGGCCTGAACCCGATGCAGGGTTGAATTCACGGTTATACTTCCTCGTGGCCTCATAGTCAGTTTGTCCGGACTCGGCATTGATGGACTTATTGACGAGAGCCTGGAAGGTGGCGCACTCGTGTAAGCGTAGATCTCGGCGAAGCTCAGGATTAAATCCCTTGCGGAACCTAGCCTGCTCCTTGGCATCAGTTGAGACTTCTTATGGAGCATAGCGACTGTATGCATCCACTGACAATCTGCCCTGGGTGAAGCCACAAAATTCCTCTCTTTTGCGAACCATCAGCCCTTCCGAGATGTGATGGATATGGAATGCGGCACTGAACTCTGCCCAGGTTGGTGCAGGTCCATGGGGACGCATAGCCTCATAGCTCTCCCACCACAGATTGGTAGGTCCCTCCAAAAAATAGGTGGCAAAAGACACCCTTTTGGCCTCAGACACATTAGCAGCCCGTATCTTGCGGAACATACTCGTCAGCCAATCATCCGCATCGAGGGGGTCGATCGAATGATGGTACTTGGGCGGGCATAGCTTGATAAAGTCACCAAGTGATACTCCATCATTGTGGTCATTGTGGGGAGCACGAGCTGTGTTTTGCTCAATTCTTTCCAGCAACCTGTTGGTCTCCCTCTTATTCCTTTCAGCTTCTAGCATCACCTCCGCCAGGGATGGTGCATGTGGCAGCTCCTCTTTCCTTGGTTGGCTTCCCTCGCCCTGCTCAGGAGCAGGCTCGGGATTGTTCCTAGTTGCCATCATCCTGGGAAAAAGAATCCACAGCTTAGACATAGAGACCATCAACTCTAAGACATGAGATAAGGAATGTACTGGTTAACATGGCATGTAGGATAAACACCAATCAACATGGTAAAGCAACTACCATATGAACATTAGGTTTCATACACACCATGACTTAGTTCAGTACAAGCCCAAGCTGAAAACAACTACGGAGAGATGACACAACTCATCGGAGGCATTACAAGCTTCCTATACATTATCTATCCACACCTCCGGAACTCAACTCTCATCCTTAATCATATCCCACAAGACACACAGGACTGTTGCGATATGACTACTACCATACTAGAACTAACATCCACACACTCAAACATCATCGTAGAATGCCTCGTACAGGTTACCCTCGTGACCTAGGAGCTGAACCTGAGGATCTGGAAACACTCTAGCCTGGGATCCCTGGAAACCATAAGGACACAGATGTGGCCTTGGTCCCCTTGTCGGCGACAACAGCGGTCCTCGAAGTGGGTGATGCCTCCAACATCAGGCTAGTCTACGTGTGCTGGCAAATGAGTCCGCGATGGGGTCAGCATCTCCAAATCTCCATAGCCTGTCTGCATGAAGGTGCCAACTGCGTCAAAGCTGTCCAAAGACGGGCACGAGTAGCATAGAGCTCCATGCGAAGGGCACGTGCATCACGATCCCTGTTCTCCAACATCTGAGCGGTCACCTGCAGCCTACGGTCCTCATGAGAATGATCATAATAGGCTGCGCTAAGATATCCATCCTCTCCTCCCATGGAAGCAGGAATATAATAGCACTCCGTGTTCTGTAGCAGACCATGGTGAAACCTCATAATAGTCAGCATAGTGTAGGCGGCTTCCTGAACTATCATATCTATGGTAACTCCCAATCCATGAGTTCAGTGAAGCGGCTCTGCAGCTCCAGGATATGAAGGATAAATCCTAACGGTACACAGATATTGACTCTGGTTGAAATCTCGATACTGCTCCTCCACTGTATACTCTGGGACCAGCGGTATCCAGCCTCCATCATATCTCTAACCAACATGGCCGTGTGACCCAGTACATCGATGCACCAGGTTAGACGGACCACCTGACGGGAAGGACGAGGGGGCATCTGAAACAGAGAATGATGCAAAGACATTAGAGATCCTAGCAGAAATTGGACAGCATAACGGCTGTAATTGCTCAAGAAATTTTTTGAGACAATTGAAAAGATTGGAAAGGCATAACCACTCAACTATCTAGACTCAAATCTCTTCTCCATCTGTTCGTCACACCAACAATACTCGGGTAACTATGCTCACTTGCAAACAAGCTAGCTATTGGTGCATGGTTAGTAACTCGTCATCCTAAGCAATAGATGAGAATCCTAGTTCCTATCCTCGTAGAAGAGATGAGAATGACCCAGCATAGAATAAATTGGGAAGAGGAGTAAAAAGAGCCTTACGTTCCCTTCCATAATAAATTCCCCAACTTATCTATAGTGTTTCTAGACTCAACTTCTACCGTTTGACTTGGTAGTCCTACAGTCAGTGAGGCGCTGATACCAATGCTATCGGGACCCCGATCCTAAGTCATATGATTCCATACTGTAACAAGTCACATCACTTTGCGGCCTCACGCACGGTAATCTCCACGGCTGCAGCCTTACCTTTGCCGGGACCGTTTGCGTCTTTTGGCTCACGTATGTGAACATGTCGCTGGGAATCACACAACAAAGAACTCGGGCCGACATGACTATTCATAGTACGCAAGTGGCACATCCTTATGGAAACAGGCATGCATAACCCAGCAATGCAGGTGTCGGCCTCAAGCATGTCTACACGAGTCATAGCAAGCTACAAGGACTCCATTATGTCGCGAGAACGAATGTCATCACTGCACGTAGACAAGTCATAGCAGGCTACAGGGACTCCATTACACTGCGAGACATTTCCCCGAAGGGACAGACATAGCAGCAAAGAAGGAGCAGTAGCAAGCTACCATGGCTCGGTGGAAGCACAAAGAGGCAGTTTCCCGTAAAGAGTACTACTAAAGGCACACGACTAGGTGTCGGATCCCATACATACCGTTGCACGTCACACGTATGCACGACATGCCCGATATGCATAGGTACAACCATGGCATCACAACATAACCATACAACAACATGACTTTTATTTGAGAGGCTCAGACGAGCCTTTCATAATATGTTCTTACAGATAGGGGTCACATGACCCGACACTCAAGTCATACAAACAAGTTCATACAAGACAGCGGAAATTTAAGCTGTCTGAGAACGGACGGCGAAATGGAAAAGAGGCACATGGCCTGACTATCCACAGCCCACCACATGGGCAAGATCGTAGCTGGGACACCAGCTATTCGGCATCGTCAACGTCTAGATAGAACCCACCTGATGGGTCCTGGTTTTCTTCTGCAACATTTATTAAGCAAGGATGAGTACAATCGTACTCAGCAAGTCTTTAAAACAGACCTAGTCTATTATTCTCATGTATCAACAAGGGGGAAGTGGTGGAGTTTATGCAGGATTGCCAGCTTTGACTCATGGTTAACCTACACTACTCGGTTTTAACTCTTTGTTACAATTTTAATCATCGCACACGAGTCCACTATCTCCATCACAATACACCACCATGGATTCACCTTCCCCTTCCGGAAGAGTGCCATCCACGGTACTCACACTTGTCTTGATATTTTTAGGAGTGTCCATTTGATTATCTATGAACATCATAAGTTCTCCAAGTAGTCCGTATCCAAGGATGCAGCTATTCGAATAGTTTCATACCCTGCAGGGGCGTACTTCTTCACACACGCTCTTGCCAATTATCCTTGTGTGCTTATAAAACCATACACCTTGGCAACCTTCAAGCAGATGCCCAGCGTGGGAGTCGGCCACGACCGTCAATCACATAAGACCTCTAGTCTGGGCTATCGCCTACTTGATACTGAACCCGCACGGAAGTCCGGCCGAAGTTTCCGCTACGGCCCCAAACGATGTGCGCAGGGTTCCCAAGCCCACCATTCGGGTGACCCTTGGTACACCGTGCCACTGCCTACCACGTCGTAACCCACCCCGAGGGTCAGCGCTACGCACGTCCTCCAGCATGCTATAAACACCAGAAACTATTTGCAACTCCTAGACCAAGGACTAAGCAACTGATAAGTCGAGAGGGGTTGAGTTACCGGAACCCAATGTGTGGTAGCAACTAGGCTTGGATCATGAACACGGAACTCAGTTCCTAAGAACGGTCCCAATGAGACAACCCACTATGTACTCCTACATAGCCTCTCATCGCTACCTTTACCAAATCGTATTCATCATATGCTCATCACGTTGGACAACACTGTTTCACTCAGTTCATCACCCAGATGAATTAGACCTGACTCAACTCTAAGCATAGCAAGCATAGCAGGCAGGTAAGCTAAGCACATCATGACCCAAGCGTCTACCAGGTATGCTAGGTTGCAAAGTTTGGCTATTTACTGTGAAAAGGTCAAGTCATCCATAAGAATAGGATCATCTACCGTGTATGACTGACATCTGATCATTTGTCCTAATGCAATAAACAAGAGCATGAGCGAGAGAGTGGGATCTTATCGAAATCATCAAAGGGGTTGCTTGCCTTGCTGGGTTGCAGGGAGGTTCTCTCCTTCGGCGGAATACTCAGGGTTATCCCCGGGAGCAGGGCCTACCGCGATGCAGATAAGAAACAATCAATACACGCAAGTGCAGCAATATGATGCATGATCATGGCATGATAGCATGTAAGGATGACCTAGTGCAACTAGTGATCATGTTGAATTGAAATGGATTTGAATATAGGTTCAAAATTGTTCTTCATTTCAAGTTCCATGTATTAACCTATTGCTAAATGTCCATGTTCACCTATTTAGATTTATCTAACATGCATGAGAATAGCACCATTGGATTCATTGGATTTTTCTGATAAATTTTCATATATAAATTATTTTCATCTGAGTTATAGATTAATTTATATGAAGTTTTGAAGTTTTAAATAATTTCTGGAATTTTTTTTACACTAGAAATTGTTTTTATTGCATAAGCATGACATCATGATGACATCAGTTGGTCAGCTGACCGGGCCAGAGTCAAACCTGACATGTGGGTCCACATGTGAGTGACTTGATAACTTAATTAACTAATTAAACTTATTCTAACTAATTAACAGATTTGGGCCCACATGTTAGTGACTTAATATCTTAATTAATTTAATTATTTAATTACCACTAATCACAGATTAGCCAGGGGATGGCCCCACTTGCCAGTGACCCAAGGGAGTAAACCCCTGGTCAACTCGGGCAGACCCACCAGCATTGAGCCGCCGGTGGCTCCAGAGGCGGCGGAGGGCTTCGGGTTTCCTCCTCCGGCGACCAAAAGGACGGCGGAGGGCACCAAACTACTCAGCATGCACACGCGCGTCCATCCCGACCCCTCCCAGGAGCTGAGATGGTCAGAATCAGCGCCGGCGAGGAGCTAGGCGGCGGCCAGAGCTCGGGTGAGCACGGGCTCGTCGAACTAGGGCACGACACGACCTCTACTAGGCACCTAAGGTCTCTACTCAAACCCACGAGCACGACGGAGGCCTCAGATGGACCAGCTGGTCACCGGAACACGACCGGCGTCGAGCTCGAGCAGCGGAGGCATTCGGACCTCAACGGAATACGGGGCTAGGGCGCGAGAACGAAGGGGGAAAGAGGGGAGAAAGGATCAGGAGCTCACGGCGAGTGCTGCGGCGTCGAAAGCGAGCTCGGGGAGGACCTGGAACGGCGACGGCCTTTGATTTCCTTTCCGGCCACCCGAGGAAGAAGACAACGGCGCGGCGGCGATAGGAAGTTGTCGGCAGGGCGTGGCTTGGCTAGGAGAAAGAGGAGGTCCGGGCGGAGCTACTGGCTGGCTCAGTCGAGTTCGGGGGCAGCTAGAACGGCAGCACGATGGCGATCGGCAGCGCGGCCGTGGCGGGACAGAGGGGGAGAATGGGCGAGAGATAGAGAGCGGTCGCGGGAGAGTGAGAGGAGAAGGGGCATGGCGGCGAGGAGCTTCATGCTGGCGCTCTCCCAGCCCTCCAGCAAGGAGCCAGGCAGGGAGGAGGTGGCCGGCGCGCGGCGACCACACGCCCGGCGTCCTCCTAGCCAGAGGTGGGAGATGACCGGTTCACCCCTGTGGGTTGGGCCTGCTTCTCTCCCCTGGCCCATGTAGGCTTTCTTCTTTATTTTGTTTCTGTTTTTCTTTTTTCGGACTTTTCTTTATTTTATTTGCAGGTCCAAATGATTTTAATAAATATCCCATATATTTTCTAAAATCAAGTTTGAATATTTCAAACTTATCGGAGAAGTTTTAGAATAATTTTAAAACAGAAGTAATGATAATGATTTATTTATCAATTTCAGAGGCTTTAATCATTATTATAAATTGCTTCTGATGTTCAAATATTTTAAATGATCCCTGTTATAACTTTGTCCAAATTTATCAAACATAGGGAACATTTTTGATGGGCATTTTGGATTTGTTGATATTTCACTAAACTTGAATTTCTTTATTTCATTAAGTGCTTGGGGTTTATTTTCTTTCTCCCCATTTCTCATTGATGCAATGATGATGATGATGATGCAAACACAAATGCTATCCCAGGACAGACTTGCTAGGGTTGTGACAGAGATGTTCCAAGAGCTAAAATTAGGATCTCAGGCTCGTGCCCGTGTTGCGAGATGTGAGATCTCCAACAAGATTCTTTGCCTGCGAGATGAAAGAGAATAGCTCAATCGTTGAGCATGTGCTTAGATAGTTTTCCAAGTCACTGTCACTAAGTTACTAGAACTTGGTGATGAACTATAAGATGCTAGGGATAGAACTAATGATCCCTGAGCTGTTCGCAATGTTTGACACCGCGAATGTAGAAATCAAGAAGGAGCATCAAGTGTTGACGGTTAGTAAAACCACTACTTTCAAGAAGGGTAAGGGCAAGGAGGGAAACTTCATGGATGGCAAGTCATTTGCTGCTCCAGTGAAGCAACCCAAAGTTGAACCCAAACCCGAGACTAAGTGCTTCGATTATGAGGAGAGCGGTCGCTGAAGCAGAACAACATCGATAGAAATATATTTGATATATGTGTTATTGATGTGTACCCTACTAGTACTCCTAGTAGCACCTACGTATTGGATACCGGTTCGGTTGCTAAATGGAGACTAGCTAGGTGTGAGGTGACGATGTGTAGCGACCCGACTCAAAACGAGTCAAGCCTCTGTGTTTGCTATGCCATCCCTAGATCAGTATGCTGGCACACACAGTACATCAATGTATATATCAAAGTGCAATCACATGTAATTAACGCAAAACTGATATATACCTTAGAATAGCAGCGGATACAGTCAACGGGAGTGGAGTCCCAATAACACCAACGGCGAGTTGAGTGCAGACCGTAACCCTGAATCGTACTCTTACCCGTCGTAGAAGAGTATCTGCAACATGATACGTTGCAGCCATATAGGTCAGTACATTGAATGTACCGGCAAGATCACCATAGTAGAACAGAAGAATAAAGACTATTCTATATGCAAAGGCTTTGTGGCTCTGTGTCTAAGTTTTTGCGTAAAAGCTGATTTTATTTTCCTACAACAAAAGGGAATATCAGGAATTTCACTATGGAATTACCTATCATGACATGGTTCCGCCAACCAATGTCTCAATACCCACAAGTATCTTAAGTTGCCCACAATTAAGTTATCAGTCCAGTGTTGAGAGTTCTGAGATAGATCCATGTCCAGAGGCTCAAATTGTCCGTAACCGGGGACACGGCTAATCGATTAGGTTTAACTCTGCAGAGTGTTGTGTACTTTACCCACAAGATTCTTTCCCTCCTGGTAAGTCCTCGCACTGCCTGGTGTTTGAGAACAGGATGAAAGAAACATGGTCTTTCAGAGTGCTTCCCTAACTGTCCGACAGTGCCCATCCCAATCCTAACGTCGACTACATCTCGTAGCACTGCCCAGTAGAGTCACAACAAAGATCAACCAAGCCAGAGCCCATAATGACTTGTGGCTACACAGGTAAGCTTCCGGGCATGAAGTATTCATCCTTCTCTTTGAGTCTGGGTGAAGCTTTCCGCAAGATGTCATGGCGCTTCTCCATGCATCCCGGCCATCCACTGGTTTCTCCAGGGATGCCCAATCAACCATCCTTCACCCAGTAGTGTGTATTGAAAATTTGTCTTCTCGAGTCTTGAAGTCTTGAGGTCTTGAAGATGCAGGACTTGAAGATGTCTTCATGAAGTTGTCGACTTGACGTAGAGTCCTTCTTCACACCACTCACGAACACTCATACCAATCCCCGTCTACTTTAGCATAGCATAAAAATAACTAACGTTCCCGGGGCTTTAGTAACATGTGGTGGGTTCCTACCTCATGCATTCTACTCAACTACAAGGATTTCAATAACACTACGGGAGGGATTTGTTGAATGATGTCACTACATGCAATAAAACATAGGTATGAAATAGATGGTCAAAGTGAACTTGCCTGTACTGTTGATGAAGATAAGATATCGCTCTCAGAAATAACTGGATAGAACTATTCGTCACTCTCCGATGGAAAATCTATCGTAAGCAAATAACATTCAATAAACATTCATGCCAAAACAAAGAACCAAAAGAACGCAAGAACAAAACATGTCTTGGAGCGAATATAACAACATACTAAGGTTAAAATAAGACAAGATAGGTTCTTATGGGGTTGTAAGGTGAAAGGTGAAGGAATCAACTCAAAGGAGTTAATGGATGATGAACTATTACTATATAAGCTTAGGTTGGAGAGACTACGAAAGACGATCCAAAGTATGGGAGAACAACAAGAACGTTGTTTGACAAATAGTATAAGACATAAGAATTTATTTGTAGAAAAGAGTTTAATTAAAATGGAGCACTACAACACAAGTTATAGCGAATTGAAGTATGAAATAAATTGTAAATTCAAGTATGAATTGAATCTGAATTCACAAAGGTCAAAAGAAGTTGAACCGAAGTAGGATGGTTATGAATAGAAATACATGACACGAGTATTTAGGGGCAAAAAGAATCAATTGAAAAGATGTTACAGTTTGCAAGATATGATCAAATGAAGGTTCGGATTCAAATTGAATCGCTCCAATTTGAAAGGTTCAAAGATTGAAACTAATGATGTTACTATATATGGGAAGTCAATATGAACGTGTAGAAAAAGAATTACTAGGTTCAAAATAACGGATCAAAAGTTATAAGCAATTCAATATGGCATTGAGTTAGCTTAGTACAGTGTGTGAACACATTTTGGGGACTAATAGAGAAGTATGAGCAAGATCAAAATTATATGTTGAAACGATAACACTAAGGATGTGAACGGAAAGATTACTTTGATACGGATCCGTCGCAATTGGATTCATCGGAAACGGAGCTACGGATAAAAAGATATGATCAAAAGAAGTTTGAACATAAATCTGAATAAATTTTGAAATTTGAAATTTTGAAAAAAATTGACGTCATAGGTTGATTGGATAGGTGAAGTCAAGACGAAACTCTAGGCGTTGGTTTCATCTAATTCTGATAAACGAGTAAAAAGTTATGGCTATTTGAAAAATCTGGGCCAAGTTGTTTTACGGAGGAAAAATGCTATGTCTAAAATAATTCTAGGACTAATGAGTAAATACGGAGAATTAATAATCTAATTACTCTACCGTATACTACTATAGAAATACTAGTCTAGGGATATTAAACTACAGGAGTATGAAAGAAAATACGAAGAGAATACCTTTATATGCAGAGAAGATATAAATCCAAAGAGGAGACGACTTCCAGAAATCCCGTCGGAGAGAAGAAAATATTTTTTTTATAAAGCTAGTCAAACCGAAACGATTCGATTCAACCCGAAGTGGATGACTTTTGGGTGCACCTATGGGTCTATATTTATAGGTGAAAGGAAGGTGCAAACATCCAAAGCTAAGCAAGGTGGGACTAAAATAGGGAAAGAGAGAAGAAGAAGAGGGCCACCCGGATGGGCTGAATCAGCCGGCCTGTTTTTTTTTTTTTTTTAAATACTCGGATGAACAGTGTACCGGCATGAACAGTGTTCCCTGGTTTTTTTAAAAAAAAAACAGTAAAGAAAAACAAATAGACAAACATTTTATATAGTCATATTATATATCAAAATTTTGAGAAAAATATTTCCTAAAACATGAACATTTTCTTAAGGCCGAATAAAATACTTTAAAAAAAATATTTTTTTGCAATAACTCCAAAATGAAAAGAAACTAGAATTTCAAATAAATGGCAAATAGTTTTTATTTTAAAATTTGAGTCAAAACATTGTATATGATTTTTGAGTGTCATTTACCTCCTCTCATTTGATTTTATAAGAGGGTTTTGAAAATATTTGAACTCAAAATTGAATAGGGATTCGAAATAGAAAATTTTGGGAAAGTCATTTTATTCCCTCTCATTAAAATTTCAAAAGTTTCAAAATTCCACTCAATTTCACACAATCAATCACACAACATTCAAGCAAACAATCCTACTTATTTATTTAATATAACATTTCAAAATTTAGAATTTTGGGATGTTACAAACTACCACACTTAAAATGAATCTCGTCCTCGAGATTCGAAAAGGCTAGAAAGAAAAGGTTAGGGTTTTGGGGATCTTATTAGCAAATCAATTGACCAAGAAAGCGTGGGTCTACCACACTTAAAATGAGAGTTACTGGTCCCTCAAATCATGACACACCTTTGGGTGCATCTGTCTGTTCACATTCTTCACGGTAGCTTCTTCGGTGATGCTCCTCCGTTATATCAAAATCTTGTGTCCTCACAACAAGGTGTACTTCCTCCGAAACTGGGTCTTCTTAACTGACAGGTCTCACGATCATTCTAAATAACTTATCGAAGATCTCATGGTGGTCTACCATTAGTGGTTATCCTGCAGTGAAACATGGGTCGTGGCTTCATTACTCACCGTAAAATTCCTACGGGTGACAGCAACTGCCGTATACAAGGGGTTTACATCATACCATTCTAAGGCTTCAACAAAAGCTTTCAAAGAACGTCGTCTCTTTACTATGGGTAAGTCACTCAGATTTACCATTCCGAATAGCAAGAGAATGATAAGAGTAAGTCGTCATGGTGGCCAAGCCATGTCGCACTGAAATCATTACCTTGTATAAGGTTTAGTAATGTCGTATTCTAGCACTTGGGCTCCCTCACAAGCATTGCAGAAATTTCTCTTGTCAACGAACAAAGTTCGGATAAATCCATTAATTCTGCAAGCTAAGCAAAAACATCTATCGTTTCTTCACAATTCTCAGGTTATCGTAAACTCCTAAGAAAAACGTTTGATAGTCAGTCGTAGCTTCTTCCAAGTTTCTTCCTTCACGAAGGTGGGGCTTGATCCTTATCAATCCTGAAGTCAGTGACTTGTGGATTCACTTGAATACTTGAACAACTTCATCTCACCCGTGGGGTGACTATCGATCCATATTCCAGCATTACCTTCAGTTCACTCCATTATACCCTTGAGGTAACAAATCACAGACTTATTTTTGTTTAGATTCCACTCTGCAGAATCCATTTTCCTTTCCATTGGTCTGTTTAACCCTGGGTATGGTTTCATCACAATCATTCCTTTTCTCAATATTCCAACTTCAAAGACACGTTCTCACAAGTTTATCATCCACATATTTTGCGGTGGTTCCTCATTCTCTTCATCTGCATTCACTTATCCAAACTTCTTAATTCGGGGAAGGTACCTGTGGTTTCTACCACACTTAAAATGAAATGAAATCATGTTTGCATAGACCATATTTTCTCATATCCTCGAAAATGGTCGGAGATTTTGGGTCATAGAGTAACAACTCATGTAATACATCATAAGATAAATCATAACACCATAAATTCCATTGATTCATGAATTTATTTACAACTCTGAGGCTTCCGTTACAAGATAAGCTCATGAAAAACAAAGGTGCTTCATGATACGTGTATTTCCATCTTCAAAACTTAACTATCCCATTCTAGCTTTCTTCTCATATTCAATCCTTGGTTACATCCTCAATCACTTCTAAAAACTCCTAGAAAGTACTTTATTACAAATGCTGCCATCCGCATAGTTTGGTATGGTCTAGCATCAACTCTCAACTTTATTCATTCATCTCCCCTTGGAGATATTTTAGTACCACTGAAAATTTCCGATGTGCTCCTTGAAATCCTCCATCTTTTCCTTGATTAGGGTGGACATGAGCTTCATCTCCATCATCTCCGTATGTACCTCTTGCAGGTATTCCTGAGTATGACGGAGTCTTGCTTCAAGTATTTCTCCAATATGGTGTATGGGTTCCATGACAGCTTCACGAACAGCGTCAAAGAAAATAGCTTGTGGTACACGAGATATGTAAAAGTATTGTCCAGTAGTCTTTGGGCAAACTCCATTTGCACGGTGGAGGTGTACCTCCACATACCAAAGTTTCACTCCATTATCCATGAATGGGTAGCCTTTGTAGACTGCATCTCCTTCAAGATGGATGTGCTTCATCATATCCTTCAGGATCCTTGGGTAGTCATGATCACTGGTCAGGGTCATGATTGTTTCCGGGCCTTTGAGGAAAGACTCATAAAGGGTGGTCATCTGCGTGTGTCAGAAAAGGTACTCAGAATTGACATATGTCTCGACTTGGGTAAACATCCATGTTATCCAAAATCAAACTTCAAATTCACTTTCCAACATCTTTACAGAGTATTGTCATCCTTAAAACAAATGGATTATCCATTACATAACTTCAAGGATAAGAGTGCTACCTATTACATTTATTACTTCCGAACTCAAACTACTCATGCTTAGCATTCTTCTCTGGGCAGGTATAGGAGTAGGGTCATGTCTTCTTGCACCGAAAACAGATGATTTCTGACAAATCTCAGGGCTTCTTGATGTTGGTGCTTGCTCCTTGGGTTCTTGATTCCTTTCTTGGGCACTTATTGGCATAGTGGCCCATATCCTTACACTTGTAACATCTAATATGACTCAGGTCCTTCTGTTCAGGGGCTTGTCTCTTCCTAAGGTTCTTTGTTCCGATCAAAGCTTCAATTTCTTGTGGATCAAACTCCACTTCTTTTGTCGGGAAGTTTCCCAGATACTCTTTTCTCTCCTTCGTACAGTCCTGTGAGAAATGTCCTTCTTCTCCACATGTATAGCAGACATTTGAGTAAAATCTGGTTAATCCTTCTCCATCAGGGTCTTCAATATCTTTCTTCATCACAAATTCTTCAAATTCTCCTCTGAAGGCTTCCTTCATGGCTTCCTTCTGTTGTTTGATGACTTCCTGTACCTTGGGGTACATTTGGCATTGAGCCGGGTAGTGGTTGGTTCCTTCACACAAGAAACATGTCACCTGCCCAGTTGGGCATTCCTTAGCAGGGTGATTTTCTTCACAATAAGGACATCCTTCCTTGTGTTCTTCTTGGGTGTGTCCTATCTCTCCACAGATTTTGCATGCTCGGGTCTTCTTCATCGGGATAACACAATGCTTCTGAATGAGACGGGATCTTAACAGAGTCTTCTTGAGTTCTTCCCAATTCTTTGCTCCATTAAATCCTTGTATGGCGTGATGTATTTTCCACCAAGTTGCGGCACTTTGGGTAAAGTGCTGGAGGGCATATTGAACCTCATACTTCTGTGCTATCGAGTTGCTCCGGAAGTGATTCTCCATGTTGTGAATCCATACTTCTGCCTCTAGCTGGGTCATTGGTCCAGAAAGTACAAGTCCAGCTTCATGTGCCATCTATTGGGTTCAAGGTTTTGGGATGAGATGGTAGAGAGAAAGGAGGAGATACACACAATACAAACAATGGTTTTGAAAATAGATTTTTTTTTGTTGTGGCTGTCAAAAATTAAAACTTACACACAAATGACAGCTCACAAATCATCGTATCTAACGTAAGTATACAACATGGGTTTGGTCTTCTGGGGCATAACTTGGAAATTCTTCATAGTCTTCAATTTCTTCGAGTCTTCACAGTCTTCAACTCGGGTAGCTTCAACTCTTTTAATGCATGGTGAAATCTTCTTTAGTTTGAAGTGGCCATCAGTTGTTTTCGATATCTTGTCCTTCTCGAAGTGGTCTTAGTTGATCCTTAGTGTGGTCAAGGGGAAAAGGGTATTTTCTAACTCTTGATAAAACTCAGAAGGGATGAGAAGTAGAAGGTCTTTTGAAAACAAAGTTTTCGAGAAATCATTTCCTAAGGGCTTTCCAGTTTCTAGGGTCACGTCCTACAGTCAACATGTGCTCTGATACCATTTCTGTAGCGACCCGACTCAAAACGAGTCAAGCCTCTGTGTTTGCTATGCCATCCCTAGATCAGTATGCTGGCACACACAGTACATCAATGTATATATCAAAGTGCAATCACATGTAATTAACGCAAAACTGATATATACCTTAGAATAGCAGCGGATACAGTCAACGGGAGTGGAGTCCCAATAACACCAACGGCGAGTTGAGTGCAGACCGTAACCCTGAATCGTACTCTTACCCGTCGTAGAAGAGTATCTGCAACATGATACGTTGCAGCCATATAGGTCAGTACATTGAATGTACCGGCAAGATCACCATAGTAGAACAGAAGAATAAAGACTATTCTATATGCAAAGGCTTTGTGGCTCTGTGTCTAAGTTTTTGCGTAAAAGCTGATTTTATTTTCCTACAACAAAAGGGAATATCAGGAATTTCACTATGGAATTACCTATCATGACATGGTTCCGCCAACCAATGTCTCAATACCCACAAGTATCTTAAGTTGCCCACAATTAAGTTATCAGTCCAGTGTTGAGAGTTCTGAGATAGATCCATGTCCAGAGGCTCAAATTGTCCGTAACCGGGGACACGGCTAATCGATTAGGTTTAACTCTGCAGAGTGTTGTGTACTTTACCCACAAGATTCTTTCCCTCCTGGTAAGTCCTCGCACTGCCTGGTGTTTGAGAACAGGATGAAAGAAACATGGTCTTTCAGAGTGCTTCCCTAACTGTCCGACAGTGCCCATCCCAATCCTAACGTCGACTACATCTCGTAGCACTGCCCAGTAGAGTCACAACAAAGATCAACCAAGCCAGAGCCCATAATGACTTGTGGCTACACAGGTAAGCTTCCGGGCATGAAGTATTCATCCTTCTCTTTGAGTCTGGGTGAAGCTTTCCGCAAGATGTCATGGCGCTTCTCCATGCATCCCGGCCATCCACTGGTTTCTCCAGGGATGCCCAATCAACCATCCTTCACCCAGTAGTGTGTATTGAAAATTTGTCTTCTCGAGTCTTGAAGTCTTGAGGTCTTGAAGATGCAGGACTTGAAGATGTCTTCATGAAGTTGTCGACTTGACGTAGAGTCCTTCTTCACACCACTCACGAACACTCATACCAATCCCCGTCTACTTTAGCATAGCATAAAAATAACTAACGTTCCCGGGGCTTTAGTAACATGTGGTGGGTTCCTACCTCATGCATTCTACTCAACTACAAGGATTTCAATAACACTACGGGAGGGATTTGTTGAATGATGTCACTACATGCAATAAAACATAGGTATGAAATAGATGGTCAAAGTGAACTTGCCTGTACTGTTGATGAAGATAAGATATCGCTCTCAGAAATAACTGGATAGAACTATTCGTCACTCTCCGATGGAAAATCTATCGTAAGCAAATAACATTCAATAAACATTCATGCCAAAACAAAGAACCAAAAGAACGCAAGAACAAAACATGTCTTGGAGCGAATATAACAACATACTAAGGTTAAAATAAGACAAGATAGGTTCTTATGGGGTTGTAAGGTGAAAGGTGAAGGAATCAACTCAAAGGAGTTAATGGATGATGAACTATTACTATATAAGCTTAGGTTGGAGAGACTACGAAAGACGATCCAAAGTATGGGAGAACAACAAGAACGTTGTTTGACAAATAGTATAAGACATAAGAATTTATTTGTAGAAAAGAGTTTAATTAAAATGGAGCACTACAACACAAGTTATAGCGAATTGAAGTATGAAATAAATTGTAAATTCAAGTATGAATTGAATCTGAATTCACAAAGGTCAAAAGAAGTTGAACCGAAGTAGGATGGTTATGAATAGAAATACATGACACGAGTATTTAGGGGCAAAAAGAATCAATTGAAAAGATGTTACAGTTTGCAAGATATGATCAAATGAAGGTTCGGATTCAAATTGAATCGCTCCAATTTGAAAGGTTCAAAGATTGAAACTAATGATGTTACTATATATGGGAAGTCAATATGAACGTGTAGAAAAAGAATTACTAGGTTCAAAATAACGGATCAAAAGTTATAAGCAATTCAATATGGCATTGAGTTAGCTTAGTACAGTGTGTGAACACATTTTGGGGACTAATAGAGAAGTATGAGCAAGATCAAAATTATATGTTGAAACGATAACACTAAGGATGTGAACGGAAAGATTACTTTGATACGGATCCGTCGCAATTGGATTCATCGGAAACGGAGCTACGGATAAAAAGATATGATCAAAAGAAGTTTGAACATAAATCTGAATAAATTTTGAAATTTGAAATTTTGAAAAAAATTGACGTCATAGGTTGATTGGATAGGTGAAGTCAAGACGAAACTCTAGGCGTTGGTTTCATCTAATTCTGATAAACGAGTAAAAAGTTATGGCTATTTGAAAAATCTGGGCCAAGTTGTTTTACGGAGGAAAAATGCTATGTCTAAAATAATTCTAGGACTAATGAGTAAATACGGAGAATTAATAATCTAATTACTCTACCGTATACTACTATAGAAATACTAGTCTAGGGATATTAAACTACAGGAGTATGAAAGAAAATACGAAGAGAATACCTTTATATGCAGAGAAGATATAAATCCAAAGAGGAGACGACTTCCAGAAATCCCGTCGGAGAGAAGAAAATATTTTTTTTATAAAGCTAGTCAAACCGAAACGATTCGATTCAACCCGAAGTGGATGACTTTTGGGTGCACCTATGGGTCTATATTTATAGGTGAAAGGAAGGTGCAAACATCCAAAGCTAAGCAAGGTGGGACTAAAATAGGGAAAGAGAGAAGAAGAAGAGGGCCACCCGGATGGGCTGAATCAGCCGGCCTGTTTTTTTTTTTTTTTTTAAATACTCGGATGAACAGTGTACCGGCATGAACAGTGTTCCCTGGTTTTTTTAAAAAAAAAACAGTAAAGAAAAACAAATAGACAAACATTTTATATAGTCATATTATATATCAAAATTTTGAGAAAAATATTTCCTAAAACATGAACATTTTCTTAAGGCCGAATAAAATACTTTAAAAAAAATATTTTTTTGCAATAACTCCAAAATGAAAAGAAACTAGAATTTCAAATAAATGGCAAATAGTTTTTATTTTAAAATTTGAGTCAAAACATTGTATATGATTTTTGAGTGTCATTTACCTCCTCTCATTTGATTTTATAAGAGGGTTTTGAAAATATTTGAACTCAAAATTGAATAGGGATTCGAAATAGAAAATTTTGGGAAAGTCATTTTATTCCCTCTCATTAAAATTTCAAAAGTTTCAAAATTCCACTCAATTTCACACAATCAATCACACAACATTCAAGCAAACAATCCTACTTATTTATTTAATATAACATTTCAAAATTTAGAATTTTGGGATGTTACACGATGTGTGTTGGAAATGTTTCCAAAGTTGATGTGATCAACATCGCACGCTCTCTCTCCCTTCGGGATTGGTGACAAACCTAAATAAATGTAATTTGGTGTTTCTGTTAAGCATGAACATGATTAGATCGTGTTTATTGCAACACGGTTATTCATTTAAGTTAGAGAATAATGGTTATTCTGTTTACATGAATAATACCTTCAATGGTCATGCACCGAGTGAGAATGGTTTGTTGAATCTTGATCGTAGTAATGCACATGTTCATAACATTGATGCCAAACGGTACAAAGTTAATAATGATAGTACTTGTGGCACTGCCGCTAAATGTCATATTGGTATAAAGCGCATGAAGAAACTCCATGCAGATGGATCTTTGGACTCATTCTATTTCGAATCGGTTGAGACATGCGAACCATGCCTCTTGGACAAGATGACTAAGGACCCCGTTTTACGGATTGAGGAGCGGGCAAGTTGTTTATTGGTAATGATAAATGTTGATGTATGCAATCCAATGAGTCTTGTAGCATGCGGTGGATATCGTTATTTTCTTACCTTCACTGATGGTTTGAGTAGATATAGTGGATATTTACTTAATGAAACACAAGTCTGAATCGTTTGAAAGGTTCAAGCAAATTCAGAGTGAAGTTTAAGATCATCATGACAAGAAGATAAAAATGTTTGCGATATGATCGTGGAGGTGAATATCCGAGTTATGAGTTTCGCATGCAACTTTAGACAATGTGAAAATTGTTTCACAACTCACGCCACCTAGAACACCATAGTGTGATGGTGTGTCCGAACGTCATAGTCATGCTCTATTAGATATGGTGCGTGCTATGATGTCTCTTATCGTTTTGGTACTATAATTTTGGGGTTATGCATTAGAGACAACTACATTCACTTTAAATAGGGCACCATCTAAATCCATTGAGTTGACACCGTGTGAATTATGGTTTCATAGAAACCTAAGCTGTCATTTCTTGATGTTTGGGGCTACGATGCTTGTGTGGAAAATGTTTTCACCTATTGAGCTCCAACCCAAAGCGGACAAATGCATCTTCATAGAATACCCTAAGAACAGTTGGGTGAACCTTCTATCTCAGATCCAAGCATAAAGTGTTTGTTGCTAAAACGGGTCCTTTCCCGAGAAAAAGTTTCTCTCGAAAGAATTGAGTGGGAGGAAGATAGAACTTGATGAGGTTGTAGAATCAGCTACCACGCTTTGCTTGGAACTGCACCAGCTTACCGCTCCCCCGTTAAGAATAAATACGTATCCGTTTTGCGAGTTCGAGTCGTCCAGATCAGTGTCAAAGCTTGCATCGACGTAACCCTTTACGACGAGCTCTTCATCACCTCCATAAACGAGAAACATTTCCTTAGTCCTTTTCAGGTACTTAAGGATATTCTTGACCGCTTGCCAGTGCTCTATTCCAGGATCACTTTGAAACCTTCCGGCCATACTTATGGCAAGGCCGACATCGGGTCTTCTGCACAGCATTGCATTCATGATAGAGCCTATGACTGAAGCATGGGGGATGATGCTCATCTTTTCTTTATCTTCTGCAGTCGCTGGGCATTGAGTCTTACTCAACTTCACACCTTGTAACACAGGCAAGAACCCCTTCTTGGACTGATCCATTTTGAACTTCTTCAAAACATTATCAAGGTATGTGCTCTGTGAAAGTGCTATTAAGCGTCTCGATCTATCTCTATAGATCTTAATGCCTAATATGAAAGCAGCTTCTCATAGGTCCTTCATTGAAAAACTCTTATTCAAATATTCCTTCACGCTTTCCAGCATTTCTATATTGTTTCCAATCAGCAATATGTCATCCACATATAATACTAGAAACGTTATAGAGCTCCCACTCACTTTCTTGGAAATACAAGCTTCTCCATAAACTTGTATAAACTCAAACTCTTTGATCACCTCATCAAAGCTCATATTCCAACTCCGAGATGCTTGCACCAGTCCATAAATGGATCGCTGGAGTTTGCAAACTTTGTCAGCATTCTCTGAATCGACAAAAGTTCGGGTTCCATCATATACAAGTCTTCCTCAAGGAAACCATTGAGGAACGCCGTTTTGACATCCATCTGCCAAATTTCATAGTCGAAATAAGCAGCTATTGCCAACATGATTCTGACAGACTTAAGCATCGCTACGGGTGAGAAAGTCTCATCATAGTCAACTCCTTGAACTTGTGAAAAACCCTTTGCCACAAGTCGAGCTTTACAGACGGTGACATTACCCTCCGCGTCCGTCTTATTCTTAAAGAACCATTTGTTTTTAATGGCCTTTCGCCCTTGAGGTAGTACTTCCAAAGTCCATACTTTGTTTTCATACATGGATCCCATCTCGGATTTCATGGCCTCTAACCATTTCTCGAAATCCGGGCCCATCACTACTCCTCCATAGCTCGTAGGTTCATTGTTGTCTAACAACATGACCTCCAAGACAAGGTTGTCGTACCACTCGGGAGTAGTACGTGTCCTTGTCGACCTACGAGGTTCAATAGTAGCTTGATCTGAAGCTTCATGATCATCATCATTAACTTCCACTTCTACCGTCATAGGTTACACAGAAACATCTTTCTGCGCTGCGCTACTCTCTGGTTGAAGTAAAGGTTCAATAACCTCATCAAGCTCTAATTTCCTCCCACTCAATTCTTTCGAGAGAAACTCTTTCTCAAGAAATATTCTGTTCTTAGCGACAAACACTTTGCCTTTGGATATGAGATAGAAGTTATACCCAACTGTCTCTTTCAGGTATCCTATGAAGACACATTTCTCCGCTTTGGGTTCCAGCTTTTCAGGCTGATGCTTTTTGACATAAGCATCACATCCCCAAACTTTAAGAAACGACAACATCGGACTTTTGCCAAACCACAGTTCATATGGCGTCGTCTCAACGGATTTTGATGGTGCCCTATTTAAAGTGAATGCAGCTGTCTCTAATGCATAACCCCAAAACGATAGTGGCAAATCAGCAAGAGACATCATAGAACGCACCATACCCAATAAGGTTCGATTACGACGTTCGGACACACCATTACGCTGTGGTGTTCCGGGCGGTGTCAACTGTGAAACAATTCCACATTGTCTTAAGTGACTGCCAAACTCATAACTCAGATATTCACCTCCTCGATTAGATCGCAGAAACTTAATCTTCTTATTACGATGATTCTCAACTTCACTCTGAAAATGCTTGAACTGTTCAAACGTTTCAGACTTGTGTTTCATTAAGTAAATATACCCATATCTACTTAAGTCATCTATCAAGGTGAGAAAATAACGATATCCACCGCGCACTGTAACATTCATTGGACTGCACACATGAGTATGTATGATTTCCAATAAGTCACTTGGCCGTTCCATTGTTCCAGAGAACGACGTTTTAGTCATCTTGCCCGTCACACATGGTTCACATGTGTCAAGTGATTCAAAATCAACTAACTCCAAAAGTCCATCAGCATGGAGCTTCCTCATGCGTTTTACACCAATATGACCTAAACGGCAGTGCCACAAGAAAGTGGTACTATTATTATCAGCTCTACATCTTTTGGCATCAAAGTTATGAACATGTGTGTCATCACTATCAAGATTCAATATGAATAAACCCCTAACATTGGGTGCATGACCATAAAAGATATTACTCATATAAATAGAACAAGCTTTATTCTCTGATTTAAATGAGTCACCGTCTCGCAATAAACAAGATCCATATATAATGTTCATGCTTAACACAGGCACTAAATAACAATTATTCAGGGTCATCACTAATCCCGATGACAATCGAAGAGAGAGCATGCCGACGGCGATCACATCAACCTTGGAACCATTTCCCACGCGCATCATCACTTCGTCCTTTGCTAGCCTTCGTTTATTCCATAGTTCCTGCTTTGAGTTGCAAGTGTGAGCAATTGAACCGGTATCAAATACCTAGGCACTACTACAAGAGCTAGTAAGGTACACATCAATAACATGTATGTAATATATACCTTGTTTGTCGTTGGCCAACTTCTTACCAGCCAGGTACTTGGGGCAGTTCCGCTTCAAGTGACCAGTTCCTTTGCAATGAAAGCACTTAGTTTCTGGCTTAGGTCCATGCTTAGGCTTCTTTTTAGGAGTAGCAACTGCTTTGCCATCCTTCTTGGTTTTACCCTTTTTGCCTTTGCCCTTGCCATTTTTCTTGAAACTAGTGGTTTTATTGATCATCAACACTTGATGTTCTTTCTGGATTTCAGACTCAGCGACTTTCAGCATCGCAAACAGCTTCACGACTGACTTTTTCATCCCGTGCATGTTATAGTTCATCACAAAGCTCTTGTAACTAGGTGGCAGTGATTGAAGAACTCTATCAATGATCGCCTCTGGCAGAAGGGAAATTCCCAAATCAGCTAGACGGTTTGAATACCCAGACATTCTGAGGATGTGCTCACCGATAGACCTGTTCTCCTCCATCTTGCAAGCATAGAATTTGTCGGAGGTCTCATACCTCTTGATCCGGGCATTCTTCTGAAAGATAAACTTCAACTCCTGGAACATCTCATATGCTTCATGACGTTCAAAACATCTTTGAAGTCCGGTTCTAAGCCATACAATATTGCACACAGAACTATTGAGTAGTCTCCAGCACGAGCCTCCCAAGCGTTCTTAACGTCTTCGGAGGTCATGTCTTCTGGTTGGTCACCAAGTGGTGCATCAAGGACATATGACTTCTGGGAAGCTGTGAGGATAATCCTCAGATTAAGGGCCCAGTCAACAAAGTTACTTCCATCATCTTTCAACTTTGCTTTCTCTAGGAAGGCATTAAAATTCAGGGGTGCTACTGCACGAGCCATTGATCTACAACATAAATATGCAAAGATTACTTAGACTATTGTTCAAGATAATAAGTTTAGTTAATCAAATTACTAAAGCTCCCACTCAAATTAACATCCCTCAGGTCATCTGAGTGTCACAGATCCAAATTCACCAACTCAAGTCCGATCATCACGTGAGTTAAGGTGGCTTCAATGGTGAACATAATTATGTTGATCATATCTACTATATGACTCATGTTCGACCTTTCGGTCTCTTGTGTTCCGAGGCCATGTCTATACATGCTAGGCTCGTCAAGTTTAACCCGAGTGTTCTGCACGTGCAAATCTGGCTTCCACCCGTTGTATGTGAACGTAGACTCTATCACATCTGATCATCACGTGTTGTCTCGACACGACGAACTTTCGCAACGGTGCACACTCGGGGGAACACAATTTATCTTTAAATTAAGTGAGGGATCACCTTATAATGCTATAGTCATTCTAAGAAAAACAAGGTGCATAAAAGGATTAACATCACATGCAAATCATAAGTGAAATGATATGGGCATGATCTTGTGATTTTGATCTCCATCATGAAAGCACCGGCATGATCTCCATCGTCACCGGCATGACACCATGATCTCCATCATCTTGATCTCCATCAACGTGTCGCCATCGGGGATGTCGCGCCCAACATGCTTCTACTACTATTGCTACCGTAGTGATAAACTAAAGCATTACATAGCGCTCAATGATTGACCGCAGGTCATACAATAATTAAAAACAACCCTATGGCTCCTGCCGGTTACCGTACTCATTGACATGCAAGTCGTGATAATCTATACATCACATGATCATCTCATACATCACATATATCACATCATGTAATTGACCCTATCGTATCACAACATACCCTGCAAAAACAAGTTAGATGTCCTCTAATTATTGTTGCATGTTTTACGTGGCTGCTCTGGGTATCTAGCAAGAACGATTCTCATCTACGCAAAAACCACAACGTTGATACACTAGTTGCTTTTCAACCTTCTCCAGGACCGCCTTTGTCGGATCCGAAACAACTGAAGTGAGAGAAACTGTCACTCGCAAGCCATCTATGCAACAAGTTGCGGTTGAGGGAACCAGTCTCTCGTAAGTGTACGAGTAATGTTGGTCCGAGCCGCTTCAACTCACAATACCGCTAAATCAAAATCCGACCAAGGGAGGAAGCAATCTAAGCATCAACGCCCACAAACCTTTTGTGTTCTACTCGAGATCTCATCGACACATAGACCTAGCTCATGATGCCACTGTTGGGGAATGTCGCATGGGAAACAAAAAATTTCCTACGCACACACAGATCTATCCATGGTTACGAGCATCTACAAGAGGCAGAGTGGATCTACGTACCCTTGTAGATCGCTAAGCGGGAAGCGTTAAAAAACAAGGTTGGTGTAGTCGAATGTCTTCGCGATCCAAATCACCGTGCGTCCCGCGATCCAATCATGATCTGTCCAGCGATCTAATCACGATCCGTCCCACGAGCTTGATCACGATTCATCCCATGAACTTGATCACGATCCGTCCCACGAGCTTGATCACGATCCTTCCAATCTAGCGCCAAACGGACGGCACCTCCGCGTTCAGCAGACGTATAGCTTGATGACGATCTCCACCACCTTGATCCAGCAAGAGAGAGCGGATAGGTAGAAGAGTTCGCCGGTAGCGTGACGGCGCTCCAGCGATGGTGGTTGAGCAATTCCGGAAAGGCTTCGCCTAAGCACTGCAGAAATCCAATCTAGAGGAGAAACTATGCGCTAGAGATTAGGGTTTGCACGTGGCTGAAAATCAAGTCCAAAACCCTAGAAATCCACTAGTATATATAGGAGGAGAGGAGGAGAGGAGGCAGCCTTGGCCTCCAAGGCTAGCTTGGTTCGGCCGGCTAGGAGAGGTGGAGTCCACCTCCTCCACTCCTAGTAGAATTAGGATTCACCTTTTTTTTCCTTTTTGCCTTTTTCCACCTTTTTCCTTAGGACTTTTTCCTCCTGGCGTCATGGGCCTTTGTGGCTGTTCCACCAACCCACTAGGGGCTGGTTATTATTCTCCCACAGCCCATGGACCCTCTAGGGTCGAAATACCCCTCCCGGAGGTCTCCTGGTACACTATCGGCACTCCGTGTACACTACCGATGAGCCCGAAACTTTTCCTGCGATCAAACTGGGACTTCCGATATATGAATCTTTACCTCCGGACCATTATGGAGCTCCTCGTGATGTCTAGGATCTCATCCGGGACTCCGAACAACCTTCGGTCACCACCATACATAAATCTACACTACCGAAACGTCACTGAACCTTAAGTGTGCAGACCCTGCGGGTTTGAGAACCATGTAGACATGACCGACACACCTCTCCGGTCAATAACCAATGGCGGGACCTAGACGTCCACATTGGTTCCTACATATTCTACGAAGATATTTATCGGTCCAACCTCTATTTCAAGGATTCAGTTAATCCCGTATAACGTTCCCTTTGTTCTTCGATATGTTACTTGCCCGAGATTCGATCGTCGGTATCTCCATACCTAGTTCAACCTCGTTTACTGGAAAGTCTCTTTACTCGTTCTGTAAGACAAGATCCCAGAACTAACAGTTAGTCACATTGCTTGCAAGGCTCATTGTGATGTTGTATTACTGAGTGGGCCCCGAGATACCTCTTCGTCACACGGAGTAACAAATCCCAGTCTCGATCCATGCCAAATCACCAGACACCATTGGAGATACCTGTAGAGCAACTTTATAGTCACCCAGTTACGTTGCGACGTTTGATACACACAAGGCACTCCTCCGATATCAGTGAGTTGCATGATCTCATGGTCATAGGAACATATACTTGACATGTAGAAAATAGTA
Organism: Hordeum marinum; assembly: GCA_022496015.1. NCBI lineage: Eukaryota > Viridiplantae > Streptophyta > Magnoliopsida > Poales > Poaceae > Hordeum > Hordeum marinum. Next base: position 906,279 of record JAAAWK010000910.1, read on the forward strand.
GCAATAAACTGACACGGTCATATGCTACATTTGTAGTTTCGGTCTTCTCCATCACATCATTGTACTAACGATGTGATCCCGTTATCAAATGACATCACATGTCAATAGCTAGGAAACCCTGACCATCTTTCATCAACGACCTAGTTCACTAAAGGCATACTAGGGACACAGTGTTGTCTATTTACCCACACATGCAATGCATTTCCAATCAATACAATTATAGAATGGATAATAAATGATTATCATGAACAAGGAAATATAATAATAAACACTTTATTTATTGCCTCTAGGGCATATTTCCAACACTAATAGACTAGCTCATTGATCAAAAGTTAGTTAAGGTTTCCTAGCGATGGACATGAGATGTCATTTGATAATGGGATCACATCGTTAGGAGAATGATGTGACGGGCATCTAGGTCTTGCTATTGGTTATTGACCGTAGAGGTGTCTCGGTCATGTCTACATATTTCTCGAACCCGCAGGGTCTGCACACTTAAGGTTTGGTGACGTTTCGGTAGTATAGAGGAGTCCCGGATGAGATCCCGGATGTCACGAGGAGCTCCGGAATGGTCCGGAGGTAACTATTGACATGTAGGAAGTCCTATTTTGGTCGTCGGAGAAGTTTTGGCCTCATCCGTAGTGTACCGGGAGTGCCGGTAGTGTACCGGGAGACCATCGAGAGGGGTATTTTGACCCAAGAGCCTACATGGGCTGTGGGAGAGTAAATACCAGCCCTTAGTGGTCTAGTGGAAGTTCCACACAAGGCCCATGCGGCTGGGAGAGAAAACCCAAAGAGAAAAAGGTCAAAAAAAATACAAAATAGGGAGGAATCCTAGTCCCACTAGGATTGGAGCAGGAGTCCTCCTCTCCTCCTTGATTCGGCCGAGCCACCTTGGCTTGGAAGCCAAGGCTGCCTCCTCTCCTCCTCTCCTCCTATATATACTAGAGGGTTTTAGGGATTTTGCACAAGATTTTCAGCCACATGCTACCCGTTCCTCTAGTGCATAGTTTCTCCTCTAGATCGGATTTCTGCAGTTCTTAGGCGAAGCCCTGCCGGAATAGCTCCACCACCATCGCTGGAGCGCCGCCATGCTGCCAAAGAACTCTTCTACCTCTTGACTCCCTCTTGCTGGATCGAGAAGGCAGCGATCGTCATCAAGCTGTACGTGTGCTGAACGCGGAAGTGTTGTCCGTTCGGCGCTAGATCGGAAGGACAATGATCAAGATCACGAGACGGATCATGATGACATCGCGGGACGGATTGTGATAAGTTCGCGGGACGGATCGTGATTGGATCGCGGGACGGATCGTGATGAGATTGCGGGATGCTCGGCGATTTGGATCGAGAGGACGTTCGACTACACCAACCGCGTTTCTTAACGCTTCCCGCTTAGCGATCTACAAGGGTATGTAGATCCACTCTCCCTCTCATAGATGCTCATCACCATGGATAGATCTTGCGCGTGGGTAGGAATTTTTTGTTTCCCATGCAATGTTCCCCAACAGTGGTATCAGAGCTAGGTCTATGTGTAGATGAGATCTCGAGTAGAACACAAAGAGTTTGTGGGCGTTGATTGTTAATTGCTTCCTCCCTTGGTCATGTTTTCGTTCAACGGTATTGTGGGATGAAGCGGCCCGGACCAACATTACTCGTACGCTTACGAGAGACCGGTTCCCTTGACTGCAACATGTTGCATAGATGGCTGGCGGGTGCCAGTTTCTCGCACTTTAGTTGGATCGGATTCGACAAAGGCGGTCCTTGAGAAGGTCGAAAAGCAACTAATGTATCACCGTTGTGGTTTATGTGTAGCTGAGAATTGTACTTGCTAGATACCCGTAGCATCCACATAAAACATGCAACAACAATTAGAGGATGTCTTACTTGTTTTGGCAGGGTATGTTGTGATGTGATATGGCCAATTACATGATGTGATATATGTGATGTATGAGATGATCATGTGATGTATAGAATATCACGTCTAGCATTCAAAACTCAGAGACTTCTGTTACATAAATTCAAAAATGGTAGGAGTGCTATCTACTACATTTATTACTTCCAAAATCCAAAACTCAAACTACTCATGTTTAACCTTCTTCTCTAGGCAGATATAGGAGTAGTGTCCTGTGTTGTTGCACCGATGACAAGTGACGTGGCTTAGATCCTTCTGTGCAGAAATTGGGTTGTTCTGAGGTTGTCTTCGGTTTCTGTTCCTGGGCTTCTTTGTTTCGATCAAACCTTCAATTTCCTGTGGATCAAACTCCACTTCTTCTGTCGGGAATTTTCCCAGATACTCTTTTCTTTCCTTCGTACAGTCCTGTCAGAAATGTCCTTCTTCTCCACAAAAATAGCAGGCATTGGAGTACAATCTGGTTGGGCCTTCTCCATTAGGGTCTTCAACATCTTCCTTCATCACAAGTTCTCCTAAATTTTCTCTGAAGGCTTCCTTCATTGCTTCCTTCTGCTGCTTGATGACTTCTTGTACCTTGGGGTACATTTGGCATTGAGCCAGGTAATGCGTAGTTCCTTCACACAAGAAACATGTCACCTGCCCAGTTGGGTATTCCTCAGCTCGGTGATTTTCTTCACAATTAGGGCATCCTTCCTTGTGTTCTTCCTGGGTGTCTCCTATCTCTCCACATGTCTTGCATGCACAAATCCTCTTCACATCTTTGCAACGAGGCTTCTGGGTGTTGGTGACAACATGAGACTTTTGCAGAGTCATCTTGAATTCTTCCCAAGTGATGGATACTTGACTATCATGGATAGCTTCTTGCATCTTCCAACAATTTGCAGGAACTTTTGAAAAGTACCGAAGAGCATACAGGACCATCTCGTCACTTGCAACATGGTTACTCCTTAGATGATCCTCCATGTTCTGAATCCATTCTTCTATCTCTAACCGAGTCATCGATCCAGAATACACGAGTCCAGCTTCATTCGTCATCTATTGGGTTCAAGGTTTTGAGGATGAGACGGGTAAGAGAGAGATAGAGACACAGAGAGAGAAAGGATACAAACAACTCAAAGACACAAAACATCAAACTCAAGTCCACATAGTCATAAAGTTCAATCAAACTATAGTATCGCCACCCACATAAGGTTGGTATGGTCGATCACTCAAATCATAAAAATGTTTATCTTTTATTCTCTCATGGTGGGCTACTACTAAGCTAGTCTATAACATGTCTTTGTCTACAATGTGCTTCTTCTGGTCATGCTTGATATTCTCAAGTTCTTCTGCCAGATTTTCCGTGTTGATGCGGACTTTCCAGTGTCGTCCCTATAGTTCCAGGAGTTGGTTCTTGAGCTTATGAATTTCCACATCTCCAGCATCTGCCATAGCCCGACTGTTCTTCAAGTCTTGACGAAGCTTATGAATCTCGGGATCGTGTTTCTTCAGATTAGCTACCTTCAGCTTCTCAGCCTTGAGGTTCTCACGAAGTGTTTTGTTCTCAAATAATTTTGAGAGACGGTCCATTTGAAGGTTCTTGATGTAGTGCTCTAGTTCTTCATTGTACACAAGTACAGGTGGAAACTTCATCTTCTGTTCGTCGGTCAGGATGAAGAGTGCTCCATTAGGCTTCTGCCATCCAAGCCTTCCAAACTAGTGGGCACTTAGCTCAGCACGATGACGATAGCATAATGGACGGCGGTATTCATTCCCATCTCACATTCATGGCTCAAAGTGCCATAGTTGATGTCTTCAGTCTTGGGGTCTTGTTTACGTCCAAAAACATTAGTTTTGATGCCCCAGAATACAGACTTCCTCTTACTCACCTTGATCTCAGGCATCGACAGCTTCACCATCTGCACCAGCTCCATGAGGAATGAGCCTCCGAGAACATCTCCGTAGTGCTCTCTTTTATTCGGAGTGTAGCTCTCCATCTATATTTTGAAACAGGGAGGGTTCAGTAAAAGAATTTAGAAGTTAAGAGAGTAGTGAAAGCAAAAGTTGTACCTATCAAGGCCTTCATATCTCTAAGCCAATTCCTAGAGTCACGTGCTAAAGTCAACATGTGCTCTGATACCATTTCTGTAGCGACCTGACTCAAAGGGAGTTAAGCCTTTGTGAGTTAGTGCCATCCCTGGATCAGTATGCTCGCACACACAGTACATCCATGTATATATCAAAGTGCAATCACATGTAAATAGCATAAAGTTGATATATACCTCTTAAATCATAGTGGAAACAGTCAACGGGAGTGGAGTCCCAATAAACACCAACGGCAGGTTGAGTGTAGACCGTAACCTTGAATCGTACTCTTACTCGTCGTAGAAAAGTATCTGCAACATAAGACGTTGCAGCCGTGTAGGTCAGTACATTGAATGTACTGGCAAGATCACCATAGAAAGAATTGTAAAGGCTATTCTATATGCAAAAGGCTTTGTGGCTCTATGTCTGAGTTTTTGCAGAAAAAGCTGGTTTCATTTTCCCTACAACAAATAGTGAAACAGAAAATCACTACTAACAGTTGGTTGTTAATGAGATGGATCCACCAACCAATTCTCATGTCCCAAAAATTATTAATGGACCCACTCATCATAAAATTTATTAATGGTGCTGAGAATGGCTGATAGTATCATCTCCTGTGCTCATGTTGTCCGTAACCAGGGACACGGCTAATTGAATAGTTTGACACTCTGCAGAGGTTTGTACACTTTGCCCGCAAGAATCGATCCCTCCTGTTATGTCCTTCCATAGTGATTGAGAACGTGACGATCGAAACATGGTCTTCCATAGTGATCCTCCGATAGAAAGTCAGTGACCATCCAAATCCTATCATTCTTGTACATCTCGTAGCAACTGACCTACTGAAGTCATCACTAGGGTCAACCAAGCCAGAGCCCATATTGACTTGCAGTTGCACACGTAAGCTTTCCGGCCTTGAAGTACCCATCCATCTCGTCGAGCCTGGGTGGCATTCCATTGGGATAATCATAGGTAGATACTAGGATTCCCGGGCATAACCATGATAGTTATCAGGCTGCCAAAAGGCATGTCCAATCCACCCAGAGGTATATTGAGTCCTTTAAGTCTTGACGTCTTGATCATTATGCAGGTCTTGAGATAATTAATTAACCTCACAATAGTCCTGAATCTCACAACCAACCCCGTCTACTAAAGCGTAGCAATTGTGAAGTAACGTCCCTTCCCGGGCAACGGTAACAGGGTGTTGGGTTTCTCCTACCTCATGATGATACTACAAGTTCAAGCTCACTAACCTACTGGATGTGTGATGGAAAGATTGATTCTAGTGCAAATAAAACATAGGAAATTTAAGATAATCAAAGTAAACTTGCCTGTGCTGTTGGTGAAGATAAATATCGCTCTCAGAAATTGACTTGATAGAACTATTCGTCACTCTCCAATGAAATCTATATAATCAAACATTGCATTGATATAAGAACAACATAGGACTAAACATCAAAGGGTTGTGATGAAGGAAATACTTAACACAAAACATAAAATCAACAAAACTTCATCAAATCAAGCAAGGGTAGTTTTCCCTACAAACAACTATTTTCAATAGTAACAAAACAAAAACAAAGTAAAATATAACAAAAGTATTTTAGTTATATTTTACTAGCAAAAAGTATTACTTTTGAAAAACAACTAAGAACTAAGAAAACAATACTCTAAACAACATAAGTTTTTTTGCCTAACAAACTTAACAACAAGGAAAACAATAAAATACTAAAATAAGAGAAAACAAAAATATATTATAACTAAGTTAACAAGAAGTAAAACTTATAAAACAGTTTATGAAAATGATTTCAACTAGGAAATCCAACTAGCAATGAATTCAATTTGCAAGTTATTATGAAACTGGAATTGATATCATGTTATAAAAAATAATAAATAACATAAAAATAAGTTTATTTGAAGTACTACTGCTAGCTAAAAATAATAAATAACATAAAAATTCTCAAATTCCACCTACTGTTAAATAAAGTCACTAGTGACTAGTAGCAAAAAGAATCAACTCGAAACATATTTTTAAACTCAAGTTATAAGCAAATTAGTGTTTGAAGTAAATCTGTTTGAATTAAAATTTAATTATTCAAATATGGTCAAACTTGATAACAACAGAAACTACAATAAATTTGTGACACATTCCAAAAAGAATCAAATTAAAACATGTAAAAATATAAAATATATAAAGAAAACAAAAAAAGAACTATTTTGTTTTTAAAACAGAAAACAGAAAAAAATCTAACTATCGGACACGGGTTACGTGGCGCTATCTGATTGGCCATAAGGCGTGTCTGTTCTAACTTTTCGGGTAGACAACCGATACTTAAAGAAAAATGGTTTGGCTAATAGAATTAAACAGAAAACCGGCCGATTCACTAAAATAAACCGGAAGGGTACGGGGCTTCTAATCTACACCGCATATGATAGATCGAATAGAGGAGAGAGGCTCCGGCGACTTACCGTGGTGGAGGAGGTCTCCGGCGATGTTCCGGCGAGGCAGAGGCAGCAAGGTTCATGGCGAGGCGTCTCCGGTGGTCCTCCGGCAACAGCGACGGCACTAGGCGATGCGAACGAGCGCGGCGAGGCTTTTGATGGTCGTGGTGGAGCTCGAGGATGACTGTGGCGACGACGGCGAGGTTCGAGGTGGCGATGGCATACGGGTGTCGACGGGGAGGTCGCTCCGGTGGCTCCGGAGCTCGGGCGGATGTACGGGGAGGTGCATGAGAGGTTGGTGGAGTGGATGGTGTTCTCGGGTAGCGAGGGGAGTGGTTACGGCTTGCACGGGGTCAGCAATGGTGGGATGGTGGTCGAGAACTCCAGCGAGCGATTGTGCGGGCACGGGGGCACTGGCATTGGGGTTTTGGAGGGGAACGGGTCGAGGAGGCCTCGGGTTGTATAGCTAGGTGGTCGGGGTGAAGAATAGGCAAGGGGAGAGGGAGATCACGGCGAATCCAGGGCAACTCCGGCGAGGAAGGAAGGAGAGGGAAAAGGAGGAAGGTGACCGCAGGGATCACGCGGACGGTCGGTGGGGTCCACCATCAGTGAGGGAGAGAAGAGAGGGAAAGGGATCGGTGGCCGGTCGGAAAGGATTCGAATCCGAATCTGGATCCGATCGGGCCAGATTTGGTAAGTGGGCCGGGCGATTTTTCCTAATAAAAGAAAATTTTCCTTTTATAAATCAAAAACAGAAAAGAAAACATAAATAAATGAAAATCTAAGATAGTTTTATATAGACATATTATATATCAGAATTTGCAGAAACGTAAATCCTAAAACATGAACATATTTTCAGAGGCGAAATAAAATCTCACAAATTTGACAAAATCAAATAGTGTTGCTGGTTAAAATAAAATGCAAATAAAATATTTTCAAAATACAAAAATTCGTATTTCTCCATTTTTATATTGAAGGGAATCATTGTACCCTATTTTCCATATATTTTATTTTTGGAGAAAATTAATTTGAATCAAAACCAATAACTCCTAAGTTGTTTTTGAATTTAAATTTTCAAACCACTTTCATATCCTTCGTTTAAACTTCCAACTCATATTTCATATAATTTGAAGAAGTCCTTTTATCCTCCCTCATGAAAATCATTGAGTTGCATAAAGTTTCTGAATTTGAAAGATTTTCAAATGAAATTCAAACCATTTTCAAATCCCTTTTCATTTCTTCAAATGGAAGAATTCATATCATCTTCACTCTGGGATTTTGTGATGAAATGAATTTGAATTCCCGAGAATCAAAAATGCAGAGTGAAAGTTTTGGGAAAGTCATTTTATTCCCTCTCATTAAACTTTCAAAAAGTTTCAAATTTCATTCACTTTCAATCAATCAATCAAACAAACACTTATTCTCATATTTGTTATAACATTCCAAAATTTGGGATGTTACACCTATGGGTGTTCGATTCATCACAATGTAACTAGATTATTGACTCTAGTGCAAGTGGGAGACTGTTGGAAATATGCCCTAGAGGTAATAATAAAATGGTTATTATTGTATTTCCTTGTTCATGATAATTGTCTATTGTTCATGCTACAATTGTATTATTTGGAATCCATAATACATGTGTGAATACAAAGACCACAACATGTCCCTAGTGAGCCTCCAGTTGGCTAGCTCGTTGATCAATAGATGGTCACGGTTTCATGACCATGGACATTGGATGTCGTTGATAACATGATCACATCATTAGGAGACTGATGTGATAGACAAGAACCAATCCTAAGCATAGCAGAAGATCATGTAGTTCGTCAGCTATAGCTTTTCTAATGTCAAGTATCATTTCCTTAGACCATGAGATTGTGCAACTCTCGGATACCGTAGGAATGCTTTGGGTGTATCAAACGTCAGAATGTAACTGGGTGACTATAAGGGCGCACTAAAGGTGTCTTCGGAAGTGTCTGTTGGGTTGGCACGAATCGGGACTGGGATTTGTCACTCCGTATGACAGAGAGGTATCTCTGGGCCCACTCGGTAAGAAATCATCATAATGAGCTCAAAGTGACTAAGGAGGTAGCCACGGTATGATGTGTTGCGGAACAAGTAAAGAGACTTGCAGGTAACGAGATTGAACAAGGTATAGGGATACCGATGATCAAATCTTGGGCAAGTATCATACCTATAGACAAAGGGAATTGTATACGGGATTGATTGAATCCCCGACATCGTGGTTCATCCGATGAGATCATCATGGAGCATGTGGAAGCCAACATGGGTATCTAGATCCCGCTGTTGGTTATTGACCGGAGAGGTGTCTCAGTCATTTCTACGTGTCTCCCTAACCCGTAGGGACTACACACTTAAGGTTTGATGACGCTAGGTTTATAGGGAAATAGTGGACGGGGTTACCGAAGGTTGTTCGGAGTCCCGGATGAGATCCCGGATGTCACGAGGAGTTCTGAAATGGTCCAGAGACAAAGATTGATATATAGGAAGTGAGGTTTTGGTTACCGGAAATGTTTCGGGCGTCACTGGTAATGTACCGGGACCACCAGAAGGGTTCCGGGGTGTTGGGACACCGATCCTAAGTCATATGATTCCATACTGTAACAAGCCACATCACTTTGCGGCCTCACGCACGGTACTCCACAGCTGCCACCTTACCTTGGCCGGGACCGTTTGCGTCTATTGGCTCACGTATGTTAACATGTCGCTGGCAATAACACAACAAAGAACCCGGGCCGACATGACTAGTCATAGAACCCAAGTGGCACATCCATACGGAAATAGGTATACATAACCCAACAATGCAGGTGTCGGCCTCAAGCGTGTGTAGACGAGTCATAGCAACCTACAAGGACTCCATTACGTTACGAGACACGAATGTCGTCACTCCACGTAGACGAGTCGTAGCAGGCTACATTGACTCCATTACACTGCGAGACATTTCCTCGAAGGGACAGACATAGCAGCAAAGAAGGATACGTACCGGTCAATCAATGTGTCCGGAGCAGTAGCAAGCTACCATGGCTCCGTGGAAGCACAAAGAGGCAGTTTCCCATAAAGAGTACTACTAAAGGCACACAACTAGGTGTTGGATCCCATATATACAGTTGCACGTCACACGTACGCACGACATGCCCGATATGCATAGATACAACTATGGCATCACAACATAACCATACAACAACATGACTTTTATTTAAGAGGATCAGACGAGCCTTGCATAATATGTTCTTATAGATAGGGGTCACATGACCCGGCACTCAAATCATACAAACATAGTCATACAAGCCAGCGGAAACTTAAGTTGTTTGAGTACAGAAGGCAAAATATAAAAGAGGCACACGGCCTGACTATCTACAGCCTACCACACGGGTAAGATCGTAGCTGGGACACCGGCTATTCAGCATCGTCAACGTCTAGATAAAACCCACCTGATGGGTGCTGGTTCTCTTCTGCAACATTAATTAAGCAAGGATGAGTACAATCGTCCTCAGCAAGTCTTTAAAACAGACCTAGTCTAATTATGCTCATGTATCAACAAAGGGGGGTGGAGTTTATGCAGAATGCCAGCTTTGACTCATGGCTAACCTACACTACTCAGTTTTAATCCCTTAGTTACAATTTTAGTTATCGCACACAAGTCCACTATCTCCATCACAATACACCACCATGGATTCACCTTCCCCTTCCGGAAGAGTGCCATCCACGGTACTCATAGTTGTCTTGACATTTTTAGAAGTATCCATTTGATTGTCTATGAACAGCATAAGTTCTCCAAGTAGTCCATATCCGAGGACGCGGCTATTCGAATAGTTTCATACCTTACAGGGATGTACTTCTTCACACATGCTCTCGCCACTTATCGCTGTGTACTCATAAAACCATGCACCTCGGCAACCTTCAAGCGGATGCCCAGCGAGGGAGTCGGCCACGACCGTCAATCACATAAGACCTCTAGTCGAGGCTATCGCCTATTTGAGACTGAACCCGCACGGAAGTCCGGCCGAAGTTTCCGCTACGGTCCCAAACGGTGTGCGCAGGGTTCCCAAGCCCAACATTCGGGTGACCCTTGGTACACCGTGCCACTGCCTACCGCATCGTAACCCACCCCGAGGGTCAGCGCTACGCACGGCCTCCAGCATGCTATAAACACCAGAAACTACTTGCAATACCTGGACCAAGGACTAAGCGACTGATAAGACGAGAGGGGTCGAGTTACCGGAACCCAATGTGTGGTAGTAACTAGTCCTAGATCACAAATACGGAACCCAGTTCCTAAGAACGGTCCCAATGAGACAACCCAGTATGTGCTCCTACATAGCCTCTCATCGCTACCTTTACCAAATCGTATTCATTATATGCTCATCACATCGGTCAACACTGTTCCACTCAGTTCACCACCCAGATGAAACAGACCTGACATACTCTAAGCATAGCATGCATAGCAAGCAAAGTAAGCTAAAAACATCATGGCATAAGCATCTACCAGGTATGCTAGGTTGCAAGGTTAAGCTATGTACTATGACAAGATCAGGTCATGCATAAGAATAGGATCATCTGTCGTGTATGACTGACATGTGATCGTTGGTCCTAATGCAATAAACGAGAGCAGGAGCGAGAGAATGGGATGATATCGAAATGATCAATGGGGTTGATTGCCTTGCTGGGTTGTAGAGGAGTTCTCTCCTTCGTCGGGGTACGGAGTAGTATCTTCCAGATTAGGGCCTACCGCAACGGAGATAAAAGCATTCAATACAAGCAGATGCAACAATATGATGCATGATCATGGCATAGAGTATGCATGGGTGAGCTAATGTAACTAGTGATCATGTCAATTTGAAATGAATTTGAATATAGGATGAAAGTTGTTCTCATTTCAAATTCTGTATATCGACCTAATGTTGAATGTCCATGTTCACCTATTTAGGTTGCTCTAACATGCATGAGAATAGCACCATCGGATTCATTGGATTTTTCTGATAAATTTTCATAAATAAAATATTTTCATCTGACTTACAGATTAATTTATATGATTTTTCAAAGTTTTAAATGATTTCTGGAATTATTTTTAAATAAGAAATTGAATTATGACATCAGTTGGTCAGCTGACCGGGCCAGAGTCAAACCTGACATGTCGGGTCCACATGTGAGTGACTGATTAACTTAATTAACTATTTAAACTAATTCTGATTAATTAGCAGGTTTGGGCCCACATGTCAGTGACATATTTAACTCATCAAATGATTAAACTAATTATAGATTAACCTAAAACTAATTAGGGCCGGGGCCCACCTGTCATTGACTCATAGAGTCAAGCCAGGGCCCACCTAGGGTCAAACCTGCCGGAGTTGGTCGACGGCTCGATGCCGGTGACCATTAGAGACGACGGCGACCATCGGGTTTCTCCTATAGGCGACCATTCGGCACGCTGAGACCACCGGCGCGTAGCCCGTGCACGACCGCATCCAACAGAGCCCACAGGAGGCCACGGGGTCGCCGGGGCTCGCCGGAAACGAGCTCATGGCGGCGGCCGGAGCTCGGGCTTGGATCAAAACACGACACGGGGCACGGGGCGACGCAACGATGGGCTCTACGAGCTTCTAGGAACTCCAGGAGTTCAACCATGCACGCGCACGTGAGCTCGGAGGGCTCTACGCACGACGGCGACCATCCACGGCGGCGGGAGGTTCTCGGGTCCGGCGATGCAGCTAGCTAGGGGATGCCAGAGAGAGGGGAAGCACAAGGGGGAGGAAGAGGAGCTCACGGCGCTTCCGGGGAGCTGGTAAGCAGGCTCGAGGAGGCAGCGACGGTGACGAATCGACGGCGGCCTTCGGCAGGGTATCGGGAGAGAGAGACAAAGGAGAAAGGAGGGGGAGGAATGAGCTTGGGGGGAGAGGGCCTCGCTTCTTCCAGACGCAGGGGAGGCAGGGATGCAGCCTGCTCGGTGGCAAGCAGGAGGTGGAGGCCGGCGACGGCTCGGTCGCCACCTCGATGCCTATTGGCACGAGGTGGAAGATGACCTTCCCACCCCTGGTGGGCTGGGCTGGGCCTCCCACTTAACAGGTAATCTTCTCTCTTTTATTTTTATTTCTGTTTTCTGTTTTCTTTACTAACATTTGTTTATTTCTTAAGAGGTCCAAATAACCTTTCAAATATTCCAAAACTTTTGTATATTCAATATTTGAATATTTCAAACTTGTATAAAAAGTTTCAGATTATTTTGAAAGCAGTAGTAATGATAATGTTTTTATTTATCATTTTCAGAGCCTTAAATCAGTAATTTAAATTATTTGAAATGTTCAAATAATTAGAATGGTCCCTGGTATATCCATTCCCTCAATTATCAGACATAGGGAACATTTTTTATGAGCATTTTGGATTTGTTGAGATTTCATTTATCTTGAATTTCTTTAATTCATTAAATGCTTTGGGTTTCTTTTCTTTCTCCCCATTTCATATTGATGCAATTATGATGATGATGATGCAAACACGATGCTAGCCTAGGACACTTGCTAGGGTTGTGACAACTCACCCCCACTCAAAAGAATCTCGTCCCGAGATTTTGAAGTCGTCGGAAAGAGCGCGGGGCACTCTAGTCGTAGACGATCTTCTCTTTCCCATGTCGCCTCCTTTTCAGAGTGATGCGACCACTGAACCTTAAGAAACTTGATGTGCCGACGCCAAGTGGTACGCTCAGCCTGGTCGAGAATACGAACAGGGTATTCTCGGTATGTAAGGTTATCTTGGAGGTCAAGCGCTTCATGGTCCACTTCTTGGACAGGATCTGAAAAGCAACGCCTGAGTTGCGTTACGTGGAAGACATCATGAACTTTGGAAAGATGTGGCGGAAGTTCGAATTGGTAGGCAACCTCTCCTCGTTTGGCAAGAATGCGAAAGGGTCCAATGTAACGAGGAGCCAACTTGCCTTTGATACCGAATCGATGGATACCCTTCACAGGTGTAACCCGAAGGTAAGCCTTCTCGTCAACTTCATATCTCACAGACTTATGATGGCGGTCATAATGAATCTTTTGACGGGATTGGGCTGTTTTCAACTTTTCACGAATAACGCGAACTTGCTCCTCTACATCCTGGATCATGTCCGGACTAAAGAGTTGCCTTTCTCCGGTTTCTGACCAGTTAAGAGGTGTTCGACATTTTCGTCCATAGAGAACTTCAAATGGGCTTTGCCCAAGCTTGATTGATAACTATCGTTATATGCGAACTCAGCAAATGGAAGACAGTTCTCCCAATTCATACCAAAACATATAAAACAAGCTCGGAGTATGTCTTCGAGGATTTTATTGACTCGCTCAACTTGACCACCTTATTGACGGTGGAAAACAGTGCTAAAGGATATATGAGTCCCCATAGCAGTTTGAAAACTTTCCCAAAATCGGGAAGTAAAGATACTTCCGCGGTCTGAGTTAATCTCCAAAGGAACACCATGAAGAGAAACTGTTCGGGAAACATATAACTCCGCTAGCTGACTAGCAGTAATGCTTTCGCGAACAGGAAGAAAATGAGCCACTTCGGAGAGGCGATACTACAAATATAGCATTGTTCCCTCTCTTGGTCCTGGGAAAACCGGTGATGAAATCCATACCGACCTTATCCCATTTCCATTCAGGAATAGCTAAGGGTTGAAGGGTGCCAGCAGGCCTTTGATATTTTGCTTTCACACTATGACAAACGTCATAGTTAGCAACATAATGAGCAATTTCTCTCTTCATCCTAGTCCACCAGAACCTCTGGCGTAGGTCCTGATACATTTTGGTACTACCCGGATGAATTATGAGAGGAGAATCATGAGCTTCCTTAAGAATCAATTGTCGCAAATGTTGTTTCTTTGGGATCACCAAGCGATTCTCAAAGAAGACAACTCCCCGATCATCTTCCAAGACGCATCTAACATTACCCTTCTTAATGTTTTTCTTGATCCGAGATATCCCGACATCATGCTTCTGGGCTTCTATGATTTGATCCAAAAGAGTAGGTTTTGCTACCAGGTTGGATAGGAATCCTTGAGGAACAATGTGAAGGTTTAACTTCCGGAATTCCTCATAGAGAAGCGGTTGACCTTGTTGTAACATCAAATTTTTACAATAAGACTTACGACTTAGTGCATCAGCCATGACATTGGCTTTCCCCGAGGTGTAAGTTATCCCTAAGTCGTAATGTGTAATAACCTCCACCCACCGTCTTTGCCTGATATTCAAATCCGGCTGGGTGAAAATATATTTCAAACTTTGGTGATCAGTGTATATCTCGGAACGATTACCCAGAAGGTAATGTCGCCATGTTTTTAGTGCATGGACTACAGCTGCAAGCTCAGGATCATGTGTTGGATAATTATCCTCATGTGGACGCAACTTTCGAGATGCGTATGCAATCACATGATGATCTTGCATGAGAATGCAACCTAATCCTTGTCACGAGGCGTCACAATAGATAATAAAGTCCTTAGAAAAATCTGGTGGCACCAGAACGGGAGCAGAGGTCAATCGTCTTTTCAACTCTGGAAAACTATGCTCGCATTGTGGGGTCCACTCGAACTTTTTATATTTCTTGAGGAGTTCAGGCAGAGGTTTCACAACCTTGGAGAAGTTATCAAGAAAGCGGCGATAATAGCTCGCTAAGCCAAGGAAACTCCAAACTTGCTTAGCCGATTCAGGTTGAGTCCAATCAAGGACGGCCTAAACACTCTCGGGATTGACAGTAATACCTTTGCCAGAGATCACGTGGCCCAGATAGGTCACTTCCGGCAACCAGAATTCACACTTAGAGAATTTGGCATATAAGTGATGCTCTCGAAGTTTCATCAATACCAGCCTTAGATGCTTGGCATGTTCTTGTTCGTTCTTCGAGTAGATGAGTATATCATCGAGGTAAACCACGACGAATTTATCCAAATACTCCATGAAGATTGCATTCATTAGACGAGAGAAGGTGGCTGGGACATTGGTTAAACCGAAGGACATGACGGTGTACTCGTATTGGCCATAACGAGTGACAAAAGCCATTTTTGGAATGTCCCCGTTTCGAATTCTGATTTGATGGTATCCCAACCTCAAATCCATTTTGGAAAAGACAGAGGACCCAGCAAGTTGACCATACAAATCATTGATCCTGGGGAGTGGATACTTGTTTTTGATAGTGACCAAATTCACTGGTCGGTAATCCACAACCATCCGATCCGATCCATCCTTCTTCTTAACGAAGAGGACGGGGCGAGCCCAAGGAGAAGAGCTAGGACGAATGAAACCTTTCTTCAAAGCTTCATCGAGTTGGGTTTTTAGCTTGGCTAGTTCTCAGGGTGCCATCTTATAGGGTCTTCTGGCTATTGGGACTATCCCTAGAATAAGTTCTATCACAAACTCAACATCTCTCACAGGTGGAATACCTGGCAGTTCATTTGGAAAGACATCCGGAAAATCACGGACTACCGGAATATCTTCTAACTCAGGCAGAGGGCTAGCATTTAGGGAATAGAGTTGGCGCTTGGTTGTTCGAGTCGAGACATTAACTATCTCACCCGATGGATGAGTAAGTTGAACATTCCTAGAATGAGTATCAATCTTGGCATTGTGGGGTTTCATCCAATCCATACCTAGAATGATATTGATGTTCGAAGACTTAAGAGCTATCAAGGATTCAGGAATACTAATCTATCCACCAGAATTTCATTGTCATGGCTCACTCTAGAAGTTTGCCATTTTGAACCAGGAGTCTGAACTACTAAAGGAATGGGCATGTCACAGAAGGACATGTTATGCAGCTGTGCATAACTTTCAGAGATGAATGAATGAGATGCCCCAGTATCAAATAGAACAGATGATGGATGGCTATTAACAAGAAGAATACCTAGAATGACATCAGGACCTTCAAGGGCTTCTTCAGCAGACACATAATTCACTCGCCCACGGGGAGAAGTTGGCTTCACGTAGAAAGCTTTTCCTGGTTTTCCGCGTCCAGCGGGCTTAGCAGTGTTCTGGGGACACTGACGAGAATAGTGTCCCGGTTCTCCACACTTGTAGCATACCACTGTGGCTCGTGGGGAAACATTTGTTGGCGGTCCTCCAAATGGTCTGGGTGGAGGGTTGGACTGAACTGGACGAGGTGCCTGGAAGGATGGCCTCGCGGTGTATCTTGCCGGCAAAGCTGCATTGGCACCCAAACTCGGCATTTGTTAGGGCCTGAACCCAATGCATGGTTGAAGTCACGCTTATGCTTCCTCGTAGCCTCGTAGTCAGTTTGTCCCAACTCAGCATTGATGGCCTTATTGACCAGAGCCTGGAAGGTGGTGGACTCGTGCAAACGAAGGTCTCGACGAAGCTCAGCATTAAGTCCCTTGCGGAACCTAGCCTGCTTCTTAGCATCAGTTGAGACTTCTTCTAGAGCATAGCAAGCAAGATTACCAAACTCGCGACTGTATGCATCGACTAACAATCTGCCCTGGGTGAAGGCACAGAATTGCTCTCTCTTGCGATCCATCAGCCATTCCGGGATGTGATGGAGACGAAATGCAGCGCTGAACTCTGCCCAGGTTGGTGCAGGTCCCTGGGGATGTATAGCCTCATAGCTTTCCCACCACAGGTTGGCAGGTCCCTCTAGGAAGTATATCGCAAAGGTCACCTTGTTAGCCTATGAAACATTTGCAGCTTGAATCTTGCGTGACATACTAGTCAGCCAATCATCCGCATCGAGGGGGTCGATCGAATGATGGTACTTGGGCGGACACAGCTTGATGAAGTCACAGAGTGACACTCCATCATGGTGATCATTGCAGGGAGCACGAGCTGTGTTTTGCTCAATTCTTTCCAACAGCCTATTGGTCTCCCTCTTATTCCATTCAGCTTCTAGCATCACCTCCGCCAGAGATGGTGCATGTGGCAGCTCTTCTTGCCTTGGCTAGCTACTCCCGCCCTGCTCAGGAGCAGGCACGGGGTTGTTCCTAGTTGCTAACATCCTGGGGAAAACAATCCACAGCTTAGACATAGAGAACGTCAACTCTAAGACATGAGTTAAGGAATGCACTGATCAACATGGCATGTAGGATAAACACTAATCAACATGGTAAAGCAACTACGATATGAACATTAGGTTTCATACACACCATGACTTATTTCAGTACAAACCCAAGCTGAAAACAACTATGGAGAGATGACACAACTCATTGGAGGCATTACAAGCTTCCTATACATTATCTATCTACACCTCTGGAACTTAACTCTCGACCTTGATCATATCCCACAAGACACACAGGACTGTGGCGATACGACTACTACCATACTAGAACTAACATCCACACACTCAAACATCATCGTAGAATGCCTCATACAGGTTACCCTCATGACCTGGGAGCTGAACCTGAGGATCTGGAAACACTCTAGCCCGGGATCCCTGGAAACCATAAGGACACGGATGTGGCCTTGGTCCCGTTGTCGGTGGCAACAACGGTCCTCGAAGAGGGGTGATGCCTCCAACATCAGGCTAGTCTACGTGTGCTGGCAAATGAGTCCACGATGGGGTCAGCATCTCCAAATCTCCATAGCCTGTCTGCATGACAGGTGCCAACTGCGTCAAGGCTGTCCAAAGACGTGCACGGGTAGCATAGAGCTCCATGCGGAGGGCACGTGCATCACGATCTCTGTTCTCCAACATCTGAGTGGTCACCTGTAGCCTAGGGTCCTCATGAGAATGATCAAAGAAAGCTGCACTAAGATATCCATCCTCTCCTCCCATGGAAGCAGGAACGTAGCAGAACTCCGTGTTCTGTAGCAGACCATGGTGAAACCTCATAATAGTCAGCATAGTGTAGGCGGCTTCCTGAACTGCCATATCTACGGTAACTCACAATCCATGAGTCCAGTGAAGCGGCTCTGCAGCTCCAGGTATGAAGGACATATCCTAATGGTACACAAATACTAACTCTAATTGAAATCTCGATACTGCTCCTCCACTGTGTACTCTGGGTACCAGCGATATCCAGCCTCCATCATCACTCTAACCAACATGGCCGTGTGACCCGGCACATCGATGCACCTGGTCAAACGGACAACCTGACGGAAAGGACGAGAGGGCATCTGAAACAGAGAATGATGCAAAGACATTAGAGATCCTATCAGAAATTGGACAGCATAACGGCTGTAATTGCTCAAGAAGAATTTTGAGACAATTGAAAAGAGGTTGGAAAGGCATAACCACTCGACTATCTAGACTCAAATCTCTTCTCCATTTGTTTGTCACATCAACAACACTTGAATAACTTCACTTACTTACAAGCAAGCTAGCTATTAGTCCATGGCTAGTAGCTCGTCATCCTAAGCAATAGATGAGAATCCTAGGTCCTATCCCCGTAGAAAAGATGAGAATGTCCCAGCATAGAATAACTTGGGAAGAGGAGTAAAAAGAGCCTTACATTCCCTTCCACAATCAATTACCCTATTTATCTAAAGTGTTTCTAGACTCAACTTCGACCGGTTTGGCTTGGTAGTCCTACAGTCAGTCAGGCTCTGATACCAACGCTGTCGGGACGCCGATCCTAAGTCATATGATTCCATAATGTAACAAGCCACATCACATTGCGGCCTCAGGCACGGTACTCCACGGCTGCATCCTTACCTTGGCCGGGACCATTTGCGTCTTTTGGCTCACGTATGTGAACATGTCGATGGCAATCACACAACAAAGAACCTGGGCCGACAAGACTAGTCATAGAACCCAAGTGGCACATCGGTACGGAAATAGGCATACATAACCCAACAATGCAGGTGCCGGCCTGAAGCGTGTGTAGACGAGTCATAGCAAGCTACAAGGAATCCATTACGTCGCGAGGCACGAATGTCATCACTGCACGTAGACGAGTCGTAGCAAGCTACAGGGACTCCATTACACTGCGAGACATTTCCCCGAAGGGACAGACACAGCAACAAAGAAGGATACATGCCGGTCAATCAATGTGTTCGGAGTAGTAGCAAGCTACCATGGCTCGGTGGAAGCATAAAGAGGCAGTTTCCCGTAAAGAGTACTACTAAAGGCACACAACTAGGTGTCGGATCCCATACATACCGTTGCACGTCACACATATGCACGACATGCCCTATATGCATAGATACAACTATGGCATCACAACATAACCATACAACAACTTGACTTCTATTTAAGAGGCTCAGACGAGCCTTACATAATATGTTCTTACAGATAGGGGTCACATGACCCGGCACTCAAGTCATACAAACATAGTCATACAAGCCAGCGGAAACTTAAGCTATCGGAGTACAGAAGGCAAAATATAAAAGAGGCACACGGCCTGACTATCTACATCCCACCACACGGGCAAGATCATAGCTGGGACGCCAGCTATTCGGCATCGTCAACGTCTAGATAAAACCCACCTGATGGGTCCTGGTTCTCTTCTGCAACATTAATTAAGCAAGGATGAGTACAATCGTACTCAGCAAGTCTTTAAAACAGACCTAGTCTAATTATGCTCATGTATCAACAAAGGGGTGGTGGAGTTTATGCAGAATGCCAGCTTTGACTCATGGCTAACCTACACTACTTAGTTTTAATCTCTTAGTTACAATTTTTGTTATCGCACACGAGTCCACTATCTCCATCACAATACACCACCATGGATTCACCTTCCCCTTCCGGAAGAGTGCCATCCACGGTACTCACACTTGTCTTGATATTTTTAGGAGTGTCCATTTGATTATCTATGAACAACATAAGTTCTCCAAGTAGTCCATATCCAAGGACGTGGCTATTCGAATAGTTTCATACCCTGCAGGGGTGTACTTCTTCACACACGCTCTCGCCACTTATCACTGTGTGCTCATAAAACCATGCACCTCGGCAACCTTCAAGCATTTTTCAATTATGAAATCTGGTAGATGGATGTCAAAACATCATTTCCTTCCTTAAGGAAAAGGTTGTATGAGTTACAACCAAAACGTTTTGTCAGTACTAAGGATGCTAAAAGGTGTGGAAGCTTCAGTGATCCTTCTATGGACTGAAGCAAACATCTCGGAGTTGGAATATACACTTTGATGAGGTGATCATAGTTTTGTAGTTTATACAAAGTTTACGAGAAACTTGTATTTTACAATAAAGTGAGTGGGAGCACTATTGAATTTTTGATAAGTATATGTGGATGACATATTGTTGATCAGAAATAATGTAGAATTTCTAGAAAGCATAAGAGGTTGTTTGAAAAGTGATTTTCAAAGGAAGACCTGGATAAAGCTACCTAATTGTTGAGTATCAAAATCTATAGAGATAGATCAAGATGCTTGATGAGACTTTCAATGAGTACATACCTTGACAATATTATGAAAGAGTTCAAAATGGATCGGTCAGAGAAAGAGTTCTCACCTGATTTGTAAGCTGTCAAGTTGAGTGAGACTCATAGCTCAACAACGGTAGAAGAGAAAGGACGAACGTCGTCCCCTATGCCTTAGCCATAGGCTCTCTATAGTATGCCATGCTGTGTATCGCACCTGTGTGTGCCTTGCCATGAGTCCGTCAAGGGGTACAAGAGTGATCCAGGAGTGGATCTATGGACAGCGGTCAAGATTATCCTTAGTAACTAAAAGACTAAGGAGATGTTTCTTGATTATGGGGGTGATAAAGAGTTCGTCGTAAAGAGTTACGTCGATGCAAGCTTTAACACCAATCCGGATGACTCGTAGTAGCAATCTGGATATGTATAGTGGAGCAGCCATTTGGAATAGTACCAAGTGGAGTGTGGTAGCAGTGATTGCAGTTTGACATAGAGATTTGCAAAGTACACACGAATCTGAATGTCCCAGACCCGTTGACTATAAGACCTCTCTTACATGCAAAGCACGATCGAGCCCCAGAACTCACTGGTGTTAGATTCATAACAATGTGAATCACATGGTGATGTGAACTAGATTATTGACTCTAGTGCAAGTGGGAGACTATTGGAAATATGCCCTAGAGGCAATAATAAATTGGTTATTATCATATTTCCTCGTTCATGATAATCGTTTATTATCCATTCTATAATTGTATTGATCGGAGACTTAGATGCATGTGTGGATACATAGACAAAACCATGTCCCTAGTATGCCTCTAATAGACTAGCTCGTTGATCAAAAGATGGTTAAGGTTTCCTAGCCATGGACATGAGATGTCATTTGACAACGGGATCACATCATTAGGAGAATGATGTGATGGACAAGACCCAAACTACAAACGTAGCATATGATCATGTTAGTTTATTGCTAGTGTTTTTTGCATGTCAAGTATATGTTCCTATGACCAAGAGATCATCCAACTCATTGACACCGGAGGAGTGCCTTGTGTGTATCAAACGCCGCACCATAACTGGGTGACTATAAAGGTACTGTACAGGTATCTCCGAGGGTGTCTGTTGGGTTGGCATGGATCAAGACTGGGATTTGTTACTCCGTGTGACGAAGAGGTATCTCAGGGCCCACTCGGTAATACAACATCACAATAAGCCTTGGAAGTAATGTGAATAAGTGTTAGTTACGGGATCTTGTATTATGGAACGAGTAAAGAGACTTGCCGGTAACGAGGTTGAACTAGGTATGGAGATACCGACGATCGAAACTCGGGCAAGTATCATACCGAAGAACAGAGGGAACATCATACGGGATTAATTGAATCCTTGACATACAGGTTCGACCGATAAAGATCTTCGTAGAATATGTAGGAACCAATATGGGCATCCAGGTCTCGCTATTGGTTATTGACCGCAGAGGTATCTCGGTCATGTCTACATAGTTCTCGAAACTGTAGGGTCTGCACACTTAAGGTTTGGTGACGTTTTGGTAGTATAGAGTTATTCATGGTGGTGACCGAAGGTTGTCCAGAGTCCCGGCTGAGATCCCGAACATCACAAGGAGCTCCGAAATGGTCCGGAGGTAAAGATCTACACATAGTAAGTCCTATTTTGGTCGCCGGAAAAGTTTCGGGCTCATCGGTAGTGTAACGGGAGTGCCGGTAGTGTA
This sequence comes from Hordeum marinum, assembly GCA_022496015.1. Lineage (NCBI taxonomy): Eukaryota > Viridiplantae > Streptophyta > Magnoliopsida > Poales > Poaceae > Hordeum > Hordeum marinum. Next base: position 928,716 of record JAAAWK010000910.1, read on the forward strand.
ACGGGAGACCATCGGGAGGGGTATTTCGACCCAAGAGGCTACAGGGGCTGTGGGAGAATAAATACCAGCCCTTAGTGGGCTGGTGTAAGTTCTTAGGCAAAATAGGGAGGAATCCTAGTCCTACTAGGATTGGAGGAGGAGTCCTCCTCTCCTCCTTGATTCGGCCAAGCCACCTTGGCTTGGAAGCCAAGGTTGCCTCCTCTCCTCCTCTCGTTCTATATATACTAGAGGGTTTTAGGGTTTTTTCACAAGATTTTCAGCCACGTGCTACCCGTTCCTCTAGTGCATAGTTTCTCCTCTAGATCGGATTTCTGCAGTTCTTAGGCGAAGCCCTGTCGGAATAGCTCCACCACCATCGCCGGAGCGCCGTCACGCTGCCGGAGAACTCTTCTACCTCTCTGCTCCCTCTTGCTGGATCAAGAAGGCGGAGATCGTGATCAAGCTGTACGTGTGATGAACGCGGAGGTGCTGTCCGTTCGGCGCTAGATCGAAAGAACCATGATCAAGATCGCAAGACGGGTCGTGATGAGATCGTGGGACAGATCATGATGAGTTCGTGGGACGGATCGTGATTGGATCGCGGGACGGATCGTGATGAGATCACGGGATGCTCGGCGATTTGGATCGCGAAGACGTTCGACTACACCAACCGCGTTTCTTAACGCTTCCCGCTTAGCGATCTACAAGGGTATGTAGATCCACTCTATCTCTCATAGATGCTCATCACCATGGATAGATCTTGCGTGTGCGTAGGAAATTTTTTGTTTCCGATGCAACGTTCCCCAACAGTGGTATCAGAGCTAGGTCTATGTGTAGATGAGATCTCGAGTAGAACACAAAGAGTTTGTGGGCGTTGATGCTTAGATTGCTTCCTCCCTTGGTCGTCCTTTGGTTCAGAAGTACTATGGGATGTAGCGGCCTGGACCAACATTACTCCTATGCTTATGAGAGACCGGTTACCTCGACTGCGACATGTTGCATAGATGGCTAGCGCGTGCCAGTTTCTCTCGGTTTAGTTGGATCGGATTCGAGAAAGGCGGTCCTTGAGAAGGTTGAAAAGCAACTAATGTATCACTGTTGTGGATTATGCGTATGTGAGAATTGTTCTTGCTAGATACCCGTAGCAGCCACGTAAAACATGCAACAACAATTAGAGGACGTCTAACTATTTTTTGGAGGGTGTGTTGTGATGTGATATGGCCAATTACATGATGTGATATATGTGATGTATGAGATGATCATGTGATGTATAGAATATCACGGCTTGCATTACAAACTATAAGACTTCCGTTACATAACTTCAAAAATGGTAGGAGTGCTACCTACTACATTTATTACTTCCAAAATCCAAAACTCAAACTACTCATGTTTAACCTTCTTCCCTGGGCAGATATAGGAGTAGTGTCCTGTCCTTTTGCACCGATGACAAGTGATGTGGCTCAGATCCTTCTGTGTAGAAATTGGGTTGTTGTGAGGATGTCTTCGGTTTCTCTTCCTGGGCTTCTTTGTTTCGATCAAACCTTCAATTTCCTGTGGATCAAACTCCACTTCTTCTGTCAAGAAGTTTCCCAGATACTCTTTTCTTTCCGTTGTATAGTCCTATGAGAAATGTCCTTCTTCTCCACATGAATAGCAGGCATTGGAGTAAAATCTGGTTAGGCCTTCTCCATTAGGGTCTTCAACATCTTCTTTCATCACAAGTTCTCCTAAATTTTCTCTGAAGGCTTCCTTCATGGCTTCCTTCTACTGCTTGATGACTTCTTGTACCTTCGGGTACATTTGGCATTGAGCCGGGTAATGCGTAGTTCCTTCACACAAGAAACATGTCACCTGCCCAGTTGGGCATTCCTCAGCTTGGTGATTTTCTTCACAATGACAGCATCCTTCCTTGTGTTCTTCCTGGGTGTGTCCTATCCCACCACATATCTTGCATGCACAAATCTTCTTCACATCTTTGCAACGAGGCTTCTAGGTGTTGGTGACAACATGAGACTTTTGCAGAGTCATCTTGAATTCTGCCCAAGTGATGGATACTTGACTATCATGGATAGCTTCATGCAGCTTCCACCAATTTGCAGCAGCTTTTGCAAATTACCGAAGAGCATACATGACCATCTCGTTCCTTGCAACATGGTTACTCCTTAGATGATCCTCCATGTTCTGAATCCATTCTTCCGTCTCTAACCGAGCCATCGATCCAGAATACACGAGTCCAGCTTCATTCGTCATTTATTGGGTTCAAGGTTTTGGGGATGATATGGGTAAGAGAGAGATAGAGAGAGAGGGAGAGAGAAGGGATACAAACAACTCAGAGACACAAAACATCAAACTCAAGTCCACACAATTATAAAGTTCAATCAAACTATAGTATCGCCACCCACATAAGGTTGGTATGGTCGATCACTCAAATCGTAAAAATGTTTAACTTTAATTCTCTCATGGTGGGCTACTACTAAGCTAGTCTATAACATGTCTTTGTTTTCAGTGCGCTTCTTCTGGTCATGCTTGATATTCTCAAGTTCTTTTGCCAGATTTTCCCTGTTGATGCGGAGTTTCTGGTGTCGTCCCTATAGTTCCAAGAGTTGGTTCTTGAGCTTCTGAATTTCCACATCTCCAGCATGTGCCATGGCCCGACTGTTCTTCAAGTCTTGACGAAGCTTCTGAATCTCGGGATTGTGTTTCTTTAGATTAGCTACCTTCAGCTTCTTAGCCTTGAGGTTCTCACAAAGTGTTTCGTTCTCAAGTAATATTGAGAGAAGGTCCATTTGAAGGTTCTTGATGTAGTGCTCCAGTTCTTCATTGTACACAAGTACAGGTGGAAACTTCATCTTGTGTTCGTCGGTCAGGATGATGAGTGCTCCATCGGGCTTCTGCCATCCAAGCCTTCCAAAGTAGTGCGCACTTAACTCAGCACAATGATGATAGCTCAAACGGGCGGTAGCATCATGGACGGCGGTGTTCATTCCCATCTCACATTCATGGATCAAAGTGCCATAGTTGATGTCTTCAGTCTTGGGGTCATCTTTACGTCCAAAAACTGTAGTTCTGATGCCCCAAAATCCAGACTTCCTCTTACTCACCTTGATCTCAGGCATCGGTAGCTCCACCATCTGCACTAGCTCCATGAGGAATGAGCCTCCGAGAACATCTTCGTAGTCCTCTCTTTTATTCATAGTGTAGCTCTCCATCTATAGTTTGAAACAGGGAGGGTTCAGTAAAAGAATTTAGAAGTTACGAGAGTAGTGAAAGCAAAAGTTGTTCCTATGAAGGTCTTCATATCTCTAAGCCAATTCCTAGGGTCACGTCCTACAGTCAACATGTGCTCTGATACCATTTCTGTAGCGACCCGACTCAAAGCGAGTCAAGCCTCTGTGTGTTAGTGCCATCCCTGGATCAGTATGCTGGCACACACAGTACATCCATGTATATATCAAAGTGCAATCACATGTAAATAGCGTGAAGTTGATATATACCTCTTAAATCACAGTGGAAACAGTCAACGGGAGTGGAGTCCCAATAAACACCAACGACAGGTTGAGTGTAGACCGTAACCCTGAATCGTACTCTTACTCATCGTAGAAAAGTATCTGCAACATAAGACGTTGCAGCCGTTTAGGTGAATACAGTGAATGTACCGGCAAGATCACCATAGGAAGAATGATAAAGGCTATTCTATATGCAAAAGGCTTTGTGGCTCTATGTTTGAGTTTTTGCAGAAATAGCTGGTTTTGTTTTCCCTACAACAAAGAGTGAAACAGAAAATCACCACTAATAGTTGGTCGTTAATGAGATGGTTCCACCAACCAATTCTCGTGTCCCAAAATTATTAATAGATCCACTCATCATAAAATTTATTAATGGTGCTGAAAATGGCTGATAGTATCATCTCCAGTGCTCCTGTTGTCCGTAACCGGGGACGCGGCTAATCGATTAGTTTGACACTCTGCAGAGGTTTGTACACTTTACCCACAAGAATCGATCCCTCCTGTTATGTCCTTGCACTGCCTGGTGTTTGAGAACAGGACGATCGAAACATGGTCTTCCATAGTGATCCTCCGATAGAAAGTCAGTGCCCATCCAAATCCTACTGTTCTTCTACATCTCGTAGCAACTGACCTACTGAAGTCATCACTAGGGTCAACCAAGCCAAAGCCCATATTGACTTGCGGTTGCACACGTAAGCTTTCCCGCCTTGAAGTACCCATCCATCTCTTTGAGCCAGGGTGGCATTCCGTTCGGATGATCACAGGTAGATACCAGGATTCCTGGGCATAACCATGAGAGTTATCAGGCTGCCAAAATGCATGTCCAATCAACCCATGGGTATATTGTGTCCCTGAAGTCTTGACGTCTCGATCATTATGCAGGTCTTGAGATAATAAATTAACCTCACAACAGTCCTGAATCTCACAACCAACGCCGTCTACTAAAGCGTACCAATTGTGAAGTAACGTCCCTTCCCGGGCAATGGTAACAGGGTGTTGGGTTTCTCCTACCTCGTGATGCTACTACAAGTTCAAGCTCACTAACCTACTGGATGTGTGATGGAAAGATTGATTCTAATGCAAATAAAACATAGGAAATGTAAGATGATCAAAGTGAACTTGCCTGTACTGTTGGTGAAGATAAATATCGCTCTCAGAAATTTACTTGATAGAACTATTCATCACTCTCCGATGAAATCTATATAATCAAATATTGCATTGATATAAGCAATCATACTATCAATCAATACTATCACCCAAGAACAACATAGGGGTAAACATCAAAGGGTTGTGATGAAGGAAATACTTAAGACAAAACATAAAATCAACCAAACTTCATCAAATCAAGCAAGGGTAGTTTTCCCTACAAACAACTATTTTCAATAGTAACAAAACAAAAACAAATTAAAATATAACAAAATTATTTTCGTAAATATTTTACTAGCAAAAAGTATTACTTTTGAAGAACAACTAAAAACTAAGAAAACAATACTCTAAACAACATAAGTTTTTTTTCCTAACAAACTTAACAACAAGAAAAACAATAAAATACTAAAATAAGAGAAAACAAAAATATATAATAACTAAGTTAACAGGAAGTAAAACTTATAAAACAGTTTATGAAAATGATTTCAACTAGGAAATCCAACTAGCAATGAAATCAATTTGCAAGCTATTATGAAACTGGAATTGATTTCATGTTATAAAAAGTAATAAATAACATAAAAATAAGTTTACTTGAAGTACTACTGCTAGCTAACAGAAAACAAAGTAAAACTTGTCAACTAATATAAAAGAAAATAAATTAAACAATTTAAAACAAAAGAAATAGAAATAAACCTAAAAGGAACTAAAATAGAATATCTTTTGTTAGAAATACTAATTTAAATTATTCTAAAAAATCTCAAATTCTACCTACTGTTAAATAAAGTCACTAGTGGCTAGTAGCAAAAAGAATCAACTCAAAACCTATTTTTAAAATCAAGTTATAAGCAAATTAGAGTTTGAAGTAAATCTGTTTGAGTTCAAATTTCGATACTCAAATCTGGTCAAACTTGATGCCTACAGAAACTACAATAAAAAATTTTACACATTGCAAAAAGAATCAAATTAAAACACGTAAAAAGATAAAAGATATAAAGAAAACAAAAACAGAACTATTATGTTTTTAAAACAGAAAACAGAAAAAAAAATCTAACTCAGACACGGGCTATGTGGTGCTATCTGATTGGCCATAAGGCCTGTCTATTCTAACTTTTCAGGCAGACAACCGATACTTAAAGAAAAACGGTTTGGCAAACAGAATTAAACTGAAAACCGTCCGGTTCACAAAAATAAACTGAAAGGGTACGGGGCTTCTAATCCACACCTAATATGATAGATCGAACGGAGGAGAGAGGCTCCGGCGACTTACCACGGTGGAGGAGGTCTCCGGCGATGTTCCGGCAAGGTAGAGACGGCCAGGTTGATGGTGAGGCATCTCCGGTGGTCCTCCGGCAATGGCGATGGCACCAGGTGATGCGGACGAGCGCGGCGAGGCTTCTGATGGTCATGGTGGAGCTCGGGGATGGCTGTGGCGACGACGGTGAGGTTCGAGGTGGCGATGGCCTACGGGTGTCAACGAGGAGGTCGCTCCGGTGGCTCCGGAGCTCAGGGGGATGTACGGGAGGTGCGGGCGAGGGTGGTGGACCGGATGGTGTGCTCGGGTAGCGAGAAGAGTGGTTAGGGCGAGCACGGGGTTGGCAATGGCGGGATGGTGGTCGGGAACTCTAGCGAGCGATTGTGCGGGCACGGGGGCACGGGCATTGGGGTTTTGGAGGGGAACGGGTCGAGGAGGCCTCGGGCTTTATAGCCAGGTGGTCGTGGTGAAGAATAGGCAAGGGGAGGAAGGAAGGAGAGGGCAAAGGAGGAAGGTGACCACGGGGATCACGCAGACGGTCAGTGGGGTCCACTCTCACTGAGGGAGAGAAGAGGGGGAGAGGGATCAGTGGCCGGTCAGAAAGGATTCATATCCGAATATGGATCCGATCGGGCTAGATTTGGTAAGTGGGCCGGGCGATTTTTCCTAATAAAAGAAAATTTCCCTTTTATAAATCAAAAACAGAAAAGGAAACATAAATAAATGAAAATCTAAGATAGTTTTATATGGACATATTATATATCAAAATTTGCAGAAAAGTAAATGCTAAAACATGAACATATTTTCACAGGCAAAATAAAATCTCACAATTTCAACAAAATAAAATAGTGTTGCTGGTTCAAATAAAATGCAAATAAAATATTTTCAAAATACCAAAATGACTTTAAATTTGTATTTCTCCATTTTTATATTAAAGGGAATCATTTTACCCTATTTTCCATATATTTTATTTTTGGAGAAAATTAATTTGAATCAAAACCAAATAACCCCTAAGTGATTTTGAATTTAAATTTTCAGACCACATTCATATCCTTCTTTTAAACTTCCAACTCATATTACATATAATTTGAAGAAGTCCTTTTATTCTCCCTCATGAAAATCATTGAGTTGCATAAAGTTTCTCAATTTGAAATATTTTCAAATGAAATTCAAACCATTTTCAACTCCCTTTTCATTTCTTTAAATGGAAGAAGTCATATCATTTTCACTCTGGGGTTTTGGGATGAAATGAATTTGAATTCCCGAGGATCAAAAATGCAGAGTGAAAGTTTTGGGAAAGTCATTTTATTCCCTCTCATTAAACTTTAAATAAGTTTCAAATTTCAATCACTTTCAATCACTCAATCAAACAAACGCTTATTCAAATATTTATTATAACATACCAGAATTTGGGAAGTTACAACTTTGGGTGTTCAATTCATCACAATGTAACTAGATTATTGACTCTAGTGCAAGTGGGAGACGTTTGGAAATATGCCCTAGAGGCAATAATAAAATGGTTATTATTGTATATCCTTGTTCATGATAATTGTCTATTGTTCATGCTAAAATTGTATTAATCGCAAACCATAATACATGTGTGAATACATAGACCACAACATGTCCCTAGTGAGCCTCTAGTTGGCTAGCTCGTTGATCAATAGATGGTCATGGTTTCATGACCATGGACACTGGATGCCGTTGATAACGGGATCACATCATTAGGAGAATTATGTGATGGACAAGACCCAATCCTATGCATAGCACAAAATCATGTAGTTCGTTTGCTAAATCTTTTCTATTGTCAAGTATCATTTCCTTAGACCATGAGATTGTGCAACTTCCGGATACCATAGGAATACTTTCATTGTGCCAAACGTCACAACGTAACTGTGTGGCTATAAAGGTGCACTACAGGTATCTCCGAAAGTGTTTGTTGGGTTGGCACGAATCGAGACTGGGATTTGTCACTCCCTATGACGGAGAGGTATCTCTGGGCCCTCTCGGTAAGACATCATCATAATGAGCTCAAAGTGACTAAGGAGTTAGCCATGGGATGATGTTTGCAGAATGAGTAAAGAGACTTGCAGGTAACGAGATTGAACATTGTATAGGGATACCGATGATCGAATCTCAGGGAAGTATCATACCGATAGACAAAGGGAATTGTATACGGGATTGATTGAATCCCCGACATCGTGGTTCATCTGATGATATCATCGTGGAGCATGTGGAAGCCAACATGGGTATCCAGATCCCGTTGTTGGTTATTGACCGGAGAGGTGTCTCGGTCATTTCTACGTGTCTCCCGAACCCGTAGGGTCTACACACTTAAGGTTCGATGACGCTAGGGTTATAGGGAAATAGTGGACGGGGTTACCGAAGGTTTTTCGAAGTCCCGAATGAGATCCCGGACGTCACGAGGAGTTCTGGAATGGTCCAGAGAACAAGATTGATATATAGGAAGTGAGGTTTTGGTTACCGGATATGTTTCGGGCGTCACCGGTAAAGTACCGGGACCACCAGAAGGGTTCCCGGTGTCCACCAAGTGAGGTCACCAGCCCCAAAGGGCTTCATGAGCCGAAGGTGGAGGGAACCAGCCCCTAGGTGGGCTGGTGCACCCCTCACACCCAGCCCAAGGCGCAGCAAGGAGAGAGGGCGGGGCAAACTCTAGGCCCAGATGGGCCTTAGGCTCAACCTAGGGCTGCTAGGGCTACCGCACCACCTCTCCCTCCCTCTGGCCGCCGCACCAAATCAGATCTAGAGGCTGCCGCACCACCCTAGGGTGGAAACCCTAGGGCGCAGCCCTATCTCCTCCTCCTCCTATATATAGTTGAGCCTTTGGGGCTGTTTGAGATACGACTCTCTATCCTTCTCCTCGTTCTCTGTAGCGCTTGGCGAAGCCCTGCCGGAGACCACGCAGCTCCACCGTCACCATGCTGTCGTTCTGCCGGAGCTCACCCTCAACCTCTCCTTCTCTGCTTGCTGGATCAAGGCGTAGGAGACATCACTGGGCTGCACATGTGTTGAACATGGAGGCGCCGTTGTTCGACGCTAAGATCGGAGTCCACCGCGATCTGAATCACTACGAGTACGACTCCACCAACCGCATTCTTGTAACGCTTCTATTTAGCGATCTTCAAAGGTATGAAGATGCAATCTCTCCCCACTCATTGCTGGTTTCTCCATAGATAGATCTTGGTGATCGTAGGAATTTTTTTGATTTACTACTAAGTCTCCCAACAAATTCATCACTGTAACGTTTGTTAGTACACTAAAATATAATATCGTCTATGTATATTTGGCATAGGAATAGTTCATTGTCATAGGATTTTGTGAAAAGAGTTGGGTCGAGTGAAACGGGTTTGAAGCCTTTCTTCATGAGGAACTCCTTCAGAGTGTCATACCACGCCCGAGGGGCCTTCTTGAGGCCATAGAGGGCCTTGTTGAGTCTAAAGACTTTTTCAGAATGCTTATGGTCTTCAAAACCTGGGGGTTGAACAACATATACTTCTTCCTAAAGCTTACCATTGAGGAATGCACTTTTCACATCAATTTTATATAACATGATATCATGATGGTTAGCATAAGCAAGCAATATGTGAATAGCTTCAAGTCTAGCAATAGGTGTAAAAGTTTCATCAAAATCAAGTCCTTCAACCTGTGTGTAGCCTTGATCTACAAGATGAGCCTCATTCCTTACGACAAGGCCATGTTCATCTTGCTTGTTACGGTAGATCCAATTGGTACCTATGATGTTATGCTTGCGAGGATCTGGACGCTTGACAAGTTCCCACATGTTGTTGAGCTTGAATTGATGCAATTCCTCTTGCATATCTTGAATCCACTCAAGATCCTTGAATGCGTCATCAACTTTGGTGGGCTCTATGATAGAGACAAAGGCAAAGTGCCCACAAAAGGTAGTCAAATGTGAAGCTCTTGAGCGAGTGTGGGGACCTGGTGCATTGATGTCATCGATGATTTTGGCAATCTGCACTTCATTTGCAACTCTTGGATGAGGAGGTTCATGTGGCTGCGGATTTTCTTCAGCACCATTTTCTTCAGGTGTATCAGCATGAATGTCTTCATTCGTTGGAATGACTTCCTCAGTGGTATGATGTCTTCAGTAGCCTTCATCTTAATGGATTCCTCAGGAGACTGTTCATTTAACATAGAAGGCAGGTGCTCTCTTTACGAGCCGTCAGTTTCATCGAACTACACATCTACAGTTTCAACAACCTTGTAGTGGTAGGTGCTGAAGACTCCGTAGGTGTGCGATTCCTTTTTGTAACCAAGCATAAAACCTTCATGTGCTTTCGGTGCAAATTTAGAACTATGGTGGGGATCTCTAATCCAGCATTTTGCACCGAAGACTTTGAGATAACTTACATTGGGTTTCTTGCCATTCATAAGTTCATATGATGTCTTCTTGAAGAATATGTGAAGATATACCCTATCTATGATGTGGCATGCAGTATCAATTGCCTCAAGCCAGAAGCAATGACGAGTCTTGTATTCATCAAGCATGGTGCAAGCCATCTCAACAAGAGTCTTGTTCTTGCGCTCCACAACGTCGTTCTACTGAGCAGTATATGGGGCAGATAACTCATGAGTAATACCAAGTTCATCAAGATATTCATCAAGGTGGGTGTTCTTGAACTCAGTCCCATTATCACTCCTGATATGCTTGATCTTGACGCCGAAGTTCATGGAGGCCCTCGAAGCAAATCGTCTGAAGACATCCTGCACTTCAGACTTGTACAGAATAATATGCACCCAAGTGTAATGAGAGTAATCATCAACAATGACAAAGCCATACAAACTTGAATAATTTGTTAGTGTGGAGTAATTAGTGGGGCCAAAGAGATCCATGTGAAGCAATTCAAAGGGTCGAGTCATGGTAATGATTGTCTTCGAGGGATGCTTGGATCTGGTCATCTTCCTAGACTCACATGCATCACAAAGGTGGTCCTTGACGAATTTGAAACCTTCAATGCCAATGACAAGATTTTTCTTCACGAGCATGTGCAAGTTCCTCATACCAGCATGTCCAAGTCGTCGATGCCACAGCCAGCCTTCTGAGGACTTTGCAAGTAGGCATGTGGAAGGCTGAGGACCTGTAGAGAAATCAAAAATATACAAGTCTCCTCTCCTACAGCCTTCGAAGACTTTGGAATTGTCAAATTCCATGATTACAACACAACTATATATTCCAAATATGACAACCATATCAAGATCACAATGCATTGAGACAGACATAAGGTTGAACCTGAGGGATTCGACAAGCATCAACTTATACATGGTTCGGTCTTTTGAGATTGCAACCTTACCTAGACCCAATACCCTACTTTTTTCGTTTGTCAGCATAGGTGATATGCTTCAGATGAGATTGAGCAATTGTCAAATTCATCAGTAGATTCTTGTCACCAGTCATGTGGTTTGTGCATCCACTATCGAGGACCACTCAGTAGCTTTTGGAGGATTATCCTGCAGATGAATTAGTACGACTTACAAACTCATATGCTTCAGAGTGAAGAATATGACATCAATTTTAACAGACATAATTTCATCACACAAGATAGTAAGCAAGTAGTGTGAGGCCATGAGAAATGAGGAATTCATTTCTACATGGTTAGCTTGCGTCTTTTCAAGCATTTCCTCAGGTCTCCAGCAAATTCATCAGACATTCAAGTTCATTTGGAGACCTAACCTCCATAAGATATGAGTTCAATTTCTTCACCACCCACATATAGAGGGGTGGTAGAGAGTTCATCATTCTGTGAGCACCACATGGGAAGGGAGTCACTGAAGAAATTGCGCTTCGTTTCACAGGGTGAGGGGTAGAGTACTCATATAAATAAGCAGAGAAATTCATCGAAGACTTATGAACATAATGATTTGGAGAATAATGCAGATATTCAGAACTCTTAGATTTTTCCTGTGAAACAGATGGATTAGCACGGCAATGATGTTTTGACCAATTGAGGTATTTGGTCCAAGTGAAGACTTTGGTCCATATGAGGAATTTGATCTGGGGTTCCTATTCTTCAAGAGTGGTGTCATGAGGAAATTCACCTGAAGATTTTGTAGGTAGCTCTTGGTGTTGGAAATATGCCCTAGAGGCAATAATAAAATGGTTATTATTGTATTTCCTTCTTCATGATAATTGTCTATTTTTCATGCTATAATTGTATTAACCGGAAATCGTAATGCAAGTGTGAATACATAGACCACAACATGTCCCTAGTGAACCTCTTGTTGGCTAGCTCGTTGATCAATAGATGGTCATGGTTTCATTACCATGGACATTGGATGTCATTCATAACGGTATCACATCATTAGGAGAATGATGTGGCGGACAAGATCCAATCCTAAGCTTAGCACAAGATCGTGCAGTTTGTCTGCTAAAGCTTTTCTAATGTCAATTATCGTTTCCTTAGACCATGAGAGTTTGCAACTTCCGGATACCGTAGGAATACTTTGGGTGTGCCAAACGTCACAACGTAAATGTGGGGCTATAAAGGTGCACTACGGGTATCTCCGAAAGTGTCTGTTGGGTTGGTACGAATCGAGACTGGGATTTGTCACCCCGTGTGACAGAGAGGTATCTCTGGGCCCACTCGGTAGGACATCAATGTAGTGAGGTCAATGTGACTAAGGAGTTAGCCATGGGACAATGTGTTACGGAACGAGTAAAGAGACTTGCCGGTAACGTGGTTTAGCAAAGTATAGGGATACCGACGATCGAATCCCGAGAAAGTGTCATACCGGAAGACAAACGGAATTGTATAGTGGATTGATTGAATCCCCGACATCGTGGTTCATCCTATGAGATCATCATCGAGCATGTGGGAGACATCATGGGTATCCAAATCCTACTGTTGGTTATTGACCGGAGAGGTGTCTCGGTCATGTCTACGTTCCTCCCGAACCCGTAGGGTCTACACACTTAAGGTTCAATGACGCTAGGGTTATAGGGAAATAGTGTACGTGGTTACCGAAGGTTGTTCGGAGTCCCGGATGAGATCCCAGACGTCACAAGCAGTTCCGGAATGGTCTGGAGGTAAATATTCATATATAGGAAGTGAGGTTTTGGTCACCGATAATGTTCCGGGCATCACCAGTAAGGTACTCGGCCCACCGGAAGGGTTCCGAGGGTCCACCGAGAGGGGCCACCGGCCCCAGATGGCTGCATGGGCCACAGGTGGGAGGGAACTAGCCCGTAGGTGGGCTGGTGCACCCTCCACAAGGGCCCAAGGTGTAGCACAAGAGGAGAATGGGCAAACCCTAGCCCATATGGGCCTAAGCCCACCTAGGGCGCCGCCCCTCCCTCTCTCCCTCTGGCCGCTGCACAAGATGGCATCTGGAGCTGCCGCCGGCCCTTAGGGTGGGAACCCTAGGGTGCAGCACTCCCTCCTCCGCCTCCTATATATAGTGGTGGCTTTTTGGGGCTGCCAACACATGAGTTCCTCTATGTCTCTCGGCTCAGCCCTACCCTTCCTCTTCCTCGTTTTCCGTAGTGCTTGGCGAAGCCCTGCCGGAGACCACGCAGCTCCACCATCACCACACCTTATTGCTGCCGGAGCACTCCCTCAACCTTTCCTTCCTCCTTTTTGGATCAAGGCGGAGGAGACATCACCGAGCTGGGAGTTAATTTCCCGGATGACTCGATCATTAACAGAATCCTCCTGTTGCTTCCACCTAGCTACACGAGCTTTGTGAGGAACTACAACATGCAGGGTATGGAGAAGTCCATTCCTGAGTTGTACTCGATGCTGAAATCAGCGGAGGTCGAGATCAAAAAGGAGCATTAGGTGCTGATGGTGAATAAGACCACTAGTTTCAAGAAAGGCAAGGGTAAGAAGAACTTCAAGAAGGATGGCAAAGCTGTTGCCGCGCCCGGTAAGCAAGTTGCCGGGAAGAAGAACAGAATGGACCCAAGCCTGAGACTAAGTTCTTTTATTCCGAGGGTACTAGTCACTTGAAGCGGAACTGCCCCAAGTACTTAGAGGATAAGAAGGCCAGCAACGTTAAAGGTATATGTGATATACTTGTTATTGATTTGTACCTAATGAGTGGTCAGAGTAGCTCCTGGGTATTCGATGCCGGTGCAGTTGCTCACATTTTTAACTCCATGCAGCAGCTGCAGAATAAGCGGAGACTCGCAAAGGATGAGATGACGATGCGCGTCGGGAATGGTTCCAAGGTCGATGTGATCCCCCTCGGCACCCTACCTCTACATCTACCTTCAGGATTAGTTTTAAACCTTAATAATTGTTATTTATTACCAGCTTTGAGCATGAACATTGTATCTGGATCTCGCTTGATGCGAGATGGCTACACATTTAAATCTGAGAATAATGGTTGTTCTATTTATATGAGAGAAATGTTTTATGGTCATGCCCCGCTGGTCAATGGTTTATTTTTGATGAATCTCGAACATGATGTTACACATGTCCATAGTGCGAGAACCAAAAGATGTAAGGTTGATAATGATAGTCCCACTTACATGTGGCACTACCGCCTTGGTCATATTGGGGTTAAACGCATGAAGTCTCTTGCTTTTGAATCATTTGACACGTGCGAACCATGCCTCATGAGCAATATGACCAAGACTCCGTTCTCCAGAACAATGGAGTGAGCGACTGACTTATTGGAGATAATGCATACCGATGTATGCGGCCCAATGAACATCGAGGCTCGCTGTAGCTACCGTTGTGTTCTCACCCTCACTAATCACTTGAGCAGATATGGGTATGTCTATTTAATGAAACACAAGTCTGAAACCTTTGAAAAGTTCAAGGAATTTCAGAGTGAGGTAGAGAATCAACGTGATAGGAAAATAAAGTGCCTACGATCTGATTGTGGCGGAGAATATTTGAGTCACGAGTTTGGCACACACCTAAGGAAATGTGGAATTGTTTCACAACTCACGCCGCATGGCACACCTCAGCCAAATGGTGTGTCTGAACGTTGTAATCACACTCTATTGGATATGGTGCGATCTATGATGTCTCTTACCGACTTACCGCTATCATTTTTGGGATATGCATTAGAGACTGCCGCATTCACTTTAAATAGAGCACCGTCAAAGTCCGTTGAGGCGACACCGTATGAATTATGGTTTGGAAAGAAACCTAAGCTGTCGTTTCTAAAATTTGTCGATGCGATGCCTATGTGAAGAAACTTCAACCTGAAAAGCTCGAACCCAAAGTGAAAAAGTGTGTCTTCATAGGATACCCCAAAGAAACTATTGGGTATACCTTCTACCTCAGATCCGAAGGCAAAGTCTTTGTTGCCAAGAATGGATCCTTTCTAGAGAAAGAGTTTCTCTCGAAAGAAGTAAGTGGGAGGAAAATAAAACTTGATGGGGTAATTGTACCTCCACTCGAACCAGAGAGTAGCAAAACACGGGAAGTTGTTTCTGTGGAGCCTGCACCGGCAGGAGAGGAACTTAATGATGAGGATGATGAAACTTCAGATCAAGTTGCTAGTGAAACTCGAAGGTCCACAAGGACACGTTCCGCACCAGAGTGGTATGGCAACCCTGTCCTGGAGATCGTGTTGTTGGACAAAAGTGAACCTTCGAACTATGAAGAAGCGATGGTGGGCCCGGATTCCAACAAATGGCTTCAAGCCATGAAATCCGAGATAGGATCCATGTATGATAACAAAGTATGGAATTTGGTGGACTGGCCCGATGATCGGCAAGCCATAGAAAATAAATGGATCTTTAAGAAAAATACTGACGTGGATGGTAATGTGACCATCTATAAGGCTTGGCTTGTCACTAAGGGTTATCGACAAGTTCAAGGAGTTGACTACGATGAGACTTTCTCACCCGTAGCAATGCTGAAGTCCATCCGAATCATGTTAGCAATTGCCGCATTTTATGATTGTGAGATCTGGAAAATGGACGTCAAAACGGCATTCCTTAATGGTTTCCTTAAGGAAGAACTGTATATGATGCAGCCAGAAGGTTTTGTACATCCTAAAGATGCTAACAAAGTATGCAAGCTTTAGCGCTCCATCTATGGGCTGGTGCAAGCATCTCGGAGTCGGAACATTCGCTTTAATTAGGTGATTAAAGCATTTGGATTTATTCAGGTTTATGGAGAACCCTGTATTTACCAGAAAGTGAGTGGGAGCTTCGTAGCATTTCTCATATTATATGTGGATGACATATTGTTTATGGGAAATGATATAGAACTTTTGGAAAGCATAAAGGCCTACTTGAATAATTGTTTTTCAATGAAGGACCTTGGAGAAGCTGCTTATATATTACGCATCAAGATCTATAGAGATAGATTAAGACGCCTCATAGGTCTTTCACAAAGCACATACCTTCACAAGATATTGAAGAAGTTCAATATGGATCAATCCAAGAAGAGGTTCTTGCCTGGGTTACAGGTTGTGAGATTTAGTACGACTCAATGCCCGACCATGCCAGAGGATATAGAAAAGATGAGCGTCATCAACTATGCTTCAGCCATAGGCTCTATCGTGTATGTCATGCTGTGTACCAGACCTGATGTGAACCTTGCCATAAGTTTGGTAGGGTGGTACCAAAGTGATCCCGGAGTGGAACACTGGACAACGGTAAAAAATATCCTGAAGTACCTGAAAAGGACCCAGGACATGTTTCTCGTATATGGAGGTGCCGAAGAGCTCGTCGTAAGGGGTAACGTTGATGCTAGCTTCGACATAGATCCGGATGACTCCAAGTCACTAACCGTATATGTGTATATTTTGAATGGAGGGGCAGTCAGCTGGTGCAGCAGCAAGCAAAGCGTCGTGGCGGCATCTACATCTGAAGCGGAGTACATAGCTGCTTCGGAAGGAGCAACGGATGGAGTCTGGATGAAGGAGTTCATCACCGACCTAGGAGTGATTGCTAATGTGTCAGGCCCGATGACTCTATTCTTTGGAAACTCTGGAGCTATTGCCCTTGCGAAGGAGCCCAGGTTTCACAAGAAGACAAGACACATCAAGCGTCACTTCAACTCCATTCGTGATCACATTCAGGAAGGAGATATGGATATTTGTAAAGTACATACGGACTCGAATGTCGCCGATCCGTTGAATAAACCTCTCTCACGAGCAAAACATGATCAAGACCAGAACTCTATGGGTGTTCGATTCATCACAATGTAACTAGATTATTGACTCTAGTGCAAGTGGGAGACTATTGGAAATATGCCCTAGAGACAATAATAAAATGGTTATTATTGTATTTTCTTGTTCATTATAATTCTCTATTGTTCATGCTATAATGGTATTAACCGGAAACCGTAATGCATGTGTGAATACATAGACCACAACATGTCCCTATTTCTAATGTCAAGTACCGTTTTTCTTAGACCATGATATTATGCAACTCCCGGATACCGTAGGAATACTTTGGGTGTGCCATACGTCCCAACGTAACTGTGTGGCTATAAAGGTGCACTATGGGTGTCTCCGAAAGTTTCTGTTGGGTTGGCACGAATCGAGACTGGGATTTGTCACTCCGTATGACGGAGAGGTATCTCTGGGCCCACTCGGTAAGACATCATCATAATGAGCTCAAAGTGACTAAGGAGTTCGCCATGGGATGATGTGTTGTGGAATGAGTAAAGAGACTTGCAGGTAACGAGATTGAACAAGGTATAGGGATACCGACGATTGAATCTCGGGCAAGTGTCATACCGATAGACAAAGGGAATTGTATACGGGATTGATTGAATCCCCGACATCGTGGTTCATCCGATGAGGTCATCGTGGAGCATGTGGGAGCCATCATGGGTATCCATATCCCTCTGTTGGTTATTGACCGGAGAGGTGTCTCGGTCATGTCTACGTGCCTCCCGAACCCGTAGGGTCTTCACACTTAAGGTTCGATGACGCTAGGGTTATAGGGAACTAGTGTACGTGGTTACTGAAGGTTGTTCGGAGTCCCGGATGAGATCCTAAACGTCACGAGGAGTTCCAGAATGGTCTGGAGGTAATGATTCATGTGTAGGAACTGAGTGTTTGGTCACCAGAAGTGTTCCGGGCATCACCGGTAAGGTACCGGGACCACCGGGAGGGTCCACTGGCCCCAGAGGGCTGCATGGGCTGCAAGTGGGAGGGAACCAGCCCCTAGGTGGGCTGGTGCGCCATCCAAAAGGGCCCAAGGCACAACAGAAGAGGAGAGGGGGCAAACCCTAGCCCTAATGGGCCTAAGGCCCACCTAGGGCGCCGCCCCTCCATCTCTCCCTCTGGCTGCCGCACCAGATGGCATCTGGGGCTGTTGTCGGCCCTTAGGGTGGAAACCCTAGGGCACAGCCCTCACTCCTCGTCCTCCTATATATAGTGGTGGGTTTTGGGGGCTGCCAACACACGACTTCCTCTCTCTCTTGCCGCAACCCTACCCTTCCTCTTACTTGTTCTCCGTAGTGCTTGGTGAAGCCCTGCGGGAGACCATGCAGATCCACTGTCACCATGCCATTGTGCTGCCGGAGATCTCCATCAAACTCTCCTTGCTCCTTGTTGGTTCAAGGCGTAGGATACGTAACCGGGTTGCACGTGTGTTGAGCGCGGAGGCGCCGTTGTTCGGCACTTAGATCGGAATCGACCACGATCTGAATCGCTGCGAGTACGACTCCACCAACTGTGTTCTTGTAATGCTTCCGCTTTGCGATCTTCAAAGGTATGAAGATGCACACCCTTACTCATTGTTGGTTTCTCCATAAATTGATCTTGGTTACACGTAGGAATTACTTTGATTTACTACTACGATCCCCAACACTTGGGAACCCAGATTTTCTTCATTGGAAAACCGTTCCTGCAGTTAGTCCCATCAAATCTGGCAAATACTTCACCTTTCTGATTTTTGAAGAATTTGTAGTTGGAGTCAAGTGACTCATCAGAGGAATATGAGGTTTCACAAGTAAAGCCAGATAAAGTGGATGGATCTACAAGAGGTCCTTTCACATTAACCCATGAGGTTTTGGGGTACTGCTTAGGTGTCCAGTAGGATCCATTAGCGTTGGGTTTCCTCTCAAAGGCAATACCCTCTTTCCTAGGGTTCCTATTCTGAATCTGCTTTTTGAGACATCGCAAAGGGTTTGATGCCCTTTGATACTTTTGTACATGCCTGTCACATACAATTCCTTCAACCCTGCATTTTTGTCAGTGATACTTGTGTTATCCTTAGATGAGGAATTTGTGACCAATGGAATAGTTGAAGAATTTGTAGCAATAGAAGTATTTGAGCATTCAGGTGAATAATTAGCAGTTTCACGTTAGATGCATTTCATACAAGGTGGTACAAATTCTTCCTAAGTGATACTGATCTACTGAGCCAGTAAGGAAATGTGTTCCCTTTGGAGATCCTCACGTCACACCCTTAGTTTCTCAAGATCTTAATTTATTTGAAGAAATTCATAAGAAAGCTTCTCACAATCGGCTAGGAGAACATTATGATGACATTGAAGGTTATGATACTTTGTCTAAAGACTTTTGAGATCGTCCGACAAAGTTTGAGTCTGATCCACTTCCTCATTCAACTGATCATCGTTTTTGTCTAGCATTTTCTGAAGCTTTTGAAGTGCACTTTGTTGCCTATTAGCAATATTTGCAAGTTTGGCATAGCTAGGTATCCCATATTCATCATATTCACCATCACTTGATTCAGAGGAGGAGTGATGCTTATGTACCTTCGAACCTTTAACCATGATGCAATAGGTGGGAGCAAAATCATTATTTCTGATGTCAGAGTCATTGGAGTTTTCATTTTCTTCATCGTTGAAGATGGACTTGCTGACGAAGGCAATAGCGAGAGCGGGGCTAGCAACACCAGATTCAGATTCCACCTCAGATTCTTCCTCTTCTTCATATTCTTCAGATTCTTGTTCTGAGTCCATTTCCTTGCCAATGAAAGCCCGAGCCTTTCTAGAACCATTCTTGTTGTGCATTGAGGACTTGGAAGATGAGGATTTTGCAGATAAGGACTTTGAAGATTTCTTCTTTTTCTTTCAGTCGTCAGAGCTGTCGTCCTTGTACTTCTTCTTCTTTGATTCTTTTTCCCAAAGAGGACATTCAGATATAAAGTGACCAAATTTCTTGCAGTTGTCACAAGTTCTTTTCTTGTAGTCATCTGCGGAATCTGATTCTTCAAACCACATTTTGCTGACTTTCCAAATCCACCTCTCCTTGAGAACTTCTGGAATTTACACATGAGCATTGCTAGCTCCTGACTTAGTTCTTCAGGATCACCAGGGATACTATCAGAATCTTCGCCTTCGGATGAGGAAATTGCTTTTGCCTTCAGAGGACGCGATCTTCCATAGCTTGGCCCGTAGAGGTCTCTTTTCTCATCTTGTTGGAATTCATGAGTATTGAGTCTCTCAAGAATATCTGCATGATCAAGTGACTTGTAGTCTCCACGCTCTTGAATCATCAAAGCCAGAGTATCGAATAAGGAATAAAGAGATCTTAGCAGTGTCTTCACCACTTCATGGTCAGCGATATCAGTGGCACCCAGTGATTGAACCTCATTGGAGATATCGTTGAGATGATGAAAAGTTTGCTGAACATTTTCATTGTCGAGTCTCTTGAAGCAGTTGAAGGGATTGTGAAGAACATAAACACGAGAGTCACGTTGAGTGGAAACACCTTCGTGTACTTTCGACAGCCTGTCCCAGATAAGGTTAGCAGTCTCCAAAGCACTCACTCTGCCATACTGACCGTTGCTTAGATGGCCACATATGATATTCTTCGCTTGAGAATCGAGTTGCTTGAATCTCCTCGTATCTGCAACAGTAACAATCGGAGAAATGCGGGGAACACCATTTTCCACAACATACCAGAGATCATTGTCAATTGCCTCAAGATGCATGTGCATCTTGTTGTTCCAGTAGGGATAGTCCGTCCCATTGAAGGTAGGACATCCTACGGAAACCTTGATCATACCTGCAGTCGACATAACTAGAACTCCAGGTAGTTAAACTAAAATCACACAGAACAAGGGAGTACCTTTCTCTGATACCAATTGAAAGTGCGTTATATCGACTAGAGGGGGGATGAACAGGCAATTTTTACAAATACATCACTTGAGGAATGTCAACTTGAGGAATTTGAAATGTGATGAATAACTAGCAGTGGATTAAGTACTCAAGTGCATGAGAAACATAGCAATAGCATAGTCATCATGTTGAAATGAAACATGCACAGATTACAAGTAGCGTGATACAGGATAGGCAGGTGCGGAACAAGGTAACTTGAAGAATTTGAGGTGAGGAAATTGTGAAAGTCTTCAGTAAAATTCTTCAAACAGTAACAATCAATGTCATCAACAAGTATACGAGGAGTAGAGGGGTTGAGGAAATAGAACTAGGTAGCTCGATGAAGACAATGGTTTGATGACCTAGTTCCAACTGCTGTGACAGTCGTACGTCTGGTTTGGAGCGGCCTGGTATTTAAACCAGAGGACACACTGTTCTTACTGTTGGACATATGCTCTAGAGGCAATAATAAAATGGTTATTATTATATTTCCTTGTTCATGATAATTTTCTATTGTTCATGCTATAATTGTATTAACCAGAAACCGTAATACATGTGTGAATACATAGGCCACAACATGTCCCAAATGAGCCTCTAGTTGGCTAGCTCGTTGATCAATAGATGTTCATAGTTTCATCACCATGGACATTGGATGTCATTGATAATGGGATCACATCATTAGGTGAATGATGTGATGGACAAGACCCAATCCTAAGCATAGCACAAGATCATGTAGTTCGTCTGCTAAAGCTCTTCTAATGTCAAGTATCGTTTCCTTAGATCATGAGATTGTGCAACTCCCGGATAGCGTAGGAATGCTTTGGGAATGCCAAACGTCACAACGTAACTGGGTGGCTATAAAGGTGCACTACGGGTATCTCCAAAAGTGTTTGTTGGTTGGCACGAATCGAGACTAGGCTTTGTCACTCCGTGTGACGGAGAGGTATCTCTGGGCCCACTCAGTAAGACATCATCATAATGAGCCCAATGTGACTAAGGAGTTAGCCACGGGATGATGTGTTACGGAACGAGTAAAGAGACTTGCCAGTAATGACATTTAACAAGGTATAAGGATACCAACGATCGAATCTCGGGCAAGTAACATACCGATGGAGAAAGAGAATTATATACGGGATTGAATGAATCCCCAACATCGTGGTTCATCCGATGAGATCATCGTGGTACATGTGGGAGCCAATATGGGTATCCAGATCCCGCTATTGGTTATTGACCGGAGAGGTGTCTCGTTCATGTCTGCATGCCTCCCGAACTCGTAGGGTCTACAGACTTATGGTTCGATGACGCTAGGGTTATAGGGAAATTGTGTACGTGGTTACCGAAGTTTGTTCGGAGTCCCGGATGAGATCCCGGATGTCACGAGGAGTTCCGAAATGGTCCAGAGGTAAAGAATGATATATAGGAAGTAAGGTTTTGGTCACCGGAAGTGTTCCGGGCATAACTGGTAATGTACTCGGACCACAGGAAGGGTTTCAGGGGTCCACCGGGTAGGGCCACCAGCACCAGAGGGCTGCGTGGGCCGAAGGTGGGAGGGAACCAGCCCCTAGGTGGGTTGGTGCACCTCCCACCCCATCCCAAGGCATACAAGAGGTGGGAGGGGGGCAGACCCTAGGTGCAGATGGGCCCTAGGACCACCTAGGGTGCTGCCCCTCCCCTCCCCTCCTTGGCCGCCGTCGCACAAGGCTATCTATGTCCGACCGCCACCCTTGGGTGGGAACCCTAGGGGGTGTGCCCTCCCTCCTCCTCCTCCTATATATAGTGGGGGTTTTGGGGGCTGCGAACACATGCATCTCTCTCTCTCTCTCTCGGTGCAGCCCTACCCCTCCTCATCCTCGTCCTTCGTAGCGCTTGGTGAAGCCCTATCGGAGTACCACGCAGCTCCACCTTCACCACACTGTCATGATGCCGGAGCTCTACCTCAACCTCTCCTTCCTCCTTGCCGGATCAAGGCATAGGACACGTCACCGGGCTGCATGTGTGTTGAATGCGGAGGCGCCGTTGTTCGGTGCTTAGATCGGAACCGACCGCGATTTGAATCGCTGCGAGTACGACTCCACCAACCGCGTTCTATTAATGCTTCCGCTTTGCGATCATCAAAGGTATGAATATGCACTCCCCCTTTGCTCGTTGCTCGTTTGTCCATAGATTGATCTTGGTGACACGTAGGAAATTGTTTGATTTACTACTACGTTCCCCAACACTTACCGTATTCTCCTTGAGCTACGTTCCCCAACACTTACACGCCCAACACTCGTGGTAAGTCTTCAATGTAGACTTCCAAAACCCTCACAAACTGGTCACCAACGATCCACAATTGAAGGCTGGATGCTCTAGACCAAGGTCACTCTGTGCTCCCCAATTGACTTCAGGATGCACTAGACCATGATGCCTAACCGTCTGCAGGATACACAGTCCTCAAAGGTAACAAGCGTCAGTTCCACACAGAAATCTCTTCATTCCTACTCTATCACTTTGGGTTTGGTGGTTTAGATTTGGTTTTTTCCTCACTCATGATTTTCTCTCAAAGTCTTCAGAGGATGGGTTGCTCTAAAATGACAAGTGTCAATTGTCTCGCGGAGCAGCCAACCAACTAGTGGTTGTGAGGGGTGGCTATTTATAACCAGCGTGCAACATGACATGATAAGACATAAATGCCCCCAATGATGTGACTATTATGTGGATATTTTTGATTGGGGACAGCTGGCCCTAAGCACACCAATGGTCAGAATTTTGAACTCTGAAAGTCCTCAGGGTAATCATATTCCTCACTTGTAGGTAATTCGCACGGGCGACATCCTAACTCCTCAATCAGGTCAACTTCACCATACACACAAGAACATCGTCTCTGTCACTGAAGAACTTGGCTGAAAGGCAAGAGATTTCCAAAGGCTTCACTCAAAGAATTGGATGGGTTGAGGCTTTTGGAGTTGAGCATCAGTTGGAAATTTTTCTTAGTATTACCTCGGCCCCCTTTAACAATACATTGTT
Organism: Hordeum marinum; assembly: GCA_022496015.1. Classification (NCBI taxonomy): domain Eukaryota; kingdom Viridiplantae; phylum Streptophyta; class Magnoliopsida; order Poales; family Poaceae; genus Hordeum; species Hordeum marinum. The sequence continues at coordinate 952,631 of JAAAWK010000910.1, forward strand.
TCCTATGACTCAAAGAAAGGAAATGAAGCTACAAAAACAAAAGTCTTCACACTTCATAGTCCTTGTTCACACCAACTTCTTCATTTTCGAATTCTTTAGGGAATGCCAAAGTCTTTCGCAAAGTCTTCACAAAGTCTTCACCAAAGTCTTCAGTTCAAGACATACATTTTTAGGGGTTGATAATCTCTGAATATATGAAACTCCTCATAGACTTATAGAGTCTATGTACACTCACAAACACATTAGTTCCTTAACCTATAATTCTTCAATACACCAAAATCACTAAGGGGCACTAGATGCGCTTACATCAAGCTTCTCGATCCCTGTGGAGATCCCTTCAGTAACACAACACCACCATGTGGGCCCTGTGGTGGGCGCCAACTGTCGTGGATTTGTCACGGCAATATGTCCGGGCTAACAGACTTAGGTGTGAGGCCATCGCAACTATGTGGCGGCTTGAGAGGGGTTGGTCAGAATCGAGAGACGCGAGTTTACCCAGGTTCAGCCCCTCTGATGGAGGTAAAACCCTATGTCCTGCTTGTCTTGTATTGATGATGAGGAAGATCTCTCGGTTACAGGAGTGTAACTTGCTACCTCTAATCTTCAGAGCCTCTAATCTGTCTATCTCTAATGACTTGTGTCTATCTTAACTTGTGAACTTGTCCCTCTTGGGGCGCCATACCCCTCCTTATATAGGTGGAAGGGGTAGGTTTACTACTGTGAGTAGGACTAGGACTAGTCTTTCATGAATTCTAATCCGGGTCTTGTTTTCCTTTGTAAGGGAATCCTCTCTCCTTGGTCCTTCTCTTGTGAGCCGCCCCTCCAGGCATGTCCATGAGCCTCCTTTCACCGGCTCGCACGCTGGGCCATGCGCCTGGTAGTCCTCTGACTCGGTAATAGAGGTGACGCATGAGCCTCCATATGATGAACCTGTTGGGGAAGTCGCATGGGAAACAAAAAATTTCCTATGCACACGCAGATCTATCCATGGTGATGAGCATCTACGAGAGGGAGAGTGGATCTACATAGCCTTGTAGATCGCTAGGCGGGAAGTGTTAAGAAACGCAGTTGGTATAGTCGAACGTCTTCGCGATCCAAATAACCGAGGGCCCGCGATCCAATCACAATCCGTCCCGCGAACTCATCACGATCCATACCATCATCTCATCATGATCCGTCCCGCGATCTCATCACGATATGTCTCACGATCTTGATCACGATCCGTCCGATCTAGCGCCGAACGGGTGGCACCTTCTCGTTCAGCACACGTACAGCTTGATGGCGATCTCCGCGTTCTTGATCCAGCAAGAGGGAGCGGAGACGTAGAAGATTTCTCTGGCAGCATGACGGCACTCCGGCGATGGTGGTGGAGCTATTCCGCCAGGGCTTCACCTAAGCACTGCAGAAATCCGATCTAGAGGAACTATGCACTAGAGGAACGGGTAGCACATGGCTGAAAATCAGGTGCCAAAAATGCTAAAACCTCTAGTATATATAAGAGGAAGTGAGAGGAGGAGTCTTGGCACAGGGCAAAGCCCTCTTTGGGTCGGCCGAACCAGGTGGAGAGGTGGAATCCACCTCCAATCCTAGTGGGACTAGGATTCATCCTATTTTTGCCTTTTTGCTTTTTTCCAGCTTTTTCTCTTTGGGCTTTTCTTCCCAGCCTCATGGGCCTTGTGTGGGACTTCCACCAGCCCTCTAAGGGTTGGTATTCACTCTCCCATATCCCATGTAGCCTCTTGGGTCGAAATACCCCACCTGATGGTCTCCTAGTACACTACCGGCACTCCCGGTACACTACCGATGAGCCCGAAACTTTTCCGGCGACCAAAACAGGACTTCCTATATATGAATCTTTACCTCTGGACCATTCTAGAGCTCCTCGTGACGTCTAGGATCTCATCAGGGTCTCTGAACAACCTTCGGTCACCACCATGCATAACTCTATACTACCGAAACGTCACCAAACCTTAAGTGTGCAGACCCTGCAGGTTCGAGAACTATTTAGACATGACCGAGAAACCTCTACGGTCAATAACCAATAGCGGTACCTGGATGCCCATATTATTTCCTACATATTCTAAGAAGATCTTAATTGGTCGAACCCCTATGTCAAGGATTCAGTTAATCCCGTATGATGTTCCCTTTGTTCTTCGGTATGTTACTTGCCCGAGATTCGATCGTCGGTATCTCCATACCTAGTTCAACCTCGTTACAGGCAAGTCTCTTTACTCGTTTTGTAATACAAGATCCCGTGACTAACACTTAGTCACATTTCTTGCAAGGATTATTGTGATGTTGTATTACCGAGTGGGCCCTGAGATACCTCTCCGTCACACGGAGTAACAAATCCCAGTCTCGATCCATGCCAACTCAGCAGACACCCTCGGAGATACCTGTAGAGCACCTTTATAGTCACCCAGTTAGGTTACAAAGTTTGATACACACAAGGCACTCCTCCGGTGTCCGTGATTTTCATGATCTCATGGTCATAGGAACATATACTTGACATGCAGAAAAACAGTAGCAATAAACTGACACGATCATACGCTACATTTGTAGTTTGGGTCTTGTGAATCAGATCATTCTCCTAATGATGTGATCCCATTATCAAACGACATCTCATGTCCATGGCTAGGAAACCGTAACCATCTTTTGATCAACGAGCTAGTCTACTAGAGGCATACTAGGGACATGGTTTTGTCTATCTATCCACACATGTATTTGAGCTTCCGATCAACACAATTATAGCATTGATAATAAACTATTATCATGAACAAGGAAATATGATACTAACTAATTTATTATTTCCTCTAGGAAATATTTCCAACAGTCTCCCACTTGCACTAGAGTCAATAATCCAGTTCACATCACTATGTGATTCGCATTGTTATGAATCTAACACCCAATGAGGTTTGGGGCTCGATCATGCTTTGCATGTGAGAGAGGTCTTAAAGTCAACGAGTCTGTGACATTCAGATCCGTGTGTACTTTGCAAATCTCTATGTCAAACCTTAAACACTGCTACCACACTCCACTTGGTACTATTCCAAATGGCTGCTCCACTATACGTATCCTGATTTCTACTACGAGTCATCACCGACCTAGGAGTGATTCCTAATGCGTTAGGCCCGATGACTCTATTTTGTCGAAACTCTGGAGCTATTGCCCTTGCCAAGGAGCCCAGGTTTCACAACAAGACAAGACAGATCAAGCGTTGTTTCAAAGTCAATTCGTGATTACATTCAGGAAGGAGATATAGATATTTGTAAAGTACATACAGACTCGAATGTCGCAGATCTGTTGACTAAACCTCTCTCAAGAGCAAAACATGATCAAGACCAGAACTCTATGGGTGTTCGATTCATCACAATGTAACTAGACTATTGACTCTAGTGCAAGTGGGAGACTATAGGAAATATGCCCTAGAGGTAATAACAAAATAGTTATTATTGTATTTCCTTGTTCATTATAATTGTCTATTGTTCATGCTATAATGGTATTAACCGGAAACCGTAATGCATGTGTGAATACATAGATCACAACATGTCCCTATTGAACCTCTAGTTGGATAGCTCATTGATCAATAGATAGTCACAGTTTCATGACCATGGACATTAGATGTCGGTGATAACGGGATCACATCATTAGGAGAATGATGTGATGGGCAAGACCCAATCCTAAGCATAGCACAAGATCGTGTAGTTTGTCTGCTAAAGCTTTTCTAATGTCAAGTACCATTTTTCTTAGACCATGAGATTGTGCAACTCCCGGATACCGTAGGAATACTTTGGGTGCGCCAAACGTCACAACGTAAATGGGTGGCTATAAAGGTGCACTATGGGTATCTCCGAAAGTGTTTGTTGGGTTGGCACGAATCGAGACTCGGATTTGTCACTCCGTGTGATGGAGAGGTATCTCTAGGCCCACTCGGTAAGACATCATCATAATGCACTCAATGTGACTAAGGAGTTAGCCACGGGATGACGTTTTATGGAACGAGTAAAGAGACATGCCGGTAACGAGGTTCAACAAGATATAGGGATACCGACGATCAAATCTCGGGCAAGTGTCATATCGATAGACAAAGGGAACTATATACGGGATGGATTGAATCCTCGACATCATGGTTCATTCGATGAGATCATCGTGTAGCATGTGGGATCCATCATAGGTATCCAGATCCCGCTGTTGGTTATTGACCGGAGAGGTGTCTCGGTCATGTCTACGTGCCTCCCGAATCCGTAGGGTCTACACACTTAAGGTTCGATGACGCTAGGGTTATAGGGAAATAGTGTACGTGGTTACTGAAGGTTGTTCGGAGTCCCGGATGAGATCCCAGATGTCACGAGGAGTTCCAGAATGGTCCGGAGGTAAAGATTCATATATAGGAAGTGAGGTTTTCGTCACCCGATGTGTTCCGGGCATCACCAATAAGGTACCGGGACCACTGAAAGGGTTCCGGGGGTCCACCGGGAGGAGCCACCTGTTGGAAATATGCCCTAGAGGCAACAATAAAATGGTTGTTATTGTATTTCTTGGTTCTTGATAATTGTATATTATTCATGCTACAATTGTGTTAACCGGAAACCGTAATATGTGTGTGAATACATAGACCACAAAATGTGTGTAGTGAGCCTCTAGTTGGCTAGCTCGTTGATCAATAGATGGTTACGGTTTCATGACCATGGGCATTGGATGTCATTGATAATTGGATCACATCATTAGGAGAATGATGTGATGTACAAGACCCAATCCTACGCATAGCACAAGATCGTGTAGTTCGTCTGCTAAACCTTTTCAATGTCAAGTATCATTTCCTTAGACCATGAGATTGTGCAACTCCCGGATACCTTAGGAATGCTTCGGGTGTGCGAAACGTCACAACGTAACTGGGTGGCTATAAAGGTACATTACGGGTATCTCCAAAAGTGTCTATTGGGTTGGCACGAATCGAGACTGGGATTTGTCACTCCATGTGACGGAGAGGTATCTCCGGGGCCACTCGGTAAGACATAATCATAATGAGCTCAAACTGACTAAGGAGTTAGCCGCGGGATGATTTATTACAAAACGGGTAAAGAGTCTTGCTGGTAACGAGATTGAATAAGGCATAGGGATACCGACGATCGAATCTCGGGCAAGTATCATACCGATAGACAAAGGGAATTGAATACGGGATTAATTGGATCCCCGACATCGTGGTTCATCCGATGAGATCATCGTGGAGTATGTGGGAGCCAACATGGGTATCCAGATCCCTCTGTTGGTTATTGACCAAAGAGGTGTCTCGGTCATATCTACATATCTCCCGAACCCGTAGGGTCTACACACTTAAGGTACGATGGCGCTAGGGTTATAGGGAAATAGTGTACGTGGTTACCGAAGGTTGTTCGGAGTCCCGGATGAGAACCCGGACGTCACATGGAGTCCCGGAATGGTCCAGAGACGAAGATTGATATATACACTACTAGAAAAAAGGCTGCTAGTGGCGCACCTGTTTTGCCTACTAATGGCGCACTACAGGTGCGCCACTAGCACCATGCCGTTAGAATTTTTTACTAATGGCGCACCATGCAGTGCACCATTAGTATAGCTCATGGTGCGCCCTTAGTATGCCTCCCAGGGGCCATATTTACCCATGTGCTCTAGCTTACTAATGGCGCACTAATGTAGGATGCGCCACTAGTGTGCTTTTTGTAGTGCGCCACTAATGTGCTGGGTGGTGCGCCACTAGTATGAATATTAGTTATTTTTTTTCTTTTCTGATATTTCAACAGGTTACAAAACATATTACTGCACAGAATATAGAGAGCACAACATATAAACAACAGATTTATGGAATACAATAGAAGATTAGTCTCCGAATACAATTCATCATATTAGTCTCCGAATTTAAAATACCGAACAACGTTAGAACATTACAAGTCTCGACACCGCGAGTAGCGAGTTTGTCTTCACATTACAAGTCGATATCGATCATCTAAACTACCATCACATAGAAGATAGTTGCGGTCATGACGATGAGCATCATTGCGATGAAACTGGTCTTCATCCGGTTCCTCCAACGCTCCCTCCTCTCTCCCGCTAGAGAGCACGCGTATCTAGCTTCCGCCTCCGCCCTAGTGGTGTACCCTTTGTAACTGTTACCGCTGAAACGGTGAACCTGTCTCCGACACTCCTCCCAGTCGTCATACACTCTGGGAACTTTACCATTGTACAAGACATACGACGACATCTCTATGCACTAGCCAAACAAAACGTTAGTAGCAATTCACAGACAATACATAAGCAATATATAAGTATGCAACAAAAGGATCGGAAGAAAAAAGCAACACATTAATAGCACGATTCATGGTCCTACTAATAAATAGCATCGATTACATATAAGTTTAACGACTGTCCAAACCAAAGAAACATACAAGTTCATTAAAGTTTAATATTACAACATGAGCCAATCGACATTTCAGAACTACATAGCATCACTACTTTCGACTCGACTCAGGGACCGGAGCGTGGATGAAGCCGACGTCTTTAGTGATGGTCATGAAATCGCGGGCATTGTCAACGTGCATTTGTAGCGTTGTTTCTATATCACTGTTGGACGGTTAATATTGTTGGGAGACGTAGTAGTAAATCAAAAATTTTCCTACGCGTTCACCAAGATCCATCTATGGAGAAACCAGAAACGAGCAAGGGGAGAGTGGATCTTCATACCTTTGAAGATCGCTAAGCGGAAGCATTACAAGAACGCGGTTGATGGAGTCGTACTCGCAGCGATTCAGATCGCGGTAGATCCGATCAAGTGCCGAACGGACGGCACCTCCGCGTTCAACACACGTGCAGCCCGGTGACGTCTCCAACACCTTGATCCAGCAAGGAGGAAGGAGAGGTTGGGGAAGGGCTCCAACAGCAGCACGACGGCGTGGTGGTGGTGGAGTAGCAAGGTATTCCGACAGGGCTTCGCCTAAGGGCTGCGGAGGAGGAAGAAGAGAGGTAGGGCTTTGCCGTGAGAGAGAGAGATCAAATCCTGTCTCAAAACATCCAAAACCTCAAGTATATATAGGAGGAGGGACGTGGAGGGCTGGCTTGGCCTCTACTCCAAAGAGGAGATGGCCGGCCGAATTAAAGGGAGAGTCCACCTCCCACAAGGGAGGTGGATCTCCTCCTTTTAAATCCTTTTTGCCTTATCTCCTTATCTCCAGCCGCATGGGCCTTTAGAAAAAGTCTTGACCATCCCAATAAGGGCTGGCACACTTTATCTAACAGCCCATGTGGTCCTTTGGTCGTCACACCCCTCCCGGGGGTCCTCCGGCACCCTCCCGGCACTCCCGGTACACTACCGATGAGCCCGAAAACTTTCCGGTGACCAAAACTGGACTTCCTATATATCAATCTTTACCTCCGGACCATTCCGGAGCTCCTCGTGACGTCCGGGATCTCATCCGGGACTCCGAACAACCTTCGGTAATCACGTATACCTTTTCCCTATAACCCTAGCGTCATCGAACCTTAAGTGTGTAGACCCTACGGGTTCGGGAGACACGTAGACATGACCGAGACACCTCTCCGGCCAATAACCAACAGCGGGATCTGGATACCCATGTTGGCTCCCACGTACTCCACGATGATCTCATCGGATGAACCACGATGTCAGGGATTCAATCAATCCCGTATACAATTCCCTTTGTCTATCGGTATGGTACTTGCCCGAGATTCGATCGTCGGTATCCCCATACCTTGTTCAATCTCGTTACCGGCAAGTCTCTTTACTCGTTCCGTAATACATCATCCCGTGACTAACTCCTTAGTCACATTGAGCTCATAATGATGATGTCTTACCGAGTGGGCCCAGAGATACCTCTCCGTCACACGGAGTGACAAATCCCAGTCTCGATTCGTGTCAACCCAACAGACACTTTCGGAGATACCCGTAGCGTACCTTTATAGCCACCCAGTTACATTGTGACGTTTGGCACACCCAAAGTATTCCTACGGTATCCGGGAGTTACACAATCTCATGGTCTAAGGAAATGACACTTGACATTGAAAAGCTTTAGCAAACGAACTACACGATCTTGTGCTATGCTTAGGATTGGGTCTTGTCCATCACATCATTCTCCTAATGATGTGATCCCGTTATCAATGACATCCAATGTCCATGGTCATGAAACCGAGACCATCTATTGATCAATGAGCTAGCCAACTAGAGGCTCACTAGGGACACGTTGTGGTCTATGTATTCACACATGTATTACGGTTTCCGGTTAACACAATTATAGCATGAACAATAGACAATTATCATGAACAAGGAAATACAATAATAACCATTTTATTATTGCCTCTAGGGCATATTTCCAACAGTCTCCCACTTGCACTAGAGTCAATCTAGTTCACATCACCATGTGATTAACACTTACATCACCATGTGATCATATCAACATGTGATTAACACCCAATAAGTTCTGGGGTTTGTTCATGTTCTGCTCGTGAAAGAGGTTTTTAGTCAGCGGGTCTGCGACATTCAGATCCGTGTGTACCTTTGCAAACTTTCCATTTCATATTTGTAGATACTGCTCCCACGCTCCGCTTGGAGCTATTCCAAATGGCTGCTCCACTATACGTAGCTGGATTTCTACAAAGAGTCATCTGGATTGGTTTTAAAGCTTGCATCATCGTAACACTTTACGATGAACTCTTTATCACCTCCATAATCGAGAAATATTTCCTTAGTTCTCAAGTTACTAAGGCTAACTTTGACCGCTGTCTAGTGATCCACTCTTGGATTACTCTTGTACCCCTTGACAGACTCATGGCAAGGCACACACAGGTGCGGTACACAGCACGACATACTATATAGAGCCTATGGCTAAAGCATAGGAGATGACACTCATCTCTTCTTTATCTTCTGCCGAGGTCGGGTATTGAGTCTTACTCAATTTCACACCTTACAATACAGTCAAGAACTCCTTCTTTGACCCATCTATTTTGAACTCCTTCAAAAACTTGTCAAGGTATGTCTTCGTCGAAAAAAAACTTATCAAGCGAATAGATCTATCCCTATAGATCTTGATGCTCAATAAAATAGTAGCTTTATCTGGGTCTTCCTTTGAAAAAACTCTTTTCAAACAACCCTTCATGCTCTTCCAGAAATTCTACATCATTTCCGATCAATAATATGTCAACTACATATTCTTATAAGAAATTCCATAGCGCTCCCACTCACTTTCTTGCAAATACAAGTTTCTCATAAACTTTGTATAAACTTAAACACTTTGATCACCTCATCAAAGCATATATTCCAACTCCGAGATGCTTGCTCCAGTCCATAGAAGGATCGCTGGAGTTTGCATATTATTAGCATCCTTAGGATTGACAAAACCTTCTGGTTGTATCACATACAACTCTTCCTCACAGAAACCATTACGGAAACCTTGTTTTGTCATCCATCTACCAGATTTCATAATCGAAAAATGCAGCAACTGCTAACAAAATTTTAATAGACTTTTAGCATCGCTACAGATGAGACAATCTCATCGCAGTCAACTCCTTGAACTTGGCGGAAACTTCTTTGCGACAAGTCGAGCTTTATAAACGGTGACATTTCACCATTAGCGTCTATGTTTATCTCAAAGGTCCATTTGTACTCAATGACCCGCCATTCAACAGGCAAGTCTACCAAAGTCCATACTTGGTTTTCATACATGGATCCTTTCTCGGATTTCATGGCTCCTAGCCATTTGTTGGAATCCGGGCCCACCATCGCTTCTCCATAGTTCGTAGGTTCATCGTTGTCCAACAACATGATTTCCAAGACAGGGTTGTCGTACTACTCAGGAGCAGTACGCGTCCTTGTCGACCTACGAGGTTCGATAGTGACTTGATCCGAAGCTTCATGATCATCATCATTAACTTCCTTTTCAACTGAGTAGGCTCTACAGAAACATCTTTCTGTGTTGCGCTATTCTCTGGTTGAAACAAAGGTTCAACAACCTTATCAAGTTCTATCTTCCTCCCACTCAATTCTTTCGAGAGAAACTCTTTCTCAAGAAAGGACCCGTTCTTAGCAACAAACACCTTTTGCGCTTGGATCTGAGATAGAAGGTATACCCAATGTCTCATTAGGGTATTCTATGAAGATGCATTTGTCTGCTTTGAGTTCGAGCTCGCTAGGTGAAAAACCCATTTTCACATAAGCGTCGCAACCCCAAACATTAAGAAATGACAGCTTAGGCTTCTGTCAAACCATAATTCTCACGGTGTCATCTCAACAGACTTAGATGGTGCCCTATTAAAGTGAATGGATTTGTCTTTAATGCATAACCCCATAACGATAGTGGCAAAATGATAAGAGACATCATAGTACTCACTATATACAATAGAGCACGACTACGACGTTCGAACACACCATCACACTATGGTGTTCCAGGAGGCGTGAGCTGTGAAACAATTTCCACATTGTCTAAAATTGCATACCAAACTCGTAACTTAGATATTCACCTCCATGATCGTATCATAGACATTTATCTTCTTGTCACGATGATCTTTAACTTCACTCTGAAACTCCTTGAACCTTTCAAACATTTCAGATTCGTGTTTCATTAAGTAAATATCCCCATATTTACTCAAATCATCAGTGAAGGTAAAGAAAAACAGCGATATCCACTGTGTGTTTTAACACTCATTGGACCACATACATCAACATGTATTAATTCCAATAAGCCACTTGCCCGCTCCATCATATTGGATGACGGGGTCTTAGTCATCTTGCCCAAGAGGCATGGCTCGCATGTCTCAACCGATTCGAAATCGAGTGAGTCAAAAAATCCATCATCATGGAGTTTCTTCATGCGATTTATACCAATATGACATTACGTGGCAGTGCCACAAGCATGTGGTACTATCATTATTAACTTTGTATCTTTTGGTACCAATGTTATGAATATGTGTACTACTACGATCATGATTCGATAAACCATTTCGAGTGGGTGCATGACCATTGAAGGCATTATCCATGTAAACAGAATAACCATTATTCTCTAACTTATATGAATAACCGTCTCGCACTAATCATGATCTAATCACGTTCATGCTCAACGCAAACACCAAATAACATTTATTTAGGTTTATCACAAATCCTGAAGGTAGAGAGAGCGTGCGATGGTGATCACATCAATCTTGGAAATACTTCCAACACACATCGTCACCTTTCACCTAGCTAGTCTCCATTTACTCCCTAGCTTTTATTTCGAGTTGCTAACACTTAGTAACCGAACCGGTATCCAATACCCAGGTGCTACTAGGAGTACCAGCAAGGTACACATCACTAACACGTATATCAAATATACTTCCATTGACATTACCAGCCTTCTTATCTACCAAGCATCTAGGGGTTTTCCGCTTCAGCGAACATTCTCCTCATAACAGAAGCACTTAGTCTCGGGTTCGGGCTCAACCTTGGGTTTCTTCACTAGAGCAACAACTGGCTTGCCTTTCCTGAAGTTTTCCGTTCTTGCCCTTGCCCCTTTTGAAACTAGTGGTTTCACTTAACCATCAACACTTGATGCTCCTTCTTGATTTCTACCTTCGTGGTGTCAAACATCACGAACAACTCAGGGATCATCTTATCCATCCCTGGCATGTTATAGTTCATCACGAAGCTCTAGTAGCTTGGTGGCAGTGACTTGGAGAAGTGCATTAATCACTATCTCATCTAGAAGATTAACTCCCACTTGATTCAAGTGATTGTAGCACCCAGACAATCTGAGCACACGCTCAGCGATTGAGCTATTCTCCTTTATCTTGCAGACAAAGAATCTTGTTGGAGGTCTCATACCTCTCAACATAGGCACGAGCCTGAGATCACAATCTCAGCTCCTAGAACATCTCATATGTTCCGTGACGTTCAAAACGTTTTGGAGCCTCAATTCTAAGCCGTAATGCATGACGCATTGAACTATCACGTAGTCACCAAAAAGTGTCTGTCATATGTTCACAACATCTACAGACAACGCTTGAGGGAGTGATGCAGTTAGCGGTACATAAAAAACATAAGCTTTCTGTGCAGCAATGAGGATAATCCTCAGATCACGGACCCAGTCCGCATTATTGCTACCATCAACTTTCAACTTACTTTTCTCTAGGATTGTATCAATAAAACTGTGGAGCTACAGCGCGAGCTATCTACGACATAATTTGCAAGGACATTTTAGACTAAGTTCATGATAATTAAGTTCATTTAATCAAATTATTAATGAACTCCCACTTAGATAAACATCTCTCTAGTCTTCCAAGTGATACATGATCCATGTCAACTAGCCCGTGTCCGATCATCACGTGAGACGGACTAGTCATCCATGGTGAACATCTCTATGTTGATCGTATCTTCTATACGACTCATGTTCGACCTTTCGGTCTTCCGTGTTCCGAGGCCATGTCTGTACATGCTAGGCTCGTCAAGTCAACCTAAGTGTTTCGCATGTGTAAATCTGGCTTACACCCGTTGTATGCGAACGTTAGAACCTATCACACCCGATCATCACGTGGTGCTTCGGAACGACGATCCTTAGCAACGGTGCACAGTTAGGGTGAACACCTTTCTTGAAATTTTATTGAGAGATCATCTTATTTACTACCGTCGTTCTATGCAAATAAGATGTAAACTGATAAACATCACATGCAATCAATATAGTGACATGATATGGCCAATATCATCTTGATCCTTTGATCTCCATCTTCGGGGCACCGTGATCATCACTGTCACCGGCACGACACCATGTTGTCTCGCCAAATATTACTTCTACTACTACAGCTAACGTTTAGCAATAAAGTAAAGTAATTACATGGCGTTTATGATTGACACGCAGGTCATACAATAGTATAAGACAACTCCTATGGCTCCTGCCGGTTGTCATAGTCATCGACATGCAAGTCGTGAACCCTATTACAAGAACATGATCAATCTCATACATCACAATGCATCACATCACATCCTTCTGGCCATATCACATCACAAGGCATATGCTGCAAAAACAAGTTAGACGTTCTCTAATTTGTAGTTGCAAGTTTTTACGTGGTTGCTATAGGTTTCTAGCAAGAACGTTTCTTACCTACGCCAAAACCACAACGTGATATGCCAATTTCTATTTACCCTTCATAAGGACCCTTTTCATCGAATCCAATCCGACTAAGGTGGGAGAGACAGGCACCCGCTAGCCACCTTATGCAACTGGTGCATGTCAGGCGGTGGAACCGGTCTCACGTAAGCGTACGTGTAAGGTTGGTCCGGGCCGCTTCATCCCACAATACCGTCGAATCAAGATAAGACTAGTAACGGCAAGCATATTAACAAAATCGACGCCCACAACTGCTTTGTGTTCTACTCGTGCATAGATTCTACGCATAGACCTAGCTCATGATGCCACTGTTGGGAGACGTAGTAGTAAATCAAAAATTTTCCTACGCGTTCACCAAGATCCATCTATGGAGAAACCAGCAACAAGCAAGGGGAGGGTGGATCTTCATACCTTTGAAGATCGCTAAGCGGAAGCGTTACAAGAACGCGGTTGATGGAGTCGTACTCGCAGCGATTCAGATCGCGGTAGATCCGATCAAGTGCCGAACGGACGGCACCTCCGCGTTCAACACATGTGCAGCCCGGTGACGTCTCCAACACCTTGATCCAGCAAGGAGGAAGGAGAGGTTGGGGAAGGGCTCCAACAGCAGCACGACGGCGTGGTGGTGGTGGAGTAGCAAGGTATTCCGACAGGGCTTCGCCTAAGCGCTGCGGAGGAGGAAGAAGAGAGGTAGGGCTTTGCCGTGAGAGAGAGAGATCAAATCCTGTCTCAAAACATCCAAAACCTCAAGTATATATAGGAGGAGGGACGTGGAGGGCTGGCTTGGCCTCTACTCCAAAGAGGAGATGGCCGGCCGAATTAAAGGGAGAGTCCACCTCCCACAAGGGAGGTGGATCTCCTCCTTTTAAATCCTTTTTGCCTTATCTCCTTATCTCCAGCCGCATGGGCCTTTAGCAAAAGTCTTGCCCAGCCCAATAAGGGCTGGCACACTTTATCTAACAGCCCATGTGGTCCTTTGGTCGTCACACCCCTCCCGGGGGTCCTCCGACACCCTCCCGGCACTCCCGGTACACTACCGATGAGCCCGAAAACTTTCCGGTGACCAAAACTGGACTTCCTATATATCAATCTTTACCTCCGGACCATTCCGGAGCTCCTCGGGACTTCCGGGATCTAATCCGGGACTCCGAACAACCTTCGGTAATCACGTATACCTTTTCCCTATAACCCTAGCATCATCGAACCTTAAGTGTGTAGACCCTACGGGTTCGGGAGACACGTAGACATGACCGAGACACCTCTCCGGCCAATAACCAACAGCGGGATCTGGATACCCATGTTGGCTCCCACGTACTCCACGATGATCTCATCGGATGAACCACGATGTCAGGGATTCAATCAATCCCGTATACAATTCCCTTTGTCTATCGGTATGGTACTTGCCCGAGATTCGATCGTCGGTATCCCCATACCTTGTTCAATCTCGTTACTGGCAAGTCTCTTTACTCGTTCCGTAATACATCATCCCGTGACTAACTCCTTAGTCACATTGAGCTCATAATGATGATGTCTTACCGAGTGGGACCAGAGATACCTCTCCGTCACACGGAGTGACAAATCCCAGTCTCGATTCGTGTCAACCCAACAGACACTTTCGGAGATACCCGTAGCGTACCTTTATAGCCACCCAGTTACGTTGTGACGTTTGGCACACCCAAAGTATTCCTACGGTATCCGGGAGTTACACAATCTCATGGTCTAAGGAAATGACACTTGACATTGAAAAGCTTTAGCAAACGAACTACACGATCTTGTGCTATGCTTAGGATTGGGTCTTGTCCATCACATCATTCTCCTAATGATGTGATCCCGTTATCAATGACATCCAATGTCCATGGTCATGAAACCGAGACCATCTATTGATCAACGAGCTAGCCAACTAGAGGCTCACTAGGGACACGTTGTGGTCTATGTATTCACACATGTATTACGGTTTCCGGTTAACACAATTATAGCATGAACAATAGACAATTATCATGAACAAGGAAATACAATAATAACCATTTTATTATTGCCTCTAGGGCATATTTCCAACAAATATCTGAGGTAGAACTGCCACGAGGTACGAAGGTGTAACATCCCAAAATTCCATTTTGGAATGTTATGAATATAGCTATGCATCTATCATCACCATTGCTTGTTTGTATGTGTTAGTTGAAATGCCATTTCTGATTTTTCTGAAAGTCCTTTCTACTTTTCCCTATGTTGCTTCCCCTATTTGAAATTTTGGTTAAATGTTCAAAATAAGAGAGGAGTAACATGACACTCCACACCAGGGTCTAATTGGTGAATTATTTGAACAAAATAACCAGGGGTTATTTTGAAAATATTTGCAAAAAAGGATCTAAAATAAAACAATTAGGCAATTTCTGAAAATAATATTTTTTTCAAAGTGTTGAAATGACAGAATAGAAATGTTCATTAAATAGCATTTATTATTCTGTTACTTTTGATATATAATACCCCTATATTTAGAGACGATTTGAATGCTTTAAAAGCTTTTGAATGTCTTTCGAAATTATTAAAAAGAAACGGTAACCGTTTCCGGTATTAAACGAGCCGGCCCACCGGCTTTAAAAGCCGAAACCGTTACCGGTCGGCCGACCGAGCGCATTCACTCCCCTCTCTCTCACTGACACCGGGCCCCACCCCCGACCGACCGTTGCCCGAAACGGTCATCGTCTTCCCTCCCCCGCGCTCACCGGATCCGACGCCGGCAGTCTCCCCCTCGCCGGATCTCTCTCTCCCCTCTTAACTCCCGCACCCCCCCGAGCCTCTATAAGAACCGGACCACTCCCCGCATCCATTCACCCCGAGCCCCCCCTCTCCCCCTCGCCGGAACGCTGCCAATTGCTCGCCGGAGCTACCCCAAGCCGAAGCTCGCCGTCGACCGTAGCCACCACCTCCGACCATCATTCGCCTCGCCGTCGCCACCAATCGCCTCCGGAGGACCGTCCCCGTCGCCCGGACCACTTCCCCTTCTTCCCCGACCACCGGAATACCTCGCCGACGCCGTCGCCGCTACCAGACTCGCCGGAGTACCCCGACGCCGGCAACCTCCTCCCTGTAAGCCCCCTCGACCGTCGGATCCCGAATCAACGTCCCAGATTAGAACAAACTTAAACCGAACCGGTATCTTCTATCGATCGGTCGTCCGCTCTAATTCACCTACCGCACGCCCCCCTTAGCCAATCGGATCACGCCACGTAGCCCCCTGACCGACGCAATTTTTTTTTTTCATTTTCTGTTTTGTTTTAATTAACAGAATGTTTTCCAATTTTGTTTTGCTTATATCTTTTAATCTATTTAGTGTATTGAGTTGATTCTTTTTGCAATAGCTCACATTTTTCATGTAGTTTCACCCTGTACTTTTAAATTTCAAATTTGAACTATAAAATTTGAATGTAATCAAATTTGCTCAAAATCTTCAAATCTGAATAACTAGAGTTTGAAAATAGATTTTGACATGATTCTTTTTGCTACTGTTTGGTATTAGTTAGGACTATCTTCATGTATAGTTTGAGGATTTTCATGATCTATTTAATTACTGTTTTAACCAAAAACAGAATCTGCTTATTATTATAATATAGTTTAATTCTGTTTTCTAAGACAGATTTAATAGTAAATTCTTTTCTGTTAAGAACATGTTTTGCTAATAAATAACAAGTTTAGTTTTCATTCTTTTGTTAGTACAACTATAGTTGATTCATATAGTGTTTATCAAAACTTTTATAAACTTTACTAAAGTTTTCCCAACAAACTTAAATTGATTTTCTTTGTTTAATAATAAAATATTCTATTGTTCCCTTGCTGTCAACAATTGTTTTGCTATTTCAAAATAGTTTTATTATGTAGTAGTGTTTTCATCATCCCCTTTGGAAAAACAAAACTTTGTGTGTTTTACTTGCTAGAGACTTTTGTGCATTGTTTGCATTGTTTGTTTAGTACTTCTTTGCTGAATGTTATGAGTACTTATTATGGTTGTATGCTTATTTGAGTGCATTGTTTGTTTCGTTAGATTATCCGGAGTGCGAAGCTTGTTACTTAGAGTCACTCACATACGAAGATCATCAATCAGGCAAGTCACTTTGATCATGTTTTACCCATGTTTTATATGCATTAGTTCTACCATCTCCCCAGTTGCATGCAAGATAGGTTAGTTGGAAACTTGGTTACATTGTAGTAGTATCATGTGGTAGATACCTCTCTCAACCCCCTTTGACAACATTGGCCCCGGGAAACGTTGTTTTACCTTTTGCTATGCTATTAGTAGACGGGGTTGGTTGTGTGATTCATGAGAGTTGAGAGAGTTAATAATTTCAAGACCTACATAATGATCAAGATTTCAATACTCCAAGTTTTCAACATACCTCTGGGTGGATGATGGTTGAACGGCGCCCTGGAGAAACCAGTGGTTAGCCTAGGTGATGCTGGAGATGGCCAGTATTCATGCGGAAAGGTCCACCCAGGCACAAAGGGATGGATGGGTGCTTCAAGACCCAAGGCTTACCTGCACAGCCACAAGTCATTATGGGCTCTGGCTTGGTTGGATATCGTGGTGACTCTGGACAGGCGGTGCTACGAGAGGTAGAAGAACGGTAGGAAAGGATGGGCACCGTCAGAGTCGCAGGGAAACCCTTTGGAAGACCATGTTTTGGTCATCCGTTTCTCAAACACCCTGAAGTGCGAGAAATCAAACGGAGGCGACCAAATCTTGTGGGGAACGTGTGCAAAACTCTGCAGAGTACTTAAACCTAATCGATTAGCCGTGTCCACGGTTATGGACGACTTGAGCCAAAGGAATTGGAACTTCCGGAACTCTCAACACAAATAATATGATGATGTGGGTATTTAATAATTTTGGGTATGAGAATTGGTTGGTGGAACCATCTCATTAATCAACCAACTTAGTAATATTTTTCTTAACCCCCCTTCGATGTAGGAAAAAACTTGGCTTTACGCAAAACTTACACCACCACCTGCCATATAAGCATATAGACTAGCTGATTATTTTCACCCCTCTCTTGTGACTTTGCCGGCATATTCCATATGCTGACCTACACGGCTGCAACGTATCATGTTGCAGAGTATTTTTCCGACCAGGAGTGAGGACGCGTTCTATGCTCAGTGAGATGCCCTTGGAGTCAGATGGACTCATCTACCTTCGACGCTTCCGCTAGATTTAGATATTCTCATGAGTTGGCTTTTAGCCACTTTATTGTAATTTTTATTGTAATAAAGGACTCGATATGAGATTTCGATTAATATAATGCTGTGTGATTTACCTTTGATATATACATTGATGTACCGTGTGTGTACCAGCATGATCTTGGGATGGTACGGAAACACCGGAGACTTGACCTTCCAGGTCGGGTCGCTACAGAAATGGTATCAGAGCACACGCTGACCGTAGGGCGTAACCTCTAGGATTGGAAAGCCTTAGGATTGTTTCTCTTTGTCTTTAAATATCTTATACTCTCATCTATTCGTTTCTGACTCCTCTCCGATTATTTCAAAATTTATAGATGGCCACCTTCATCCCAGTGTTGATCACAGAGTTTTGCCAGCCTGACGCAACGATGCCCTTTGGTAAGGAGCTGATGAGGATCGTCAAGGACGTAAGGATTGCTTTGCCGAGCATCACCGGGATTCCTATCATGTCATTTCCCCAAGATGGACGCTACAGGATCGAGGTGCATATTCCAGGGAAGACCTTTGGGAATCGGAAGGAACCCATAGATCTCAAGTTCGTGGCACCCAGTTGGATACTTGGAAGAGACATGGCCATTCATCGTGCCCTTGGACGTATTCAGGAGGAATACAGAGGTGGAACCATTTCACCAGGACTCAGAATGGTTTGCCGCAGAGATGCCCATGGCAACATCATCACCAATCCCACTACAGACACCACTATCTCCTATATCCAGACCCTGGAGACTCACATCAGGACTCTGGAGCTTCGAGTTCGTGCTGACACGAAGACTATCAAGAATCTGATGAATCGCGAGCTGGACCTTGAAGCTGATCTGCGAGAGGCCAACTATGAACACGAGCATGAAGTGAAGGACTTCCTAGAGAGGATTGATGAGCAGAATGCACGCATCGCAACTCTGGAGGAGCAGCTAGACATGGGGGAAAACCTTCACCCCGAAGGAGACATGGCACCCTTCATCAGCGATGATGAAGACTATGAGGAAAGCACCACCGGAGGACCTACGACTATGCACTTTTGAGGAGAACATTAGTTATGCCCTCCATGTATCTTTTATTCGTTAAAGCGTAGGTCGATGCTTAGTTGTCTGAGATTTGTATTTCCATTGTTTGACATTGATTGAATAAATGAATGAGTGTTTGGTGTGATATGTTTGTTGCATTGCATATGGGTAGTGAATTTCTTCTAGACCCTTGTTCTATTCTAATTCTCATCCCTCTGAAAACAGCAAGATGCCTCCACGATGTGAGACCGATTTCACTTTTCCGCCGGAACTCACTCAACTCCTTCAGCAGCAGAATGCACTGATGCAACTATTGATTCAGAATCAGACCAACAACCAGAACAACAACAACAACCACCATCCACCCCAGACTGACAATCTCACCCGTTTTCTGAGGTTGAACCCTCCAACTTTCTCCAGCAGCACTGATCCCATTGTGGCAGATGACTGGCTCCGCAAGATGGAGAGAGAACTTGTCACCGCTGGATGCACTGACGCTGAGAAAGTGCGATTTGCCGCACATCAACTGGAAGGACCAGCAGCATCATGGTGGGAGAATTACACCACCACTTATCCTATTGCAGATGTGACTTGGGAGCAATTCAAGCTTGCTTTCCGCACAGCTCATGTTTCAGCTGGAGCCATGAGTCTGAAGAAGCGTGAGTTTCGCAACTTGCGCCAGGGTAATCGCTCTGTGGCCCAATATGTGGACGACTTCAACACATTGTCACGTTATGCCCCAGGAGATGTGGCCGATGATGCGGCCAAGCAAGAAAAGTTTCTGGAAGGACTCAATGATGAGTTGAGCATACAGCTGGTAGTGGCTAATTTCAACAACTACCAAGAGCTGGTGGATAAGGCACTTATTCTGGAAGGTAAACAGCAGCAGATTGAGAACCGCAAGCGGAAGTACACTCAGGGGAAGTTCAACTCTGGAGCTCATCAGAAGCCTCGTTACTCCCCGTACTCCGGGAATACCGGATCAGGAAACAGTAAGTTTGGAAAGCACACTCATACTGTGCATAACCATGGAGGCCACCATCATGGAGGAAATGGGAACAACCGTCTCAACCATGGTAACTTCAAGACTGACAATGGGAATGGGAACAACAACCAGCACCGTCAAGTTCCTGCTCAGAAGGATCTGAGTCACATTACCTGTTTCAAGTGCCAGAAGACAGGGCACTATGCTACTGAGTGTCCCCAGAGCAAGCAAGGCAATGGAAACGGCACTAACAATGGCAACTCCGCAGCCAAGAAGCCCAATCCGTTTCCCCGTGCTCAAGTGAATCACATCGATGTGGAAGAAGTCTATGATCAGCCCGAGACTGTGGTTGGTAAGTTTTTATTGCATTCACGTCCTGTTACAGTAATTTTTGATTCGGGTGCAACTCATTCATTCATATCAAGGGTAGTTGTGGATAAGTATGGTTTGCCCACCAAAACCCTTAGTCAGCCCATTAAGGTTAGTTCTCCAGGAGGTATGATGATGGCAGGGATAGGATGCCATGCCTTGAAACTCAATATAGGGAACCATGTTTTTCCCACCGACCTCATCGTCTTAGAGTCACAAGGATTGGATGTAATCCTAGGCATGGATTGGATGACCAAGTATGAAGGAAATCTTGATTGCCCTAGCAAGTCTGTTTCACTCACCACCCCGGAGAACAAGAGGATTAAGTATGTATCCCGACGCACACGTATGAGTGCTCGGTTAAATTCTCTCACAGGAGTTGTTCAGGAGGAAGTACCTGTGGTAAAAGAATTTCCAGATGTATTTCCGGAAGAATTACCAGGAATGCCACCAGATAGGGAAATTGAGTTCTTAATAGAGCTACAGCCAGGGACAGCTCCAATTTCCAAGAGACCCTATCGGATGCCCGCAAATGATCTGTTGGAAATCAAGAAGCAAATCAAGGAGTTATTGGACAAGGGGTATATTCGCCCAAGTTCTTCACCTTGGGGAGCCGCAGTACTTTTGGTGGAGAAGAAGGATAAATCTTTGAGAATGGTAGTGGACTATCGTGCCTTGAACGAGGTGACTATCAAGAACAAGTACCCTCTACCGATGATTAATGATTTGTTTGATCAGCTCGTAGGAGCCAAAGTATTCTCCAAGATCGATCTTCGATCAGGGTATCACCAGTTGAAAATTCGTGAACAGGATATACCCAAAACAGCTTTCACCACGAGGTATGGCTTGTATGAGTATACGGTCATGTCTTTTGGATTGACTAATGCTCCTGCCTACTTCATGAATTTGATGAACAAAGTATTCATGGAATACCTAGACAAGTTTGTTGTGGTGTTCATCGATGACATTCTGATATTCTCCAAGAACGAGGAAGAGCATAAGGAACATTTGCGTTTAGTTCTGGAGAAGCTAAGAGAGCATCAGTTATATGCCAAGTTCAGCAAATGTGAATTTTGGTTGACGGAAGTCGGATTCCTTGGACATGTTATTTCCGGAGAAGGAATAGCCATAGACCCCGCTAAGGTTGAAGCCGTCACAGAGTGGAAGTCACCCACTTCAGTTAAGGAGATCCGCAGTTTCCTTGGACTTGCCGGATATTACCGGAGATTCATTGAGAATTTCTCCAAGGTTGCCAAGCCCATGACAGAGTTGTTGAAGAAAGAATCCAAGTATGTTTGGACTGTGGAATGTGAAGCCAGTTTCCAGGAGTTAAAGGAACGTTTGGTCACAGCCCCAGTGTTGATCTTGCCCGATATTCGGAAGGATTTCCAGGTTTATTGTGATGCTTCACGTCAAGGACTTGGAGGAGTACTTATGCAGGATGGAAAAGTTGTAGCCTATGCTTCCAGACAGCTATGACCTCATGAGTTGAATTATGCCACTCATGATTTGGAACTAGCAGCCGTAGTGCACGCACTCAAGACCTGGAGACATTTCCTTATCGGAAATAGTTGTGATGTTTACACCGACCATAAGAGCCTGAAGTATATCTTCACGCAGAAAGAGTTGAACCTCAGACAGAGGAGATGGTTAGAGTTAATCAAGGACTATGACATGAGATTACACTACCATCCAGGTAAGGCTAATGTTGTAGCCGATGCCTTGAGTCGGAAAACTTATGTGAACACACTCACAGCTGGAGGATTACCTCAAGAGTTAGTCGATGATCTCAGAGAGCTCAAGGTAGAGATAGTTCCAAGAGGATATGTTGCTACACTGGAAATTCAGTCCACCTTGACCGAAAGAATTCGAGAAGCCCAGAAATCGGACAAGGAGATAGCTGAGATTAAACAGAGAATGAAAGATGGTAAAGCTAAAGGTTTTGTGGTTTGAGAACCGAATCTATGTGCCCAATGAACGAGAGCTCAAGAAGTTGATACTTCAGGAAGCCCACGATTCACCTTACTCGATACACCCAGGCAACACCAAGATGTATCTGGATTTAAAGGAAAGTTATTGGTGGACAGGTATGAAGAAAGATATTGCAGAGCATGTTGCGATATGTGATGTTTGTCAGCGAGTAAAGGCAGAACATCAGAAACCAGCAGGGTTACTCCAACCTTTGCCGATACCCGAGTGGAAATGGGAAAAGCTTGGTATGGATTTCATCACAGGATTGCCCAGGACCCGTTCAGGTTATGATTCCATCTGGGTAGTGGTAGATCGCTTGACCAAGGTAGCTCATTTCATTCCAGTGAAAACCACCTATACCAGTGCTAAGCTAGCCAAGATATATATGACCAGGATCGTATGTCTGCATGGAGTTCCGAGGAGTATCGTGTCAGATAGAGGAACACAGTTTACCTCAAAGTTTTGGCATCAGTTACATGAAAGTTTGGGTACAAGGCTAGAGTTTAGTACAGCTTTTCATCCGCAGACAGATGGACAGACTGAGAGAGTCAACCAGATTCTGGAAGACATGTTGAGAGCTTGTGCGCTAGATTATGGATCTAGTTGGGATGATAACTTGCCTTACGCAGAATTCTCATACAACAACAGTTATCAAACCAGTCTAAAGATGGCCCCTTTCGAAGCTTTATACGGAAGGAGGTGCAGAACACCACTGACGTGGGATGGTGTTGGAGACCGACAACTTTTTGGTCCCGACCTTATTCAAGATTCGGAAGAGAAAGTCAGGTTGATTCGTGACAGACTCAAGATAGCTCAATCTCGACAGAAGAGTTATGCTGACAGCAAGCGCAAAGAAGTGACATATGAAGTAGGAGACAGAGCATATCTTCGTGTATCCCCGCTTCGAGGAACCAAGAGATTTGGTGTTAAAGGAAAATTAGCACCCAGATTCATAGGCCCCTACAAAATTCTTGAACGTAGAGGTGAAGTTGCATACAAACTGGAATTGCCAGAAGGATTATCCGAAGTTCATAATGTGTTCCATGTGTCCCAGCTGAAGAAATGTCATGCTGAGATGGCCGACATCCCTTTGAGAGATACAGTGCCCCTAGAGGCCATACAGCTTGAAAGTGATCTGACTTATGAGGAGAAGCCTGTCAGAATCCTCGAGACATCCAACAGAGTTACCCGCAGCAAGATTATCAAGTTCTGCAAAGTTTTGTGGAGTCACCATACTGAGGAAGAAGCCACCTGGGAACGCGAAGAAGATCTTCGTAGAGACCATCCGCACCTATTTTCTAGCCAACCCGAATCTCGAGGGCGAGATTCATCTTAAGGTGGGTAGGTTTGTAACATCCCAAAATTCCATTTTGGAATGTTATGAATATAGCTATGCATCTATCATCACCATTGCTTGTTTGTATGTGTTAGTTGAAATGCCATTTCTGATTTTTCTGAAAGTCCTTTCTACTTTTCCCTATGTTGCTTCCCCTATTTGAAATTTTGGTTAAATGTTCAAAATAAGAGAGGAGTAACATGACACTCCACACCAGGGTCTAATTGGTGAATTATTTGAACAAAATAACCAGGGGTTATTTTGAAAATATTTGCAAAAAAGGATCTAAAATAAAACAATTAGGCAATTTCTGAAAATAATATTTTTTTCAAAGTGTTCAAATGACAGAATAGAAATGTTCATTAAATAGCATTTATTATTCTGTTAATTTTTATATATAATACCCCTATATTTAGAGATGATTTGAATGCTTTAAAAGCTTTTGAATGTCTCTGGAAATTATTAAAAAGAAACGGTAACCGTTTCCGGTATTAAACGGGCCGGCCCACCGGCTTTAAAAGCCGAAACCGTTACCGGTCGGCCGACCGAGCGCATTCACTCCCCTCTCTCTCACTGACACCGGGCCCCACCCCCGACCGACCGTTGCCCGAAACGGTCATCTCTTCCCTCCCCCGCACTCACCGGATCCGACGCCGGCAGTCTCCCCCTCGCCGGATCTCTCTCTCCCCTCTTAACTCCCGCACCCCCCCGAGCCTCTATAAGAACCGGACCACTCCCCGCATCCATTCACCCCGAGCCCCCCCTCTCCCCCTCGCCGGAATGCTGCCAATTGCTCGCCGGAGCTACCCCAAGCCGAAGCTCGCCGTCGACCGTAGCCACCACCTCCGACCATCATTCGCCTCGCCGTCGCCACCAATCGCCTTCGGAGGACCGTCCCCGTCGCCCAGACCACTTCCCCTTCTTCCCCGACCACCGGAATACCTCGCCGACGCCGTCGCCGCTACCAGACTCACCGGAGTACCCCGACGCCGGCAACCTCCTCCCTGTAAGCCCCCTCGACCGTCGGATCCCGAATCAACGTCCCAGATTAGAACAAACTTAAACCGAACCGGTATCTTCTGTCGATCGGTCGTCCGCTCTAATTCACCTACCGCACGCCCCCCTTAGCCAATCGGATCACGCCACGTAGCCCCCTGACCGACGCAATTTTTTTTTTCATTTTCTGTTTTGTTTTAATTAACAGAATGTTTTCCAATTTTGTTTTGCTTATATCTTTTAATCTATTTAGTGTTTTGAGTTGATTCTTTTTGCAATAGCTCACATTTTTCATGTAGTTTCACCCTGTACTTTTAAATTTCAAATTTGAACTATAAAATTTGAATGTAATCAAATTTGCTCAAAATCTTCAAATCTGAATAACTAGAGTTTGAAAATAGATTTTGACATGATTCTTTTTGCTACTGTTTGGTATTAGTTAGGACTATCTTCATGTATAGTTTGAGGATTTTCATGATCTATTTAATTACTGTTTTAACCAAAAACAGAATCTGCTTATTATTATAATATAGTTTAATTCTGTTTTCTAAGACAGATTTAATAGTAAATTCTTTTCTGTTAAGAACATGTTTTGCTAATAAATAACAAGTTTAGTTTTCATTCTTTTGTTAGTACAACTATAGTTGATTCATATAGTGTTTATCAAAACTTTTATAAACTTTACTAAAGTTTTCCCAACAAACTTAAATTGATTTTCTTTGTTTAATAATAAAATATTCTATTGTTCCCTTGCTGTCAACAATTGTTTTGCTATTTCAAAATAGTTTTATTATGTAGTAGTGTTTTCATCATCCCCTTTGGAAAAACAAAACTTTGTGTGTTTTACTTGCTAGAGACTTTTGTGCATTGTTTGCATTGTTTGTTTAGTACTTCTTTGCTGAATGTTATGAGTACTTATTATGGTTGTATGCTTATTTGAGTGCATTGTTTGTTTCGTTAGATTATCCGGAGTGCGAAGCTTGTTACTTAGAGTCACTCACGTACGAAGATCATCAATCAGGCAAGTCACTTTGATCATGTTTTACCCATGTTTTATATGCATTAGTTCTACCATCTCCCCAGTTGCATGCAAGATAGGTTAGTTGGAAACTTGGTTACATTGTAGTAGTATCATGTGGTAGATACCTCTCTCAACCCCCTTTGACAACATTGGCCCCGGGAAACGTTGTTTTACCTTTTGCTATGCTATTAGTAGACGGGGTTGGTTGTGTGATTCATGAGAGTTGAGAGAGTTAATAATTTCAAGACCTACATAATGATCAAGATTTCAATACTCCAAGTTTTCAACATACCTCTGGGTGGATGATGGTTGAACGGCGCCCTGGAGAAACCAGTGGTTAGCCTAGGTGATGCTGGAGATGGCCAGTATTCATGCGGAAAGGTCCACCCAGGCACAAAGGGATGGATGGGTGCTTCAAGACCCAAGGCTTACCTGCACAGCCACAAGTCATTATGGGCTCTGGCTTGGTTGGATATCGTGGTGACGCTGGACAGGCGGTGCTACGAGAGGTAGAAGAACGGTAGGAAAGGATGGGCACCGTTAGAGTCGCAGGGAAACCCTTTGGAAGACCATGTTTTGGTCATCCGTTTCTCAAACACCCTGAAGTGCGAGAAATCAAACGGAGGCGACCAAATCTTGTGGGGAACGTGTGCAAAACTCTGCAGAGTACTTAAACCTAATCGATTAGCCGTGTCCATGGTTATGGACGACTTGAGCCAAAGGAATTGGAACTTCCGGAACTCTCAACACAAATAATATGATGATGTGGGTATTTAATAATTTTGGGTATGAGAATTGGTTGGTGGAACCATCTCATTAATCAACCAACTTAGTAATATTTTGCTTAACCCCCCTTCGATGTAGGAAAAAACTTGGCTTTACGCAAAACTTACACCACCACCTGCCATATAAGCATATAGACTAGCTGATTATTTTCACCCCTCTCTTGTGACTTTGCCGGCATATTCCATATGCTGACCTACACGGCTGCAACGTATCATGTTGCAGAGTATTTTTCCGACCAGGAGTGAGGACGCGTTCTATGCTCAGTGAGATGCCCTTGGAGTCAGATGGACTCATCTACCTTCGACGCTTCCGCAAGATTTAGATATTCTCATGAGTTGGCTTTTAGCCACTTTATTGTAATTTTTATTGTAATAAAGGACTCGATATGAGATTTCGATTAATATAATGCTGTGTGATTTACCTTTGATATATACATTGATGTACCGTGTGTGTACCAGCATGATCTTGGGATGGTACGGAAACACCGGAGATTTGACTTTCCAGGTCGGGTCGCTACAGAAGGACATCTTGATGGATGATTTCCGCAAACTCCGACTGGATGCAATAGAATTCTTGTCTGATGTCCACGTCCTGGATTGCCGACAAGCGTGTGGCCCAATCTTTGAGATTATTTGGTAGAAGAAGGTGATGCTGGTCCCATACGATCGCCCGCATGTGATGGAGGGCATAGTAGGCATCCTTCTGACTGCCACGCGGCTGCTTGACGCAGGGGAATGTCGTATTGTGGGTGAACACGTGCTTGCCATACCTACGAATTGTCCTACTGAAGGTGCCTCCAGATCTGGCGTAGCCGGGGAGAACATCATCAAGAACTTTCTTGATATTTGTGTAGTCTATCTTCGACTAACGGTCCGAGTCGAAATACGTGGCCATGGAATATTTCGGGATTATGAGGATGAGTGTGCAATGTGTGTCACTGTGCACAAAACATGGAGTGTTAGAAAAAAAAGAACGATCGAAATCTAAGAAATCATATGTTACGGGGCGGTGAGGGGATGACTTACTCGGGAAAGTGAGGCACGAGGAAGTTATCCTTATCTGGGTTTGTCAGAATGACGCCTTTGAGGTGTGAACTCGCGACTTGCCGGTCCCCAGCGCTGCCCAAGATCTTGGCACGCATGTAGAAGGGGTCGACTATCACGATGTTCGGGGTCTTGTCTCTAATGATCCGCATCTCCATACTCAGCCAAAATAGCCGAACGAAGGTGTAGTGCAGCGGATGAAGGTTAAACATGGTGTAGATGTCATCAAACCGCAGGACGATCGTACCCCCGATGGCGCTATCCACAAAGCCCTTGCCCTCTGGCACCTTGGCCACGAAAACCGGGTATGCCACATCATTCTCGGAGAGACGCCGCTTCTCCAAAGAAAGAACACTGTCATGCAGAATCCGCATAGCACCAGTTGTAGCATTGAGCAGATTAGTCGGTAGCATCGGCCTACCCGCCACATGCACCCTCCTCGAGATATCCTTAGGTGAAGGTGACCCGTCCTGAGCACGGATCGTACTCGGTGCCGGCTGGATCGCATCGCCCTTGTTATTCTTTCTTTTCCGTCCCTTCTTCTTCTGCTATAATGTGATCGAGTTCTACTCACAGACCGCCTTCTTGAGTGTTTTGGGGCTCATAATATTTCGCACCTCGGCTATCTGAGGCTCGGTGAAGGCGACAGCTGGAGGCGTCTCCTGAGAACTAAATGCCAGACGACGCCTGTTGCAATTGGGTTTCTCCACGGTACTAGCTAGATCGCGGTCGTCTTTTGTAGGGTTGGGTTCTTGAGAAGGAGGCCCGAAGAATTCATCACCGTACCCATGTTCGGCAAAGTACTTATCGACGTTGGTAAATGTACCGTCGTCGTCATGGTCGTCCGGATCATGTGCCATATGCATGCCGGCATGTCCGGTAGCGTTGTGGCGGTCTTGCCATGGCTTGGCGCCGGCATGACTGGCAGTGTTGTCTTTGGGGTGGTGTCCCCCGCCCCCAAACGAATCTGGCTCTTTGGCCAAAGCAGGGGCTAGCTTACGCAGGCGCTGATGGTCATCACATCATCTTCGTCGGCCCCAGCGGGACGAATCGGAGGTAACAAGTCGTCGCAGCCTTGTAGCACCCGAACCAGTTCAACCCTATACACGATGGGTGGCATCGGATTACCATGGAACATGGGGTTGCCCGGTTGAACGATTCTGCCCAGTCAAAGGCAAGGAGATGAAGTCATCGGTCGAGAGGCTTAGTTACCGTGATGGCGTCGAGCTCAGCTAATGTCGAGGCATCGCCGACGGCGGGCGTGCAACTGACGGAGGGGCCGCTTGCTGCCGAGGTGCCGGCCGGCGTACACCCGGGTGCATTAAGCTCCAATGCTTGTGCCGGTGCCGGAGACACCAATACCGCCTCCACCGGAGACACCAATGGCACCGCCTGCGTCTTGTGCGAGTTGCTGGCCGTGAAGCTGGGAACCGGGGGCGGCCCCTGTTGGCCGCTCGCAATCCACCCCCGCAGCCCCTCAACCAAGCTAGGCATATTGGCGGTGATCGTCGCTCCCAGTTGGTCTCGCACTTGCTCTGAGACTATGTCAGGAATCCGCGCCACTTGTTCCTTGAGTTCTTGAACCTCGCGCGCTTGGATTTTCGAGCTGGTCTTTCTCTTCTTTCGCCCACCAGCATTATAGTATGACGACCATTTTGTGGACAAGCCTTTGCCGGACACACGACCAGCTGACGGCGGCTTACTGAATTTATCCTTGTTTTTCATTACGTTCAACGCCCTATTTAAAGTGTTGTCCCAAGGGGAGCTCTGAGACGACCCCTCGCTACTGCTTTCAGTCTCCTATGGAAGGAATGTGAACCATTTAGAAATTTGGCTTCATTAATTATAATGCAACCATATGGAGCTATTACGCGGGGGTGTATCCTTACCAGAACACGCTCAAGCGCCTTGGTCCTTGCATTTGTGGTAAGCTCCTTTGTTACCGGGTCCACCTCGTACCGGGCCCTGACATAGTTCCTAGTTTGCTTGTCACGGTATTTCTCTAAGCGGGGCGGTAGGCCTTGCTCGGCACGCTCCGCGTCCTCCTTGTCCCATATAGGTTTCGCCACTGTGTAACCGCCGGGACCGAGTTGGTGGTTCCCTAAGTTCAAGTCCCGCATATCTTTCCCCTACTGACTTGATTCCAGGGTTGCGCTGCTGTCGCACTTGATCTTGAACTCCTTGTAGTCGTCTTCGCTGATCGAAGGATTTTTCGCCTTGATCTTCTCATAACTGTCACCTTTGTCAATCATTTTCTTATTCACGCTTCTCCAAGTAGACAGGGCCGTGCTCATCTTCGTGAGGGCGGCACTATTCACTTTATTCCCTGAGAGGCATGTGTTTGCGATGTCATCGGGGAACTTGTATCGTTCGTGCAGCTTCGTGAAGAGGAGGCTGCGCAAATTCCCTCGGTCAGGATGCCTTAGGTTCTCGGTATTGATTGAGACGGTGCTCCGGAAAATGCACCCAAGCTGAACTGAGTACCCCTTGACTAATTCTTTGGGCGCCGTTGGATGCCCCTCGGAGGACACTTCGGTAAATTCCTCCTTGACGGTGCCGAGCACGTTCAGGCGCCGGTCCTTCCGTTGCCTCTTCGGTTGGCTGCCATATGTGCGTGCGCTGCCATCATCAGTGGTGGCATCCTCGGCGGCACCATCAGTGGTGTCATCCCCGATGCCACTAGGGGTTGTGTAGTCGGGATCGGTGTCTTCCGCGGCGTCCTCATAGTGGTGAGGTTCTTCCTCCATCTCCTGGGACAGCTCCGAGAATGCCTTGCCAGAACCGCCGACCTCGTCATTGTGGGCCATGTTTCACGCTAAATAGGAAAAAAGTTTGGTCAAAAAGTTGGTTATTGTTAAGGGCCTACAAAACTGGCTACAAATGCCCGCAAGGCTTCAAGGGTGACGGCATAATGGCTCAGTGTTATTTAAGGGTTGGTTTGTGAGGAATTATCATGGTCTCATCATTTAGGGTTTGTCGACACCGATGCATCCTAAGATAATGCTGCTCAAGATTCAAGGCCAGAAGGAGGGAAAATATTTTCAAAAAGTATGAGAATATGATTTGCATAACAAGTGACAGAAATGTGTGGTTGGAGGGCATTACTTCAATTGCTGGTTTTGGAGGGCAAAGCATTTTTAAATGGTCTAAGAGCCGGAAGAGCAACAACCTTTACAAGTTTAGGTGCATGTGGGCAGAGCGAAGTAGGGAGAAAACGACTAGGGGAATTCAAACCCCGGCCCATGCATTAGTCGCAAGTACCCCATATGTCCTGTTTTTAGCAAAGTCATGCTAAAATTCACGGAAAAATTTCAGCATGACCTTTGCTGAAAATAGGACATATGGAGTACCCGAATTTTCCGGAATGGAAGTTAATTGACATTCCGGCAAATTCAAGGGCCTCTCGGGGTACCTGCAAAATCATCACGACATGATGGTCGGACACAAAACCCAGCAAACTAGCACCACAATGTGCCTCTACTTTCATATGGATGAAAAGTCCATAGCCATATGGTCCTCTGCTTTCATATGGACAAAAACCAGCTCAACTTATGTGAGCTTCCATTCCAGATCTAACAGGTCACCCAACAAAAACTCATCAATAGTTTAGCAATTCTATACCCTCAAGAATGGTTCAGACCTCACTACACTAGAATAAGCTCACTACACTACACATAAAAATAGTTCGTAAGACAGATATATAGACCAAGCAATAATAATCAACAGTAATATCAATACAGAGAAGATAAAAACAACAGGATTAATCTATTTTCATCTATTTTCATCTAAGATTGGGTTCATTTTTAGTCTTAGCAGTAAGATATATAATCCAGCACTATTTTCATCTATTTTCTCTAGCTGTGAAAAGTATTTTCAAAGGAATTTGGATAATAATTGTCAATCTGATTTTCTTTTCTTCTTATATAGAAGCCCAATGGATCACATGAATGAATCCTATAATATCCCTGCAAATGGCTCACCACATTGGAATTTTGGAGAAATCATAAAATGAGCTTTCACTTAAGCAGACACACCTGTGTGTCTTCTTATCGATGCAATTTTTTTTGGACAATACAGAAATTCTCCTTGACGCTGATTGTTGGATTGTTGTGGTTGTAATAAACTAGTCTTAAGTTTTCAACACTCAATTGTTTCCAAGTTGTTTGCCTTAGTTGCCATAGCTAATATTTATTATGTTGTTTTACTATAGATCAGAAGTTGCACTACTGAACTACCTTCTATCTGTTATTGCAGGCGATTACACAAGAGTCTCTTTCCACTTCACAGGTAACTAGTCACTACACTAGGCACTGCTTGGAGTTCAGATTATGCATGTCTCCCAACTGTGATCATACGAGTAATGTACCATATTCTCTTTGGTTTTCTACCTACAACAACAAGTTCTATCCATGGTGATGAACTTGCTCAACGTCAAGCAGCACCATGCCCATGATACACTTATGTAATCATATTTTTTCAATGATGAAACAACTATGATTGTGCATGTGTACCAGTTGTTCTAGCTTGTATATTTTACATACAAAGGTGATCCGAGCACAGAAGGCGGATCTAGCTGCTACTGTGTCAATTGTTGAAAAGCATATCTCTGCCATAAGGCCAATAGTCCCAACACCTGTATAGCTGTCCATATGTTTACTAAATTAGTGTAGCAATCCACCCTGTATGACCAACTAAAAACGATTATACTTTCCTTGTTTTTGCTCCTTAGGGTGGGAGAACAGATTTTTCTCCCTGGGGAAGAATAACATCCCAGGGATTATGCCATTTGGGCTCAACAAGGTATGATGATAACTGTTAAGTTCTTCGAGAATGCTCATGAACATCGTTTCCCTTAATTTTTGTTTTAAATCATAATCCTTATTACTCTCCGAATGTCTTTTCTCTTTCAAAATTCTATAATATACACTAAAGAGTCTAAAAATCCCGTATGGTAGCAGATTAAAGAGAATATATGTGTGTATCTAAAAGACTAAAACAACATATATTGAGTGAGTTAAGTCAATTGATGAAAACATTTCCGGAAGATATGCAACCTTCAAGCCTGATAGACAAAAAAGGGGTTTTTTTCTATTACACAAAGTAACATAACTAGCCTTAAGTAGGTGAAGTATATCGGGTCAAGGTGGGGTCACTGCGGTGCTGCCCTTGATCAATACATAAGCTTTTGAACCTGGAAAGTCATAGCCTCATATTTATGCCTACTTATATTAATGGGATGCCATGTTACCAAGATACAATCATTTTTAACTTTGTTTCTAAAGCATATAGCATACCATTACCACAATGGTAAATGCACTTTCTGTTTAGATGAATTAAACTTCTATTTTCAGTGAAACACCTGGAACTTTTGATTAGTTATGTGTATGCAAACAAATAATTGATAGGTTTATGTGACTTGTCTCATATATATTTGTGAGCTAATCATGTTATTTTAAGCCTTTAACCATGTGGCAACCAACCGCTCCCCCCAACCTTAAGTAGGTGCAGTATATATTCGCTGCCCTTGATCAATACAGATATATGTATGTTATCTTAATGCTCATGTTATCTTAATGCCAGTTGAATGAAGGTGTTGCTGTTGCTATGTCCAGTGATGCATATTTGGATGCTATGTATCTAAAGGTTAAACAATGACACTATTTTCAAATGATTTATCTGGATCAAAAATGATACAGTTATGGAAACAATCTACGGAAACATTCTACAAACTCCATCTCCACTTATGGTGATGAACTTGGAGAATCAGTGCTGCTAGAGAGAGAGAGAGGCCGTGGGAGGGGAGGGAGAGAGAGAACTTACCAGAGATCTCCTCGCCTCTAGAGCTAGGGTTCCAGCCGTGGCAAGGGGGCAGCGGGGGAGATGGGACGATCGGAGGCTAGGGTTCCTCCTACGCTGTCCTCCTCCGCGTAGGTTGCGCCGTCGCTGCCGGGGATCGCGACGCCGTCCTCCTCCTCCTTCGCTCGCCGGGGATCGCGACACCGTCCTCCTCCTGCCCGCGTAGGTTGTGCCACCGCCGTCGGGGATCGCGACGCCGTCCTCCTCCTCCTTCGCTCGCCGGGGATCGCGACACCGTCCTCCTCCTGCCCGTGTAGTTTTCGACGCCGTCCTCCTCCTTCACTCGCTTGCTCGCTCGGGATTCGCTCGGTGTAATGGCAATGTAGTACTAGAGGCTAGCAATGGCAATGTAGATTCGCTCGGTGTCCCGGGATGAGATGGGCCGGGGATAGCAATGGCGCACCTCCCGGTGGTGCGCCATAAGTATATCCATAGCAATGGCGCACCATTGAAGGGTGCGCCATAAGTATCGTCACACGCCAAGTGTAGTACTAGAGGGGTCGAAGCCCTCTCCTGTTAAGGTTCGAGGAAGTAGTGTAGTGGTAGCCGGCTCTCTGTGCAGACCAGAGGTCTAGGGTTCGAGTCCCAGGCGCCCCCTTTTTTGTGTTTTCCTGTTTTGATTGTATGTGTATGTGCCGAGTGTATGTATATGTATACATACATGGTAGATTTTTTTAATTCATTTTCTGTTTAGATATACATGTGTGTTTAGTATATGTGAGTGTGTGGGCTTGTATACTTGCTTGTGTGTGTGTATGTGTGTGAGTGTGGTGTCACATGCATGTGTGTATGTGCATATATATATGCACTTGTGCATATGTGTGTGCATATGTGTGTGTCTGATGAACACCCACACACATAGGTGTGTGTGTTCTCATGAGTGTGGGTGTGTCTATATGCACTTGTGCATATTTTCCATGTGTGTGTGTATGTGGGGTAGTGTGTGTAGGTTTGTATCTGTGACAAGTGGGCCATGCCCCACTTGTCATATACCCTATCAATATGTGTTGGGTGTTTTATTGCTAGTTCTTTTCCATTTATAGCTATATTGAATATGAAAAACTATCATCAAATTTGAAAAAATATTCATGAATTCAAAAAGTGCCCATGAAATTTAAAAATATTCATGAGTTCAAAAAATATTAACAAATTCAATACTTTTTGTGAGTTAGAAATTCAATACCATAATAAACATAAATAAATATTCATGAGGACACTAGAACGGAAGAAATAACATTTCAATATGTCAAAATACAATTGAGAAATGAAGGCTACAATTTAAATACAATCGATCTTAGCTAGCTATCTGTTCACAATCTTCTTGCCCTTATTTTTCGAAAATGGAGTTCTTCCTTTGAACGGACGTCCTTTAGGTAGGGTGGTCCTGCTTCTTCTTGTGGTGTATGCTGGTACTTCATCGTCGTCGTCATGTTCCATCTACGGGTCGCCGTACTTGTCGAAGTCTTTCTCATTGGTGACTCATCCATTCCGATGATCTTCCTTTTGCCTCTCCTCACGACAACACGACTGGGCTTTGATGGGTCGGTAATGAAGAAGCATTGGTCCACTTGGGAAGCAAGTACCCATGGCTCATTTTTCTTGGTGGCGTTTGCACCCGCGGTCTTCGATTTGGCTTCGGGTATAACCATGGTGGTGAAATACCGGTCTTCTTTTACGACGCTCTTGGCCCATCTGACACGGAACATCGAGACCTTCTCTCCAGCGTAGCTCAGCTCCCAGATCTCCTCGATCCTTTCGTAGTATATGTCCCTGTCGTTACCGGTGTAGGATTCCATCGTTACCCCGGAGTTCTGATAACCATCGCTCTTCATGTCCTTTCCCTCGGTGTAGAATGTGTAGCCGTTGATATCATACGCCTCATACGTCATCACGTTGTGCTCGGCGCCCTATGACAAGGCGAATATGAGTTATTCTTCCGCGGAAGAATCCTGATGTAAAGGGTATGACAGTAGCTTCTTCTTGAACCAATGCATGAAACATGAGTTGTTCTGTTTGATTATATCTCCGTCCATCCTCTGTTGGCCTTGGTCATTGTACATCTTCTCAAGAAAGGTTTTGTGCTCTACCACCCAAGGATCGACCACGTCTATGTGTTGTAGCGCGACTAGGTTTGCTCTTTCAAAGTCGGCGAGTCGACCCTCGAAGTCGACATGCATTTCGCGGCGACCCTCACGGTGACCCCATCCAGCGAGCCTGCCGAGGTGCCTGTTGACGGGCAGACCAACGGGGTTCTCGATGCCTAGATAATTCATGCAGTAGGAGATGCACTCTTCAGTCAGAAAGCCCCTGGCTATGCTTCCCTATGGACGTGACATGTTGCGAACGTATCCTTTGATGACACCATTCATCCTTTCGAACGACATCATGTTGTCAGGAATGTCGGCCTGAGTTGGATGATATCCTCCACGATATGGACCAGCAGATGCACCATAACGTTGAAGAATGTGGGCGGGAAGTACATCTCAAGCTCGCATAGTAGCACCACGATCTCTTCCTGTAGCCTTCTGAGTTGCCTCACGCCAACCGACTTCCGAGAGATGACGTCGAAAAAGTTGCATAGGCCAAATAGCGTTTCACGGATGTGTGCGTCCATGATCCCACGGATTGCAACTGGAAGTATCTGCGTCATCAGCACATGACAGTCGTGAGACTTCATCCCTCTGAACTTCCGCTTCGCTGAGTCTAGGTATCTGCTTATTTTCCCCGCATAACCGTAAGCAAGTTTTACTCCTACGAGGTAGGTGAAAAACTGATCGATCTCCTCCTGACTTAGAGTGAAGCACGCGGGAGGAAAGTCATTTCCTGTCTTCTTGGCCTTTTTGCCTTTGCGACGACTTTCCGTGTCCTCCTTTGCCTCATCATCATCATCATCATCATCATTATTATTATCGTGAAGCTCCTCCCTGATGCCCATTGATTTCAAGTCTGCCCTTGCTTTCGGTCCATCTTTGGTCCTCTCTGGCATGTTGAGCTGGGTACCAAGCAGACTCTCGCACACGTTCTTCGTGATATGCATGACATCAAGTCTATGAGGCACACGGAGGATCTTCTAGTATGGCAAGTCCTAGAAAAGAGACCTCGTTTTCCATACCTTCAGCAGCGGCTCTAGCACCTTTCGCTTCTTTCCCGGCTCTGGCACCTTTCCCGGCAGTGGGCACTCTTTCCAATTTTTCAACAACTTGTCTATTTCCTCGCCGCTCCTCGTACGCGGGCGTCTTCAGGGTTCGGTTCCACCATCGAACAGATCCTTGTGTTTTCTCCATGAGTCATCGTCGCGAAGCCACCTTCGATGTCCCATGAACACGGTTTTCGAAGACCCGGGATGTCTATCTAGCTGGTGATACGTTCTGTCATCCATGCACCTGACGCATCCAGAAAATCCATGGACCACCTGCCCCGCGACATATCCGTAAGCAAGATAGTCGTGCACCGTCGTGAGCAGTGCGGCTCTCATAGGGAAATATTCTTTCTCTGCGGCGTCCCACGTATTGGCTGGCGTTTTCCACAGCATGTCTAGCTCCTCTTTCAGCAGCCCCAGATACAGATTGCTGTCATTCCCTGGTTGTTTCGGCCCTTCAATTAGCATACTCATGTGAATGTACTTCCTCTTCATGCACAACCAGGGGGGAAGGTTGTACATCCACACAAACACAGGCCAGGTGCAATGTGTGCTTCTCTGGCTGCCAAACGGATTCACTCCATCGGCGCTCACACCCAGCACGATGTTCCTTGGATCGTTCCAAATTTCTGGGTGTTCGAAGTTCAATGCTTGCCACTGGCTCGCATCCTTAGGGTGACTCAGCATCTTGTGTTTTTTATTTATCTCTGGATCATTTGCGTCATCTTCTCGCTTCTTGTCCTCCTTATCCACATGCCGACGCAAAAGCTTTGCTACCTTAGGGTCTGCGAAATACCGCTGCAGACGAGGAGTGATCGGAAAGTACCACACCACTTTTCTAGGAGCTTTCTTCCTCTTCTTGTATTGAGTGACGCTGCACACCGGACATATGGTAGACTCCGCGTGCTCGTCCCGATAAATGATGCAATTGTTCATGCACACATGGTATTTCATGTGCGGTAAATCTAGAGGACACACGATTTTCTTCGCCTCCTCGAAACTGGTCGGGCACTTGTTCCCCTTGGGAAGACGCTCGTGCCAGAATGACATGTTCTCGTCGAAGCATGCGTCGGTCATTTTGTGTTTTACCTTCATCTCCAGAGCCATGAGCGTTACTTTCAGGTGGGTATCCTTGGGCCTGCATCTTTCATACAATGGAGTAACCGCGTCTATCTCCAGTTGATCCAGCTTGGCTTTCTCTTGGGCGGCAGCTCTTTCATTATCCGTCTACTTGAGAAGCAGCTCTTGAATATGAGGGTCCTGTTCCCATCCCATCGATAGTCCATCGTCGTCTACTTCGGCATCTTCATCTTCATGATCATGCCCTTCGTCTGCTCCAGCATCTTCCTCATCATCATGTCCAACATCTTCTACATGATGACCGTGTACTGCATCTACTTCGTGATCATATCCTGGAGATTCTTCGTCTTCTCGCCCACCCTCGCCGCGGTTGTCTTGCTCCTGCCCTTCCTCATTTCTTGCCCGGCCCCCATGGATGACTTTATAATCATCTTCATCACCTTGCCACCGATAGCCATCCATGAAACCACGCACGAGCAGGTGGCCCCGCACCTGTACGGTATCTGGGTCCATAAGGCTCCTCAGCTTGCATCTTTGACACAGACATCTTATCTCCGTCTCATTATTTTGAAGCATCTCGGCCTTCGCGGAGCTCAAAAACCTATTCACGATGCCTTCGGTCATCTTGCAGGCCATGGTCGCCTGCGGGGTAGAGAAAAACGATATTTTAGAACCAAGAAAAAAATTTGGCATGACTTTGCCTAAAAATAGGACCAAAAAGAATGCATAGTGCTAAATTCTTGCCGAAACGGGAATGAATCAACATTCCGGAAAAATATTGGCAACTATTGGATTTCAAATATCGGTACCTGCAAACACAAACATATATGCAACACCACAAACATATGGAACTCCACAAACGTAGATCTAGCTAGGCCATAAAAAATGCATGTTCACGTTGTTGGAGGGAGAAAAAGTAGATCTACAACATAAAAGCTTTCCCCTTACTTACCTATCAAAAAAGGTAATTTAACCACTTAATTTTGGTGAATCTATGATGCAAATGAGGTGAGGAGGAGGAGGCACCCGAGACAAGCTTGGAGGAGAATAAAAGTGGGGAAAGTGAGTGTGGTAGGTGGCTGTCCAAAATATCTAGCTGGTCACAGGTTACTAATGGCGCACCACCTACAAATGCGTCATTAGTAACCCTGGTTACTAATGGCACACCAGCTAGAGGTGCGCCATTATTAATTTTTTCAAAAAAAAGTAGTGGTGCACTGGGCTTGTCGTGCGCCATTAGTAGTTAACTACTAATGGCGCACTCTGACCTGGTGCGCCATTAGTACTTTTGGAAAAATAACAAAAAAAAAGTTTGTTAGTAGTGGCGCACCAGGTGTGTGGTGCGCCATTAGTGCCCATCACACTAATGGCGCACCAGCACCTGGTACGCCACTGCTATATAGTAGTGGCGCACCACTTGTCTGGTGCGCCATTAGTGTCTATGCTATCTATAGCCCTTTTCCTAGTAGTGATAGGAAGTGAGGATTTGGCAAACGGAAGAGTTACGGGCGTCACCGGTAATGTACCGGGACCACCGGAAGGGTTTCGGGGGTCCACCAAGTGGGGCCACCAGCCCAGAGGGCTGCATGGGCCACAAGTGGAGGAACCAGCCCCTAGGTGGGCTGGTGCGCGCCCCACCAGGGGCCCAAGGCACAGCAAGAGGTGGAGCGGGACAAACCCAAGGGCAGCCGCACCCCTCTCCCTCTTGGCAGCCGGCCAGATGGGATCTGGAGGCTGCCGCGAGCCCCTAGGGTGGGAACCCTAGGGCGCAGCCCTCTACCCTCCTCCTATGTATAGTGGGGGTATTGGGGCTGCCAGAAACACGACTTTCTCTTCCTCTCGGCGCAGCCCTACCTCTCCCTCTCCTCGTTCTCCATAGTGCTTGGCGAAGCCCTGCCGGAGTCCATGCAGTCCACCATCACCACGCCGTCGTGCTGCCGGAGCTCTTCCCCAACCTCTCCTTCCTCCTTGCTAGATCAAGGCGTAGGAAATGTCACCGGGCTGCATGTGTGTTGAACGCGGAGGCACCGTTGTTCGGCGCTAAGATCGGAGTCCACCGCGGTCTAAATCGCTGCGAGTACGACTCCACCAATCGCGTTCTTGTAATGCTTCCACTTAGCGATCTTAAAAGGTATGAAGAGGCAATCTCTCCCCACTCGTTGCTGGTTTCTCCTTAGATAGATCTTGGTGACATGTAGGAATTTTTTTGATTTACTGCTACGTCTCCCAACAGTGGCATCATGAGCTAGGTCTATGCGTAGAATCAGTGCACGAGTAGAACACAAAGCAGTTCTAGACCAACTTTATTGTGGGATGAAGCGGCCCAGACCAACTTTACATGTACGCTTACGTGAGACCGGTTCCACCGCCTGACATGCACTAGTTGCATAAGGTGGCTCGCGGGTGTCTGTCTCTCCTACCTTAGTCGGATTGGATTCGACGAAAAGGGTCCTTATGAAGGGGAAACAGAAATTGGCATATCACGTTGTGGTTTTGGAGTAGGTAAGAAACGTTCTTGCTAGAAACCTATAGCAGCCACGTAAAACTTGCAACTACAAATTAGAGGACGTCTAACTTGTTTTTGCAGCATATGCCTTGTGATGTGATATGGCCAAAAGGATGTGATGTGATGCATTGTGATGTATGAGATTGATCATGTTCTTGTAATAGGATTCACGACTTGCATGTCGATGAGTATGACAACCAGCTGGAGTCATAGAGGTTGTCTTATTTAATTGTATGACCTATGTGTCAATCATAAATGCCATATAAGTACTTTACTTTATTGCTAAACATTAGCCATAGTAGTAGAAGTAATAGTAGGCGAGACAACTTCATGAAGACACAATGATAGAGATCATGATGATGGAGATCATGGTGTCATGCCAGTGATAGTGATAATAATGGTGCCCCGAAGATGGAGATCAAAGGAGCAAGATGATATTGGCCAGGTCATGTCACTATATTGATTGCATGTGATGTTTATCATGTTTACATCTTATTTTCTTAGAACGACGGTAGTAAATAAGATGATCTCTCAATAAAGTTTCAAGAGATGTGTTCACCCTAATTGTGCACCTTTTCTAACGATCGTTGTTCCGAAGCACCACATGATGATCGTGCGTGATAGGTTCTAATGTTCGCATACAACGGGTGTAAGCCAGATTTACACACGCAGAACATTTACGTTGACTTGACGAGCCTAGCATGTACAGACATGGCCTCAGAACACGGAAGACCGAAAGGTCGAACATGAGTCATATAGAAGATACGATCAACATGGAGATGTTCACCATGGATCACTAGTCCGTCTCATGTGATGATCGGACACGGGCTAGTTGACATGGGTCATGTAACACTTGGATGACTAGAGAGATGTCTATCTAAGTGGGAGTAAATTAAATAATTTGATTATGTGAACTTAATTATCATGAACTTAGTCTAAGATTGTCTTTACTATCTATATTGTAGATCCAATGGCCAACGCGAATGTCACCCTCAATTTCAACGC
Source organism: Hordeum marinum (assembly GCA_022496015.1). NCBI lineage: Eukaryota > Viridiplantae > Streptophyta > Magnoliopsida > Poales > Poaceae > Hordeum > Hordeum marinum. Next base: position 994,075 of record JAAAWK010000910.1, read on the forward strand.
GTTCCTGGAGAAAACCAAGTTGAAAGATGATGGAAGCAACTATGCGGACTGGGTCCGTGGCTTGAGGATCATCCTCATAGCTTCCAAGAAAGTGTATGTCCTTAATGCACCGCTAGGTAACCCACCCCTTCTCCCAGCAGAGCAAGACATTGCGAACACTTGGCATTGTCGCTACGATGATTACTCCCTTGTTCAGTGTGCATGCTTTACAGTTTAGAACCGGGGCTCCAAAAGTGTTTTGAGCAACACGGAGCATATGCGATGTTCCAAGAGCTCAAACTGGTTTTCCAAGCTCATGCCCGGGTCGAGAGATATGACATCTCTGACAAGTTCTTTAGCTGTAAGATGGAGGAGAATAGTTCTGTCAGTGAGCACATCCTCAAGATGTCTAGGCTACACAACCGCTTGACTCAGCTGGGAGTTAATCTCCCGGATGACTCGGTCATTGACAGAATCCTCCAATTGCTTCCACCTAGCTACAAAAGCTTTGTGATGAACTACAACATGCAGGGTATGGAGAACTCCATTCCTGAGTTGTACTCGATGCTGAAATCAGCAGAGGTCGAGAGAAAAAATGAGCATTAAATGTTGATGGTGAATAAGACCACTAGTTTCAAGAAAGGCAAGGGTAAGAAGAACTTCAAGAAGGATGGCAAATCTGTTGCCGCACTCGGTAAGCAAGTTGCCGGTATGAAGAAGAACACAAGAATGGAACCAAGCCTGAGACTGAGTGCTTTTATTGCAAGGGTACTGGTTACTAGAAGCGGAAGTGCCCCAAGTACTTAGCGGATAAGAAGGACGGCAACGTTAAAGGTATATGTGATATACTTGTTATTGATGTGTACCTAACCAGCGCTCGTAGTAGCTCCTAGGTATTTGATACCGGTGCAGTTGGTCACATTTGTAACTCCAAGCAGGAGCTGCGGAATAAGCGGAGGCTGGCAAAAGGATGAGGTGACGATGCGTGTCGGGAATGGTTCCAAGGTCGATGTGATCGCCGTTGGCATGATGCCTCTACATCTACCTTCGGGATTAGTTTTAAACCTCAATAATTGTTATTTAGTACCAGCTTTGAGCATGAACATTGTATCTGGATCTCGCTTGATGCGAGATGGCTACTCATTTAAATCTGAGAATAATGATTGTTCTATTTATATGACAGAAATGTTTTATGGTCATGCTCCGCTGGTCAATGATTTATTTTTGAAGAATCTCAAACGTGATGTTACACATGTCCACAGTGTGAGTACCAAAAAGTGTAAGGTTGATAACGATAGTCCCACTTACATGTGGCACTGCCGCCTTGGTCATATTGGTGTCAAACGCATGAAGAAGCTCCATGCTGATGGACTTTTGGAGTCACTTGATTTCGAATGATTTGACATGTGTGAACCATGCCTCCAGGGCAAGATGACCACGACTCCGTTCTCCGGAACAATGAAGCGAACAACTGCCTTGTTGGAGATAATACATACCCATGTATACTATCCAATGAGTGTCGAGGCTCGCGGTGGCTACCGTTATGTTCTCACCCTCACTGATGACTTGAGCAGATATGGGTATGTCTACTTAATAAAACACAAGTCTGAAACCTTTGAAAAGTTCAAGGAATTTTAGATTGAGGTAGAGAATCAACGTGACAGGAAAATAAAGTGCCTACGATCTGATCGTGGCGGAGAATATTTTAAGTCACGAGTTTGGCACGCACCTTAGGAAATGTGGAGTTGTTTCACAACTCACGCCGCCCGGCACACCTCAGCGAAATGGTGTGTCTGAACATTGTAATCACACTCTATTGGATATGGTGCGATCTATGATGTCTCTTACCGACTTACCGCTATAATTTTGGGGATATGCATTAGAGACTGCCGCATTCACTTTAAATAGGGCACCGTCTAAATCTGTTGAGATGACACCGTATGAATTATGGTTTGGAAAGGAACCTAAGCTGTCGTTTCTAAAAGTTTGGGGATACGATGCATATGTGAAGAAACTTCAACCTGAGAAGCTCGAACCCAAAGCGAAAAAGTGCGTCTTCATAGGATATCCCAAAGAGACTATTGGGTATACCTTCTACCTATGATCTGAGGGCAAAGTCTTTATTGCCAAGAATGGATCCTTTACCGAGAAAGAGTTTCTCTCGAAAGAAGTAAGTGGGAGGAAAATAGAACTTGATGAGGTAATCGTACCTCCACTCGAACTAGAGAGTAGCACAACACAGGAAGTTGCTTCTGTGGGCCCTACATCGGCTGGAGAGGAATTTAATGATGATGTTCATGAAACTTCAGATCAAGTTACTATTGAACGTCGAAGGTCCACTAGGACATGTTCCGCACCAGAGTGGTACGACAACCCTGTCCTAGAGATCATGTTGTTGGACAACAGTGAACCTTCGAACTATGAAGAAGTGATGGCGGGCCCGAATTCCAACAAATGGCTTGAGGCCATGAAATCCGAGATAGGATCCATGTATGAGAACAAAGTAAGGACTTTGGTGGACTGGCCTGATGATAAGGGAGCCATCGAAAATAAATGGATCTTTAAGAAGAAGACTAACGCAGACGGTAATGTGACCACCTATAAGGCTCGGCTTGTCGCTAAGCGTTATCAACAAGTTCAAGAAGTTGACTATGATGAGACTTTGTCACCCGTAGCGATGCTCAAGTCTGTCCGAATCATGTTAGCAATTGCCACATTTTATGATTATGAGATCTGGCAAATGGACGTTAAAACGACATTCCTTAATGGCTTCCTCAAGGAAGAACTGTATAGGATGCAACAGGAAGGTTTTGTCGATCCAAAAGATGCTAACAAAGTATGCAAGCTCCATCTCTCCATCTATGGGCTGGTGCAAGCATCTCGGAGTTTGAACATTCGCTTTAATGAGGTGATTAAAGCGTTTCGGTTTGTACAGGTTTATGGAGAACCCTGTATTTACAAGAAATTGAGTGGGAGCTTTGTAGCATTTCTTCTATTATATGTGGATGACATGCTGATAATGGGAAATGATATAGAACTCTCAGAAAGTATAAAGGCCTACTTGAATAAGTGTTTTTCAAACCTTGGAGATGCTGCCTACATATTAGGTATTAAGATCTATAGAGATAGATCGAGACGCCTCATAGGTCTTTCAGAAAGCACATACCTTGAAAAGATATTGAAGAAGTTAAATATGGATCAGTCCAAGAAGGGGTTCTTGCCTGTGTTACAGGGTGTGAGATTGAGTACGACTCAATGCCCGACCGCGGCAAAGGATAGAGAAGAGATGAGTGTCATCCCCTATGCTTCAGCCATAGGCTCTATTATGTATGCCATGTTGTGTACCAGACCTGATGTGAACCTTGCCATGAGATTGGTAGGGAGTGACCAAAGTGATCCCGGAGTGGAACACTGGACAACGGTCAAGAATATCCTGAAGTACCTGAAAATGACAAAGGACATGTTTCTCTTATATGGAGGTGCCGAAGAGCTCGTCGTAAAGGGTTACGTTGATGCTAGCTTCGACATAGATCTAGATGACTCCAAGTCGCAAACCGGATATGTGAATATTTTGAATGGAGGGGCAGTCAGTTGGTGCAGGAGGAAGCAAAGCATCATGGCGGCATCTACATGTGAAGCGGAGTACATAGCTGCTTCGGACGCAGCAAAGGAAGGAGTCTGGATGAACGAGTTCATCACCGACCTAGGAGTAATTCCCAATGCGTCGGGCCCGATGATTCTATTCTGTGACAACACTGGAGCTATTGCCCTTGCGAAGGAGCCCAGGTTTCACATGAAGACAAGACGCATCAAGCGCCGTTTCAACTCCATCCATGATTACATTCAGGAGGGACATATAGATATTTGTAAAGTGCATACGGATCTGAATGTCGCAGATCTGTTGACTAAACCTCTCTCACGAGCAAAACATGATCAACACCAAAATGCTATGGGTATTCGATTCATCACAATGTAACTAGATTATTGACTCTTGTGCAAGTGGGAGACTGTTGGAAATATGCCCTAGAGGCAATAATAAAATGGTTATTATTGTATTTCCTGGTTCGTGATAATTGTCTATTATTCATGCTACACTTGTGTTAACCGGAAACCGTGATACATGTGTGAATACATAGACCACAACATGTCCCTAGTGAGCCTCTAGTTGGCTAGATCATTAATCAATAGATGGTTACGGTTTCATGACAATGGACATTGGATGTCGTTGATAACGGGATCACATCATTAGGAGGAGGATGTGATGGACAAGACCCAATCCTAAGCATAGCACAAGATCGTGTAGTTCGTCTGCTAAAGCTTTTCAATGTCAAGTATCATTTCCTTAGACCATGAGATTGTGCAACTCCCGGATAGCGTAGGAATTCTTTGGGTGTGCCAAATGTCAGAATCTAACTGGGTGGCTATAAAGGTACACTATGGGTATCTCCAAAATTGCCTGTTGGGTTGGCACGAAACGAGATTGGGATTTGTCACTCCGTGTGACGAAGAAGTATCTCTGGGCCCACTCAGTAAGACATCCTCATAATAATCTCAAAGTCACTAAGGAGTTAGCCACGTGATGATGTATTACGGAACGACTAAAGAGACTTGCCGGTAACGAGATTGAACAAGGTATAGGGATACCGACGATCGAATTTCGGGCAAGTATCATACCGATAGACAAAGGGAATTGAATAAGGGATTAATTCGATCCCTGACAATGTGGTTATTGACCGGAGAAGTGTCTCGGTCATGTCTTTGTATCTCCCGAACCCGTAGGGTCTACACACTTAAGGTTCGATGACACTAGGGTTATAGGGAAATAGTGTACGTGGTTACTGAAGGTTGTTCGGAGTCCCGGATGAGATCCCGGACGTCACGAGCAGTCCCGGAATGGTGCCGAGATGATGATTGATAGAGAGGAAGTGAGGATTTGGCAACCGGAAGAGTTTCAGGCATCACTAGTAACGTACCGGGACCACAGGAAGGGTTTCGGGGGTGCACCAAGTGGGGCCACCAGCCCCAGAGGGCTGCATGGGCCACAAGTGGGAGGAACCAACCCCTAGGTGGGATGGTGCACCTCCCACCAGGGGCCCAAGGCACGTCAAGAGGTGGAGGGGGCAAACCCTAGGGCAGATAGGCCCTAAGGCCCAACCTAAGGCAGCCGCACCCCTCTCCCTCTTAACCGCCGACCAGATGGGATCTGGAGGCTGCCGCCAGCCACTAGGGTGGGAAACCTAGGGCGCAGCCCTCCCTCCCCCTCCTCCTATATATGGTGGAGGTATTGGGGCTTCCAGAAACATGGCTTTCTCTTCCTCTTGGCGCAGCCCTACCTCTCCCTCTCCTCGTTCTCTTAGTGCTTGGCGAAGCCCTGCCGGAGTCCACGCAGCTCCACCGTCACCATGCCGTCGTGCTGACGAAGCTATTCCTAAACCTCTCCTTCCTCCTTGCTGGATCAAGGCGTAGGAGAAGTCACCGGGCTGCACGTGTGTTGAACACGGAGGCACCGTTGTTCGGCGCTAAGATCGGAGTCCACCGCGATCTGAATCGCTACGAGTTCAACTCCACCAACCGTGTTCTTTTAACGCCTCCGCTTAGAGATTTTCAAAGGTATGAAGATGCAATCTCTCCCCACTCGTTGCTGGTTTGTCCTTAGATAGATCTTGGTGACACGTAAGAATTTTTTTGATTTACTAGTACGTCTCGCAACACCACCGGCCCTAGAGGGCTGCATGGGCCGCAAGTGGGAGGGAACCTGCCCCTAGGTGGGCTGGTGCACCCTCCACAAGGGCCCAAGGCACAGCACAAGAGGAGAGGGGCAAACAATAGCCCTGATGGGCCTAAGGCCCACCTAGGGCGCCGCCCCTACATCTCTCCCTCTTGCCGCCGCACTAGATGGCATCTGGGGCTGCCACCGGCCCTTAGGGTGGGAACCCTAGGGTGCAGCCCTTCCTCCTCCTCCTCCTATATATAGTGGTGGGATTTTGCAACTGCCAACACACGAGTTCCTCTCTCTCTCGGCGCAACCCTACCCTTCCTCTTCCTCGTTCTCCGTAGTGCTTGGCGAAGCCCTACCTACGCAGCTCCACCATCACTACGCCATCGTGCTGCCGGAGCTCTCCCTCAACCTCTCCTTGCTCCTTGCTGGATCAAGGCATAGGAGACATAACCGAGCTACACATGTGTTGAACGCGGAGGCGCTGTTGTTCGGCGCTTAGATCGGAATCGACCACGATCTGAATCGGTGCGAGTACGACTCCACCAACCGCGTTCTTGTAACGCTTCCGCTTTGTGATCTTCAAAGGTATGAAGATGCACACTCTTACTCGTTGCTGGTTTCTCCATAGATTGATCTTGGTGACACGTAGGAATTTTTTTGATTTACTACTACGATCCCCAACACTTGGGAAACCATATTTTCTTCATAGGAAAACCATTCCTGCAGTTAGTTCCAACAAATCTGGCAAATACCTCACCTTTCTAATTTGTGAAGAACTTGTAGTTGGAGTCAAGTGACTCATTAGAGGAATATGAGGTTTCACAAGTAAAGCTAGATAAAGTGGATGGATCTATAGGAGGTCCTTTCGTAGCAACCCATGAGGTTTTGGGGTACTGCTCAGGTGTCCCGTAGGATCCATCAACGTTGAGTTTCCTCTCAAAGGAAATAACCTCTTTCCTAGGGTTCCTATTCTGAATCTGCTTTTTGAGGACATCGCAAAGGGTTTGATGCCCTTTGATACTTTTGTACATGCATGTCACATATAATTCCTTCAACCCTGCATTTTCGTCAGTGATAATTGTGTTATCCTCAGAGGAGGAATTTGTGACCAATGGAATAGTTGAAGAATTTGCAGCAATAGAAGCATTTGAGCATTCAGGTGAATAATTAGCAGTTTCACGTTCGATGCATTTCAAACAAGGTGGAACAAATTCTTCCTAAGCGATACTGATCTATTGAGCCAGTAAGGAATCGTTTTCCCTTCGGAGATCCTCACGTGACACCCTTAGTTTCTCAAGATCTTGATTTCTTTGAAGAAATTCATAAGAAAGCTTCTCACGATCCACTTCCTCATTCAACTGGTCATCATCTTGGTCTAGCATTTTCTGAAGCTTTTGAGGTGCACTTTGTTGCCTATTAGCAATATTAGCAAGTTTTGCATAGCTAGGTTTCACATATTCATCAAATTCAGCATCACTTGATTCAGAGGAGGAGTGATGCTTATGTACCTTGGAACCTTTAGCCATGATGCAATAGGTGGGAGCAAAATTATCATTGCTGATGTCAGAGTCGTTGTAGTCATTTTCTTCATTGTTGAAGATGGACTTGCTGACGAAGGCAATAGCGAGAGTGGGGCTAGTGACACCAGATTCAGATTCCACCTCAGATTCTTCGTCTTCTGCATATTCTTCAGATTCTTCTTCTGAGTCCATTTCCTTGCCAATGAAATCCCGAGCCTTTCTGGGACCATTCTTCTTGTGCATTGAGGACTTTGAAGATGAGGACTTTGCACATGAGTACTTTGAAGATTTCTTCTTTTTCTTTTAGTCGTCAGAGCTATCGTCCTTGTACTTGTTCTTCTTTGATTCTTTTTCCCAGAGTGGACAGTCAAAGATAAAATGACCAAATTTCTTGCATTTGTCACAAGTTTTTTTCTTGTAGTCATCTGAGGAATCTGATTTCCTCAAACCACATTTTGATGACTTTCCAAATCCACCTCTCCTTGAGATCTTATGGTATTTTCACACGAGCATTGCTAGCTCCTGACTTAGTTCTTCAGGATCACCAAGGCTACTATCAGAATCTTTGCCTTTGGATGAGGAAATTGCTTTTGCCTTCAGAGCACGCGATCTTCCATAGCTTGGCCCGTAGAGGTCTCTTTTCTCATCTTGTTGGAATTCATGAGTATTGAGTCTCTCAAGAATATCTACATGATCAAGTTACTTGTAGTCTCCACGCTCTTGAATCATCAAAGCCAGAGTATCGAATTAGAAATAAAGAGATCTTAGCAGTGTCTTCACCACTTCATGGTCAACGATATCAGTGACACCCAATGCTTGAAGCTCATTGGAGATATCTTTGAGATGATCAAAAGTTTGCTGAACATTTTGATTGTCGAGTCTCTTGAAGCGGTTGAAGAGATTGCGAAGAACATAAACACGAGAGTAGTGTTGAGTGGAAACACCTTCGTGGACTTTGGACAGCCTGTCCTAGATAAGCTTAGCAGTCTCCAAAGCACTCACTCTGCCATACTGACCCTTGCTCATATGGCCACATATGATATTCTTCGCTTGAGAATCGAGTTGCTTGAATCTCTTTGTATTTGCAGCAGTAACAGTCCAAGAAATGTGGGGAACACCATTTTCCACAACGTACCAGAGATCATTGTCAATTGCCTCAAGATGCATGTGCATCTTGTTCTTCCAGTAGGGATAGTCCGTCCCATTGAAGGTAGGACATCTGTAGTGACCCGACCTGAAACGGTCAAGTCTCTGGTGTTTCTGTACCATCCCAAGATCATGCTGGTACACACGCAGTACATCAATGTATATAACAGAGTTCAATCACACATGCTTTATTAATCGAAATCTCATATAGAGTCATTATTACAAAAGTAACTTGGCTAAAAGCCAACTCATGAGATAGCGCTATCAAAATACCGCAGAAGCCTGAAGGTAGCTGAGTCCATCTGACTCCAAAGGGCAACACCAAGCATAGGACGTAGACCTCACACTTCGTCGGAGAAAACCTCTGCATCATGAGACGTTGCAGCCCTGTGGGTCCGCATATGGAATATGCTGGCAAATCACAGAAGAGAAAAAAATGAAAAAAATAATAATGCTATCACAACTATATGCATCTGGCTGATTGTGGCTAAGGTTCGAGTTTTGCATAAAATCAAGTTTTTCCCTACAACAAAGGGGCATCATGAAATTACTACAAAATGTCGATTGTGTAATGAGATTATTCCGCCAACCAAATCTCATAATCCAATTATTATCTTGTACCCTCATCAATTTTCATCAAGTGTGTTGTTGAGAGTTCCTGATAGTATCATTTCCAGAGGCTCAATTGTCCGTAACCGGGGACACGGCTAATCGATTAGATTTAAACACTCTACAGAGGTTTGCGCCCTTTTCCCACAAGATTTGGTCCCTTCGTTTATGTCCTCGCACTTCAGGGTGTTTGAGAACCAGATGACCAAAACATGGTCTATTAAAGAGTTTCCCTAACCCCCGATTAAGAGTTCAGGTTAGACTTAGCACTAAGATCAACCAAGCCAGAGCCCATAATGACTTGCGGTTGCACAGGTAAGCTTCCGATCGTGAAGTATACATCCGTCTCTTTGATTCTGGATGGAGTTGTCCACTGGTATCTCTCTAACAGGGCTAGGTTCACTCTGAGGTATTCCAAGGGCGCCTATCCATGGTTCACAAACACTAGGAATTCCAGCGGCCTATCAAGGTGCACACCCACTAGTTACTCCAGGGAGCCTATTTCCAAATCCACCCAGTAGGTGTATTAAAGTTTGTCATGAAGTCTTCATCTCCACAAAGTAGCCTTGATCACATCAAGTGGTAATTCATCATCTTGAATGGTCTTGATCCAAGACACTCACAACTCCCATGTAACACTCAAACAAAACCCCGTCTACTAAAGTTGTAGCATCAAATAAAAATAGCATCCCAGGCCAAGTTAATAGGGGATTTGTGGGGTGTCCTACTTCATGATACTACTCAACAAGTTTAATACTCCTACTACATGCATGGTGGAAAATATCATCTAATGCAAATAAAACTTGGGTAAAACATGATCAAAAGACTTGCCTTGATGACGGTCTTGGAATTCTAAAGCTTCGTAATAACAGGCTTCGCACTCCGGATAATCTAACAAAACAAACAATTCACACAATAAGCAAACACATTCCCAAACAATAAATAACATCGAGTAAAAGTAATATAAGACAATCAAGCAAAACAATAATAAAATAAAAGGAAACCAAAAAAAAATCCAACGAAAACATTAAAGAAAACTAGAGAGAAACCAATTTAAAGAAATTCTATCATAGGAACATTAAATTATTCAAAACACTCAATAACAGAAAATAACTAATTAAACAACTATTTAATAGCAATCAATTCAATAAACAAATAACTAGAAAATAGGAAATACTTTAATAGCTAAAATTACTATCTAGTTATCACCAAGACAACTATAATAACAATAAAAATACTAAGACCAATAAAAAATAATATAAAAACTAATACGTTTCTAATTAGCAGAAACAACAATAAAAATAACTTGATGTGGCAAAAGAATTACTTTTGTGACGATAAAACTGTTCTATTTACTCTAGTTAAATAACAACACAACAATACAACAAAGAAATAGCTAAAATAATAATAACTTATTATAAACATTTATATACTCTAGTCTAACAGAACCATATAAACTCATGTGAAAATCTACAAAAAGAACTAACTAAAAATAATTAAAAACAATAATTAAATGACTAAAACAACTATATAAACAAAACAGTACTGTTTTAGTTAAAATCCTAATTTAAATAAATCTACAAATCAATAACTAAATTCTACTGTACAGGCCAAACAATAACAAAACAATGGCAAAAAGAATCAATCAAAAATATATTATCAATCTCAAGATATTGCCAAATTAGTGATTTGAACAAAATTAAGCAAATTCAAAAGTAAATTTCTCAAATTTGAAATCCAAGTGCAGCATCAGAAAATAAATAAAATTTTGAAATTATGGAAAAAAGAATCACTCAATTTGGAGTTGTATACTAGGAGATATGATTTTTTTAAGATTGCTATTTTTCTTAAAAACAGAATTACGGGAATTTCGTGGAGGTCACCGGAGTTGGTCGCCGAAGTTGGAGAAGATGAGCTCGCATCTGCTGTTGCAGTATCTCCCGGAGGAAGGCAAACATGGAAAGGGGAAGAGGACATCGCAGCAATCTCGTGGGAGTCCAGGGAAAAGCCAACGGAGCCTCGGGCGGCGGTGGAGAAGCCACCGGAGTTGACGAACTCCGGCGAGTTCGTGCGGTTGATGGAGTGAGGGAGAGAAGCTCCAAAGGAAGGGAATCGGTCGAGGGGAGAGGGGGCTTCGGAGGGGCGGTATTTATAGGCCTCGAAGATGCGTCTAGGTGCAGCAGTTAGGGCGAGCAAATCCGGCATGCCCTGATTCTTCGCCAGCATCGATCTCGGCCATTAAGGCCTCTTAATGATGGGGAGGAGCGGGAAAGGAAGGATCCGGAGGAGAGGAAGCTTCCAGGAAGATAGGACGAAGGAAAGGGGTGGGATGGCACGCCAATAACGGCGGCTATAGCGACCTGGAGCTCCCGTTCTGGAGTTCTCGTCAGGTTGGGGACGACCCCATCTTGGGCTGGGCTTTGACAAAAAAAATTCAGATACCGAGAAAGAAAAAAAATTGATGATTACATAAAAGTTTTATATAGACATATTATATATCAAAATGACCAGAAAAATATTTCCTAAAACATAAACATTTTTCCATGGCCAAAATAAATATTTTTTTAAAAAGTTTTTTTCCAGAAAATGCTCAATTGGATTTATTTCTTTTTTCAAATATTTTTCAAATAACCCCATGGGTTTTATGGTTCAAATACTTCACAAAAATAACCTTGGTGTATAGTGTCATGTTCCTCCTCTCATACTTATTTGAATTTGGGTGAGTGAATTTGAATTCACTCAACTTTAAAATGAAACCAACATATGAAGTGAAATTTCAAAGTAGAAAAATCTCCAGTGGTTTTCAGTTCAAACTTCAGATCCTATATTTCGAGAAGTTATGTCATCTTCTCTCATCATATTACATTGGATGAACTTTGAATTTAAAACAAATGGGGAAAGTGCTCTCATTCAAAATTTTCAGAAATTTCAAATTGCACTAAGTTTCAATCACTCACACCATCAAACAATCATTCTAATGTTTATTATAACATTCCAAAATTTGGGATGTTACAACATCCTACGGAAACCTTGATCATACCTATAGTCGACATAACTAGAACTCCAGATAGTTAAACCAAAATCACACAGAACAAGGGAGTACCTTGCTCTGATACCAATTGAAAGTGCGTTATATCGATTAGAGGGGGTGAATAGGCGATTTTTACAAATTCATCACTTGAGGAATTTCAACTTTAAAATTTTGAAATGTGATGAATAACTAGTTGTGGATTAAGTACTCAAGTGCATCAGAAACATAGCGATAGCATAGTCATCATGATGAAATGAAACATGCACAGATTACAAGTAGCATGATACAGGATAGGCAGGTGAAGAACAAGGTAACTTGAAGAATTTAAGGTGAGGAAATTGTGAAAGTCTTCAGTCAAATTCTTCAAACAGTAACAATAAATTTCATCAACAAGTATGCGAGGAATAGAGGGGTTGAGGAAATAGAACCAGGTAGATCGATGAAGACAATGGTTTGATGACCCAGTTCCAACTGCTGTGACAGTCGTACGTCTGGTTTGGAGCGGCCTGGTATTTAAACCAGAGGACACACAGTCCTTACTGTTGGACATATGTTCTAGAGGCAATAATAAAATGGTTATTATTATATTTCCATGTTCATCACAATTGTCTATTGTTCATGTTATAATTGTATTAACCAGAAACCATAATACATGTGTGAATACATAGGACACTACATGTCCCTAATGAGCCTCTAGTTGGCTAGCTCGTTGAACAATAGATGGTCAGAGATTCATCACCATGGACATTGGATGTCATTGATAATGGGATCACATCATTAGGAGGAGGATGTGATGGACAAGACCCAATCCTAATCATAGCACCAGATCATGTAGTTCGTCTGCTAAAGCTTTTCTAATGTCAAGTATCATTTCCTTAGACCATAGGATTGTGCAACTCCCAGATACCGCAGGAATGCTTTGGGTATGCCAAACGTCACAACGTAACTGGGTGGCTATAAAGGTGCACTACAGGTATCTACGAATCGAGACTAGGATTTATCACTCCGTGTGACGGAGAGGTATCTCTGGGCCGACTCGGTAAGACATCATCATAATGAGCTCAATGTGACTAAGGAATTAGCCACGGGATGATGTGTTATGAAATGAGTAAAGAGACTTACCGGTAACGAGATTTAACCAAGTATAAAGATACCGACAATCGAATCTCGGGCAAGTAACATACCGATGGACATAGAGAATTATATACGGGATTGATTGAATCCCCGACATCGTGGTTCATCCGATGAGATCATCGTGGAACATGTGGGAGCCAATATGGGTATCCAGATCCCGCTATTGGTTATTCACCGGAGAGGTGTCTCGGTCATGTCTGCATGCGTCCCGAACCCGTAGGTTCTACACACTTAAGGTTCGATGATGCTAGGGTTATAGGGAAATTGTGTACGTGGTTACCGAAGGTTGTTCAGAGTCCCGAATGAGATCCTGGACGTCACGAGGAGTTCCGGAATGGTACGGAGGTAGAGAATGATATATAGGAAGTGAGGTTTTGGTCACCGGAAGTGTTTCGGGCATCACTGGTAATGTACTGGGATAAGAGGAAGGGTTATGGGGGTCCATCGGGTGGGGCCACCGGCACAAGAGGGCTGCATGGGCCAAAGGTGGGAGGGAACCAGCCCCTAGGTGGGCTGGTACACCTCCCACCCCATTCGAAGGCACAGAAGAGGTGGGAGGGAGGCAAACCCTAGGTGCAGAAGGGCCCTAGGTCCACCTACGGCGCCGCCCCTCCCCTCCCCTCCCCTCCTTGGCCGCCACTGCCCAAGGCTTTCTAGGGCTGGCCGCCGCCCTAGGGTGGAAACCCTAGGGGGTGTGCCCTCCCTCCTCCTCCTCCTATATATAGTGGGGGTTTGGGGGGTTGCGAACACACGCATCTCTCTCGGTGCAGCCCTACCCCTCCTCCTCCTCGTCCTCCGTAGCGCTTGGTGAAGCCCTGTCAGAGTACCATGCAACTCCACCGTCACCATGTCGTCATGATGCCGGACCTCTCCCTCATCCTCTCCTTCCTCCTTGCTTGATCAAGGCATAGGAGACATCACCGGGCTGCATGTGTGTTTAACGTGGAGGCGCCGTTGTTCGGCGCCATTGTTCGGCGCTTAGATTGGAGCCGACCACGATCTGAATCGCTGCGAGTATGACTCCACCAACCGCGTTCTATTGATGCTTCCGTTTGCAATCTTCGAAGGTATGAATATGCACTCCCCCTTTGCTCATTGCTGGTTTCTCCATAGATTGATCTTGGTGACACGTAGGAAATTGTTTGACTTACTAATATGTTCCCCAACACTTACCGTATTCTCCTTGAGCTAAGGTCACACAGTCCTCGCCCAACACTCTTGGTAAGTCTTCAATGTAGACTTCCAAAACCCTCGGAAACTGCTCAGACGGCGATCCACAATTTAAGGCTGGATGCTCTAGACCAAGGTCGCTCTGTGCTCCCCAATTGACTGCAGGATGCACTAGACCATGATGCCTAACTGTCTGCAGGATACATAGTCCTCAAAGGTAACAAGCGTCGATTCCACACAGGAATCTCTTCAGTCATGCTCTATCACTTTGGGTTTGGTGGTTTAGATTTGGGTTTGTCCTCAGTCATGATTTTCTCTCAAAGTCCTCGGAGGATGGGTTGCTCTCAAATGACAACTGTCAGTTCTCTCGCGGAGCAGCCAACCAACTAGTTGTTTTGGGGGTGGCTATTTATAAACAGCGTGCAACCTGACATCATAAGACAAAAATGCGCCCAATGATATGGCCGTTATGTGGATATTTGTGATTGGGGACAGCCGGCGCTAAGCACATCAATGGTCAGAATTACGAACCATGAAAGTCCTCAGGGTAATCATATTCCTCATTTGTAGGCAATTTGCACTGGCGAACTCCTAACTCCTTAGTCAGATCAATTTCATCATAGACAGAAGAACATCGTCTTTGTCACTGAAGAACTTGACTGAACTGCAAGAGATTTCCAAAGGCTTCACTCGAAGGATTGGATAGGTTGAGGCTTTTGTAGTTGAGCATGAGTTGGAAAATTTTCATAGTATTACCTCGGCCCCCTTTAACAGTGCGGTGTTTCCTATGACTCAAAGAAAGGAAATGAAGCTACGAAAACAAAAGTCTTCACACTTCATAGTCCTCATTCGCACCAACTTCTTCATTTCAAAGTCTTCAGGGAATGCCAAAGTCTTCAGCAAAGTCTTCACAAAGTCTTCACCAAAGTCTTCAGTTCAAGAAAAACATTTTTAGGGGTTGATAATATCCGAATATATCAAACTCCCCATCGACTTATAGAGCCTGTGTACACTCAGAAACATATTAGTTCCTTAACCTATAGTTCTTCAATACACCCAAATCACTAAGGGGAACTAGTTGCCCTTACAACAAGCTTCTCGATCCCTGTGGAGATCCCTTCAAGAACACAATACCACTGTGTGGGCCCCATGGTGGGTTCCAACTATCGTGGATTTGTCATGGCAAGATGTCCGGGTTAATAGAATTAGGTGTGAGGCCATCGCAACTATGTGGCGGCTTGAGAGGGGTTGGTCGGAATCGAGAGACGCGAGTTTACCCAGTTTCGGCCCCTCCGATGGAGGTAAAACCCTATGTCCTTCTTGTCTTGTATTGATGATGAGGAAGATCTCTCGATTACAGGGGTGTAACTTGCTACCTCTAATCTCGAGAGCCTCTAATCTATCTATCTCAAATGACTTGTGTCTGTCTTAAATTGTGAACTTGTCCCTCTTGGGGCGCCTTACCCCTCCTTATATAGGTGGAAGGGGTAGGTTTACTACTGTGAGTAGGACTAGGACTAGTCTTTCATGAATTCTAATTCGGGTCTTGTTTTCCTTTTTGAGGGAATCCTCTCTCCTTGGGCCTTCTCTTGTGAGCCGCCCCTCTAGGCATGTCCATGAGCCTCCTTGCACCGGCTCGCATGCTAGGCCATGGGCCTGGTAGTCCTGTGACTCAGTAATAGAGGTGATGCATGAGACTCCATATGACGAACCCGGTCATACCTCCGGCCGGGTCACCAACAAATCGTCAAGTTTGGCCAGGGCTCCAGTGAGTCACCAAGTTCCGGACGGGTCATACTTCTGGCCGGGTTATACCGTGGGGTATATCCCCGACAAGCTGGGTCCCCGTAGTTGAACTCTCCTGGATCGTCGTACTCAGGTTCAACACGCATGTCTACCCAAAGTGAAATGACAACAAATAAACAACCAAGCACGGTGCAAAGCACAAACAAGATGACGCACTATCCATATTAGTGCATTTGACATGGCAACCTAAGCTAGTCATGTTCCACATCCAACTATTAAGTTGGTTAGAATTCTAGACAAAACCACATGTTTAGTTGTATGAACATGCACGAACATGGAAAATTTGGATGCATCATGCAAAATCGATGCAAATTCATATGTAGAATGTAGTAAATGGAGTACGAGTCTCACGCTACGCTCATGGCAAGGTACGAAGACAAAACACAAGACAAGGGAGGCCATGGGCTATTCCTTGGTGTTTCAAGGTAGCCACTGGATAGGAAATAAAAAACTAGAACCAATAGAACCAAAGATCAAGCAAAACTATGGAGCATAGGTCCCACAAGCCACAAAACAAAACCACACACATTCTACCCAAAACAACAAAATAGAAACTTGCACATCGAATATCTAGAGCTACAGGAGGTTTCCAACCACAAACAAAGTATGTATAAGAACTACATAACATGCTTGACAAACCATCCTACTACAGAAACTTGATAGGAAGCATGGATTACTAGAAATGAAGCTCAGAAGATGGCATGGTGAAACAGATTCTAGCAGGCACTTAGTGAAAATCACAGTTTTCTGGAATCGGATTTATCCTGATAGCAATTTGACAGTAGAAAACAATGATGCTAGAGACCAGCTCATGAGACAAAAATTAACAGGATGGTAGAGGACAACATCTACTACAAAACACTAGCACTGAGCTTGAGCTAAAACTCAATAGAACACTTGGTAGCATCCACTAAACATGGCATTAGAATAACTACAGCATCTCAGACTTCATCAAAGTAAGACAAGGAGAAAAACAACAGTTTATTTCAACATGTCATCTTTGACAGGAAATAGCTACAAGAAGAAGCAATCATTTGGAAAAGTAAATACACCACATGATAGAGGGTGACAGGCACAACAATTCATTCTATTGGACCAACTCCAAAGGATCACTACATCCATGGGAATCATCCTCTAAACATAGCTAGAATATAGTAGTTATAAAACTTAGCAAAATTGAGACATGAACCAGTGTTATTTTCTAAGCATGTTAACAACAAGAAACCCACTCATCCGCAAGTTTATCATACAAAATTACCAGGGCCTAGTACCCACAAAACACTAGCACATTCATGTTGACAAGTTCATCATAGCATACATGGAGTAAATCATACAAAAATGACAAAATGGCATGTTGGAAGAAAAATGACATTTTGCAAACTTGCTCAAAAGACAAAACAAACAACACCAATGGATTCTGAGATTTTCCTACCCCAAATCCATATATCACACTCATATATCTGCTTTTGAAAAACTCCCAAAACCTAGCTCGAAAATTACATGCCACCACTCAGAAGTTAAAGCTTACTATAAATGAACACTGCCAAAAATGGCCTAGTCCAGATCTGGATATTTGAAGAAATGGAATATTCTAAAAACACAAAAGAAAAGAAAAAATAAAAAATAAAATAAAATAAACAAATATAGGAGGGGGTCCCACTGGTCATACTCACCAGGACCCCCCTGAGGATGACAAGTGGGCCAGGGCCCACTGTCATACACACATACACACACTCCCACACACAGGAGCACACAAACACACACTGCACACACGCACACGGGGACCAACACGTGGCCACACCAGATCCCACACACGTGCACACACGCACAACTAAAATCTACAAAAGGGGGGATTTGCGCCCGCGAGGGATCGAACCCACGGCTCCCCGTTGGGAGGGCGCGGCACAGGCCACTGGGCTACAGAGGGGAGTCTGCTAGGAGAGGGTGTTCGTTCTTTTGAACAGACCCCTGCATCTATACTGCTCCTCCGGCGACCGAAGCAGAGAATGACACCGGCGAGCTCACAGGCGACCAGTCGAAGGGAAAAACGCCGGCGAGGAACAAGGAGACCTGGGGGCTCCATTGCAGCACTCAGAGGGGGAAATCACCTACACGCTAAGGCGGGGCTCGAGCTCGAGCTGGTGCTCGCTCGGGCATGGCAGCAGCGGTAGCTATGCGCAAGTGAGGCACGTCTTGGACTCTTCTAATGATCATAGTTTTAAATAGAGAAGATAGCATCCGCTATTGCATCCGCATTAGCGCTAGCACAATAGCGACCACTATCATTGAAATTAAATTTCATTGCATTTTGTTGATGTTCTAGTGATGTAAACAATAATCTAGTGTTTTTATAAATTCGCTACGTGGATATAGTGCCCGCAATATCGCTCGCTATCCGCATTTTGCTATGCGGTACCCAATTTGCTACCATCCTGCTATCCGCTATTTAAAACCATGCTAACGATACAACGAGGCGGCACACATGTGATCGATGGGGAGGAATGCGAGGCAGGGAGCTTGACACCTTGCAGTGGCTCCCATGGCAGATAGGGTGGCGCGGAGAGGGGGACGAGGAGCACGGCGATGAACAACAGAGATGGGGAAGGGGAGGAGCGCCAGCTCACCAAGGGTGTGGTGCTGGAGCCGGCACGAAGACGACACAGGAGAAAAATGCGATGACTTGGTGAGGAGGAACGACGCGGCCTCTGGGTCCGTGACGGCGGCGAGGAAGCACATGACAACAGAGGGATGCTCTGGATCTCTTAGCACCCGGGATAGGACGAGGAATAAACGGGGACGCCGGGTGACATGGCGGGGACAACGCAGGAAGACACCGGCGACGAGGACGACGATGACGACGGCGGCTCTGCTCCCTGAACCACTCTGAACCTCTATGAACTCACTAAATTTACCTGTAGGAGGGGCGGAAGAAAGAGGGAGAGGGAGGTGCGGCGACGCGAGGAGGAAGGGGAACCCTAGGGACGCGAGTTGGCTATATAGGGGCACGGATGGGATGGCGTCGCGATGTCCGTGAGCCACGACAACAGCTCTATCTCTCTCTCTCTCGTGTGCTCTCTTCCTGACAGAAAGGAGGAAGATGAAGCAGGTGACCGTCTACGGGGGGGGGGGGGGGGCTGGGTCTTGGCCAGCGAGTTGGGCGAGGAAGCCCACTCGCCTCCACTCTCCGTCAAACAGAAACAAAACACAATTTTGTTTTTATTTAAATCCTCACATAGAAAATTAAAAGCAAGATCAGAGAGAGAAGTTTAAAAGAAAATAAATGCATTTTTGGGATCACTAAAATGCCAGCTATTTGATAAAAAGATTTGGGTATTTTGGAGTAAGCGAAATAATTCACCTAATTATATTAATTAGGCATTGTTGCAAAATATTTTAAAAGGGGAAAACTCCAACCATGGCAGAGCATTATTTTATAAATTCTAGAAGATTATTTAGAAGATTTTCAACCATTATAATGAGAGAAAACAATAAGAAAATTATTAACATGTGGAATATTTGAATGAGAGAGAAGAGGTGATGGTTTTTTGAAAATGGGAGGGATTAGAGCAACACTTCAAACAAAGGTAGTATTTCTTTTGTTCATAGAAAACTCTGGTAACTCTCCAACATGAGGGGGACGTCGATCGATCAACCCCCTCTCACCAAAGCGAGACTAAAAAACGTTGTTGAGGCCACCCCAAACCGTAGAAGTATTGTCGAGGCCACCGCAAACCCTGGAAGTGTTGTCGAGGCCACCCCAAACCCTAGAAGCGTTGTCGTTTTTGTCTACCCCCTCCCTGATAACTTCGACATGAGGGGTGAGCGTAGTTGTCGGCTACCCCCCTCCCCGAATACTTTGACATGAGGGGGGCGTCGAGCGTCGGACATGAGGCGTGAGCGTCGTTGTCATGTGGATTTTTTTGTTCATATAGAAAACTCCGATCGCATAGATTTATCAAGAATGCCCCCATTATGGATGAGCACAAGTTGATCCAATTTTTTTGTCTCGTATATATATACATATATATATATATATATATTCTTCTATATGTCATGTTATCTGTCAAAGAACTAAAGAAATCCATGGCTTCATCATTATCCGGAAGTAACCGGCGTATGATGTTATGAAGCTCTTCAATGTTGTTTTGGAACGGAGTTCCGGATAGAATAATTCGCTTTGTCGTATGAATTTCAGCAAAGTCCTTCCAAATAGCGATATTCATAAGGCTCTTGCTGAACTTCGTACCAAAAATGAATTATCCTATCCGGGACTCCGTTCCAAAACAATTTTGGAGAGCTTCGTAGCATTATGCACCTTTTACTTCCGACTAACGATGAAGCCATGGTTGTCTTGAATCCTTTGACACTAGACAATGTGACATATAGAAGGGTAGATGATATCAGGAAAAATATGGACCATTTTCTGCACATCCAGAATGACGCCATTTTGTTAAATCCCTTAAAGGTTACGAAAATCCATTGTTTGATATTCATGATCAGGCCCCACTGGCCCACCCAAACCATAGAAGCGTCAAGGCCAGTTATATGATTCGTTGTTGTGATTAGGTAGATAGGTCTATGTCTGGCGAGGTATGTATATTAATTAAGCATGTGCTGACTAGCTAATTGATGCATTAGTTGTTTTGGTATGTACATATATTAACTCTTATTTCTTCTTTTATAGCCCTCCAGATGGAGCCAAACTTCGGTAATGAGACGAGGCCCGAAGAGAAGGTTTGGCCAAGGAAGAAAGGTTCACGATCACAGCACTCGCAGACGATGGCCTACTGATTGAACCAAAGCGGACCAAGGATGCATTTTCTGCTCAGTGCGGAGCTATTGTTAGGGATAACATCCTGATCAAAATCAACCAATGGGATAATCCTAAGGAGAACAACCCTGAAATTTTTGATGTCACCGATAGACAGAAAGATGATCTATGGACCTTGTTGAAGGCAAATTTCACCCTACCGCCAGATGAGGATCCGAGTAACCCGGTTATAGAGCCACTGGTCAAGGCGTGTGCTCTTAAGAAGATGGCAGATCTATTCAGGCGGTGGAATAATGTATTGAAAACAAAGTTTGTCGACAAAGGGAAGACTCCAGAATTCATCAGCCGATTTGAGAAGATAAGAGATTACTGGCCCAAATTTGAGGCCTACAAGACATCACACAAGAGTAAGAAAATGTCTCAGATAAACAAGAACAATGCGGAAGAGAAGCAGTATAACCATCACACGGGGTCAGGTGGCTACCTCAAAGCCCGGCCGTTGTGGGACAAAGCTGAGAATGACCTGATTGCTAAAGGGGTCCAACCAGAGACATTGAACTGGCCATGCCGTTCAAGGACTTGGTTCTTCGGGGTTGGGGGAACTTTGGACCCTGAACTAGGGAGGTGTCGTTGGACGAACGAGCAACTTGCAATACCGGTCAAGAGGCTTCAAAAGCATATCACCGCAGCATAGGAAGGGTCATTCATTCCTGATAGAGAGAAGGACGAGCTGACTGAGGCCCTCGGAAATCCTGAGCAGCATGGACGAACACAAGGCACACCAGGCTCCGTTCTGTGGAAGGTTGGGTTTCCCGAAGCAGGCGGTTACAGAAGCCAACAGAGAAAGAGTAAAGTGGAGCTGAGTGACACGCAGAAGATTAATGGAAGCCTAAAAAAGCTAGAGGAACTTGAGAGCCAGCGAGCTGCCGGCCAACCGTCTCAGCGGCTCGAAGCTACCCTGCCATCTCAACGAATAAGCAGTGTGGATTCCACGAAGCTCGTTAAGCCTGACTTCACGGCTCCTAGCTACCCCATGGATACTATCACGGAGGTTCAACATTGCGAGCACATGAGGAAATTCCGGAACCTCATTTTCAAGGCGTCTGTCGGCTCTGTTGCACCTCCTCAACCCAACGGAACTTTTCACTGCAATCCAATTCCATATGTCTATGCCGTTGTGACGGTGGATGAATTAATGGAGGGATTTGAGGAGCTCGAGCTTGACCACCGTATTGGTGAAGGGGGGAATCATCTGGTTCATGCTCTGAGGAGTACATGTCTATGGAGGAAGGAATATATCAAGCTTCTAAACTAGACTCCTCCGCTTCCTCCTCCTCTGGCGAGTCAGGGCACTCCGCCTGCTCCTCCTCCTCCTCCGACGAGTGATCGGGGCACTCCGCCTCCTTCTACGGCTCCTCCGGCGCGTGAGGGCACTCCGCCTACTCCGGCACGTCGGAGCAGTCCGCCTCCTTAGGCATGTGAGGCACTTCGCGCCCTCCGACACGTGATGACACTCCGCCTACTTCAGCGCATTAGAGCAGTCCACCTTCTCCGACGCGTGAGGCCACTCCGCCTCCTACGACGTGTGAGGCCACTCTGCCTCCTCCTCCGGTGCGTGAGGACACTCCACCTCCTACGACACGTGAGGCCAATCAACCTCCTCCTCCGGTGCGTCAGGCCACTCCTCCTCCTCCACGACGGAAGAGATACGCCGCCGTCGCTCCGGAGGCTAGTAGTACCATAGGCGGGAAAAAAATTATACAAATTTGGTCCAAGCCTCAAGCCTATTACAAAGTTACCATACGACAGGACTGACAAAGAAAGCGCTGACATCAGTAAAGCTGAAGTGAAGGCCCATTTTGCACGGAAACAACCACCTCCGAATGAAACGGTAGATCTAGTGAAAGCGAAGCGCACTTTGGATGCCCTGAAGCGACCATCACCGCCTCCGCTGCCATCAAACTATGACCGTTGTATTATAAAGACATATAATGAAGCACAGCGGTCGGGAAGTACTTCTAGTGCTGCCCAAGTCAAATAACGAAGAAGTGGGAAAACAATTCCCCAGCTCGGCAAACAGGAGCAGCAATCGTGCCCCCCGCTCAAGGTGTCTAGCGACATTGATCATCCGGTGCTACTGCCCAGTACAAAACTTGGTGACTACTTGGTGGATGATGTATATTCTGAACTAGCTGAGGTAACTAAAGAAGAATATGATTACGTGCACGGGACGCCTCTGGTCAAACCTGATCATCCTCCTCTAACAACGATGGTGCACAATTTGCATGAGTGGTACATGAAAACCTGCAAGGAGTCTGGGAAAGACACTATTTCATTGGACTTAGCGTGATGCCTATTGAATTTGTGGAGGTATTTCATTGGGATCAGCGTGATGCCTATTGAATTTGTGGAGTTATTTCAATTATTCAATCAACGGGCCCTCGACAAACTACTCATGACTGCCTACTGTCTGTAAGTATTACATCTATAGTTAAGTCTCTACCTCAGCTTGTTCATTGCATGTATATATAATTGTAGCAACCCAACTCAAAACGACTCAAGCCTCTATGTGTTCTGTGCCATCCCTGGATCAGTTTGCTAGCACACACAGTACATCAATGTATATATCAAAGTGAAATCACATGTATTTAGCATAAAACAGATATATACCTTAAAATAACAGCGGATACAGTCAACGGGAGTGGATTCCCAATAACACCAACAGCAGGTTGAGTGCGGATCGTAACCCTGAATCGTACTCTTACCCGTCGTAGAAGAGTATCTGCAACATAAGACGTTGCAGCCGTGTAGGTCAGTACATGGAATGTATTGGCAAGATCACCATAGTAGAACAGGAGAATAAAGACTATTCTATATGCAAAAGGCTTTGTGGCTCTGTGTCTGAGTTTTTGCGTAAAAGCTGATTTTATTTTCCTACAACAAAAGGTATATCAGGAATTTCACTATAGAGTTACCTATCATGACATGATTCCGCCAACCAATGTCCCAATGCCCATAAGTATCATAAGTTAACCACAATTAAGTGATCAGTCCAGTGTTGAGAGTTCAGATAGATCCAAGTCCAGAGGCTCAAATTGTCCGTAACTGGTGACATGGCTAATCGATTAGGTTTAACTCTGCAGAGTGTTGTGTACTTTACCCACAATATTCGTTCCCTCCTGGGAAGTCCTCGCACTGCATGGTGTTTGAGAAGAGGATGAACGAAACATGGTCTTACCGAGTGCTTCCCTGACTATCCGACAGTGCCCATCCAATCCTAACGTCGACTACATCTCGTAGCACTGCCTAGAAAGAGTCACGACAAGGGTCAACCAAGCCAGAGCCCATAATGATTTGTGGCTACACATGTAGGCTTCCGGGCATGAAGTATTCATCCTTCTCTTTGAGTCTGGATGAAGCTTTCCGCAAGATGTCATGGCGCTTCTCTGTGCATCCTGGCCATCCTCTGGTTACTCCAGGGTGCCCATCAATTCCATCCTTCACCCAGTAGTGTGTATTGAAAACTTGTTTCACGAGTCTCGAAGTCTTGAGGTCTTGAAGATGCAGGACTTGAAGATGCCTTCATGAAGTTGTCATCTTGACGTGGAGTCCTTCTTCTCACACCACTCACGGACACTCATACCAGACCCCGTCTACTTTAGCATAGCATTGCACTAACTAGCGTTACCCGGGGCTTTAGTAACAAGTGCTGGATTCCTACCTCATGCACACTACTCAACTACAAGAATTTCAATAACACTACGGGAGGGATTTGCTGAATGATGTCACTACATGTAATAAAACATAGGTATGAAATAGACGGTCAAAGTGAACTTGCTTGTACTGTTGATGAAGGTAAGATATCGCTCTCAAAAATAACTTGGTTGAACTATACGTCACTCTCCAATGAAATCTATATAATCAAACATTGCATTCACAAGCAATCGTACTAGAAATCAATTCTAACAATCAAGAAGTAACAACAATCAAAAGTAACAAGGTTGACGAAGGAAATACTTAAGACAAAGTTAAAATCGACAAAGTTTTCATGAACACAACTAAGGTAGTTTTCCCCTACAAACAACTATTTTCAATAGTAAGAAAACAATAACAAAGTAAAATACAACAAAAGTATTTTAGTAAACATTTTACTTAGCAAAAGAATTACTTTTGAAGAACAACTAGAAATCATGAAAACAACACTCTAAACAAACATAGGTTTTTGCATAATAAACTTAAAACAAGAGAACAAACAAAAATAAAAAACAACAATACATAACAACTCAGTTAATAGAAAGTAAATCTTTGTAAAACATTTGTTTTAAATATTTTTTTCAAAAAAGAACTCAACTAGCAATACTCGAGCATCTCAACAAAACAGGACAAAGCTATGGGCTCTATGTTTAGGTGGCTAAACTATCATTAATATAAACAAAAATATTTTTTTCTTTGTAACCAAACTAATAGTTAACAGAAAAGAATTTATAAAAAACATTTATTATAAAAGAGAATAAATCATCTAAAACTTTTGTGAAAATAATCTCTACTAATACTAAGTTGTTTTATAAAACATTACCTAATGAAGAGGGATATAGATTCCTATAGTAACTAAACTATTTTGTTTTAAAACATTTCTTAACATAAAAGTATTACTAAAAACTATATTTGTAAACAGAATCTAATTACTTAAAAATTTTGTTAAAGGAATTATTACTAACTAATTTGTTTTTAATAAAATATAACTATTTGAAAAAGGGTATAGGTTCCTACAATAAAATTCATAAACTAAACAAATTATCTTTTGTTAACAGCAAGTAAATTACTAAAGTTTAGAACAACAGAACTAAATGAAATCTAAAACATAAGTTAAATCAAATTCAGATTTTAAATTAAACCAAAAGAAAAATCAAACTAATTAAACTAATAGGAAACTAAAACAGATTCTGTTTTGGTTAAGAACACTAATCAAATTTATCCAAATAATTGTCAAACCTTACCTACTGATAACTAAGATCACTAGTGACAAGTAGCAAAAAGAATCCATCAAAATATATTATTAAACTCAAGTTATTCAGAAAACAAGATTTAAATCAAATCTGTTTAAATTCAAATTTAAATACTCAAACATAGCCAAACTTTGTATATACAGAAACTAGAGGAAATTTGAGACACGATGCAACAAGAATAAAATTAAAACAACTAAAAACATAAAAGATATGATTAAAACAAAAACAGAACTAAATTTGTTTTTAAAACAGAAACAAAAATTTAAAAAATTCCTAACTAACGGTCAGGGGTGACGTGGCGTGCTCTGGTTGGTCTAGGGTGTGCGTGTTGGAGTGTTTCGGGCGAGCGACAGGTAAGTAAATAAAATGGTTCGTTCAAATGATTCAAAAAGAAAAACCAACCGGTTCTTTTTAGAAGAACTGAAGGGGTACACTCCTTCCAATCTTAACCGTTCAATGACGATCGGACGGATGGGGGAGGAGGGAGCTCACAGGGGTCGCCGACGAGGTCGACATCAACAGTAGGGACGGCGAGGTTGACGGGGAGACGGCTCCCGTGGTCTTCCAGCGACAGAGATAGCACCAGTCGATGCGTCGCGGAGCGGCGCGTCCAGTGGTGGTCAGAGGTGAGCTCGGGGACGACGGGGATGGCGACAGCAAGCTCGGGGGCGGGGTGGTCTTCGGGTGGTCGTCGGGGAGAGCGCTCCCGTGGGTGTGTGGCTCGTGGGAGTGGGTGGGGAGGTGCGCACGAGCATGGGAGGATGGATTGTGGGCTCGGAAGGTGGCGGGGTGATCCGAGGCGAGCGACAGCTCGGCAATGGCGTGGCGGTGGCTCTCTGGTCCGGCGAGGTATTTCGACGAATAGAGGGCACGGGCAGAGGAGTTTCGGAGGGGAAAGGAGGGAGGGGACCTCGGGCTTTATATAGGAGGGGTCGGGGCTCGAGGGAGGGGGATAGGAGCAGGATCTTCGGTGCGGAATCGTCGCCGACAAGGTAAGGGGAGAAGGAGAGAGGTGACCGGCGGTGGTTTCGGTCAGGTTGGGACCTGCGTGTCAAAGAGAGGGAGAGGAAAGGTGCGGCATCGGGCGGCCGCTGCAGAGGGTTTTTGGGGAGCTGTTAGGGTAAGTGGGCCAGCGGTTCTTAAAATCTTTAAATATTTTTCCTATTTTCTATTTCCAGCGAATGAAATCTAATAAATAGCATTAAATACTTTCCAAAAAATAAAAGTTTTTATTCCAAAATTATCAGGAGATTTAATGCCATTCAATGGACATTTTCCATGGCCAAATTAAATACGTAAAAAACATATTTTCAGAAAATGCCTAAATGGCTTTATTTATTTTTTTGCAAATTATATTTCATATAACCCCTTGGGTTTTATGATTCAAAAACTTCACAAATTACCCCCTGGTTTGGAGTGTCACATTACTCCTCTCAAAACTTTGTCCAGGGGTTTGGATGCTTTGAAAATTTGAATAGGAACCAAATATGGCATGGATTCAAAAGAATAATTCAAAGGTTTTCAAAAGCACTTTCAAATCCTTTCTTTAAACTTCCAACTCATATTTCCTATAATTTGAAGCAGTCCTTTTATCCTCTCTCATGAGAATCGTGGAGTTGCATAAAGTTTCTGAATTTGAAATATTTTCAAAATGGAATTCAAATCACATGGGAAAATCATTTTATTCCCTGACATTCAAAAGTTTTTCAAAAGTTTCAAATTTTCACTCAATTTAATCACTCAAACAAACAAACAAACATTCTTATAATTATAACATTCCAAAATTTGGGATGTTACAAACCTACCACACTTAAAATGAATCTCGTCCTCGAGATTCGGAAGGGCTAGAAAGAAAAGGTTAGGGTTTGGGGGTCTTCTAACAAATCCACTGACCAAGAAAGGTGTGGGGTCTTCCAACAAGTCTCCATTGACCTGGAAGTGTGGGTCTACCACACTTAAAATGAGAGTTATTGGTCCCTCAAAATCATGGTATTCCGGTGGGTGCATCTGTCTGTTCCCCTACTTCACGATAGCTTCTTCTGTGATGCTCTTCCATTATATCAAAATCTTGTGTCCTCATAACAACATGTATTTCCTCCGATACTGGGTCTTCTTAACTGACAGGCCTCGTGTTCATTCTAAATAACCTATCGAAGATCTCATGGTGGTCTACCATTAGTGGTTATCCTGCAGTGAAAATGGATCATGGCTTTATTCCTCTCCGTAACATTCCTACGTGTGACAACAACTATCATGTACAAGGGTTTTTTATCATACCATTCTAAGGCTTAAACAAAAGCTTTCAAAGAACGTCATCTCTTTACTATGGGTAAGTCACTCAGATTTACCATTCCGAATAGCAAGAGAAATGATAATAGTAAGTCATCATTGTGATCAATCCATGCCGCACTAAAATCATTACCTTGTATAAGGTTTAGTGAATCTCGTATTGTAACACTGGGCTTCCTCACAAAGATTGCAGAAATTTCTCTTGTCAACGAACAAAGTTCGGATAAATCCATTGATTCTGCAAGCCAAACAAATAATATAGTGTTTCTTCACAACTCTCAGGTTTTGGTATACTCCTAAGAAAAACGTTTGCTGAACAGTCGTAGCTTCTTCCAAGTTTCTTCCTCCACAAAGGTAGGGCTTGATCCTTATCAATCCGGAGGTCAGTGACTTGTGGGTTCACTTGAATACTTGAATAGCTTTAACTCACTCTTGGGGTTACTATCGTTCCATATTCCAACATTACCTTTAGTTTAGTCCATCATACCCTTGAGGTAACAATTCACAAGCTTATTCTTGTCTAGATTCCACTCGGCGGAATTCACTTTCCTTTCCATTGGTCTGTTTAACCTTGGGTATGGTTTCATCACAATCATTCCTTTTCCCAATATTCCAACTTCAAAATCACTTTGTCACAAAGGTTATCATCCACATATTTTTGATTTGTTTCCACATTCTCTTCACCTGTATTTACTTATCCAAACTCCTTAACAGGAATGGTATTGTCTTCCTTTATTTATCCCTATGGTTACTACCACACTTAAAATGAAATGCACTCCTGCCTGCATAGACCATATTTTGTCATATCCTCGAAATTGGTCCATGATCTTTGTTCATAGAGTAGCAATTTCATATAATTCAACATAAGAAAATCATGACACCATAAATTACATTGATTTCATGAACTTATTACAAACTCTGAGACTTCCGTTACATAGCTTCAAAATGATAAGAGTGCTACCTATTACATTTATTACATCCAAAATCCAAAACTCAGACTACTCATGTTTAGCCTTCTTCTCTGGGCATTTATCGACATAGTGGCCTAAATTCTTGCACCAGAAACACATGACCTGACTCAGATCCTTCTTTGCAGAAATTGGGTTGTTCTAAGAATGTCCTCGGTTTCGCTTCCTAGGCTTATTTGTTCTCATCAGCTTTTCAATTTCCTGTGGATCAAACTCCACTTCTTCTACCGGGAAGTTTCCCAGATACTCTTTTCTTTCCTTTTTACAGTCCTGTGAGAAATGTCCTTCTTCTCCACAAGAATAGCAGACATTGGAGTAGAATCTGGTTAGGCCTTCTCCATCAGGGTCTTCAACATCTTCCTTCATCACAAGTTCTCGTAACTTTTCTCTGAAGGCTTCCTTCTGCTGCTTGATGACTTCTTGCACCTTGGGGTACATTTGGCATTGAGCAGGGGAGTGATTGGTTCCTTCTAACAAGAAACAGGTCACCTGTCCAGTTGGGCATTCCTCAGCAGGGTGATTTTCTTCACAATGAGGGCATCCATCCTTGTGTTCTTCCTGGGTGTGTCCTATCTCTCGACATATCTTGTAGGCACAAATCTTCTTCACAACTCTGCAACGGGGCTTCTAGGTGTTGGTAACAACATGAGATCCTTGCAGAGTCATCTTGAATTCTTCCCAAGTGATTGATGCTTGTCTATCATGGATATCTTCATGCATCTTCCACCAATTTGCAGCACCTTCTGAAAAGTACCGAAGAGCATATTGGACCATCTCGTTCCTTGCAACATGGTTACTCCTTAGATGATTTTCCATGTTCTGAATACATTCTTCTATCTCTAACTGAGACATTGATCCATAATACACGAGTCCAGCTTCATTCGTCATCTATTGGGTCCAAGGGTTTGGGATGAGAAACAAGAGAGGGGAAAAGGAGGGGAAAACACACAATACAAACAATGGTTTTGAAAATAGATTTCTGTTGTGGTTGTCGTAAATTTACACACAAATGACAGCTCACATATCATCGTATCTAACAGGGGTTTGGTCTTCTAGGGGCATAATATCTTGGAAATTCTTCATGGTCTTCAATTTCTTCAGGTTTGTATAGTCTTCAACTTATGTAGCTTCAATTCTTCTAATGCATGGTGAAATCGTCTTTACTTTGAAGTGACCATCAGTTGTTTCGATATCTTGTCCTTCTTGAAGAGGTCTCAGTTGATCCTTCGTGTGGCCAAAAGGGAAAAGGGTATTTTCTAACTCTTTGAGGTAGGAGAGATCATTTGATAAGGCTCAATTAAGATGAGAAGTAAAGGGTCTTTTGAAAACAAAGTTCTTCGAGAAATTGTTTCCTAAGGGCTTTCCAGTTTCTAGGGTCACATCCTACAGTCACCATGTGCTCTGATACCATTTCTGTAGCGACCCAACTCAAAACGAGTCAAGCCTTTGTGTGTTCTGTGCCATCCCTGGATCAGTATGCTGGCACACACAGTACATCAATGTATATATCAAAGTGCAATCACATGTAATTAACATAAAATAGATATATACCATAAAATAGCAGCGGATACAGTCAACGGGAGTGGAGTCCCAATAACACCAACGGGGGGTTGAGTGCGGACCGTAACCCTGAATCGTACTCTTACCCGTCATAGAAGAGTATCTGCAACATAAGACGTTGCAGCCATGTAGGTCAATACATGGAATGTACTGGCAAGATCACCATAGTAGAACACTAGAATAAAGACTATTCTATATGCAAAAGGCTTTGTGGCTCTGTGTCTGAGTTTTTGCGTAAAACCTGATTTTATTTTCCTACAACAAAAGGTATATCAGGAATTTCACTATAGAGTTACCTATCATGACATGATTCCGCCAACCAATGTCCCAATGCCCATAAGTATCATAAGTTGCCCACAATTAAGTTATCAGTCCAGTGTTGAGAGTTCAGAGATAGATCCAAGTCCAGAGGCTCAAATTTTCTGTGACCGGGGACACGGCTAATCGATTAGGTTTAACTCTATAGAGTGTTGTGTACTTTACCCACAATATTCGTTCCCTCCTGGTAAGTCCTCACACTTCATGGTGTTTGAGAACAGGATGAACGAAACACGGTCTTACCGAGTGCTTCTCTGACTATCCGATAGTGCCCATCCAATCCTAACGTCGACTACATCTCGTCGCACTGCCTAGACAGTCACAACAAGGGTCAACCAAGCCAGAGCCCATAATGACTTGTGTCTACACAGGTAAGCTTCCGGGCATGAAGTATTCATCCTTCTCTTTGAGTCTGGGTGTAGCTTTCCGCAAAATGTCATGGCGCTTCTCGATGCATCCCGGCCATCCACTGGTTACTCCAGGGTGCCCATCAATTCCATCCTTGACCCAGTAGGGGGTATTGAAAACTTGTTTCACGAGTCTCAAAGTCTTGAAGTCTTGAAGATGCAGGACTTGAAGATGCCTTCATGTAGTTGTCGTCTTGACGTGGAGTCGTTCTTCTCACGCCACTCACGGACACTCATACCAGACCCCGTCTACTTTAGTATAGCATTGCACTAACTAGCATTACCCAGGGCTTTAGTAACAAGTGGTGGGTTCCTACCTCATGCACACTACTCAACTACAAGAATTTCAATAACACTATGGGAGGGATTTGTTGAATGATGTCACTACATGCAATAAAACATAGGTATGAAATAGATGGTCAAAGTGAACTTGCCTGTACTGTTGATGAAGATAAGATATCGCTCTCAGAAATAACTTGGTTGAACTATACGTCACTCTCCAATGAAATCTATATAATCAAAAATTGCATTCATAAGCAATCATACTAGCAATCAATTCTAACAATCAAGAAGTAACAACAATCAAAAGTAACAAGGTTGATGAAGGAAATACTTAGGACAAAGTTAAAATCAACAAAGTTTTCATGAACACAACTCAGGTAGTTTTCCCCTACAAACAACTATTTTCAATAGTAACAAAACAATAAAAAAGAAAAATACAACAAAAGAATTTTAGTAAATATTTTACTTAGCAAAAGAATGACTTTTGAAGAACAACTAGAAATCATAAAACAACACTCTAAACAAACATAGGTTTTTGCATAATAAACTTAACAACAAGAAAACAAACAAAAATAAATAACAAAAATACATAACAACTCAGTTAATAGAAACTAAACCTTTGTAAAACATTTATTTTAAATATATTTTTCAAAAAAGAACTCAACTAGCAATACTAGAGCATCTCAACAAAACAAGACAAAGCTATGGGCTCTAAGTTTAGGTGTCTAAACTATCATTAATACAAACAAAACTATTTTTTCTATGTAACCAAACTAATAGTTAAGAGAAAAGAATTTATAAAAATATTTATTATAAAACAGAATTAAATCAGCTAAAACTTTTGTGAAAATAATCTCTACTAATACTAAGTTGTTTTATAAAACATTACCTAATGAAGAGGATAGATTCCTATAGTAACTAAACTATTTTGTTTTAAAAAAATTATTAACAGAAAAGTATTACTAAAAACTTTCTTTGTAAACAGAATCTAATTACTTAAAACTTTTGTTAAAAGAATTATTACTAACTAATTTGTTTTTAATAAACTATAGCTATTTGAAGAAGGGTATAGGTTCCTACAATAAAATTCATAAACTAAACAAATTATCTTTTGTTAACAGCAAGTAAATTACTAATGTTTAGAACAACAGAACTAAATGAAATCTAAAACATAAGTTAAATCAAATTCAGATTTTAAACTAAACCAAAAGAAAAATCAAACTAATTAAACTAATAGGAAACTAAAACAGATTCTGTTTTGGTTAAAAACACTAATCAACTTTATCCAAATAATTCTGAAACCTTACCTACTGATAACTAAGATCACTAGTGACAAGTAGAAAAAAGAATCATTCATAAATATATTTAAACTCAAGTTATTCAGAAAACAAGATTTAAGTCAAATCTGTTTAAATTCAAATTTAAATATTCAAACATAGTCAAACTTGGTATCTACAGAAACTAGTTGAAATTTGTGACACAATGCAAAAAGAATCAAATTAAAACAACTAAAAACATAAAAGATATGATTAAAACAAAAACAGAGCTATCTGTTTTTAAAACAGAAACAGAAATTAAAAAAAATCCTAACTAACGGTCAGGGGTGACGTGGCACGCTCTGGTTGGTCGAGGGTGTGCATGCTGGAGTGTTTCGGGCAGGCGGCCGGTAAGTAAATAAAACTCTTCGGTCAAATAATTCAAAAAGAAAAACCGGTCGGTTCTTTTTAAAAGAACCGAAGGGGTACGCTCCTTTTAATCTTAACCGTTCAATGACGATCGAACGGATGGGGGAGGAGGGAGCTCATGGGGGTCGCCGGTGAGGTCGACGTCGACGACATGACGGCGAGGTTGATGGGGAGACGGATCCCGTGGTCTTCCGGCAACGGAGATGGCATCAGTCGATGCGTCGAGGAGCGGCGCGTCAAGTGGTGGTCGGAGGTGAGCTCGGGGACGACAGGGAAGGCGACAGCGAGCTCGGGGGCAGGGTGGTCTTCGGGTGGTCGTCGGGGAGAGTGCTTGTAACATCCCAAATCTTGGAATGTTAAAATAAATATTAGAATGATTGTTTGTTTGTTTGAATGATAGAAGCTTGAGTGAAATTTGAAACTTTTCAAAACTTTTGAATGAGAGGGAATAAAATGACTTTCCCCTTCTCCGGTAAATTCAAATTCATCCAATTAAAAGCAATGAGAGAAGATGACATGACTTCTTCAACTATAAATAATTTGAACGGAGTTTTGCATTTGAATTCTTTCAAATATTTTCCCTTGCTTCTATATTTTTCTTCCCCGAGAAATACCCCGAAAATAATTCTTGCCAAGCAAGAAAGAGAGGAGGAACATGACCCTCCAAACCAGGGATATTCCTTTGAAATATTTGGACCATAAAACCCAAGGTTTATTTGAAAAATATTTGCAAAAATAAAATAAACCAATTTAGGGATTTTCTAAAAAAAAGAAAACATTTTTTCTGAAGTACTTATTTTGGTAGTGGAAAAATGCCCATCTTTTTGGATTTATTTTTCTAAAAATTTTAATATATTATACCCCTATATTCCCAGGAATATTCCATTTACTTTTAGTAGTTTTAATTCCTGTTTTAATAAATATGGAAAGAGATCTTTATTTTAGGAAAGTCCTTGGGCCATATTAGGAATGTCATCTGGCCCAATTCCTGTTTCCTTCTTCTTGCTCATGTTCATTCCTTTTGTAGCCATGGCAGAAACCTCCAGGAAGCTTCCCCTCCGGGATTCGCGAGCTTCTTCCCCTCCCGGCGCCTCCAACCACCCCTATAAGAACCCCCTCGGCCTCGTCTTTCCATTCCCCTAGAGAAATCCCCGTTTCCCTGCCCGTAGCCACCTCGCCACCATCTCCATTGTTCCAGCCACACCAAGCTCGCAGGAGCTCTCCAGCGCCTCCCCCACCCCTGTCGAGCCCCCTGGCACCCCCTGCGCACCCCATCCCCTCGCTGGAGTGCCCCTCGCCGCTGCTCCTCCTGCCATCGTTGGTGACCCTGTAGCGCAGCAGGTAACTCCATTTTTTTCTTTCTTGTCTTGTGTCTATTTAGTTCACCGTTAGATCTTGATCCTAAGGCCCCTAATAGATCACTTAATAGCCGAACAGTTTTCCTCTAAAGTGCGGACGTTTGTTAGATTACATCGATCACGCACAGGCCTCAGCCAATAAGCATCGGCCACGTCACCCCCTTTCTTTTTATCCTTTTCAGTTTTTATTCCCGAAACAGATTTGAATCTGATTTTAGAATGCCTATAACTTTTGATCCATAACTCCAATGAGGTTGAAACTTGTTCTAGTAGATCAAAAAAATTCTGTAGTTTTCAAAAACATATTAATAGCCTATGTTTGAAATTTTCAAATTTGAATTAGATCAGATTTAGTTTAAAGCTAGTTTTATTTATTGCTTGAGTTTAAAAATAGCTTTTAACTTGATTCTTTTTGCTACTGATCACTAGTGATCTTATTTATCGGTGGTAAAAATTTCAGAATTGTTTGAGAATTTTAACTCATTATTTCTTGTGAAACAATTTCCGTTTCACCTCTTTTAGAATTGTGACTAATTATCTTCCTTTAGTTGTTTTTAAATAAATTTCTTTTATATTTCAGAAAGTTTATGTTTTGTTTATGTTAGTTAAACAGTAGGTTTTCAAAAAGTTGATATTTTAATTTCATTTGTTATCGTGATATCAATTCAAGTTCTCTAATAACCTACAATTGATTTGTCTACTGTTTTAACTCCCAATTGAAAATACTTTCAAAATAGCTTTATGAAAAATACTTTATTTTATCTTAGTTAAATTTATATCTTAGTTCTCTGTCATTTTAGTGTTTTATTTTCTGTTGGACAAAAACTATTTAGTGTTTGATGTAGTAGAAGACTCCCTAGTCTTATTTGAAGTTTCCTTTGGATTCTTATTCGCTGTCTCTTTTGTTTTGATTGCTAGTATGAGTGCTTATGTGAATGATATGTTTGTTATATAGATTATCATCGGAGAGTGACGAATAGTCTATCAAGTTATTTCTGAGAGCGATCTATTTCTTCATCAACAGTACAGGCAAGTTCACCTTGACCATCTATTTCATACCTATGTTTTTATTGCATGTAGTGACATAATTCAACAAATCCCTCCCGTAGTGTTATTGAAACTCTTGTAGTTGAGTAGAATGGATGAGGTAGGAAACCACTACTGGTTACTAAAGCCTCGGGCACGTTAGTTACTTTTATGCTATGCTAAAGTAGACGGGGTTTATTAGGAGTGTTCGTGAGTGGTGTGAAGAAGGACTCTACGTCAAGACGACAACTTGATGAAGACAATCTTCAAGTCCTGCATCTTCAAGACCTCAAGACTTCAAGACTCGAGAAGACAAGTTTTCAATACACACTACTGGGTGAAGCATGGTTGATTGGGCATCCCTGGAGAAACCAGTGGATGGCCGGGATGCATGGAGAAGCGCCACGACATCTTGCGGAAAGCTTCACCTAGACTCAAAGAGAAGGATGAATACTTCATGCCCGGAAGCTTACCTGTGTAGCCACAAGTCATTATGGGCTCTGGCTTGGTTGATCTTTGTTGTGACTCTGGCGGGCGGTGCTACGAGATGTAGTCGACGTTAGGATTGGATGGGCACTGTCGGACAGTTAGGGAAGCACTCTGAAAGACCATGTTTCTTTCATCCTGTTGTCAAACACCAGGCAGTGCGAGGACTTACCAGGAGGGAAAGAATCTTGTGGGTAAAGTACACAACACTCTGGAGAGTTAAACCTAATAGATTAGCCATGTCCACGGTTACGGACAATTTGAGCCTCTAGACTTGGATCTATCTCTGAACTCTCAACACTGGACTGATAACTTAATTGTCGGCAACTTAAGATACTTGAGGGTATTGAGACATTGGTTGGCGGAACCATGTCATGATAGCTAAATTCTATAGTGATATTCCTGATATCTCTTTTGTTGTAGGAAAAATAAAATCAGCTTTTACGCAAAAACTTAGACACAGAGCCACAAAGCCTTTGGATATAGAATAGTCTTTACTGTTCTGTTCTACTATGGTGATCTTGCCAGTACATTCCATGTACTGACCTATATGGCTGCAACGTGTCATGTTGCAGATACTCTTCTACGACGGGTAAGAGTATGATTCAGGGTTACGGTCTGCACTAACCTTGCCGTTGGTGTTATTGTGACTCCACTCCCGTTGACTGTATCCGCTGCTATTTAAAGGTATATATCAATTTTTACGTAGTTACATGTGATTGCACTTTGATATATACATTGATGTACTGTGTGTGCCAGCATACTGATCCAGGGATGGCACAGAACACATAGAGGCTTGACTCGTTTTGAGTCGGGTCGCTACAGAAAATGGTATCAGAGCACATGTTGACTATACGACGTGACCCTAGAAACCGGAAAGCCTTGAGGAAACGATTTCTCGAAAAACTTTGTTTTCAAAAGACCTTTACTTCTCATCTTACTTGAACTTTTTCAAATGTTCTCTCTTTCCTCCAATAGTTAGATGATACCCTTGTCCCCTGACCATTATGGAAAGAGATACAAAAGGATTGAGGATTATACAAACCTGAAGGAATTGAAGACCATGAAGAATTTCCAAGATTATTATGCCCCTAGAAGACCAAAACCCTGTTGTAAACTTACGTTAGATACGATGATTTGTGAGCTGTCATTTCTGTGTATTCTCTCGACAGCCACAACAAAAATCTATTTTCAAAACCATTGTTTGTATTGAGTGTATCCCCTCCTTTTCTCTCTCATGCCTCTCATCCCAAAACCTTGAACCGAATAGATGATGAATGAAGTTGGACTAGTGTATTCTGGATCGATGACTCGGTTAGAGATAGAAGAATGGATTCAGAACATGGAGAATCATCTATGGTGTAACCATGTTGCAAGAAAGGAGATAGTCTAGTACGCTTTTCGGTACTTTACAGAAGGTGCTGCAAGTTGGTGGAAGATGCATGAAACTGTCCATGATACGCAAGCATCAATCACTTGGGAAAAATTCAAGAGGACTTTGCAAAAGTCTCATGTTGTTACCAACACCCAGAAGCCCAATTGCAAGGATGTGAAGAAGATTTGTGCATGCAAGTTATGTGGAGAGATAGGACACACTCAGGAAGAACACAAGGAAGGATGCCCTTATTGTGAAGAAAATCACCCTACTGAGGAATGCCCAACTAGGCAGGTGACATGTTTCTTGTGTGAAGGAACCAATCACTACCCGGCTCAATGCCAAATGTACCCCCAAGGTACAAAAAGTCATCAAGCAGCAGAAGGAAGCCATGAAGGGAGTTTTCAGAGAAGAATTTGGAGAACTTGTGATGTAGGTAGATGTTGAAGACCCTAATGAAGAAGGCCTAACAAGATTTTAATCTAACACTTGCTATTCATGTGGAGAAGAAGGACATTTTTCACACGACTGTAGGAAGGAAAGAAAAGGGTATCTGGAAACCTTCCCGACAGAAGAAGTGGAGTTTGATCCACAAGAAATTGAAGTTTCGATCAGAACAAAGAACCTCAGGAAGAGACAAGCCCCTGAACAGAAGGACTTGAGTCATATTAGATGTTTCAAGTGTAAGGATATGGGCCACTATGCCAATAAGTGTCCAAGAAAGGAACCAGAACTCCAAGGAGCAAACCCCAACATCAAGAAGCCCCAAGACTTGTCAGAAATCATCTGTATTCATTGCAAGGAAGCAGGACATTATGCTAACGATTGTCCCCAGAAGAATAAAGCTAGAATGGAGTAGTTAAGTTTTGAAGATGGAAATCACTGTATCATGAAGCACTTTTGATTTCATGAGCTTATCTTGTAATGGAAACCTCAGAGTTTGTAATAAGTTCATGAGATCAATGGAATTTATGATGTCATGATTTTCCTATGTTGAATTATATGAGTTGTTACTCCACGAACAAAGATCTCCGGCCATTTTCGAGGATATGAGAAAATATGGTCTATGCAAGCATGAGTGCATTTCATTATAAGTGTGGTAGTACCCACAGGGAAAAATGAATGAAGAAAATACCATTCATATTAAGGAGTTTGGATAAGTGAATACAGTTGAAGAGATTGTGGAACCACCTCAAACTATGTGAGGGATAACCTGGTGACAAAGTACTTTTGAAGGTTAAACAGACCAATGGAAAGGAAAATGGATTCCGAAGAGTGGAACCTAAGCAAGAATAAGTCTGTGATTAGTGACCTCTGTTGGGAGACGTAGTAGTAAATCAAAATTTTCCTACGTGTCACCAAGATCTATCTATGGAGAAACCAGCAACGAGAGGGGAGAGATTGCATCTTCATACCTTTGAAGATCGCTAAGCGGAAGCGTTACAACAACGCGGTTGATGGAGTCGTACTCGCAGCGATTCAGATCGCGGTAGATCCGATCAAGTGCCGAACGGACGGCACCTCCGCGTTCA
This sequence comes from Hordeum marinum, assembly GCA_022496015.1. Taxonomy (NCBI): domain Eukaryota; kingdom Viridiplantae; phylum Streptophyta; class Magnoliopsida; order Poales; family Poaceae; genus Hordeum; species Hordeum marinum. Next base: position 1,033,252 of record JAAAWK010000910.1, read on the forward strand.
ACACACGTGCAGCCCGGTGACGTCTCCAACACCTTGATCCAGCAAGGAGGAAGGAGAGGTTGGGGAAGGGCTCCAACAGCAGCACGACGGCATGGTGGTGGTGGAGTAGCAAGGTATTCCGACAGGGCTTCGCCTAAGCGCTGCGGAGGAGGAAGAAGAGAGGTAGGGCTTCGTCGTGAGAGAGAGAGATCAAATCCTGTTCTCAAAGGGCCAAAACCTCAAGTATATATAGTAGGAGGGAGAGGGAGGGCTGGCTTGGCCCCTCCTCCAAGGAGGAGAGGTTCGGCCGAAGTGGGGGAGGAGTCCACCTCCCACAAGGGAGGTGGATCTCCTCCTTTCAAACCCCTTTTGCCCTTATCTCTAGATCCCAGCCGCATGGGCCCTTCTAGGAGGTCTTGGATGGCCCAATATGGGCTGGCACACCTCCTCTAAAGGCCCACTAAGTCCTCTGGTCGTCACACCCCTCCCGGGGGTCCTCCGGCACCCTCCCGGCACTCCCGGTACAATACCGATGAGCCCGAAAACTTTCCGGTGACCAAAACTGGACTTCCTATATATCAATCTTTACCTCCGGACCATTCCGGAGCTCCTCGTGACGTCCGGGATCTCATCCGGGACTCCGAACAACCTTCGGTAATCACGTATACCTTTTCCCTATAACCCTAGCGTCATCGAACCTTAAGTGTGTAGACCCTACGGGTTCGGGAGACACGTAGACATGACCGAGACACCTCTCCGGCCAATAACCAACAGCGGGATCTGGATACCCATGTTGGCTCCCACGTACTCCACGATGACCTCATCGGATGAACCACGATGTCAGGGATTCAATCAATCCCGTATACAATTCCCTTTGTCTATCGGTATGGTACTTGCCCGAGATTCGATCGTCGGTATCCCCATACCTTGTTCAATCTCGTTACCGGCAAGTCTCTTTACTCGTTCCGTAATACATCATCCCGTGACTAACTCCTTTGTCACATTGAGCTCATAATGATGATGTCTTACCGAGTGGGCCCAGAGATACCTCTCCGTCACACGGAGTGACAAATCCCAGTCTCGATTCGTGTCAACCCAACAGACACTTTCGGAGATACCCGTAGCGTACCTTTATAGCCACCCAGTTACGTTGTGACGTTTGGCACACCCAAAGCATTCCTACGGTATCCGGGAGTTACACAATCTCATGGTCTAAGGAAATGACACTTGACATTGAAAAGCTTTAGCAAACGAACTACACGATCTTGTGCTATGCTTAGGATTGGGTCTTGTCCATCACATCATTCTCCTAATGATGTGATCCCGTTATCAATGACATCCAATGTCCATGGTCATGAAACCGAGACCATCTATTGATCAACGAGCTAGCCAACTAGAGGCTCACTAGGGACACGTTGTGGTCTATGTATTCACACATGTATTACGGTTTCCGGTTAACACAATTATAGCATGAACAATAGACAATTATCATGAACCAGGAAATACAATAATAACCATTTTATTATTGCCTCTAGGGCATATTTCCAACTAGAGGCTCACTAGGGACACTTTTGAAGGTTAAACAGACCAATGGAAAGGAAAATGGATTCCGAAGAGTGGAACCTAAGCAAGAATAAGTCTATGATTAGTGACCTCAAGGATAATATGGAGTGAACTGAAGGTAACGTTGGAACATGGAACGATAGTAACCCCAAGAGTGAGTTAAAGCTATTCAAGGATTCAAGATGACCCACAACTCACTAATCCTAGGATTGTTAAGGATCAAGCCCCACCTTTGTGCAGGAAGAAATTTGGAAGAAGATATGACTGATCAGCAAAAAGTTTTCTTAGGAGTATCCGATAACCTGAGAGTGGTGAAGAAATGATAGATGTTTTTGTTTGGCTTGCAGAATCAATGGATTTATCCGAACTTTGTTCGTTGACAAGAGAAATTTCTGCAATGCTTGTGAGGAAGCCCAAGTGTTAGAATACGAGATTCGCTAAACCTTGTACAAGGCAATGATTTCAGTGCGACATGGCTTGGCCACCATGACGACTTACTCTAATCATTCTGTTGCTAGTCCGAATGGTAAATCTGAGTGACTTACGCATAGTAAAGAGACGATGTTCTTTGAAGCTTTTGTTTAAAGCCTTAGAATGGTATGATGAAGAACCCTTGTACATGACAGTTTCTGTCACACGTAGGAAATTCTACGGTGAGGAATGAAGCCACGACCCTTTTTCACTGCAGGATAACCACCAATGGTAGACCACCATGAGATCATCAATAAGTTATTTAGAATGATCACGAGACCTGTCAGCTAATAAGACCCAGTATCGGAGGAAATACATGTTGTTATGAGGACACAAGACTTTGATATAACGGATGATCATCACCGAAGAAGCTATTGGGAAGAAGGTGAACAGACAGATGCACCCAGAGGACTGCCAAGAATTTTGATGGACCAGTAACTCTCATTTTAAGTGAGGTAGACCCACATTTCCATATCAATGGAGTCTTGTTGGAAGACCCCACACCTTCTTGGTCACTGGATTTGTTAGAAGACCCCCAAACCCTAACCTTTTCTTTCTAGCCCTTCCGAATCTCGAGGACGAGATTCATTTTAAGTGTGGTAGATTTGTAACATCCCAAATCTTGGAATGTTATAATAAATATTAGAATGATTGTTTGTTTGTTTGAATGATTGAAGCTTGAGTGAAATTTGAAACTTTTCAAAAACTTTTGAATGAGAGGGAATAAAATGACTTTCCCCTTCTCCAGTAAATTCAAATTCATCCAATCAAAAGAAATGAGAGAAGATGACATGACTTCTTCAACTATAAAGAATTTGAACAGAGTTTTGCATTTGAATTCTTTCAAATATTTTCCCTTGCTTCTATATTTTTCTTCCCCGAGAAATACCCCGAAAATTATTCTTGCCAAGCAAGAAAGAGAGGAGGAACATCACCCTCCAAACCGGGGATATTGCTTTGAAATATTTGGACCATAAAACCCAAGGTTTATTTGAAAAATATTTGCAAAAAGAAAATAAACCAATTTAGGGATTTTCTAAAAAAAGAAAACATTTTTTCTGAAGTATTTATTTTGGTAGTGGAAAAATGCCCATTTTTTGGATTTATTTTTCTGAAAATTTGAATATATTATACCCCTATATTCCGAGGAATATTCCATTTACTTTTAATAGTTTTAATTCCTGTTTTAATAAATATGGAAAGGGATCTTTATTTTAGGAAAGTCCTTGGTCCATATTAGGAATGTCATCTGGCCCAATTCCACTTTCCTTCTTCTTCCTCACGTTCATTCCTTTTGTAGCCATGGCAGAAACCTCCAGGAAGCTTCCCCTCCGGGATTCGCGAGCTTCTTCCCCTCCCGGCACCTCCCACCACCCCTATAAGAACCCCCTCGGCCTCCTCTTTCCATTCCCCTAGAGAAATCCCCGTTTCCCTGCCCGTAGCCACCTCGCCACCATCTCCATTGTTCCTGCCACACCAAGCTCGCAGGAGCTCTCCAGCGCCTCCCCTACCCCTGTCGAGCCCCCTGGCACTCCCTGCGCACCCCTTCCCCTCGCCGGAGTGCCCCTCGCCGCTGCTCCTCCTGCCATCGTTGGTGACCCTGTAGCGCAGCAGGTAACTCCCTTTTTTCTTTCTTGTCTTCTGTCTATTTAGTTCATCGTTAGATCTTGATCCTAAGGCCCCTAATAGATCACTTAATAGCCGAACAGTTTTCCTCTAAAGTGTGGACGTTTGTTAGATTACATCAATCACGCACAGGCCTCAGCCAATAAGCATCACCCACGTCACCCCCTTTCTTTTTATCCTTTTCAGTTTTTATTCCCGAAATAGATTTGAATCTGATTTTAGAATGCCTATAACTTTTCATCCATAACTCCAATGAGGTTGAAACTTGTTCCAGTAGATCAAAAAATTTCTGTAGTTTTCAAAAACATATTAATAGCTTATGTTTGAAATTTTTCAAATTTGAATTAGATCCGATTTAGTTTAAAGCTTGTTTTGCTTATTCCGGGAGTTTAAAAATAGCTTTTAACTTGATTCTTTTTGCTACTGATCACTACTGTTTAAAAATTTCAGAATTGTTTGAGCATTTTAACTCATTATTTCATGTGAAACAATTTCCGTTTCACCTCTTTTAGAATTGTGACTAATTCTCTTCCTTTAGTTGTTTTTAAATAAATTTCTTTTATATTTGAGAAAGTTTATGTTTAGTTTCTGTTAGTTAAACAATAGGTTTTAAAAATTATATTTTAATTTCATTTGTTATCGTGAAATCAATTCAAGTTCTCTAATAACCTGCAATTGATTTCTCTACTATTTTAACTCGCAATTGAAAATACTTTCAAAATAGCTTTATGAAGAATACTTTATTTTGTCTTAGTTAAATTTATATCTTAGTTATCTGTTATTTTAGTGTTTTATTTTCTGTTGGACAAAAACTATTTACTATTTGATGTGGTAGAAGACAACCTAGTCTTATTTGAAGTTTCCTTCGGATTCTTATTCGCTCTCTCTTTTGTTTTCATTGCTAGTATGAGTGCTTATGTGAATGATATGTTTGTTATATAGATTATCATCGGAGAGTGATGAATAGTCTATCAAGTTATTTGTGAGAGCGATCTATTTCTTCATCAACAGTACAGTCAAGTTCACCTTGACCATCTATTTCATACCTATGTTTATTCCATGTAGTGACATCATTCAACAAATCCCTCCTGTAGTGTTATTGAAACTCTTGTAGTTGAGTAGAATGGATGAGGTAGGAACCCACCACTAGTTACTAAAGCCCCGGGCACGTTAGTTACTTTTATGCTATGCTAAAGTAGACGGGGTTTGGTATGAGTGTTCATGAGTGGTGTGAAGAAGGACTCTACGTCAAGACGACAACTTGATGAAGACAATCTTCAAGTCCTGCATCTTCAAGACCTCAAGACTTCAAGACTCGAGAAGACAAGTTTTCAATACACACTACTGGGTGAAGGATGGTTGATTGGGCATCCCTGGAGAAACCAGTGGATGGCCGGGATGCATGGAGAAGCGCCATGACATCTTGCAGAAAGCTTCACCCAGACTCAAAGAGAAGGATGAATACTTCATGCCCGGAAGCTTACTTGTGTAGCCATAAGTCATTATGGGCTCTAGCTTGGTTGATCTTTGTAGTGACTCTGCTAGGCAGTGCTACGAGATGTAGTCGACGTTAGGTTTGGATGGGCACTGTCGGAAAGTCAGAGAAGCACTCTGAAAGACCATGTTTCTTTCATCCTACTCTCAAACACCAAGCAGTGCGAGGACTTACCAGGAGGGAAAGAATCTTGTGGGTAAAGTACACAACACTCTGCAGAGTTAAACCTAATCGATTAGCCGTGTCCATGGTTACGGACAATTTGAGCCTCTAGACTTGGATCTATCTCTGAACTCTCAACACTGGACTGATAACTTAATTGTGGGCAACATAAGATACTTGAGGGTATTGAGACATTGATTGGCGGAACCATATCATGATAGGTAAATTCTATAGTGATATTCCTGATATCTCTTTTGTTGTAGGAAAAATAAAATCAGCTTTTACGCAAAAACTTAGACACAGAGCCACAAAGCCTTTGCATATAGAATAGTCTTTACTCTTCTGTTCTACTATGGTGATCTTGCCAGTACATTCAATGTACTGACCTATATGGCTGCAACGTGTTATGTTGCAGATACTCTTCTACGACGGGTAAGAGTACGATTCAGGGTTACGGTCTGCACTCAACTTGCCGTTGGTGTTATTGGGACTCCACTCCCGTTCACTGTATCCGCTGCTATTTTAAGGTATATATCAGTTTTACGTAGTTACATGTGATTGCAATTTGATATATACATTGATGTACTGTGTGTGCTAGCGTACTGATCCAGGGATGGCACAGAACACACAGAGGCTTGACTCATTTTGAGTCGGGTCGCTACAGTGCTCCCGTGGGTGTGTGGCTCGTGAGAGTGGGTGGGGAGTTGTGCACGAGTGTGGGAGGATGGATGGTGGGCTCAGGATGTGGCGGGATGATCCGAGGCGAGCGACAAGTCGGCAATGGCATGGCGGTGCCTCTCGGGTCCGGCGAGGTATTTCGACGAATAGAGGGCACAGGTAGAGGAGTTTCGGAGGGGAAAGGAGGGAGGGGACCTTGGGCTTTATATAGGAGGGGTTGAGGCTCGATGGAGGGGGACAGGAGTGGGATCTCCGGTGTGGAATCGTCGCCGGCGAGGTAAGGGGAGAAGGAGAGAGGTGACCGGCGGTGGTTCCGGTCGGGGTGGGACCCACATGTCAGAGAGAGGGAGAGGAGAGGCGTGGCATCGGGCGGCCGTTGTGGAGGGTTTTCGAGGAGCTGTCAGGGTAAGTGGGCCGGCGGTTCTTAAAAGCTTTAAATGTTTCTCCTATTGTCTATTTCCAGCGAATGAAATCTAATAAATGGCATTAAATGCTTTCCAAAAATAAAAGTTTTTATACCAAAATTGTTAGGAGATTTAATGCCATTCAATGGACATTTTTCCCTGGCCAAATTAAATACTTAGAAAACATATTTTCAGAAAATACCTAAATGGCTTTATTTATTTATTTGCAAATTATTTTTCATATAACCCCTTGGGTTTTATGATTCAAAAACTTCACAAATTACCCCCTGGTTTGGAGTGTCACATTACTCCTCTCAAAACTTTGTCCAGGGGTTTGGATGCTTTGAAAATTTGAATAGGAACCAAATATGGCATGGATTCAAAAGAATAATTCAGAGGTTTTCAAAAGCACTTTCAAATCCTTTCTTTAAACTTCCAACTCATATTTCATATAATTTGAAGAAGTCCTTTTATCCTCTCTCATGAAAATCATGGAGTTTCATAAAGTTTCTGAATTTGAAATATTTTCAAAATGGAATTCAAATCACATGGGAAAGTCATTTTATTCCCTCTCGTTCAAAAGTTTCAAATTTTCACTCAATTCAATCACTCAAACAAACAAACAAACATTCTAATAATTATAACATTCCAAAATTTGGGATGTTACAATAATTATCATCACTATATTATGCAGATTGAAGATCGTGGAATGCAAAAAATGAATATTCGACGTTGGGTTCATTAGCCTAGATGCCGTAAATGAATGGTTGATACGACATGAAACCAAAGCGATCGAGAAGAACTTGCTAATGTCGTTCTTTATACATCAAAACAAAAGGGAAATACTCTTTCCTTACAACTTCAAGTGAGTGTTGCTGTCTTTGCTGTATACTCGGTTTCGCTTACTCGAGGTTAAGTAATGTAATTGATGAGTTATATATGCAAGTGTAGTTTCCACTATATTCTGCTATCATTAAGCTTGATGGGGCATTAGTAACTGTCTTAGACTCGAGACGTAAAGATCCCGAGAATTATGCGGACATGACTACAATGCTCAAGAAGTAAGTTCAGTCAATACCGGGACCATATCGGCATGCAACTTTCGTTAATTTCCTGATATCAAGTAATCATTTTCTTTGCCTGGCAGGGTTTGGAAGAAGTTCACCCGAGAGGTTCCCGGTCTAAACAAAGTGTTGCGATTTACGCACCCCGGACTAATTAATACTAGCTAGTTCCGCCCATCTCCAATAGATTCAAATTTTCATCAATATATCATTACAATGCTTGCTTATCAGCTGTTTGATTAAACTCTATTCTCGTAAAGTGCTTGTACCAGAAAGAAGGGTTTTTTTTATGTCGATACTACATGTGCGAGTTCATTCGCCACTCGACCTCTGAGCGGGGATTCTCTGACAAAACTTTTGAAGTACGTAAATAATATTCACAATTTTATTTTATATATTCAGTTACCATCAATTGTGTTGAGTTTTATTCATATATATGCATGTATTGACCCCCTTCTTTAAAGTAGATCTGGGAGATGCGGGATGAACTCCTACCACATGATCGCGTACGAGCAATTCAAGAGGAATTGGCGGGATTCTTTCTTGACCAAGTCATACCTAAAGACGGAGAATACTATGTGAATTTGTGATTGGATCTTAGGGATTGTAAGAGATCTTATATTGTATATATGTTGATAGTACCATCAGATAGATATACGATAACTTGTCGTTCGACCGATCTCTCGGAGAAAGACAGGTCGATCACTTCTCTCTGTATATGTTCATGACAATCTTATGTACTTAATAAGTCCTTCTTTTGCTTACTAGCTAGCGTGTCGAGTTCTCTCTATCGTAGCTAGCGTCGACCAAGCACGGAGAAAGAATGGACACTTCTCTCTATTAGCTAGCTAACGCAATATGAAATCCCTAAATTAACCCTTGGAAACCCCTACCCCCCACCCACCTTTCAAAAAAACAAAAAACCCAACTCCTGTTAGATGCTGACGCGTGGATCCCTTTTGGTCCTGGTTGTTGTTACAAACCGGGACTAAAGGTCCTCCTGCCTGGGCTCCTTGCAGCGGCCACGTGGAGCCCCTTCTGTCCCGGTTCGTAAGCGAACCGGGACCTAAGGTTTTGGGCTTTAGTCCGGACCCTTTAGTCCCGGTTCAAGAACCGGGACTAATGGGCCTCTGGAACCGGGACAAATGGGACATTTTCTACTAGTGTCATGAGGCTCTTGAAGGACCAAACCCGATAGAAGCTCATCCTTAAGACCACCTCTGAACTGATATATCTTGGACTTGTCGTCAGGAATATATTGTTTAGCATAGCAGGCCAGACTCTGGAACTCGACGCTGTACTGGTGGACAGACGTGCTTCCCTACTTCAGGTGCCTGAACTTCTCACGCATCTCCTCGACAAAGCTCATTAGAATGTAATGGGCCCTGAAGTCACAGCAGAAATCATCCCAGCTGACAACACAGTCGCCCCTGGAATCTTTGTACTACTGCCACTAATCAGTTGTGTGACCCTTAAGCTGGAATGTCATGAACCTGACATAGTTATCTGGCCTGACATTGCTACACTCAAAATGCTTGCTCATGTCGCGGAGCCAATCATCCGCATCAGAAGGTTGATCACAACAGGTGAAGGACTTGGGCTGGTTGGCGAGGAACTGGTTGAGAGTAGCGAACTAAGGCTGATTCTGGGAATTCCCTTGATGACCTTGTTGTCCCTGATCTCTCTCTTGGAATAACCTAAGCAACATCTGAGTATTCACGTTGGTCGCGGCTATCACAGCTTGCCAAGCTTTTGGAGGAGGAGGCGGTGGAGGTGGAGGGTTAGGCTGCTCCCCATCATGGCCTGAATTCCCACGAGTTGGTGGAGCCATCCTCGTAATGGACAAGAACATCAGCACACCATTGACAAACATGATTGCAATAATTTGAATCAAACGGCTTGAAAGAAATTGAACGAAATAACACCAATAGCATTCATACTGAAAATTTGTAAGAACACCTTCTTCGGGTTTGTGATAACATCATAAGATCTTGAAGCCACTTGAACAAACACAATAAGGTATTGAGCTAAGATATGCTCGGAACAAATGTATAAACCTCACACATCTGAAGAAAGATGATCCTAGGTAACTACTTGAATCCCACCTAAGAACTTCCGAGATCTTTGGTTATGCAATCGGGTGTTGGGGATACAGATGTGCCAAAATATCTCACACAACTAACAAGCCCTACACTCCAACTGTATCCATCTGTCAACACGTAACCAGAGGTTTTGGAAATCCATATATCTCGGAGCCTCGAAAACACAACGATAACCAACATGGTGGTACCCCGGACGCCTCCCCAGTACTGGGTGACTCCGACCTTATCTCGTCACAAGAAGTATTGAAGCAATTTCGAACACCCTCCGTAGTGAGATACTAAAGATATTGAATGATAATGATGTGTCTCGAATCCCCTGGAGCTCAACTCCCCAGAAAAAATCAAGTCAAACAGGAGGCACAAAGACCAAACTCCGTCACATCGACATCATATGGTATCCGAAATATCCGTGTGATCCTAAAACAATTTTGATCGATAAGAGGAGTAGAATCAAAATTTATAGGTCGAATACCTCACCAGAGTATAGAAGAGGAGTAAAAGAAACCTACTCTCCGAGATAACTAGACTCAAAATAGTTTTAACTAGACTCGACTCGGCCAAGTTCGATCAAGCAAAGGGCTCCTATGGTCGTATGGCTCTTAAGACAAATGTCACGCCCAAGATGAAGTTCTATCCTTATTAAGCCTTACGACTTTGACGAGGATAGAATCGCATCTCGTCTTTTGCAAGAGCAGTAAACATTGCAATACATGTAGGAAAATATGAGTATATGAGTTGGCTTACACTCGCCACAAGCTATCTTACAAGTCACACAATTATTCATGCATCATACAGAAGACAGGGTCCGTCTATGGAAGAAATCAAATGAAGAAAAGAAGCAATGTAAAGTGTTGGAAATATTCCCTAGAGGCAATAATAAATTAGTTTTTATCATATTTCCATGTTCATGATAATCGTTTATTATCCATGCTAGAGTTGTATTGATCAAAAACTCAAATACATGTGTGGATACATAGACAACACCATGTCCCTAGTATGCCTCTAGTAAACTGGCTCGTTACTCAACGATGGTTAAGGTTTCCTAGCAATGGAAATGAGATGTCATTTTATAACGGGATCACATCATTAGGAGAATGATGTGATGGACAAGACTCAAACTATAATACGTAGCATATGATTGTGTCAGTTTATTGCTACTATTTTTTGCATGTCAAGTATATGTTCCTATGACCATGAGATCATGCTACTCACCGACACCGGAGGAGTACCTTGTGTGTATCAAACGTTGCAACGTAACTGGATGACTATAAAGGTACTCTGCAGGTATCTCCGAGGGTGTCTGTTGGGTTGGCATGGATCAAGACTGGGATTTGTTCCTCCGTGTGACGGAGAGGTATCTCAGGGCCCACTCGATAAATCAACATCACAACAAGCCTTGCAAGCAATGTGACTAAGTGTTAGTCACGGGATCTTGTATTACAGAATGAGTAAAGAGACTTGCCGATAACGACGTTGAACTAGGTATGGAGATACCTACGATCGAATCTCGGGCAAGTAATATACCGAAGAACAAAGGTAACATCATACGGGATTAATATAACCCTTGACATAGAGGTTTGACCGATAAAGATCTTCGTTGAATATGTAGGAACCAATATGGGCATCCTAGTCACGGTATTGGTTAATGACCATAGAGGTGTCTCGGTCAGGTCTACATAGTTCTCAAACCCGCAGGGTCTACACACTTAAGGTTTGGTGACGTTTCGGTAGTATAGAGTTATGCATGGTGGTGACCGAAGGTTGTTCAGAGTCCTAGATGAGATCGCGGACGTCATGAGGAGCTACTGAATGGTCCTTAGGTAAATATTGATATATAAGAAGTCCTATTTTGGACGCCGGAAAAGTTTCGGGCTCATCGGTAGTGTACCGGGAGTGTTGGTTGTGTACCGGGAGACCATCGGGAGGGGTATTTCGACCGAATAGGCTACATGGGCTGTGGGAGAGTGGATACCAGCCCTTAGTGGGCTGGTGGAAGTCCCACATAAGGATCATGCGGCTGGGAAAGAAAAGCCCAAAGAGAAAAGGTGGAAAAAGGCAAAAAACGGCAAAATAGGAAGGAGTCCTAGTCCTACTAGGATTGGAGGAGGATTCCTCCTCTCCTCCCACTTCGGCCGAAACCTAGAGGGCTTGGCCTTGCGCCAAGCCTCCTCCTCTCTTCCTCTTATATATACTAGAGGTTTTAGGGGTTTTGCACTAGATTTTCAGCCACGTGCTACTTGTTCCTCTAGTGCATAGTTTCTCCTCTAGATCGGTTTTCTGCAGTGCTTAGGAGAAGCCCTCCCGGTATTGCTCCACTACCATCACCGCGGTGTCGTAATGCTGCCAGAGAACTCATCTACCTCTCTGCTCCATCTTGCTGGATCAAGAAGGTGGAGATCGTCATCGAGCTGTATGTGTGTTGAACGCGGAGGTGCCTTCCGTTCGGCACAGATCGAAACGACCGTGATCAAGATCGCGAGACAGGTCGTAATGAGATCGCGGGACGCTCGGTGATTTGGATCGTGAAGACGTTCGACTACACCAACCGCGTCTCTTAACGCTTCCCGCTTAGTGATCTACAAGGGTATATAGATCCACTCTCCCTCTCGTAGTTGCTCATCACCATGGATAGATCTTGCGTGTGCATAGGAATTTTTTTGTTTCCCATGCAATGTTCCCCAACAGTGGTATCAGAGCTAGGTCTATGTGTAGATGAGATCTCGAGTAGAACACAAAGAGTTTGTGGGTGTTGATGCTTAGATTGCTTCCTCCCTTGGTCGTTTTTTGGTTCAGGGGTATTGTTGGATGAAGCATCCTAGACCAACATTACTCATACGCTTATGAGAGACCAGTTCCATCGACTGACGTGTAACTTCGTTGCACAAAGATGGCTGGCGGGTGTCTGTTTCTCCTACTTTAGTTCGATCGGATTCGACAAAGGCGGTCCTTGAGAAGGTTGAAAAGCAACTGATGTATCACCGTTGTGGTTTATGCGTAGGTGAGAATTGTTCTTGCTGTGAGATATATGTGATGTATGAGATGATCATGTGTTGTATAGAACATCGACTTGCATGTAACCGGTAGGAGCCATAGGGTTGTCTTTAATTATTGTATGACATGTGTCTCAATCTTTAAGCGCTACGTAATGCTTTACTTTATCGCTAAACAGTAGCAATAGTAGTAGAAGCATGGTGGGCACGACAACCCCGATGGCGACACGTTGACGGAGATCAAGATGATGGAGATCATGGTGTCTTGCCGGTGACGATGGAGATCATGCCAGTGCTTGCAAGATGGAGATCAAAAGCACAAGTTCATGGCCATATCATGTCACTTATGATTTTCATGTGATGTTAATCCTTTTATGCACCTTGTTTTGATTAGGACGGCGGTAGCATTATAAGCTGATCCCTCACTTAATTTCAAGATAAATTGTTTTCTCCCCGAGTGTGCACCGTTGCGAAAGTTCATCGTGTCGAGACACCACGTGATGATCGGGTGTGATAGACTCTACGTTCACATACAACGGGTGCAAGCCAGTGTTGCACATGCAGTCACTCGGGTTAAACATGATGACCCTAGCATGTACATACATGGCCTCGGAACACAAGAAGACCGAAAGGTCGAACATGAGTCATATAGTATATATGATCAACCTGATGATGTTCACCATTGAAACCACCTCAACTCACGTGATGATCGGACTTGAGTTGGTGAATTTGGATAATGTATCCCTCTGTCAATTTGAGTGGGAGTTCTTAAGTAATATGATTAATTGAACTCATTATCATGAACATAGTCAGTACTGTCTTTGCAAAATTATGTTGTAGATTACTAGCTCACGCTGTAGCTTCGTTGAATTTTTATATGTTCGTAGAGAGATAGAGTTGAAAGATGATGGTAGCAATATTGCGGACTGGGTCCGTGATCTGAGGATTTTCCTCATTGCTGCACAGAAGGCTTATGTCCTTAATGCACCACTCGGTGCGCCACCCCCTCTAGCGTCGTCTGTAGATGTTGTGAACATCTGATAGGCACATTCCGATGACTACCTGATAGTTTAGTGTGTCATGCATTACGACTTAGAATTGAGGCTCCGAAACGTTTCGAACGTCATGGAACATATGAGATGTTCTAAGAGCTAAAATTGGGATCTCAGGTTGTGCCCGTGTTGTGAGATATGAGATCTCCAACAAGATTCTTTGTCTACAAGATGAAGGACAATAGCTCAATCATTGAGCATGTGCTCAGATTGTCTGGGTGCTACAATCGCTTGAATCAAGTGGGAGTTAATCTTCCAGATAAGATAGTGTTGGAAATATGCCCTAGAGGCAATAATAAATTAGTTATTATCATATTTCCTTGTTCATGATAATCGTTTATTATCCATGCTATAATTGTATTGATCGGAGACTTAAATGCATGTGTGGATACATAGACAAAACCATGTCCCTAGTATGCCTCTAATGGACTAGCTCGTTGATCAAAGGATGGTTAAGGTTTCCTAGCCATGGACATGAGATGTCATTTGATAACGGGATCACATCATTAGGAGAATGATGTGATGGATAAGACCCAAACTACAAACATAGCATATGATCGTGTCAGTTTATTGCTACTGTTTTCTGCATGTCAAGTATATGTTCCTATGACCATGAGATCATGCAACTCACGGATATCGGAGGAGTGCCTTGTGTGTATCAAACGTCGCAACGTAACTGGGTGACTATAAAGGTGCTCTACAGGTATCTCCGATGGTGTCTGTTGAGTTGGCATGGATCGAGACTGGGATTTGTTACTCCGTGTAACGGAGAGGTATCTCGGGGCCCACTCGGTAATGCAACATCACAATAAGCCTTGCAAGCAATGTGACTAATTGTTAGTTGCGGGATCTTGTATTATGGAACGATTAAAGAGACTTGCCGGTAACGAGGTTGAACTAGGTATGGAGATACCGACGATCGAATCTCGGGCAAGTAACATACCAAAGAACAAAGGGAACGATATACGGGATTAACTGAATCCTTGACATAGAGGTTCGACCGATAAAGATCTTCGTAGAATATGTAGGAACCAATGTGGACGTCCAGGTCCCGCCATTGGTTATTGACCGTAGAGGTGTCTCGGTCATGTCTACATAGTTCTCGAACCCGCAGGGTCTGCACACTTAAGGTTCGGTGACGTTTCGGTAGTGTAGAGTTATGTATGGTGGTGACCGAAGGTTGTTCGGAGTCCCGGATGAGATCCCGGACGTCACGAGGAGCTCCGGAATGGTCCGGAGGTAAAGATTCATATATAGGAAGTCCCAGTTTGGTTTCCGGAAAAGTTTCGGGCTCATCGGTAGTGTACCGGGAGTATCGGTATTGTACCGGGAGTGCCGGTAGTGTACCGGAGGACCTCCGGGAGGGGTACTTCGACCCCAAGAGGTCCATGGGCTGTGGGAGAATAATAACCAGCCCTTATTGGGCTGGGAAAACAGCCACAAAGGCCCATGGCGCAGGAGAGAAAGTCCTAAAGCAAAAAGTGGAAAATCAGCCAATAGGAGGCAATCCTACTCCAACTAGGATTGGAGGTGAAGTAGGATTTCTTCCCACCTCCTATTTCGGCCGACCCAAAGGCCTTGGCTGCCTCTCCTCTCCTCTCCTCCTATATATACTAGTGGATTGGGTGGTTTTTGGACAGAATTTCCGGCCACGTGCTACCCGTTTCACCGGTGCACAGTTTCTCCTCTAGATCGGTTTTCCGCAGCGCTTAGGCGAAGCCCTGCCGGAATCACTCCACCACCATCACCGGAGCGCCGTCACGCTGCCGGTGAACTCTCTCTCCTCTCCACCTCCTCTTGCTGGATCAAGATGGTGGAGATCGTCATCAAGCTGCACGTGTGCTGAACGCGGAGGTGCCGTCCGTTCGGCGCTAGATCGGAAGGACCGTGATCGAGATCGCGAGACGGTTCGTGATGAGATCGCGGAACGGATCGTGATGAGTTCGCGGGACAGATCGTGATCAAGATCGTGAGACGGATCGTGATGAGATCGCGGGACGGATCGTGATGGGATCGCGGGACGGATCGTGATGAGATCGCGGGACGCTCGGCGATTTGGATCGCGAAGATGTTCGACTACACCAACCGCGTTTCTTAACGCTTCCCGCTTAGCGATCTACAAGGGTACGTAGATCCACTCTCCCTCTCGTAGATGCTCATCACCATGGATAGGTTTGCGTGTGCGTAGGAAAATTTTTGTTTCCCATGCGACGTTCCCCAACAGTGGCATCATGAGCTAGGTTGATGGTTCGATGAGATCTCGAGTAGAACACAAAAGGTTTGTGGGCGTTGATGCTTAGATTGCTTCCTCCCTTGGTCGTATTTTGGTTCAGCGGGATTGTGAGATGAAGCGGCCCGGACCAACATTACTCGTACGCTTACGAGAGACCGGTTCCCTCGACGCAACTTGTTGCCTAGATGGCTTGCGGGTGACAGTTTCTCTCACTTTAGTTGGATCGGATTCGACAAAGGTGGTCCTTGAGAAGGTTGAAAAGCAAACTAGTGTATCACCGTTGTGGTTTATGCGTAGGTGAGAATCGTTCTTGCTAGATACCCGTAGCAGCCACGTAAAACATGCAACAACAATTAGAGGACGTCTAACTTGTTTTTGCAGGGTATGTTGTGATGTGATATGGCCAATTACATGATGAGATATATGTGATGTATGAGATGATCATGTGATGTATAGAATTTCACGACTTGCATGTCGTTGAATACGGCAACCGGCAGGAGCCATAGGGTTGTCTTTAATTATTGTATGACCTGCGTGTCAATCATTAAGCGCTATGTAATGCTTTACTTTATCGCTACGGTAGCAATAGTAGTAGAAGCATATAGGGCGTGACAACCCCGATGGCGACACGTTGATGGAGATCAAGATGATGGAGATCATGGTGTCGTGCCAGTGACGATGGAGATCATGCCGGTGCTTTCTAGATGGAGATCAAAAGCACGAGTTCATGGCCATATCATGTCACTTATGATTTGCATGTGATGTTAATCCTTTTTATGCACCTTGTTTTGCTTAGGACGACGGTAGCATTATAAGGTGATCCCTCACTTAATTTCAAGATAAATTGTGTTCTCCCCGAGTGTGCACCGTTGCGAAAGTTCGTCGTGTTGAGACACCACATGATGATCGGGTGTGATAGACTCTACGTTCACATACAACGGGTGCAAGACAGATTTGCACATGCGGAACACTCGGGTTAAACTTGACGAGCCTAGCATGTACAGACATGGCCTCGGAACACAAGAGACCGAAAGGTCGAGCATGAGTCATATAGTAGATATGATCAACATAATGATGTTCACCATTGAAGCCACCTCAACTCACGTGATGATCGGACTCGAGTTGGTGAATTTGGATCATGTGACACTCAGATGACCTGAGGGATGTCAATTTGAGTGGGAGTTCTTAAGTAATATGATTAATTGAACTCATTATCATGAACATAGTCAAAGTGTCTTTGCAAATTATGTTGTAGATTACTAGCTCGCACTGTAGCTCCCTTAAATTTTTATATGTTCCTAGAGAAATAGAGTTGAAAGATGTTGGTAGCAATATTGCGGACTGGGTCCGTGATCTGAGGATTGTCCTCATTGCTGCACAGAAGGCTTATGTCCTTAATGCACCGCTCGGTGCGCCACCCCCTCTAGCGTCGTCTATAGATGTTGTGAACATCTGACAGGCACGTTTCGATGACTACTTGATAGTTTTGTGCGTCATGCATTACGGCTTAGAATTGAGGCTCCGAAACGTTTTGAACGTCACGGAACATATGAGATGTTCTAGGGGCAGAGATTGTGATCTCAGGCTCGTGCCTGTGTTGCGAGATATGAGATCTCCAACAAGATTCTTTGCCTGTAAGATGAAGGAGAATAGCTCAATCGTTGAGCATGTACTCAGATTGTCTGGGTACTACAATCGCTTGAATCAAGTGGGAGTTGATCTTCCAGATAAGATAGTGATTGATATAGTTCTCCAAGTCACTGTCACTAAAGCTACTAGAACTTAAGTGATGAACTATAATACACCAGGGATAGAAGTATTGATCCCTGAGCTGTTCGCGATGTTTGACACCGCGAAGGTAGAAATCAAGAAGGAGCGTCAAGTGTTGATGGTTAATCAAACCACTAGTTTCGAAAAGGGCAAGATCAAGGAGGGAAACTTCATGGATAGCAAGTCAGTTGCTGCTCCAGTGAAGCAACCCAAAGTTGAACTCAAACCCGAGACTAAGTGCTTCTATTATGAGGTGAGAGGTCGCTGAAGCGGAACAACCCTATATACTTGGTAGATAAGAAGGCTGGCAACATTGATAGAAGTATATTTGATATACGAGTTACTAATGTGTACCTTGCTAGTACTCTTAGTAGCACCTGGGTATTGGATACCGGTTCGGTTGCTAAATGTTAGTAACTCGAAATAAAAGCTACGTAATAAACGGAGAACTAGCTAAGGGTGAGGTGACGATATGTGTTGGAAGTGTTTCCAAGGTTGATGTGATCAACATCGCACGCTCTCTCTACCTTCGGGATTAGTGACGAACCTAAATTTTATTTGGTGTTTTGCATTGAAGCATGAACGTGATTAGATCATGTTTATTGCAACACGGTTATTCATTCAAGTTAGAGAATAATGGTTATTCTGCTTACATGAATAAATACCTTCAATGGTCATGCACCTAGTAAGTGTGGTTCATTGAATCTTGATCATAGTAATACACATGTTCATAACAATGATGCCAAAAGATGCAAAGTTAATAATGATAGTACCACATACTTGTGGCACTGCCGCTAAATGTCATATTGGTATAAAGCGCATGAAAAAACTCCATGTTGATGGATCTTTGGACTCATTCGATTTTGAATCGGTTGAGACATGCGGACCATGCCTTTTGGTAAGATGACTAAACCCCGTTTTCTGGCTTGATGAAACGGGCAAGTGACTTATTGGAAACAATGCATGTTGATGTATACGATCCAATGAGTGTTTATATCTTGCAGTGAATATCATTGTTTTCTTACCTTCACTGATGATTTGAGTAGATATAGTGTATATTTACTTAATGAAACACAAGTCTGAATTGTTTGAAAGGTTCAAAGCAAAGTTCAGAGTGAAGTTTAAAGATCATCGTGACAAGAAGATAAAAATTTCTGCGATATGATCGTGGAGGTGAATATCTGGGTTACGAGTTTGGCATACAAATTTAGACAATGTGAAAGTTGTTTCACAACTCACGCCACCTGGAACACCATAGTGTGATGGTGTGTCCGAACGTCGTAGTCATGCCTTATTTGATATAGCACATACTATGATGTCTCTTATCGTTTTAATACTATCGTTTTAGGGTTATGCATTAGAGACAACCGCATTCACTTTAAAATAGGGCACCATCTAAATACGTTGAGATGACACCGTGTGAATTATGGTTTGATAGAAACCTAAAGCTGTCATTTCTTGATGTTTGGGGCTGCGAAGCTTGTGTGGAAAATGTTTTCACCTAATGAGCTCAAACCCAAAGCGGACAAATGCATCTTCATAGAATACGCCAAGAACAGTTGGGTATACCTTCTATCTCAGATCCGAGTGCAAAGTGTTTGTTGCTGGAATGGATCCTTTCCTGAGAAAAGGTTTCCCTCGAAAGAATTGAGTGGGAGGAAGATAGAACTTGATGAGGTTATTGAACCTTGTTTCAATCAGAGTAGCGCAGCGCAGAAAGTTGTTTCTGTGAAGCCTATGTTAGTTGAAGAAAGAAGTTAATGATGATGATCATGAAGCTTCGGATCAAGTTACTATCGAACCTCGTAGGTCGACAAGGACGTGTACTGCTCTTGAGTGGTACAACAACCCTGTCTTAAAGGTCATGTTGTTGGACAGCGATGAACCTACGAGCTATGGAGAAGCGATGATGGGCCCGGATTCCGACAAATGGATGAGACCATGAAATCCGAGATAGGATCCATGTATGAAAACCAAGTATAGACTTTGGTAGACTTGCTCGTTGGACGGCAGGTCGTTGAGTACAAATGGATCTTTAAAAATGAAGACAGACGCTGATGGTAAATATCACCATTTGTAAAGCTCGACTTGTTGCAAAGTTGTTTGTGACAAGTTCAAGGAGTTGACTACGATGAGATTTTCTCACTCGTAGTGGTGCTAAAGTCTGTTGGAATTATGTTAGCAGTTGCTGCGTTTTCAATTATGAAATCTGACAGATGGATGTCAAAACATCATTTCCTTAACGGTTTACTTGAGGAAAGGTTGTATGTGATACAACCAGAAGGTTTTGTCAGTCCTAAGGATGCTAAAAGGTGTGCAAGCTTTGGTGATCCTTCCATGGACTGAAGCAAGCATCTCGGAGTTGGAATATACACTTTGATGAGGTGATCAAAGTTTTTGATGTTTATACAAAGTTTACGAGAAACTTGTATTTGCAATAAAGTGAGTGGGAGCACTATAGAGTTTCTGATAAGTATATGTGGTTGACATATTGTTGATCGGAAATAATGTAGAATTTCTGGAAGGCATAAAAGGTTGTTTGAAAAGTGTTTTTCTAAGGAAGACCTGGATAAAGCTACCTAATTGTTGAGCATCAAAATCTATAGAGATAGATCAAGATGCTTGATGAGACTTTCAATGAGTGCATACCTTGACAAGATTTTGAAAGAGTTCAAAATGGATCAGCCAGAGAAATATTTCTCGTCTGATTTGTAAGGTGTGAAGTTGAGTGAGACTCAAAGCTCGACAACGGCAGAAGAAAGAGAAAGGATGAATGTCGTCCCCTATGCCTTAGCCATAGGCTCTATATTATGCCATGCTGTGTACCTCACCTATGTGTGCCTTGCCACGAGTCTGTCAAGGGGTACAAGAGTGGTCCAGGAGTGGATCACTAGACAGCGGTCGGAATTATCCTTAGTAACCAGAGGACTAAGGAAATGTTTCTTGATTATGGAGGTGACAAAGAGTTCGTCGTAAAGAGTTACGTCGATGCAAGCTTTAACACCTATCCGGATGACTAGTAGTAGCAATCTCGATACGTATAGTGGAGCAGCCATTTGGAAATAGTACCAAGTGGAGTGTGGTAGCAGTGTTTACGGTTTGACATAGAGATTTGCAAAGTACACACGGATCTGAATATCGCAGACCCGTTGACTATAAGACCTCTCTCACATGCAAAGCATGATCGAGCCCCAAAACTCATTGGGTGTTAGATTCATAACAATGCGAATCACATGGTGATGTGAACTAGATTATTGACTCTAGTGCAAGTGGGAGACTGTTGGAAATATGCCCTAGAGGCAATAATAAATTAGTTATTATCATATTTCCTTGTTCATGATAATCGTTTATTATCCATGCTATAATTGTATTGATCGGAGACTTAAATGCATGTGTGGATACATAGACAAAACCATGTCCCTAGTATGCCTCTAATGGACTAGCTCGTTGATCAAAGGATGGTTAAGGTTTCCTAGCCATGGACATGAGATGTCATTTGATAACGGGATCACATCATTAGGAGAATGATGTGATGGATAAGACCCAAACTACAAACATAGCATATGATCGTGTCAGTTTATTGCTACTGTTTTCTGCATGTCAAGTATATGTTCCTATGACCATGAGATCATGCAACTCACGGATATCGGAGGAGTGCCTTGTGTGTATCAAACGTCGCAACGTAACTGGGTGACTATAAAGGTGCTCTACAGGTATCTCCGATGGTGTCTGTTGAGTTGGCATGGATCGAGACTGGGATTTGTTACTCCGTGTAACGGAGAGGTATCTCGGGGCCCACTCGGTAATGCAACATCACAATAAGCCTTGCAAGCAATGTGACTAATTGTTAGTTGCGGGATCTTGTATTATGGAACGAGTAAAGAGACTTGCCGGTAACGAGGTTGAACTAGGTATGGAGATACCGACGATCGAATCTCGGGCAAGTAACATACCAAAGAACAAAGGGAACGATATACGGGATTAACTGAATCCTTGACATAGAGGTTCGACCGATAAAGATCTTCGTAGAATATGTAGGAACCAATGTGGACGTCCAGGTCCCGCCATTGGTTATTGACCGTAGAGGTGTCTCGGTCATGTCTACATAGTTCTCGAACCCGCAGGGTCTGCACACTTAAGGTTCGGTGACGTTTCGGTAGTGTAGAGTTATGTATGGTGGTGACCGAAGGTTGTTCGGAGTCCCGGATGAGATCCCGGACGTCACGAGGAGCTCCGGAATGGTCCGGAGGTAAAGATTCATATATAGGAAGTCCCAGTTTGGTTTCCGGAAAAGTTTCGGGCTCATCGGTAGTGTACCGGGAGTATCGGTATTGTACCGGGAGTGCCGGTAGTGTACCGGAGGACCTCCGGGAGGGGTACTTCGACCCCAAGAGGTCCATGGGCTGTGGGAGAATAATAACCAGCCCTTATTGGGCTGGGAAAACAGCCACAAAGGCCCATGGCGCAGGAGAGAAAGTCCTAAAGCAAAAAGTGGAAAATCAGCCAATAGGAGGCAATCCTACTCCAACTAGGATTGGAGGTGAAGTAGGATTTCTTCCCACCTCCTATTTCGGCCGACCCAAAGGCCTTGGCTGCCTCTCCTCTCCTCTCCTCCTATATATACTAGTGGATTGGGTGGTTTTTGGACAGAATTTCCGGCCACGTGCTACCCGTTTCACCGGTGCACAGTTTCTCCTCTAGATCGGTTTTCCGCAGCGCTTAGGCGAAGCCCTGCCGGAATCACTCCACCACCATCACCGGAGCGCCGTCACGCTGCCGGTGAACTCTCTCTCCTCTCCACCTCCTCTTGCTGGATCAAGATGGTGGAGATCGTCATCAAGCTGCACGTGTGCTGAACGCGGAGGTGCCGTCCGTTCGGCGCTAGATCGGAAGGACCGTGATCGAGATCGCGAGACGGTTCGTGATGAGATCGCGGAACGGATCGTGATGAGTTCGCGGGACAGATCGTGATCAAGATCGTGAGACGGATCGTGATGAGATCGCGGGACGGATCGTGATGGGATCGCGGGACGGATCGTGATGAGATCGCGGGACGCTCGGCGATTTGGATCGCGAAGATGTTCGACTACACCAACCGCGTTTCTTAACGCTTCCCGCTTAGCGATCTACAAGGGTACGTAGATCCACTCTCCCTCTCGTAGATGCTCATCACCATGGATAGGTTTGCGTGTGCGTAGGAAAATTTTTGTTTCCCATGCGACGTTCCCCAACAGATAGTGATTGATATAGTTCTCCAAGTTATTATCACTAAGCTACTAGAACTTGGTGATGAACTCTAAAATGCTAGGGATAGAAATAATGATCCCTGAGCTGTTCGCGATGTTTGACACTGCGAAGGTAGAAATCAAGAAGGAGCATCAAGTGTTGATGGTTAGTAAAACCACTAGTTTCCGGATGGGCAAGGGCAAGGAGGGAAACTTCATGGATGGCAAATCAGTTGATGCTCCAATGAAGCAACCCAAAGTTGAACCCAAAACCGAGACTAAGTGCTTCTATTATGAGGTGAGCGGTCGCTGAAGCGGAACAACCCTAGATACTTGGTAGATAAGAAGGCTGGCAACGTCGACACAAGTATATTTGATATACGTGGTATTGATGTGTACCTTGATAGTACTCCTAATAGCACCTGGGTATTGGATACCGGTTCGGTTGCTAAATGTTAGTAACTCAAAGTAAAAGTTACGGAATAAACGGAGACTAGCTAAGGGTGAGGTGACGATGTGTGTTGGAAATGTTCCCAAGGTTGATGTGATCAACATCGCACGCTCTCTCTACCATCAGGATTATTGACGAACCTAAATAAATGTTATTTGGTATTTATGTTGAGCATGAACGTGATTAGATCGTGTTTATTGCAATACGGTTATTCATTTAAGTCAGAGAATAATGGTTATTCTGTTTACATGAATAATACCTTCAATGGTCATACACCCGGTGAGAATAGTTTGTTGAATCTTGATCGTAGTAATACACATGTTCATAACATTGCTGCCAAAAGATACAAAGTTAATAATAATAGTACCACATACTTGTGGCACTGCCGCTAAATGTCATATTCATATGAAGCGCATGAAGAAACTCCATGCTGATGGATCTGTGGACTCTTTCGATTTCGAATCAGTTGAGACATGCGAACCATGCCTCTTGGGAAAGATGACTAAGGACCCAGTTTTCCGGATTGATGGAGCAGGCAAGTGATTTATCGGAAATGATACATGTTGATGTATGCAATCCAATGAGTCTTTTAGCGTGTGGTGGATATCGTTATTTTCATACCTTCACTAATCATTTGAGTAGATATAGTGTATATTTACTTAATGGAACACAAGTCTGAATCGTTTGAAAGGTTCAAGCAAATTCAGAGTGAATTTTAAGATCATCGTGACAAGAAGATAAAAATGTCCGTGATATGATCGTGGAGGTGAATATCTGAGTTACAAGTTTGGCATACCATAGTGTGTTGGTGTGTCCGAGCGTCATAGTCGTGCTCTATGGGATATGGAGCGTGCTATGGTTTATCTTATCATTTTGTTACTATAATTTTGGGGTTATGCATTAGAGACAACTACATTCACTTTAAATAGGGCACCATCAAAATCCGTTGAAATGACACCATGTGAATTATGGTTTGGTAGAAACCTAAACTGTCATTTCTTAATGTTTGGGGCTACAATGCTTGTATGGAAAATGTTTTCACCTATTGAGCTCGAACCCAAAGTGGAAAAATGCATCTTCATAGAATACCCTAAGAACAATTGGGTGAACCTTCTATCTCAGATCCAAGCATAAAATGTTTGTTGCTAAAACTGGGTCCTTTCTCAAGAAAAAGTTTCTCTCGAAAGAATTGAGTGGGAGGAAGATAGAACTTGATGAGGTTATTGGACCTCTATTTCAACGAGAGAGTAGCGCAGCGCAGGAAGATGTTTATGTGAAGCCTACATTAGTTAAAGATGAAGTTAATGATGATGATCATGAAACTTCGGATCAAGTTACTATCAAACCTCGTAGGTCGACAAGGACGTGTACTACTCCTGAGTGGTACGACAACCTTGTCTTAGAGGTCATATTGTCGGACAACGATGAACCTACGAGCTATGAAGAAGCGATGATGGGCCCGGAATCCGAAAAATGGTTAGAGGCCATTAAATCCGAGAAAGGATCCATATATGAAAACAAAGTATAGACTTTGGTGGACTTGCTCGTTGGACGGCAGGTCGTTGAGTACAAATGGATCTTTAAAATGAAGACAAACGCTGATGGTGAATGTCACCATTTATAAAGCTTGAATTGTCGCAAAGAAGTTTCTAGCAAGTTCAAGGAGTTGACTACGATGAGACTTTCTCACTCATAGCGATGCTAAGCTCTTTTTTAATTATGTTAACAGTTGCTGCATTTTTCAATTATGAAATCTGGCAGATGGATGTCAAAACTATTGGGAGACGTTGTAGTACATCAAAATTTTCTACATGTTCAGCAAGATCTATCTATGGAGAAACCATCAACGAGTGGGCAGAGATTGCATCTTCATACCATTCAAGATCGCTAAGCAGAAGCGTTGCAAGAACGCGGTTGGTGGAGTCGTACTCGAAGCGATTCAGATCACGGTGGACTCCGATCTCAGCGTCGAACAACAGCACCTCCGCGTTCAACACACGTGCAGGCCGGTGACGTCTCCTACGCCTTGATCCAGTAGGGAGGAAGGAGAGGTTGGGGAAGAGCTTTGGCAGCATGACCGCGTGGTGACGGTGGAGCAGCATGGACTCCGGTAGGGCTTCGCCAAGCGCTACGGAGAACGAGGAGAGGGAGGAATAGGGCTGCACCGAGAGGAGATGAACTCGTGTGTTGGGCAGCCCTAAAAACCTCACATATATATAGGGGAGAGGGAGGAGGAGGCACACCATCTAGGGTTCCCAACCTAGAGGGTGCGTCAGCCCTAGATGGGGCTTGGCCGGCGGCAAGAGAGGGAGGAGAGGAGGGCACAGCCCTAGGTGGGCCTTAGGCCCATCTGGACCTAGTGTTTCCCCTCCCTCCACCTCTCCTGTGCCTTAGGCCTGGTGGGAGTGGCCCACCAGCCTACCTAGGGGCTGGTTCACTCCACCTTCGGCCCAAGGAAAACTCCGGGGCTGGTGGCCCCACTTGGTGGACCCCCGGAACCCTTCTAGTGGTCCCGGTACGTTACTGGTAATTCCCGAAACACTTCCGGTGGCCAAATCCTCACTTCTTATATATCAATATTTGTCTCCAGACCATTCCGGAACTCCTCGTGATGTCCGGGATCTCATCCGGGACTCTGAAAACCCTTCGGTAACCACGTACAATATTTCCCTATAACCCTAGCATCATCAAACTTTCAGTGTGTAGACCCTAAGGGTTTGGGAGACACGTAGACATGACCAAGACACATCACCGGTCAATAACCAACAGCGGGATCTGGATACCCATATTGGCTCCCACATGCTCCACGATGATCTCATCGAATGAACCATGATGTCGGGGATTCAATCAATCCCGTCTTCAATCCCCTTTGTCTATCGGTATGATACTGGCCCGAGACTCGATCCTCGGTATCTCTATACCTTGTTCAATCTCGTTACCGACAAGTCTCTTTACTCGTTCCGTAATACATTATCGTGTGTCTAACTCCTTAGTCACATTGATCTCATTATGATGATGTCTTACCGAGTGGGCCTAGAGATACCTCTCCGTCGCACGAAGTGACAAATCCTAGTCTCAATTCGTGCCATCCCAATAGACACTTTCAGAGATACCCGTAGTGCACCTTTATTTCCACCTAGTTATGTTGTGATGTTTGTCACAACCAAAGCCTTCCTATGGTATCTGGGAGTTGCACAATCTCATGGTCTAAGGAAACGATACTTGACATTGAAAAGCTTTAGCAGACGAACTATACGATCTTGTGTTATGCTTAGGATTGGGTCTTGTCCATCACATGATTCTCCTAATGATGTGATCCAGTTATCAACGACATCCAATGTCCATGGTCATGAAACCATGACCATCTATTGATCAACGAGCTAGCCAACTAGAGGCTCACTAGGGACATGTTGTGGTCTATGTATTCACACATGTATTATGGTTTCCCGTTAACACAATTATAGCATGAACAATAGACAATTATCATGAAGAAGGAAATAGATTAATAACCATTTTATTATTGCCTCTTGGGCATATTTCCAACAAAAACAATGTTTCCTTAATGGTTTACTTGAGGAATGGTTGTATGTGAGACAACCAGAAGGTTTTGTCTGTCCTAAGGATGCTAAAAGGTGAGCAAGCTTCAGTGATCCTTCTATGGACTGAAGGAAGCATTTCGGAGTTGGAATATACACTCTGATGAGGTGGTCAATGTTTTTGAGTCCATACAAATTTTATGAAAAACTTGTATTTACAACAAAGTGAGTGGGAGCACTATAGAGTTTCTGATAAGCATATGTGGTTGACATATTGTTGATCGGAAATGATGTAGAATTTCTAGAAAGCATACAGGGTTGTTTGAAAGGAGTTTTTCAAAGCAAGACCTGGACAAAGCAACCTAATTGTTGAGCATAAAGATTTATAAAGATAGATCAACATGCTTGATGAGACTTTCAATGAGTACATACCTTGAATTTTTTTGAAAGAATTCAAAATGGATTAGTCAGAGAGAAGTGTTCTCGCCTGCTTTCTAAGGTGTGAAGTTGAGTGAGACTCAAAGCTCGACCATGAAGAAGAAAGAGAAAGGACAAACGTCTTCCCCTATGCCTTAGTCATATTCTCTGTATAGTATGCCATGTTGTGTACCGCACCTGTGTGTGCCTTGCCATGAGTCCGTCAAGGGGTACAAGAGTGATCCAGGAGTGGATCACTGGTCAACGGTCAAGATCATCCTTAGTAACTAAAATACTAAGGAAATGTTTCTCGATTATGGATATGATAAAGAGTTCTTCGTAAAGAGTTACATTGATGCAAGCTTTAACACCAATCCGGATGACTCTTAGTAGCAATCCGTATACGTATAGTGGAGCAGCCATTTGGAATAGCTCGAGGTGGAGTGTAGTAGTAGTGTTTACGGTTTGACATAGAGATTTGCAAAGTAAACACGGATCTGAATATCGCAGACCCGTTGACTAAAAGACCTCTCTCACATGCAGAGCATGATCGACCCCCAAACCTCATTGGGTGTTAGATTCATAATAATGCGAATCACATGGTGATGTGAACTAGATTATTGACTCTAGTGCAAGTGGGAGACTATTGTAAATATGCCCTAGAGGCAACAATAAATTAGTTACTATCATATTTCCTTGTTCATTATAATCTTTTATTATCCATGCTAGAATTGTATTGATCGAAAACTCAGATACATGTGTAGATACATAGACAACACCATGTCCCTAGTATGCCTCTAGTAGACTGGTTCGTTGATCAAAGATGGTTAAGGTTTCCTAGCCATGGACATGATATGTCATTTGATAATGGGATCACATCATTAGGAGAATGATGTGATGGACAAGACCCAAACTATAAAACGTAGCATATGATCATGTCAGTTTATTGCTACTACTTTCTGCATGTCAAGTATATGTTCCTATGACCATGAGATCATGCAACTCACTGACACCGGAGGAGTACCTTGTGTTTATGAAACGTCCCAACGTAACTAGGTGACTATAAAGGTACTCTACAGGTATCTCTGAGGGTGTCTGTTGGGTTGGCATGGATCAAGACTGGGATTTGTTACTCCATGTGACAGAGAGGTATCCCAAGGCCCACTCGGTAATACAACATCACAACAAGCCTTGCAAGCAATGTGACTAAGTGTTAGTCACGGGATCTTGTATTATGGAAAGAGTAAAGAGAATTTCCTGTAACGAGGTTGAACTAGGTATGGAGATAGCGACGATCGAATCTCGGGCAAGTAACATACCGAAGAACAAAGGGAACATCATACGGGATTAACTGAATCCTTGACATAAAGGTTCGACCAATAAAGATCTTCGTAGAATATGTAGGAACCAATATGGTCATCCTGGTCCCGCTATTGGTTATTGACTGTATAGGTGTCTCGGTCCTGTCTACATAGTTCTCGAACCCGCAGGGTCTGCACACTTAAGGTTTGGTGATGTTTCGGTAGTATAGAGTTATGCATGGTGGTGACTGAAGGTTTTTTGGAGTCCCGGATGAGATCCCAGACGACATGAGGAGCTCTGTAATGGTCCGGAGGTAAATATTGATATATAGGAAGTCCTATTTTGGTCGCCAGAAAAGTTTCGGGCTCATCGGTAGTGTACCGGGAGTGCTGGTAGTGTACCGGGAGACCATCGGGAGGGGTATTTAGACCCAAGAGGCGACATGGGCTGTGGGAGAGTGAATACCAGCCCTTAATGTGCTGGTGGAAGTCCCACATAAGGCTCATTCGGATGGGAAAGAAAAGCCCAAAGAGAAAAGGTGGAAAAAGGCAAAAAAGATAAAATAGGAAGGAGTCCTAGTCCTACTTGGGTTGGAGGAGGATTCCTCCTCTCCTCCCACTTCGGCTGAAACCTAGAGGTCTTGGTCCTTTCCCCATGCCTCCTCCTATATTCCTATTATATATACTAGAGGTTTTTGGGTTTTTGCACTAGATTTTCAGCCACGTGCTACCCGTTCCTCTAGTGCATAGTTTCTCCTCTAGATCGGTTTTCTGCAGTGCTTAGGTGAAGCCCTGCCGGAATTGCTCCACCACCATCGCCACGGCGCCATCATGCTGCCGGAGAACTCATCTACCTCTCTGATCCCTATTGCTGGATAAAGAAGGCAGAGATCGTCATCGAGCTGTAAGTGTGCTGAACGCGAAGGTGTCGTTCGTTCGGCACTAGATCGGAAGGACCATGATCAAGATCGCGAGACAGATCATGATGAGATCGCGGGACGGATCGTGATGTGTTCACGGGATGGATCATGATGAGTTTGCAGGACGGATTGTGATGAGATCGCGGGACGCTCGGCGATTTGGATGGCGAAGAAGTTCGACTACACCAACCGCGTTTCTTAACGCTTCCCGCTTAGTGATCTACAGGGGTATGTAGATTCACTCTCCCTCTCGTAGATGATCATCATCATGGATAGATTTCGCGTGTGCATAGGAAAAATTTTGTTCCCCAACATAAAGCTGCCTTGCTATCCCAAGGATCACGACCATGATGCCCTCTATTTGTCGTGGTACGTAACATACATTCGGACACGTTCTTCATCGTACTCCCACTGGAGCTGAGTCACATCTTCTCGCACGAACTCATCAATGCCTGCACCTGTATTGTTGTAATCTGTGAGCCACAAGGACTCAGTAATCAAGTAATCCCGAGTACCGAAAGTACGTAAGCTTTCGGGTTTGGAAGGGGTAAGTGGTGAGGTTGCACTAAGCACCTAAGCATTTATTGAGTGGCTAACTTACAAACACAATAAGTAAATGTGGTGGCCTACGTGTGATGGTCGGGAACTAGCATGATCACTAAGTGATCCTGAACACCTACTTATGTCAAACATAACCCCACCGTGCTCTCTCTCGATTCATGTTCATGAGCCGAGACGATCATAGTTACGAACACAGTTGCTGTATTTTATTAGTGTTTACTTCAAGTAGGCTATAACCGGGTGTTAAACAAAATATCCAAGTTTCCACATAACCGTGGGATGGCTTTCTGAAAGATTTAACCCTGAAGGGGTGCTCCAATTAATCCATCACAAACTAACCACACGCCGTGAGAACAACCTCAACCACGAATCTCGTGATCTTCATAGGCAATTCCACAAGAAAACCACCCTCAGAACAGTCCTAAGGAATAACGGAATTCCTCGCGCAAGACATTTGAGAAAGGTAAAACAAGTCCAAAAAGACCGCCCGACTTGTCTAAGAACTCGATAAGAGATGTGTATCTCGTTCTCAGGACACGACCGGATAAGCACAGCATATAGTGACCTGATAGAAACCCCAGTTGGCTGCGCACACGGCTCTAGTTTGGACCAACACTCATGTGGAGCACTGGCCAGGGTTGTTGATTAATTATCCACGGGGTTGCAAAGCCCTATGCATTTTTATTAGGTTGTTAAGCAAATAGTACCAAAGTTGGGTCTTGCCAGAAAAGCTTTAATCTCAAACGAATAATCAATGGGGTCCCCATAACAAACCCGAGCATGTTAGGAGCGCAAAATATGGAACATAACACCGGTAACAAGTAACTATGACTATAAAAGTGGAACAAAACACCGAGCAAAAGGCCAAGCCTTCCACCTTACCAAGATATATAGGTGCATTAAATTAAATAGCAATAAATATTGTAATATATCCAGATATCAATGTTATCACATGGAAACTACCTGCACTTGCATCTAAGAATGCTATAAGAGGGGCTGAGCAGCGCTATCTTAGCCAAACAAGGTTTGCTAGGTGTTGGAGGGGTTACAGGCTTTCGTGGAAATGTAGGAGGCTGGACATTCAAGTGGTAGGTAACACAAACATAGCGATAAGAGTGAGACATCTAGCAAAGCAAAAATAGTGTCGGGATCCGGGTACGATCATCTTGCCTGTTGGTTCTTCAGAGGGATAAAGAGCTGGGTCCTTGTAGTTGCACTCTCCTGGATCCTCGTGCTCAGGTTCAACACTCGCGTCTACCCAAAGAGAAACGGGAACAAATAAACAACCAAGCACGGTGCAATGCACAAACAAGATGATGCATGTTCCATATTAGTGCATTTGACATGGCAACCTTAGCTAGTCATGTTCGACATCCAACTATTAAGTTGGTTAGAATTCTGGACAGAACCACATGTTTAGTTGTATGAACATGCATGAACATGGCAAATATGGATGTGTTATGCAAGATCGACGCAAATTCATATATAGAACATAGTTTGTGGAGTACGGGTCTCATGCTATGCTCAGAGCAAGTTACGAAGACAAAACACAAGACAAGGGAGGCCATGGGCTATGCCTTGG
Organism: Hordeum marinum; assembly: GCA_022496015.1. Classification (NCBI taxonomy): domain Eukaryota; kingdom Viridiplantae; phylum Streptophyta; class Magnoliopsida; order Poales; family Poaceae; genus Hordeum; species Hordeum marinum. Next base: position 1,064,834 of record JAAAWK010000910.1, read on the forward strand.
TGTTCCTAGGTAGCCACTCGAAAGAAAATGAAAAACTAGCAACAATAGAGCCAAAGATCAAGCAAAACTATGGAGCATAGCTCCCACAAGCCACAAAACAAAACCACACACATTCTGCCCAAAATAGCAACATGGCAACTTGCACAGCACTTATCTTGAGCTACAGGAGGTTTCCAACCACAAACAAAGTATTACAGGAACTACATAACAAGCTTGACAAATCATCCAACTACACAAACTTGATAGGAAGCATGGATTACTAGAAATGAAGCTCACAGTTGGCTTGGTGAAACAGATTCTAGGGACTTAGTGAAAATCATAGTTTTTTGGATCGGAGTTATCCTGATAGCAATTTGACAGCAGAAAACAATGATGCTAGAGACCACCTCATGAGATAAAAATTAACAAGATGGTAGAGGACAACATCTACTACGAAACACTAGCACTGAGCTTGAGCTAAAACTCAATAGAACACTTTGTAGCATCCACTAAACGTGGCATTAGAATAACTACAACATCTCAGTAAAACAAGGAGAAAAACTTCAGTTTATTTCAACATGGCATCTTTGACAGGAAATAGCTACAAGAAGAAGCAATTCTTTGGAAAAGTAAATACACCACATGATAGAGCGTGACAGGCGCAACAATTCATGGCATTGGACCAATTCCATAGGAGCACTACATCCATGGGAATCATCCTCTAAACATAGCTAGAAAATAAAATTTATAGCACTTAGCAAAATTGAGACATGAACCAATGTTATTTTCTAAGCATGTTAACAGCAAGAAACCCACTCATCCACAAGTTTATCATACCAAATAAAATTACTAGGACCTAGTACCCACAAAACACTAGCACATTCATGTTGACAAGTTCATCATAGCATGCATGGAGTAAATCATACAAAAATGAAAATATGACATGTTGGAACAAAAATGACATTTTGCAAACTTGCTCAAAATACAAAACAAACAGCACCAATGGATTCTTGGGATTTTCCTACCCCAAATCCATATATCACACTCATATATTTGCTTTCGAATAACTCCCAAAACCTAGCTCGAAAATTACATGCCACCACACATAAGTTAAAACTTACTATAAATGACCACTACCAAAAATGGCCTAGTTCACATTTGGATATTTCTAAAAACAGAAGAAAAACAGGAATAAAACAAAATAAATAAATAAATATAGGAGGGGGTCCCACTGGTCATAGTCACCAGGCCCCCCTGAGGATGACAAGTGGGCCAGGGCCCACTGTCATTCACACACAGGAGCACACACACAGTGCACACATGCACACGGGGATCCACACGTGGCCACATCAGATCCCACACACACGCGCACATGCACAGCTAAAATCTACAAAGGGGGGGATTTGAGTCCGCAGGGGATCGAACCCGCGTCTCCCCGCTGGGAGGGCGTTGCGCTGGCCCCTGGGCTATGAAGGGGAGTCTGCTAGGAGAGGGTTGCCTGTTCTTTTGAACAGACCCCTGCATCGACACTGCTCCTCCGGTAACCGATGTAGAGGACGACGCACGTGAGCTCATAGGCGACCAGTCGAAGGAAAAAATGCCGACGGGGAACAAGGAGACCTAGGGGGCTCCATTCCAGCACTCATAGGGGGAAATCACGTACGCGCTAAGGCGGGGCTCGAGCTCGAGCTTGCGCTCGCTCGGGCATGGCAGCTGCGGCAGCTACACGCAAGTGAGGCGTGACTTGGACACTTCTAACAATACAACGCGGTGGTGCACATGTGCTCGACGGGGAGGAATGCGAGGCAGGGAGCTCGACACCCTGCGGTGGCTCCCATGGCGGATAGGGCAGCGCAGCGAGGGGAATGATGAGCACGATGACAAGGACAACATAGATGGGGAAGGGGTGGAGCGCCAGGTCATCGATGGGGTCCTGCTGGAGCTGGCACGAAGACGACGGGTTGGCGAGGAGGAACGATGCGGCTTCCGGGTCCGCAATGGCGGCGAGGAAGCAAACGACACCAGAGGGATGCTCCGGATCTCCTAGCACCCGGGATCGGACGAGGAAGAAGCATGGACGCTAGGCGACATGGCGGAGATGACGGAGGAAGACGCCGCCGCTGCCAAGGACGACGATGACGACGGCGGCTCTGCTCCCTAAACCCACTCTAAACCTCTCTGAGCTCACTCAGTTTACATGCAGGAGGGGAGGAGGAAGGAGGGAGAGGGAGGTGCGGTGGCACGAGGAGGAAGGGCGAACCCTAGGGATGCTGGCTGGCTATATAGGGGCACGAATGGGACGGTGCCTTGACGCCCGTGAGCCATGGCAACATCTCTTTCCCTCTCTGTCGTGCGCTCTTTGCCTAACAGAAAGGAGGAAGACGGAGCAGGTGACCGTTTGGAGGGGGGACTGGGCCTTGGCTAGCGAGTTGGGCGACGAAGCCCACTCGCCTCCTCTCTCTCTCTCGAACACTAACAAAACACAGTTTTGTTTTTATTTAAAATCTTAGAGACCAAAATAAAATCAAGATCAGAGAGAGAAGTTTCAAAGAAAAGAAATACATTTTTGGGATCACTCAAATGCTAGCTATTTGATAAAAAGATTTGGGCATTTTGGAGTAAGGAAATTAATTCACCTAATTATATTAATTAGGCACTGTTGCAAAATCTTTTAAAAGGGAAAAACTCCAACCATGGTAGAGGGTTATTTATAAATCCTAGAAGATTATTTAGAAGATGTTCAACAATTCTAATGAGAAAAAACAACAAGAAAATTGTTAACATGTGGAATATTTGAATGAGAGAGAAGAGGTGATGTTTTTTTCAAATGCGAGGGATTAGAGCAACACTTCAAACAAGCAACACATGCATTCACTCCAAAACACATACCCTAAAATCACCACCACATTCACAAGGCAACCATGGCAAGATAAAAATATTATGCATATATATGATGATCGTGATGCATGATGCATGAAATGACAAGACTAGAAGAACTCAAACTCATGATGTCATAGCAATAAGTGGTCACACATGAGGAACTTTACAATAATGGAAAGGGATGCACTTGGGCTGTTACACCTTTATAGTCACCCAGTTACGTTGTGACGTTTCATACACCCAAAGCGTTCCTACGATATCGAGGAGTTGCACAATCTCATGGTATAAGGAAATGATACTTGACATTAGAAAAGCTATAGCAGACGAACTACACGATCTTGTGCTATGCTTAGGATTGGGTCTTGTCCATCACATCATTCTCCTAATGATGTGATCCCGTTATCAACGACATCCAATATCCATGGTCAGGAAACCATGACCATCTATTGATCAACGAGCTCGTCAACTAGAGGCTCACTAGGGACATGGTGTGGTCTATGTATTCACACATGTATTACGGTTTCAGGTTAATACATTTTTAGCATGAACAATAGACAATTATCATGAACAAGCAAATATAATAATAACCATTTTATTATTTCCTCTAGGGCATATTTCCAACAGTGAGGCATGATATGTGTTGTGTAGTTCCATTTGGGGTGATGGCAATGAGACCGATCTGGAGGCCGAGTAAGCTTTCGTCTATGAGGACGGCGGTGGCCGTCACGGCCATCCTCGTTTGATATACAATCGAAGCATAGTCGCTAAATATTTCAGCTAATATTTTTCCAAAATGAATAATCCAATGTAAAGTAGACATACAAAGATATCATATAGTTACTAAGTATTGAGAATGGCGTTTTGGCACTCGGCCACCATGGAAGCCGAAATATTTAAAAAATTCAGAAGTCAAAATTTTTGTTTCAAAAAGTCTAAAAACATTTGTACAACTAAAGAAGGTTGTGATCTCTATGTGTGTGTCAAATTTCAGGACAAAATACTTTGAAATGTGGCATGTACAAAAAATACAAATTCATGATCTCGAAGGATGAGTAGTCTCATGTGTTTAAAAGCATCAGATTTGTGTTTTTTGCATAGCCTTCATTTCAATATATTTTTTTTCGAAAATTTACGCACTTGTGTATTATACCTTCATCTATCTATTGTTGGGAGACGTAGTAGTAAATCAAAATTTTCCTACGTGTCACCAATATCTATCTATGGAGAAACCAGCAACGAGAGTGGAGAGATTGCATCTTAATACCTTTGAAGATCGCTAAGCGGAAGCGTTACAAGAATGCGGTTGGTGGAGTCGTACTCGCAGCAATTCAGATCGCGATGGACTCTGATCTTAGCACCGAACAATGGTGCATCCGTGTTCAACACACGTGCAGCCCCGTGATGTCACCTATGCCTTGATCCATCAAGGAGGAAGGAGAGGTTGGGGAAGAGCTCCGGCAGCATGACGGCGTGGTGACGGTGGAGCTGCGTGGACACTGGCAGGGCTTCGCCAAGCGCTACGGAGAACAAGGAGAGGAAGAGGCAGGGATGCGCCAGAGAGGGAAAGAAAACCGTGTTCTTCGCAGCCCCAAAACCTCACATATATATAGGGGAGAGGGAGCAGGAGGCACCCCATCTAGGGTTCCCACCCTAGAGGGTGTGGCAGCCCTATATGGGGCTTGGCCGTCGGCCAGAGAGGGGAGGGGCGGCACCCTAGATGGGCCTAGGGCCCATCTGCCCTAGGGTTTGCCCCCCTCCACCTCTTGCTGCGCCTTGGGCCCCTTCTGGGGGCGCACCAGCCCACCTAGGGGCTGGTTCCCTCCCACTTGTGGCCCACGCAGCCCTCCGGGGCAGGTGGGCCCACTTGGTGGACCCCCGGAATCCTTCCGGTGTTCCCGGTATAATACCGATAATTCCCGAAACTCTTCTGGTAACCAAAACCTCAATTCCTATATATCAATCTTTGTCTCCGTACCATTCCGGGACTCCTCGTGACATCCGAGATCTCATCCGGGACTCCGAACAACATTCGGTAACCACGTACACTATTTCCCTATAACCCTAGCGTCATCGAACCTTAAGTGTGTAGACCCTACGGCCCCCGTGAGACACGTAGACATGACCGAGACACCTCTCTAGTCAATAACCAATAGCGGGATATGGATACCCATGTTCGATCCCACGTACTCCACTATGATCTCATTGAATGAAGCACGATGTCGGGTATTTAATCAATCCCGTATTCAATTCCCTTTTTCTATCGGTATGATACTTGCCCGAGATTTGATGGTCAGTACCTCTATACCTTGTTCAATCTCGTTACCGGCAAGTCTCTTTACTCGTTCCGTAATACATTACCCAGTGGCTAACTCCTTTGTCACATTGAGCTCATTATGATGATGTGTTACCGAGTGGGTCAGAGATACCTCTCCGTCACACAGAGTGACAAATCCCAGTCTCGATTTGTGCAACCCAACACACTTTCGGTGATACCCATAGTGCACCTTTATAGCCACCCACATACGTTGTGACATTTGGCACACCCAAAGCATTCCTACGGTATCCGGGAGTTGCACAACCTCATGGTCTAAGGAAACGATACTTGACATTGAAAAGCCTTAGCAGACGAACTACACGATCGTGTGCTATGCTTAGGATTTGGTCTTGTCCATCACATCATTCTCCTAATGATGTGATCCCGTTATCAATGATATACAATGTCCATGGTCATGAAACCGTGACCATCTATTGATCAATGAGCTAGCCAACTAGAGGCTCACTAGGGACATGTTGTGGTCTATGTATTCACACATGTATTATGGTTTCTTGTTAACACAATTATAGCATGAACAATAGACAATTATCATGAACTAGGAAGTACAATAATAACCATTTTATTATTGCCTCTAGGGCATATTTCCAACAGTCTCCCACTTGCACTAGAGTCAATCATGTAGTTACATTGTGATGAATCGAACACCCATAGCAATCTGGTGTTGATCATGTTTTGCTCGTGAGAGAGGTTTAGTCAACGGCTCTGCGACATTCTGATCCGTATGCACTTTAGAAATATCTATATCTCCCTCCTGAATGTAATCACGGATGGAGTTGAAGCGGCGCTTGATGTGTCTTGTCTTCTTGTGAAACCTTGGCTCCTTCGCAAGGGCAATAACTCTAGTGTTGTCACAGAATAGAGTCATCGGGCCCGACGCACTTGGAATTCCTACTAGGTCGGTGATGAACTCCTTCATCCAGACTCCTTCCTTTGTTGCTTCCGAAGCAGCTATGTACTCCTCTTCACATGTAGATGCAGCTATGTACTCCTCTTCACATGTAATGCATATCCCCAAAATATTCTCCGCCACTATCAGATCGTAGGCACTTTATTTTCCTGTCATGTTGATTCTCTACCTCACTCTGAAATTCCTTTAACCTTTCAAAGGTTTCAGACTTGTGTTTCATTAAGTAGACATACCAATATCTGCTCAAGTCATCAGTGAGGGTGAGAACATAACGGTAGCCACCGCAAGCCTCGATGCTCATTGGACCGCATAGATCGGTATGTATTATCTCCAACAAGTCAGTTGCTCGCTCCATTGTTCCGGAGAATGGAGTCTTGGTCATCTTGCCCATGAGGCATGGTTCGCATGTGTCAAATGATTCAAAATAAGGAGACTCCAAAAGTCCATCAGCATGGAGCTTCTTCATGCGTTTCAAAACAATATGACCAAGGTGGCAGTGCCACATGTAAGTGGGACTATCTTTATCAACCTTACACTTTATGGTACTGACACTACTATTGGGAGACATAATAGTAAATCAAAAAATTTCCTACGTGTCACCAAGATCTATCTATGGAGAAACCATCAACGAGAGGGGAGAGATTTCATCTTCGTACCTTTGAAGATCGCTAAGCGGAAGCGTTCCAAGAACGTGGTTGGTGGAGTTGTACCCGCAGCAATTCAGATCGCGATGGATTCCGATCTTAGCACCGAACAACGGTGCCTCCGCGTTCAACACACGTGTAGCCCGGTTACGTCTCCTACGCCTTGATCCAGCAAGGAGGAAGGAGAGGTTGAGGGAGAGCTCAGGCAGCACGACGACGTGGTGACGGTGGAGCTGCGTGGCACTCGACAGAGCTTCGCTAAGCACTATGGAGAACGAGGAGAGGGAGAGGCAGGGCTGCGCCAAGAGAGGAAGAAAAACCATGTGTTGCAACCCTAAAACCCATCACTATATATAGGAGGACGGGAGGAGAGGGAACAGCCCCTAGGGTTCCCGCCATAGGGGTTGCGGCAGCCCCAAGATGGGATCTGGCCGCCGGCCAGAGAGGGGAGAGGGGAGGGGCGGCGCCCTAGATGGGCCTAGGGCCCATCTTCCCCAGGGTTTGCCCCCCTCCACCTCTTGCTGCGCCTTGGGCCCTTTGTGGGGGGCGCACCAGCCCACGTAGGGGCTGGTTCCTCCCATTTGTGGCCCACGCAGCCCTCCGGGGCTATTGCCCCACTTGGTGGACCCCCGGAACCCTTCCGGTGGTCTCGGTACACTACCGGTGACGCCCGAAACACTTTCGGTAGCCAAAACCTCACTTCCTATATATCAATCTTCATCTCTGGACCAATACAGGACTCCTCGTGACGTCCGGGACCTCATCCGGGACTCCGAACAACCTTCAGTAACCATGTACACTATTTCCCTATAACCCTAGCATCATCGAACCTCAAGTGTGTAGACCCTACAGGTTTGGGAGACACGTAGACATGACCGAGACACCTCTCTAGTCAATAACCAACAGCGGGATCTGGATACCCATATTAGCGTACTCCACGATGATCTCATCAGATGAACCACAATGTCGGGGATTCAATCAATCCCGTATTCAATTCCCTTGGTCTATCGGTATGATACTTGCCCGAGATTCGATCATCGGTATCTCTATACCTTGTTCAATCTCGTTACTGGCAAGTCTCTTTACTCATTCTGTAATACATCATCCCATGGCTAACACCTTAGTCACATTAAGCTCATTATGATGATGTCTTACCGAGTGGGCCCAGAGATACCTCTCCGTCACACGGAGTGACAAATCCTAGTCTCGATTCGTGCCAACCCAAGAAACACTTTCGGAGATACCCGTAGTGTACCTTTATAGCCACCCAGTTACGTTGTGACGTTTAGCACACACAAAGTATTCCTACGGTATCCGGGAGTTGCACAATCTCATGGTCTCAGGAAACGATAGTTGACATTGAAAAACTTTAGCAGATGAACTACACGATCTTGTGCTATGCTTAGGATGTTGGAAATATGCCCTAGAGGCAATAATAAATTAGTTATTATCATATTTCCTTGTTCATGATAATCGTTTATTATCCATGCTATAATTGTATTGATCGGAGACTTAAATGCATGTGTGGATACATAGACAAAACCATGTCCCTAGTATGCCTCTAATGGACTAGCTCGTTGATCAAAGGATGGTTAAGGTTTCCTAGCCATGGACATGAGATGTCATCTGATAACGGGATCACATCATTAGGAGAATGATGTGATGGATAAGACCCAAACTACAAACATAGCATATGATCGTGTCAGTTTATTGCTACTGTTTTCTGCATGTCAAGTATATGTTCCTATGACCATGAGATCATGCAACTCACGGATATCGGAGGAGTGACTTGTGTGTATCAAACGTCGCAACGTAACTGGGTGACTATAAAGGTGCTCTACAGGTATCTCCGATGGTGTCTGTTGAGTTGGCATGGATCGAGACTGGGATTTGTTACTCCGTGTGACGGAGAGGTATCTCAGGGCCCACTCGGTAATACAACATCACAATGAGCCTTGCAAGCAATGTGACTAATTGTTAGTTGCGGGATCTTGTATTATGGAACGAGTAAAGAGACTTGCCGGTAACGAGGTTGAACTAGGTATGGAGATACCGACGATCGAATCTCGGGCAAGTAACATACCGAAGAACAAAGGGAACGTTATACGGGATTAACTGAATCCTTGACATAGAGGTTCGACCGATAAAGATCTTCGTAGAATATGTGGGAACCAATGTGGACGTCCAGGTCCCGCCATTGGTTATTGACTGTAGAGGTGCCTCGGTCATGTCTACATAGTTCTCGAACCCGCAGGGTCTGCACACTTAAGGTTCGGTGACGTTTCGGTAGTGTAGAGTTATGTATGGTGGTGACCGAAGGTTGTTCGGAGTCCCGGATGAGATCCCGGACGTCACGAGGAGCTCCGGAATGGTCCGGAGGTAAAGATTCATATATAGGAAGTCCCAGTTTGGTTTCCGGAAAAGTTTCGGGCTCATCGGTAGTGTACCGGGAGTATCGGTAGTGTACCGGGAGTGCCGGTAGTGTACCGGGGGACCTCCGGGAGGGGTATTTCGACCCCAAGAGGTCCATGGGCTGTGGGAGAATAATAACCAGCCCTTAGTGGGCTGGGAAAACAGCCACAAAGGCCCATGGCGCAGGAGAGAAAGTCCTAAAGCAAAAAGTGGAAAATCAGCCAATAGGAGGCAATCCTACTCCAACTAGGATTGGAGGTGAAGTAGGATTGCTCCCACCTCCTATTTCGGCCGACCCAAAGGCCTTGGCTGCCTCTCCTCTCCTCTCCTCCTATATATACTAGTGGATTGGGTGGTTTTTGGACAGAATTTCCGGCCACGTGCTACCCGTTCCACCGGTGCATAGTTTCTCCTCTAGATCGGTTTTCTGCAGCGCTTAGGCGAAGCCCTGCCGGAATTGCTCCACCACCACCATCACCGGAGCGCCGTCACGCTGCCGGTGAACTCTCTCTCCTCTCCACCTCCTCTTGCTGGATCAAGATGGTGGAGATCGTCATCAAGCTGCACGTGTGCTGAACGCGGAGGTGCCGTCCGTTCGGCGCTAGATCGGAAGGACCGTGATCGAGATCGCGAGACGGTTCGTGATGTGATCACGGAACGGATCGTGATGAGTTCGCGGGACAGATCGTGATCAAGATCGTGAGACGGATCGTGATGAGTTCACGGGACGGATCATGATGTGTTCGCGGGACGGTTCGTGATTGGATCGCGGGACGCTCGGCGATTTGGATCGCGAAGAAGTTCGACTACACCAACCGCGTTTCTTAACGCTTCCCGCTTAGCGATCTACAAGGGTACGTAGATCCACTCTCCCTCTCGTAGATGCTCATCACCATGGATAGGTTTGCGTGTGCGTAGGAAAATTTTGTTTCCCATGCGACGTTCCCCAACAGTGGCATCATGAGCTAGGTTGATGGTTCGATGAGATCTCGAGTAGAACACAAAAGGTTTGTGGGCGTTGATGCTTAGATTGCTTCCTCCCTTGGTCGTATTTTGGTTCAGCGGGATTGTGAGATGAAGCGGCCCGGACCAACATTACTCGTACGCTTACGAGAGACCGGTTCCCTCGACGCAATTTGTTGCCTAGATGGCTTGCGGGTGACAGTTTCTCTCACTTTAGTTGGATCGGATTCGACAAAGGCGGTCCTTGAGAAGGTTGAAAAGCAAACTAGTGTATCACCGTTGTGGTTTATGCGTAGGTGAGAATCGTTCTTGCTAGATACCCATAGCAGCCACGTAAAACATGCAACAACAATTAGAGGACGTCTAACTTGTTTTTGCAGGGTATGTTGTGATGTGATATGGCCAATTACATGATGAGATATATGTGATGTATGAGATGATCATGTGATGTATAGAATTTCACGACTTGCATGTCGTTGAGTACGGCAACCGGCAGGAGCCATAGGGTTGTCTTTAATTATTGTATGACCTGCGTGTCAATCATTAAGCGCTATGTAATGCTTTACTTTATCGCTAAGCAGTAGCAATAGAAGTAGAAGCAGGGCTGGCGCCACAACCCCAATGGCAACACATTGATGGAGATCAAGATGATGGAGATCATGGTGTTGTGCCGGTGACGATGGAGATCATGCCGGTGTTTCGAAGATGGAGATCTTAAACACAAGTTCATGGCCATATCATGTCACTTATGAATTGCATGAGATGTTAATCCTTTTATGCACCTTGTTTTGCTTAGTACGGCGGTAGCATTATAAGGTGATCCCTCACTTGAATTTCAAGATGAACTGTGTTCTCCCCGAGTGTGCACCGTTGCGAAAGTTCGTCGTGTTGAGACACCACGTGATGATCGGGTGTGATAGACTCTACGTTCACATACAACGGGTGCAAGCCAGATTTGCACGCGCAGAACACTCGGGTTAAACTTGACGAGCCTAGCATGTACAGACATGGCCTCGGAACACGAGAGACCGAAAGGTCGAACATGAGTCATATAGTAGATATGATCAACATAATGATGTTCACCATTGCAGCCACCTCAACTCACGTGATGATCGGACTTGAGTTGGTGAATTTGGATCATGTATCACTCGAATGATCGGAGGGATGTCAATTTGAGTGGGAGTTCTTAAATAATATGATTAATTGAACTCATTATCATGAACATAGTCAAAGTGTCTTTGCAAATTATGTTGTAGATTACTAGCTCGCGTTGTGGCTCCCTTGTATATTTATATGTTCCTAGAGAAATAGAATTGAAAGATGTTGGTAGCAATATTGCGGACTGGGTCCGTGATCTGAGGATTGTCCTCATTGCTGCACAGAAGGCTTATGTCCTTAATGCACCGCTCGGTGCGCCACCCCCTCTAGCGTCGTCTATAGATGTTGTGAACATCTGACAGGCACGTTTCGATGACTACTTGATAGTTTTGTGCGTCATGCATTACGGCTTAGAATTGAGGCTCCGAAACGTTTTGAACGTCACGGAACATATGAGATGTTCTAGGGGCAGAGATTGTGATCTCAGGCTCGTGCCTGTGTTGCGAGATATGAGATCTCCAACAAGATTCTTTGCCTGTAAGATGAAGGAGAATAGCTCAATCGTTGAGCATGTACTCAGATTGCCTGGGTACTACAATCGCTTGAATCAAGTGGGAGTTGATCTTCCAGATAAGATAGTGATTGATATAGTTCTCCAAGTCACTGTCACTAAAGCTACTAGAACTTAAGTGATGAACTATAATACACCAGGGATAGAAGTATTGATCCCTGAGCTGTTCGCGATGTTTGACACCGCGAAGGTAGAAATCAAGAAGGAGCATCAAGTGTTGATGGTTAATCAAACCACTAGTTTCGAAAAGGGCAAGATCAAGGAGGGAAACTTCATGGATAGCAAGTCAGTTGCTGCTCCAGTGAAGCAACCCAAAGTTGAACTCAAACCCGAGACTAAGTGCTTCTATTATGAGGTGAGAGGTCGCTGAAGCGGAACAACCCTAGATACTTGGTAGATAAGAAGGCTGGCAACATTGATAGAAGTATATTTGATATACGAGTTACTAATGTGTACCTTGCTAGTACTCTTAGTAGCACCTGGGTATTGGATACCGGTTCGGTTGCTAAATGTTAGTAACTCGAAATAAAAGCTACGGAATAAACGGAGAACTAGCTAAGGGTGAGGTGACGATATGTGTTGGAAGTGTTTCCAAGGTTGATGTGATCAAAATCGCACGCTCTCTCTACCTTCAGGATTAGTGACGAACCTAAATAAATGTTATTTGGTGTTTTGCGTTGAGCATGAACATGATTAGATCATGTTTATTGCAATACGGTTATTCATTTAAGTTAGAGAATAATGGTTATTCTGTTTACATGAATAATACCTTCAATGGTCATGCACCCAGTGAGAATGGTTTGTTGAAATCTTGATCGTAGTATTACACATGTTCATAACATTGATGTCAAAAGATACAAAGTTAATAATGATAGTACCACATACTTGTGGCACTGCCGCTAAATGTCATATTGGTATAAAGCGCATGTAGAAACTCCATGCTGATGGATATTTGGACTCATTCGATTTCGAATCGGTTGAGACATGCGAACCATGCCTCTTGGGCAAGATGACTAAAGGACCCCGTTGGATGGAGCGGGCAAGTGATTCATTGGAAATGATACATGTTGATGTATGCAATCTAGTGAGTCTTGTAGTGTGCAGTGGATATCATTATTTTCTTACCTTCACTGATGATTTGAGTAGATATAGTGTATATTTACTTAATGAAACACAAGTCTGAATCGTTTGAAAGGTTCAAGCAAATTCAGAGTGAAGTTTAAAGATCATCGTGACAAGAAGATAAAAATGACTGCGATATGATCGTGGAGGTGAATATCTGAGTCACGAGTTTGGCATACAACTTAAGACAATGTGAAAGTTGTTTCACAACTAAACGCCACCTGGAACACCATAGTGTGATGGTGTGTCCGAACATCATAGTTATGCTCTATTGGACATGGTGCGTGCTATGATGTCTCTTGTCGTTTTACTACTATAATTTTGGGGTTATGCATTAGAGACAACTACATTCACTTTAAATAGGGCACCATCTAAATCCGTTGAGATGACACCATATGAATTATGGTTTGATAGAAACCTAAGCTGTCGTTTCTTAATACTTGGGGCTGCGGCACTTGTGTGAAAAATGTTTTCACCTAATGAGGTCGAACCCAAGGCGGACAAATGCATCTTCATAGAATACCCTAAGATCAGTTGGGTGAACCTTCTATCTCAGATCCGAGTGCAAAGTGGTTGTTACTAAAACGGATCCTTTCTTGAGGAAAGGTTTCTCTCGAAAGAATTGAGTGGGAGGAAGATAGAACTTGATGAGGTTGTTAAACCTTTGTTCAACCAGAGAGTAGCGCAGCGCAGAAAGATGTTTCTGTGAAGCCTACGTTAGTTGAAGAGGAAGTTAATGATGATGATCATGAAGCTTCAGGATCAAGTTACTATCGAACTTCGTGGGTCGACAAGGATGTGTACTGCTCCTAAGCGGTACGACAACCCTGTCTTCGAGGTCATGTTGTTGGACAGCGATGAACCTACGAGCTATGGAGAAGCGATGATGGGCCCGGATTCCGACAAATGGTTAGAGACCATGAAATCCGAGATAGGATCCATTTATGAAAACCAAGTATAGACTTTGGTAGACTTGCTCGTTAGACGGCAGGTCGTTGAGTACAAATGGACCTTTAGAATGAAGACAGACACTGATGGTAAATGTCACCATTTGTAAAGCTCGACTTGTTGCAAAGTTGTTTGTGACAAGTTCAAGGAGTTGACTGCGAGGAGGCTTTCTCACTCGTAGCGATGCTAAAAGTCTGTTGGAATTATGTTAGCAGTTGCTGCATTTTCAATTACGAAATCTGGCAGATGGATGTCAAAACGTCGTTTCCTTAACGGTTTACTTAAGGAAAGGTTGTATGTGATACAACCAGAAGGTTTTGTCAGTCCTAAGGATGCTAAAAGATGAGAGAGCTTCAGTGATCCTTCTATGGACTGAAGCAAGCATCTCGGAGTTGGAATATACACTTTGATGAGGTGATCAAAGTTTTTGTAGTTTATACAAAGTTTACGAGAAACTTGTATTTGCAATAAAGTGAATGGGAGCACTATAGAGTTTCTGATAAGTATATGTGGTTGACATATTGTTGATCGGAAATAATGTAGAATTTCTGGAAGGCATAAAAGGTTGTTTGAAAAGTGTTTTTCAAATGAAGACCTGGATAAAGCTACCTAATTGTTGAGCATCAAAATCTATAGAGATAGATCAAGATGCTTGATGAGACTTTCAATGAGTGCATACCTTGACAAGATTTTGAAAGAGTTCAAAATGGATCAGCCAGAGAAATAGTTCTCGTCTGATTTGTAAGGTGTGAAGTTGAGTAAGACTCAAAGCTCGACAACGGCAGAAGAAAGAGAAAGGATGAATGTCGTCCCCTATGCCTTAGCCATAGGCTCTATATTATGCCATGCTGTGTACCGCACCTATGTGTGCCTTGCCACGAGTCTGTCAGGGGGTACAAGAGTGGTCCAGGAGTGGATCACTGGACAGCGGTCGGAATTATCCTTAGTAACCAGAGGACTAAGGAAATGTTTCTTGATTATGGAGGTGATAAAGAGTTCGTCGTAAAGAGTTACGTCGATGCAAGCTTTAACACCTATCCAGATGACTAGTAGTAGCAATCTGGATACGTATAGTGGAGCAGCCATTTGGAAATAGTACCAAGTGGAGTGTGGTAGCAGTGTTTACGGTTTGACATAGAGATTTGCAAAGTACACACGGATCTGAATATCGCAGACCCGTTGACTATAAGACCTCTCTCACATGCAAAGCATGATCGAGCCCCAAAACTCATTGGGTGTTAGATTCATAACAATGCGAATCACATGGTGATGTGAACTAGATTATTGACTCTAGTGCAAGTGGGAGACTGTTGGAAATATGCCCTAGAGGCAATAATAAATTAGTTATTATCATATTTCCTTGTTCATGATAATCGTTTATTATCCATGCTATAATTGTATTGATCGGAGACTTAAATGCATGTGTGGATACATAGACAAAACCATGTCCCTAGTATGCCTCTAATGGACTAGCTCGTTGATCAAAGGATGGTTAAGGTTTCCTAGCCATGGACATGAGATGTCATCTGATAACGGGATCACATCATTAGGAGAATGATGTGATGGATAAGACCCAAACTACAAACATAGCATATGATCGTGTCAGTTTATTGCTACTGTTTTCTGCATGTCAAGTATATGTTCCTATGACCATGAGATCATGCAACTCACGGATATCGGAGGAGTGACTTGTGTGTATCAAACGTCGCAACGTAACTGGGTGACTATAAAGGTGCTCTACAGGTATCTCCGATGGTGTCTGTTGAGTTGGCATGGATCGAGACTGGGATTTGTTACTCCGTGTGACGGAGAGGTATCTCAGGGCCCACTCGGTAATACAACATCACAATGAGCCTTGCAAGCAATGTGACTAATTGTTAGTTGCAGGATCTTGTATTATGGAACGAGTAAAGAGACTTGCCGGTAACGAGGTTGAACTAGGTATGGAGATACCGACGATCGAATCTCGGGCAAGTAACATACCGAAGAACAAAGGGAACGTTATACGGGATTAACTGAATCCTTGACATAGAGGTTCGACCGATAAAGATCTTCGTAGAATATGTGGGAACCAATGTGGACGTCCAGGTCCCGCCATTGGTTATTGACTGTAGAGGTGCCTCGGTCATGTCTACATAGTTCTCGAACCCGCAGGGTCTGCACACTTAAGGTTCGGTGACGTTTCGGTAGTGTAGAGTTATGTATGGTGGTGACCGAAGGTTGTTCGGAGTCCCGGATGAGATCCCGGACGTCACGAGGAGCTCCGGAATGGTCCGGAGGTAAAGATTCATATATAGGAAGTCCCAGTTTGGTTTCCGGAAAAGTTTCGGGCTCATCGGTAGTGTACCGGGAGTATCGGTAGTGTACCGGGAGTGCCGGTAGTGTACCGGGGGACCTCCGGGAGGGGTATTTCGACCCCAAGAGGTCCATGGGCTGTGGGAGAATAATAACCAGCCCTTAGTGGTCTGGGAAAACAGCCACAAAGGCCCATGGCGCAGGAGAGAAAGTCCTAAAGCAAAAAGTGGAAAATCAGCCAATAGGAGGCAATCCTACTCCAACTAGGATTGGAGGTGAAGTAGGATTGCTCCCACCTCCTATTTCGGCCGACCCAAAGGCCTTGGCTGCCTCTCCTCTCCTCTCCTCCTATATATACTAGTGGATTGGGTGGTTTTTGGACAGAATTTCCGGCCACGTGCTACCCGTTCCACCGGTGCATAGTTTCTCCTCTAGATCGGTTTTCTGCAGCGCTTAGGCGAAGCCCTGCCGGAATTGCTCCACCACCACCATCACCGGAGCGCCGTCACGCTGCCGGTGAACTCTCTCTCCTCTCCACCTCCTCTTGCTGGATCAAGATGGTGGAGATCGTCATCAAGCTGCACGTGTGCTGAACGCGGAGGTGCCGTCCGTTCGGCGCTAGATCGGAAGGACCGTGATCGAGATCGCGAGACGGTTCGTGATGTGATCACGGAACGGATCGTGATGAGTTCGCGGGACAGATCGTGATCAAGATCGTGAGACGGATCGTGATGAGTTCACGGGACGGATCATGATGTGTTCGCGGGACGGTTCGTGATTGGATCGCGGGACGCTCGGCGATTTGGATCGCGAAGAAGTTCGACTACACCAACCGCGTTTCTTAACGCTTCCCGCTTAGCGATCTACAAGGGTACGTAGATCCACTCTCCCTCTCGTAGATGCTCATCACCATGGATAGGTTTGCGTGTGCGTAGGAAAATTTTGTTTCCCATGCGACGTTCCCCAACATAGGATTGGGTCTTGTCCATCACATCATTCTCCTAATGATGTGATCCCGTTATCAACGACATCCAATGTCCATGGTCATGAAACCGTGACCATCTATTGATCAACGATCTAGCCAACTCGAGGCTCACTAGGGACATGTTGTGGCCTATGTATTCACACATGTATTATGGTTTCCGGTTAACACAATTATAGGATGAATAATAGAAAATTATCATGAACTAATAAATACAATAATAAGCATTTTATTATTGCCTCTAGGGCATATTTCCAACAGTCTCCCACTTGCACTAGAGTGAATAATCTAGTTACATTGTGATGAATCGAACACCCATAGCATTCTGGTGTTGATCATGTTTTGCTCGTGAGAGAGGTTTAGTCAACGGATCTACGACATTCAGATCCGTATGCACATTAAAAATATATATATCTCCCTCCTGAATGTAATCATGGATGGAGTTGAAGCGGCGCTTGATGTGTCTTGTCTTCTTGTGAAACCTGGGCTCCTTCGCAAGGGCAATAGCTCCAGTGTTGTCACATAATAGAGTCATCGGGCCCGACGCATTGGGAATTACTCCTAGGTCGGTGATGAACTCCTTCATCCAGACTCCTTCCTTTGTTGCTTCTGAAGCAACTATGTACTCCGCTTCACATGTAGATGCCGCCATGACGCTTTGCTTGCTTTTACACTAGCTGACTGCCACTCCGTTCAAAATATACACGTATCCGGTTTGCTTCTTGGAGTCGTCCGGATCTGTGTCAAAGCGACGTAACCCTTTACGACGAGCTCTTCGGCACCTTCATATACGAGAAACATATCATTCGTCCTTTTTAGGTACTTAAGGATATTCTTGACCGCTGTCCGGTGTTCCGCTCCGGGATCACTTTGGTACCTCCCTACCAAACTTATGGCAAGGGTCACATCAGCTCTAGTACACAGCATGGCATACATAATAGAGCATATGGCTGAAGCATAGGGGATGACACTCATCTCTTCTCTATCCTTTGCCGTGGTCGGGCATTGAGTCATACTCAATCTCACACCCTGTAATTCAGGCAAGAACCCCTTCTTGGACTGATCCATATTGAACTTCTTCAATATCTTTTCAAGGTATGTGCTTTGTGAAAGACCTATGAGGCATATCGATCTATCTCCATAGATCTTAATACCTAATATGTAAGCAGCTTATCCAAGGTCCTTCATTGAAAAACACTTATTCAAGTAGGCCTTCACACTTTCCAAGAGTTCTATATCATTTCCCATTATCAGTATGTCATCCACATATAATATGAGAAATGCTACAGAGCGCCCACTCACTTTCTTGTAAATACAGGGTTCTCCATAAACCTATACAAACCCAAATGCTTTAATCACCTCATTAAAGCGAATGTTCCAACTCCGAGATGCTTGCACCAGCCCATAGATGGAGCGCTGGAGCTTGCATACCTTGTTAGCATCTTTAGGATCGACAAAACCTTCCGGCTGCATCATATACAGTTCTTCCGTAAGGAAGCCATTAAGGAATGCCGTTTTGATGTCCATCTGCCAGATCTCATAATCATAAAATGTGGCAATTGCTAACATGATTCGGACAGACTTCTGCATCGCTACGGGTGAGAAAGTCTCATCGTAGTCATCTCCTTGAACTTGTCGATAACACATAGCGACAAGCCGAGCCTTATAGACTGTCACATTACCGTCGCGTCAGTCTTCTTCTTAAAGATCCATTTATTTTCAATGGCTCGCTTATCATCAGGCAAGTCCACGAAATTCCACACTTTGTTCTCATACATGGATCCTATCTCGGATTTCATGTCCTCAAGCCATTTGTTGGAATCCGGGCCCGCCATCGCTTCTTCATAGTTCGAAAGTTCACCGTTGTCTAACAATATGATCTCCAGGACAGGGTTGCGGTACCACTCTGGTGCGGAACGTGTCCTAGTGGACCTTCGACGTTCAATAGCAACTTGATCTGAAGTTTCATAATCATCATCATTAACTTCCTCTCCAGCCGGTGTAGGCTCCACAGAAACAACTTCTTGTGCTGCGCTACTTTCCTGTTCGAGTGGAGGTACAAATACCTCATCAAGTTCTATTTTCCACCCACTTACTTCTTTCGAGAGAAACTCTTTCTCAAGAAAGAATCCATTCTTGGCAACAAACACTTTTCCTTCGGATCTGAGGTAGAAGGTGTCCCAATAGTCTCTTTGGGATATCCTATGAAGACGCACTTTTCCGCTTTGGGTTCGAGCTTCTCAGGTTGAAGTTTCTTCACATATGGATCGCATCCCCAAACTTTTCGAAACGATAGCTTAGGTTTCTTTCCAAACCATAATTCATATGGTGTCGTCTCAATGGATTTAGATGGTGCCCTATTTAAAGTGAATGCAGCAGTCTCTAATGCATATCCCCAAAATGATAGTGGTAAGTCAGTAAGAGACATCATAGATTGCACCATATCCAATAGAGTGCGATTATGACGTTCAGACACACCATTTCGCTGAGGTGTGCCAGGCGGCGTGAGTTATGAAACAATTCCACATTTCCTTAGGTGCGTGCCAAACTAGTGACTTAAATATTCTCTGTCACGATCAGATCGTAGGCACTTTATTTTTGTCACGTTGATTCTCTACCTCACTCTGAAATTCCTTGAACCTTTCAAAGGTTTCAGACTTTTGTTTCATTATGTAGACATACCCACATCTTCTCAAGTCATCGGTGAGGGTGAGAACATAACGGTTGCCACCACGAGCCTCAACGTTCATTGGACCGCATACATCAGTATGTATTATCTCCAACAAGTCAGTTGCTCGGTCCATTGTTCCGGAGAAAGGAGTCTTGTACATCTTGCCCATGGGGCATGGTTTGCACGTGTCAAATGATTCGAAATCAAGTGACTCCAAAAGTCCATCAGCATGGAGCTTCTTCATGCGTTTGACACCAATATGACCAAGGCAGAAGTGCGACATGTAAGTGAAACTATCGTTATCAACCCTACACTTTTTGGTACTCACACCGTGGACATGTGTAACATCATGTTTGAGATTCATCAAAAAAAACCATTAACCAGCGGAGCATGACCATAAATCATTTCTCTCATATAAATAGAACAACCATTATTCTCAGATTTAAATGAGTAGCCGTCTCATATAAAGCGAGATCCAGATACAATGTTCATGCTCAAAGCTGGTACTAAATAACAATTATTGAGGTTTAAAACTAATCCTGAAGGTAGATGTAGAGGTAGTGTGCCGACGGCGATCACATCGACCTTGGAACCATTCCCGACGCGCATCGTCACCTCGTCCTTTGCCCCGTCTTATTCACCATCAACACTTGATGCTCCTTTTTGATCTCGACCTCTATTGATTTCAGCATCGATTACAACTCAGGAATGGACTTCTCCATAGCCTGCATGTTGTAGTTCATCACAAAGCTTTTGTAGCTAGGTGGAAGCGACTAGAGAATTCTGTCAATGACCGAGTCATCCGGGAGAACAAGTCCTAGCTGAGTCAAGCGGTTGTGTAGCCCAGACATCTTGAGGATGTGCTCATTGACAAAACTATTCTCCTCCATCTTACTGTTGGAAGACGTAGTAGTAAATCAAAAAAATTCCTACGTTCACCAAGATCTATCTATGAAGAAACCAGCAACGAGCGGGGAGAGATTGGATCTTCATACCTTTGAAGATCGCTAAGCGGAAGCATTACAAGAACGCGGTTGGTGGAGTCGTGCTCGTAGCGATTCCAATCGCGGTGGACTCCGAACTTAGCACCGAAACAACGGCGCCTCCGCGTTCAACACATGTGCAGCCCGATGACGTCTCCTATGCCTTGATCCATCAAGGAGGAAGGAGAGGTTGGGGAAGAGCTCCGGCAGCACGATGGCGTGGTTGCGGTGGAGCTGCGTGGTACTCCGGAAGAGCTTCTCTAAGCACTACAGAGGACGAGGAGAGGGAGAGGTAGGGCTGCGCCAGAGAGGGAGAGAACCGTATGTTTGGTAGCCCTAAAACCTCACATATATATAGGGGAAGAAGGAGGGAGGGTTGTGCCCTAGGGTTTCCACCCTAGGGTGGTGCGGCAGGCTCCAGATCAATCTGGCCGACAGCCAGAGGGAGGGAGAGGTGCGGCTGCCCTAGGATGGGCCTTAGGGCCCATCAGCCCTAGGGTTTGCCCCTCCTCCCACTTCAGCTGCGCCTTGGGCCTGGTGGAGGAGTGAACCAGCCCACCTAGGGGCTGGTTACCTCCATCCTTGGCCCATGCAGCCCTCTGGAGCTGGTGGGCCCAGTTGGTTGACCCCCGGAACCCTTCCGGTGGTCCCGGTACGTTACCGGTGACCCCCGAAACATTTCTGATAACCAAAACCTCACTTCCTATATATCAATCTTCGTCCCCGGACTATTCCGGGACACCTCGTGACGTCCGGGACATCATCCGGGACTCCGAACAACCTTCGGTAACCACGTACACTATTTCCCTATAACCCTAGCGTCATCGAACCTGAAGTGTGTAGACCCTAAGGGTTCGGGAGACATGTAGACATGACCGAGACACCTCTCCGATCAATAACCAACCGAGGGATCTTGATACCCATGTTGTCTCCCACTTACTCCATGATGATACCATCGGATGAACCACGATGTCGGGGATTCAATCAATCCTGTATTCAATTCCCTTTCTCTATCGGTATGATACTTGCCCGAGATTCGATCGTCAGTATCTCTATACCTTGTTCAATCTTGTTACTGGCAAGTCTCTTTATTCGTTCCATAATTCATCATCTCGTGGCTAAATCCTTAGTCACATTGAGCTCATTATGATGATGTCTTACCGAGTGGGCCCAGAGATACCTCTCCGTCACACGGAGTGACAAATCCCAGTCTCGATTCGTGCCAACCCAACAGACACTTTCAGAAACACCCGTAGTATACCTTTATAGCCACCCAGTTACATTGTGATGTTTGGCACACCCAAAGCATTCCTACGGTACCCGGGAGTTGCACAATCTCATGTACTAAGGAATCTATACTTCACATTAGAAAAGCTTTAGCAAACGAACTACACGATCTTGCGCTATGCTTAGGATTGGGTCTTGTCCATCACATCATTCTCCGAATGATGTGATCCCGTTATCAACGACATCCAATGTCCATGGTCATGAAACCGTGAACATCTATTGATCAACGATCTAGTCAACTAGAGGCTCACTAGGGAGATGTTGTTGTCTATGTATTCACACATGTATTACGGTTTCTGCCGTGGTCGGGCATTGAGCTGTGCTGAATCTCACACCTTGTAATACAGACAAGAACCCTTTCTCGGACTGATCCATATTGAACTTCTTCAATATCTTGTCAAGGCATGTACTTAGTGAAATTATTATCAAGCATCTTGATCTATCTCTATAAGTCTTGACACCCAACAATTAGGTAGCATTATCTTGGCCTTCCTTTGAAAAACTCTGTTCAAACAACCGTTTATGCTTTCCAGAAATTCTACATCATTTCCGATCAATAATATGTCAACTACATATTCTTATAAGAAATTCTATAGTGCTCCAACTCACATTCTTGTAAATACAAGTTTCTCATAAACTTCGTATAAACTCATAAACTTTGATCACTTCATCAAAGCTCATGTTCCAACTCCGAGATGCTTGCTCCAGTCCATAGAAGGATCGCTAGAGTTTGCATACCTTTTAGCATCCTTAGGATTGACAAAACCTTCTAGTTGTATCACATACAACTCTTCTTCACAGAAACCATTAATGAAACCTTGTTTTTGACATCCATCTGCCGGATTTCATAATCAAAAAATGCAGCAATCGCTAGCATAATTTTAACAGACTTTTAGCATCGCTACGGATGAGAAAATCTCATCGCAGTCAACTCCTTGAACCCGGCGGAAACTTCTTTGCGACAAGTCAAGCTTTATAGATGGTGACATTTCACCATTAGTGTCTGTGTTCATCTCAAAAGTCCATTTGTACTCAACGACCTGCCATTCAACAGGCAAGTCCACCAAAGTCTATACTTGGTTTCCGTACATGGATCCTTCCTCGGATTTCATGGCTCCTAACCATTTTTGGAATCCGGGCCCACCATTGCTTCTCCATAGTTTGTAGGTTCATTGTTGTCCAACAACATGACCTCCAAGACAAGGTTGATGTACTACTCGGGATCAGTACGCGTCCTTGTTGACCCACGATGTTTGATAGTAACTTGATCTGAAGCTTCATGATTATCATCATTAATTTTCTGTTCAACTGACGTAGGCTCCACTAAAACATCTGTCTGTGTTGCGCTACTCTCTGGTTGAAACAAAGGTTCAACAACCTCATCAAGTTCTATCTTCCTCCCACTCATTTCTTTTGAGAGAAACTCTTTCTCGAGAAAGGACTTGTTCTTAGCCACAAACACTTTTGCGCTTGGATCTAAGATAGAAGGTATACCCAAATTCTCCTTAGGGTATTCTATGAAGATGCATTCATCTGCTTTGGGTTCGAGCTCACTAGGTGAAAACCCTTTTCACATAAGCGTTGCAGCCCCAAACATTAAGAAATGACAGCTTAGGCTTCTGTCAAACCATAAGTCACACGGTGTCATCTCAACAGACTTAGATGGTGCCCTATTACAGTTAATGGATTTGTCTTTAATGCATAACCCCACAACGATAGTGGAAAAACGATAAGAGACATCATAGTACTCTCTATATCCAACAAGGAGGCGTGAGCTGTGAAACAATTTCCACATTGTCTAAAATTGCATACCAAACTCGTAACTCAGATATTCAGCTCCATGATCATATCGTAGACATTTTGTCTTCTTGTCACGATGATCTTTAACTTCACTCTGAAACTCCTTGAACTTTTCAAACATTTCAGACTTGTGTTTCATTAAGTAAATATCCTCATATTCACTCAAATCATCTGTGAAGGTAAAGAAAATAAAGATATCCACTACATGTTTCCACACTCATTGGACCACATACATCAACATGTATCAATTCCAATAAGCCACCAGCCTGCACCATCATACCGGAAGACGGGTTCTTAGTCATCTTGCCCAAGAGGCATGGTCCGCATGTCACAACTGATTCGAAATCAACTGAGTCCAAAGATCCATCAGCATGGAGTTTCTTTATGCGCTTTACACCAATATGACATTTGTGGAAGTGCCACAAGAATGTGGTACTATCATTATTAACTTTGTATCTTTGATACCAACGTTATGAGCATATGTGTTACTATGATCAAGATTCAATAAACCATTCCCATTGGGTGCATGACCATTGAAGGCATTATTCATGTAAGTAGAATAACCATTATTCTCTAACTTAAATGAATAATCATATCGCACAAAACACGATCCAATCATGTTCATGCTCAATGCAAACACCAAATAACATTTATTTAGCTTCATTACTAATCCCGAAGGTATAGAAAGCATGCGATGGTGATCACATCAACCTTGGAAACACTTCCAACACACATCATCACCTTTAACTTAGCTAGTCTCCATTCACTCCGTAGCTTTTATTTTGAGTTGCTAACATTTAGCAACTGAACCGGTGTAGGGTAACGCAGTAGAAAACAAAAAAATTCTGACCTACGCACCAGCCCAGGACCACTATGGAGACTGCATACAAGGTTTGATCATTTTCGTTACTGACTCGTAGAGCAGCGGAAGTAGAGTCGATGACGATCGGGGGTGCAGATCCCCGCAGCTAGGATTTACAACCTCCCAACCACGAGGATGTATACCCTCATCTGCCCTGCGGAAAGCCCTCCGGGAGGCGGTCGGACAGTACCCCGGACGCTGTCGCGGACAGCCCTTCGGGAGGACCTCCGAAACTCGGACTGTCACTCGGACAGCCCTTCGGGAGGACCACCAAAACTCGGACGGTCACACGGATAGCCCTTCGGGAGGCACTCTCGAACTAAGACCGAAACTACGATCTCTCTACAGTGCTGCACACATACGGTGTCATCTATCCGGCAGGGCTTCGCCGTCCAGAACTAGTTCCCACCGGAACGTAGACAGCCTTTCGACTCTATTTGTGGGAGGGAGAGAAGAAGCCAGATAATGCATGGCATGTTTATGAGAGCAAGGAGTGTGGTTTGTGGGCAGCCCATTCACATCTATTTATAGGAAAGCCAAGGGGTAGGGTTAGGACTTGAAAATACCAAACTACCCCCACTTTATGCCTTTTCATAAAAGAATAAAGATAAAAGAGGTGCCATGTGGAGCTCCAAGGAGCTCCACCTTTCTTGGCCGGCCAACCCAAGGCCCCCATGAGGTGCCTTGCTCCCCAATCCCTTCTAGAAGCCTTTTTGGAAATATCCAAAAAGGTGCTTTTCCATAAATATCCAAAAAGCACATTTACTATTCACGACAACATTTTTCAGTGTCTGAACAAACTGAAAATATTTATATGGGCTTAGAACATTTCCAGTACCCACTAAAATAATTTGCAGCACTTTCCGAAACAATTCTGGTTTAGTGATTTTCATTTGTGAAAAGCATCTGAAGCGGTTCCGGCGGCTCCAGAACATTTCCGGTTTTTCTTCCGGAAAATTCCCAGAAGTTTCCAGAATGATTCTGGCGCCCTCCAAGAATTATCAGGCATTTGCCAAAACCAATTTGACATAATGGTATCCCTTGAAACAACTTTTCAGTTTTACCGAAACTGTTCCGGTGTTCTCTCTGCGGAACTTTTCCGTTGTCCGAAATTTTTCCGGCGTCCGAAACTTTTTCGGTGATTTTCTCTCAGACTCCCTATCTAGTATTCAGTAGATAGATGACCCTTAAGTGTGTGACCCTATAGGTTCGTGAAGCATAGACATGACCCGGAACCCCTTCCGATCAATGATCAACATCGGAGCCGTGGACACCCATATTGTCCCCTATACCCACACGAATGAATATTCGAGTGAACCTCCAGTTGTCATGTGCTATTCCTGTTGCTTCGCGATATGTTACAAATACCCGAGGTGATACATGTTGGCATCACTGTGGATCAACAACTTGTCCACTATGCCAGTTACCTCGTTACCGATATTGTTCTCTTTTCTCGTTCCCGAGTTTCGGCATCCCCGTGATCAAATCACAAAGTGTCTGGCCAGATGATGATGGATACCGTAACACCGAGAGGGACTAGAGATATCTCTCCAATGTCGGAGGAGAAAATCCCAATCTTGAGCTATCAAGTTACTTGACATACTTTTCCATGACCCGTAAGCCGCCGTAATAGCCACCCATTTATGGATGACGTTTAACAAACCCCAAAGTTCATGAAGCAAGCATGAAGAAACTCGATACTCTCATGGTCTAAGGAATTATCCAAACATTAACTTCTCTGTGTTATTAACCATTAACTTATGACGAATGTATCTCATAGCATAACATCAATTTGGGTTGATTCAACACAAATGTTCTTCTAACATTGTGCCCTCAAAATTGCCGGCATAGCCATGCCCATGATCAGGAAAACAGGATCATCACGCAATACTTGAACTAGTCTTAGAGGCCAGACTAGGAATCCAATTTACCGTTTATTATTCCACACATGCATATGAGTCTTCCTTCAAGCCTCGTGGTTATTGTAGACTCGAGAAGCATAGAAGTTATAACATAGAACATAAACCTAATTATGAACAGGGAGATAATCAATAACATTTATTATTGCCTCTAGGGCATATCTCCTACAACCGGTATCTTATACCCAAGTGCTACTAGGAGTACTAGCAAGGTACACATCAATATCACGTATATCAAATATACTTCTGTCGACATTCCCAGCCTTCTCATCTACCAAGCATCTAGGGTTGTTCCGCTTCTGCGACCGTTCTACTCATAATAGAAAAACATAGTCTCGGGTTTGGGATCAACCATGGGTTTCTTCACCAGCGTGGCAACTGGCTTGTCATTCTTCAAGTTTTCCCGTTCTTTCCCTTGCCCTTCTTGAAACTAGTGGTTTTCTTAACCATCAACACTTGATGCTCCTTCTTGATTTCTACCTTCGCGGTGTCAAAGAACGCGAATAGCTCACGGATCATTATCTCCATCCCTGGCATTTTATAGTTCATCACGAAGCTCTAGTACCTTGATGGCAGTGACCTGGAGAACTGTATTAATCACTATCTTATCTAGAAGATTAACTCCCACTCCATTCAAGTGATTGTAGCACCTAGACAATCTGAGCACATGCTCACTGATTGAGCTATTCTCTTTTATTCTGTCGACAAAGAATCTTGTTGGAGGTCTCATACCTCTCAACATAGGCACGAGCCTGAAATCCCAATTTCAACTCTTTAGAACATCTCTTATGTTTCGTGACGTTCAAAACGTTTTTGGAGCCTCAGTTCTAAACCGTAATGCATGACGCACTGAACTATCACGTAGTCATCAAAAGTTGTCTGTCATATGTTCACACCATCTACAGACAACGCTTGAGGGAGTGGTGCACTTAGCGGTGCATCAAAGACATAAGCTTTCTGTGCAGCAATGAGGACAATCCTCAGATCATGGACCCAGTCCGTATTATTGCTACCAACAACTTTCTACTTACTTTTCTCTAGGACCGTATCAATAAAATAGGGGAGCTGCAGCGCGAGCTATCTATGACATAATTTGCAAAAACACTTTTAGACTAAGTTCATGATAATTAAGTTCACATAATCAAATTATTTAATGAACTCCCACTTAGATAGACATTTCTCTAGTCATCCAAGTGACACATGATCCACGTCAACAAGCCCGTGTCCGATCATCACGTGAGACGGACTAGTCATCCATGGTGAACATCTCCATGTTGATCGTATCTTCTATACGACTCATGTTCGACCTTTCGGTCTTCCGTGTTCCGAGGCCATGTCTGTACATGCTAGGTTCGTCAAGTCAACCTAAGTGTTCCGCATGTGTAAATATGGCTTACACCCGTTGTATGCAAACATTCGAACCTATCACACCCGATCATCACGTGGTGCTTCGGAACGACGATCCTTAGCAACGGTGCACAGTTAGGGTGAACAAATTTCTTGAAATTTTATTGAGAGATCATCTTATTCACTACCGTCATTCTAAGCAAATAAGATGTAAACATGATAAACATCACATGCAATCAATATAGTGACATGATATGGCCAATATCATCTTGCTCCTTTGATCTCCATCTTCGGGGCACCATGATCATCACTGTCACCGGCACAACACCATGATCTCCATAATTGTGTCTTCATGAAGTTGTCTCCCAAACTATTACTTCTACTACTATGGATAACATTTAGCAATAAACTAAAGTAATTACATGGCGTTTATGATTGACACGCAGGTCATACAATAAAATAAGACAACTCCTATGGCTCCAGCCGGTTGTCATACTCATCGAAATGCAAGTCGTGAATCCTATTACAAGAACATGACCAATCTCATACATCACAATGCATCACATCACATCCTTTTGGCCATATCACATCACAAGGCATATGCTGCAAAAACAAGTTAGACGTCCTCTAATTTGTAGTTGCAAGTTTTACGTGGCTGCTATAGGTTTCTAGCAAGAACGTTTCTTACCTATGCCAAAACCACAACGTGATATGCCAATTGCTATTTACCCTTGGTAAGGACCCATTTCATCGAATACAATCCGACTAAGGTGGGAGAGACAGACACCCGCGAGCCACCTTATGCAACTAGTGCATGTCTGGCTGTGGAACCGGTCTCACGTAAGCGTACATGTAAAGTTGGTCCAGGCCGCTTCATCCCACAATACCGCCGAATCAATATAAGACTAGTAGTGGTAAGAAACTTAACAAAATCGATGCCCACAACTACTTTGTGTTCTACTCGTGCATAGATTCTACACATAGACCTAGCTCTGATACCACTGTTGGAAGACATAGTAGTAAATCAAAAAAAATCCTACGTTCACAAAGATCTATCTATGGAGAAACCAGCAATGAGCGGGGAGATATTGGATCTTCATACCTTTGAAGATCGCTAAGCGGAAGCGTTACAAGAACGCGGTTGGTGGAGTCGTACTCGCAGCGATTCAGATCACAGTGGACTCCGATCTTAGCACCGAACAACGGTGCCTCCGCATTCAACGCACGTGCAGACCGGTGACGTCACCTATGCCTTGATCCAGCAAGGAGGAAGGAGAGGTTGGGGAAGAGCTCTGGCATCATGACGGCGTGGTGACGGTGGAGCTGCGTGCACTCTGGCAGGGCTTCGCCAAGCTCTATGGAGAACGAGGAGATGAAGAGGCAGGGTTGCGCTAGAGAGGGAGAGAAAACCGTGTTCTTGGCAGCCCCAAAACATCACATATATATAGGGGAGAGGGAGGAGGAGGCACCCCATCTAGGGTTCCCACCCTAGAGGGTGTGGCAGCCCTATATGGGGCTTGGCCGCCGGCCAGAGAGGGGAAAGGGGAGGGGCGGTGCCCTAGATGGGCCTAGGGCCCATCTGCCCTAGGGTTTGACCCCTCCACCTCTTGCTGCGCCTTGGGCTCCTTGTGAGCGGTGCACCAGCCCACCTGGGGGCTGGTTCCCTCCCACTTGTGGCCCACGCAGCCCTTCGGGGCTGGTGGACCCGCGAAACCCTTCCGGTGGTCCCGGTACAATACCGGTAATTTCCGAAACTCTTCCGGTAACCAAAACCTCACTTCCTATTTATCAATCTTCGTCTTCGGACCATT
Organism: Hordeum marinum; assembly: GCA_022496015.1. Classification (NCBI taxonomy): domain Eukaryota; kingdom Viridiplantae; phylum Streptophyta; class Magnoliopsida; order Poales; family Poaceae; genus Hordeum; species Hordeum marinum. Next base: position 1,094,650 of record JAAAWK010000910.1, read on the forward strand.
CTGGGACTCATCGTTACATCCGGGATCTCATCCGGGACTCCGAATAACCTTCCGTAACCACGTACACTATTTTCCTATAACCCTAGCGTCATCGAACCTTAAGTGTGTAGACCCTACGGGTTCGGGAGACACGTAGATATGACCGAGACACCTCTCCGGTCAATAACCAACAGCGGGATCTGGATACCCATCATGGCTCCCACGTACTTCACGATGATCTCATCGGACGAACCATGATGTCGGGGATTCAATCAATCCCGTATTCAGTTCCCTTTGTCTATTGATATGATACTTGCCCGAGATTCGATCGTCGGTATCTCTATACCTTGTTCAATCTCATTACCGGAGAGTCTCTTTACTCGTTCCGTAATAAATCATCCCGTGGCTAACTCCTTAGTCACATTGAGATCATTATGATGATGTCTTACCGAGTGGGCCCAGAGATACCTCTTCGTCACACGGAGTGACAAATCCCAGTCTCGATTCGTGCCTACCCAACAGACACTTTCGGTGATACCCGTAGTGCACCTTTATAGCCACCTAGTTACGTTGTGATGTTTGGCACACCCAAAGCATTCCTAAAGTATCCAGGAGTTGCACAATCTCATGGTCTAAGGAAACGATACTTGACATTGAAAAGCCTTAGCAGACGAACTACACGATCTTGTGCTATGCTTAGGATTGGGTCTTGTCCATCACATCATTCTCCTAATGATGTGATCCCTTTATCAATGACATCCAATGTCCAAGGTCATAAAACCGTGACCATCTGTTGATCAACGAGCTAGCCAACTAGAGGCTCACTAGGGACATGTTGTGGTGTATGTATTCACACATGTATTACGGTTTTCGGTTAACACAATTATAGCATGAACAATAGAGAATTATCATGAACTAGGAAATACAATAATAACCATTTTATTATTGCCTCTAGGGCATATTTCCAACATCACTGTATTTTTTTAGAATTTCTCGAAATCTTAAAATATGAATTTTCATGGAATTTGAAGTTTGCATTTGGAGGCCTTGCTCCATGGAGCTCGGCCTCCAAAAGCAATATCTTCTAAGTATTTCAACTAATATTGCGCCAAAATGGAAAACTCAATATTGTCATTTGAAATAGGAAGTTCCATGCACTTCACCCGTGGGCCAAGCAAACAAAATTCAGATGAATGACATAACAAAACCTCAAAAAGTAAGAACAAAAAAGTAACATTACAATACAACACACCTTTATAACCGCCACTACTCTTTTTTTGTCGATTCAATATTGCGTGCATAGGCACCACGGAGAGCACCAACAACACGATACATAAACCAACAATAGTGATAGGGGCATCATACTAAAAGCACCTTTTTTATTTAATCCTCAAGATTGTTATTTTTACCATAGTTTCTGACCTAGATATCATGTAGTAACCAACCAAGGCATCGAAGACCATATAATCTGCAAGTATTCTCAGTTCTTCATGCATGTATATATAATGTGTGCCATCATTTATATTGTTGGAAATATGTCCTAGAGGCAATAATAGATTGGTTATTATCATATTTCCTTGTTCATGATAATCGTTTATTATCCATGCTATAATTGTATTGATTGGAAACCCAGATACATGTGTGGGTACATAAACAACACCGTGTCCCTAGTGAGCCTCTAATAGACTAGCTCGTTGATCAAAGATGGTTAAGGTTTCCTAACCATATGCATGAGGTGTCATTTGATAATAGAGTCACATCATTAGGAGAATGATGTGATAGACAAGACCCAAACGTAAGCATAATATTTGATCGTATTAGTTTATTGGTACTTCTTTCTTCATGTCAAGTATCTATTCCTATGACCATGAGATCCTGCAATTCCCTGGCACCGGAGAAATACCTTGTGTGTATCAAACATTACAACATAACTGGGTGATCATAAATATGATCTACAGGTATCTTCGGGGGTGTCTTTTGGGTTGGTATGGATCGAGACTGAGATTTATCACTCCGTATGACGGAGAGGTATCTCTGGGCCCTCTCGGTAATACAAGATCACAAGAAGCTTGCAAGCAATGTGACTAAGGAGTTAGTCGCGGGATATTGTATTACGGAACGAGTAAAGAGACTTGCCGGTAATGAGGTTGAACATGTGAACTAACCGAAACATATTCTAGAGTAGGAAGTAGACCAAGAAACTCTAGAAGGACCTCGAACAGAAAAGACACAAACACATACAGAGTAGTGTTAGCAGCATTACCGTTGGCGTTGTTGCCTCCCATGTTGTCGAAGAGGTTGACGACCTTGGGGAAGAAATCATCATTGGGGAAGTAGTCGTCGGCGTTCATGGCGTCCGTGACGAAGAGGTCAGTAGTTGCTCAAAGCGCTCGCCAAAAACATTATCACCCTTCTCCCGTACATGACTCAATGTGGTGGGGTTTCGAAGACCTACTGTCCCGAACGGTGGTGCGTGCCGCATGTCGGGACCGGGAAGAAACTAGCAGTAGCTCAAAGCTTTTGAACTGGATGGTGAGAGAAAAGTGTTGGTCTGACACGTCTCTCTGGAGAGGAGTAACCTCCCTTTTATAGGCACATGAGAAGGAGGCGAACTTGCATCAACGGGAGTCGAAGCAAAAGAGAGGGAGACGAAGCGAACAACCAGCAGCCGAAGGGATGCACCGCTTGCATTCAATCTCCACTACAACAAAAAAATATTTTCAGCTCCCGTGTGATCTTTCATATAGTAGTCATGCGTGGAAAAAATTTAGTCATTTGCTCATTTCCTCAACCTGCGGCAAGGCAAGGCGGACGGCGGAGGAGGAGCACGTGTGTGTCTCTTGTTCTCATGCTTATACATGTGGGAAAACATCCTCCCTTATAAGGAGGTCCAACTCCTACCAAACTAGCAATGTGGGAGTAAGCTTTAATCCCACCTCTTGACTTGCACGAATGGGCTAAGTGGGCCTCGAGAATCTATTAGGGATTCTAAAATTAGTTATTGGGCTGGCCATATATAGATCAAATTCCAGCACAAATGCGATGGTCCAAGAGACACTAGGGAACAGTCGGGTCCCTTGTATATGACGGTCAATGGATAGTGAAGATTCTCCTTAATTAACATATATATTAATTACATCAGAGATGCTAAATCTCAGTTGAGTCTCAATTGACGCCTAATCCGTTGGATCATCGGATGCTTCAGGATTCGTGCAACAGCGCTACCAGCTCATTTGTTCTGTTTTTTCTGTTTTGTCTTTGGGCTGGGCCCTGTCCTTTTTTTCTTCTTTGTCGGGTAGCTAGCCTGGGGCAAGATTTGGGCCTTTTTTAATTGTTTGTTTCAGGTTTCTTATTAAAAATTATTTTCTGTCACAAATTTAAACACCCGGGGCTTAGGAGGGGAAAATCAAAGGGCATCTTGATGTTGCTTTTTTTAGTTGACCTTTTTTTTTGCTATTTGTTTTACAGTATGCTTTTCATACATTTAAAGTGCACATGATTTTTGTCCACGAACCATATTAGAGTGTCAAGCTTGTCATCTTGTAATTTTTTATTTTAAGAAATATATCCAAATATGACTAATTTTATACATGTTTATTTTCCCTTTTTATTGTAGTTATACTTCTTATTGGCTTACGCGTTTATTATATATTGTTTTTCAAAAATGTAAATAAGAATAAAAATAATTTGTGTTTTCTTTTATTTAGTTCATTTTTTCACAGTTTTACTTGTTAGTAGACTACAGTTCTACTCCGATGAGGGAGGGACGATGATGGGACCCGTCTTTGACTCCTTTCGGTGCTTGTAGTTCTCGTTAGGTGGTTACTTAATGGATGCAATTTTTCTTACTCCTGTTTCCTTTTGTACTGTCATGATGTTTGATCAATAGATGGAGGTTTTTCTTGTAAGAAAAAGTTGCATGTACTTTTTTGTTGGCTAAAGTTGTTTTTATAAATAGGTATATGGTGTCTAGGAATAGGCAGAATGCAACTACAGGTAGGGTTGGCGATATTTTTAAAAGTTTTCTTTAAAATAAAAAACGTCTACTAACTTTCCATGTGCCCTAACATAAGGAACTGTTGGTAGAAAAGAAACGTCTACTAACTATTTGTTTTAGCCTACGTGTGGCATATCTAATCCTCATGTCTAATTGCACAAGTTGAAACTATACGCAACACGTTCAATGTGCAACTATATGTGTTGTGACCTTTTTTTATCAACATATAGGTGTGTGCGCGTGTGCGTGTGTGTGCGCACGTGTGCGTGAGTGTGTGCGCATGCGTGCGCCTGTGCGGCCTGTGGCTCTAGGGGGGCGTAGTGGGTCGATGATGGTGTTTTTGTTTTTCATTTGCTTTATCCCACTGCATGTGGCTCTATGGTGTTTTTTTGGGGGGGAGGGGGGGTGAGGGGTAGTTGCATGTCTGAAACTAGGCAAGCAACTGCAAGTGTCGGGATCGACTGTAGCTGCATGTCTTCAACATGACTGAAACTCAGTGGTATTTTGTCGGGGGAAGGGCCAGTGGTATTTTGCCCTCGACTGCAGCTACATGTCTACTTGTTGTAACTTACGTTTTGTTTTGTCGTCGGCCAGCGGGAGACGGGCGGTTGCATGTATGACACTAGGCACGCAATTGCAAGTATCATCCTGTTGGAAATATGCCCTAGAGGCAATACTAAATTATTTATTGTCATATTTCCTTGTTCATGATAATCGTTTATTATCCATGCTATAATTGTGTTGATCGAAAACTCAGATACATCTGTGGATACATAGACAACACCATGTCCCTAGTATGCCTCTAGTAGACTAGCTCGTTGATCAAAAGATGGTTAAGGTTTCCTAGCCATGGACATGAGATGTCATTTCATAACGGAATCACATCATTAGGAGAATGATGTGATGGACAAGACCCAAACTACAAACGTAGCATATGATCGTGTAAGTTTATTGCTATTGTTTTTTGCATGTCAAGTATGTGTTCCTATGACCATGAGATCATGTAACTCACGGACATCGGAGGAGTGCCTTGTGTGTATCAAACGTCGCAACGTAACTGGGTGACTATAAAGGTGCTCTACAGGTATCTCCGATGGTGTTTGTTGTGTTGGCATGGATCAAGACTGGGATTTGTTACTCCGTGTGGCGGAGAGGTATCTCAGGGCCCACTCGGTAATACAACATCACAATGAGCCTTGCAAGCAATGTGACTAAGTGTTGGTCACGGGATCTTGTATTACGAAATGAGTAAAGAGACTTGCCGGTAACAAGATTGAACTAGGTATGGAGATTCCGACGATCGAATCTCGGGCAAGTAACATACCGAAGAACAAAGGGAACATTATACGGGATTAACTGAATCCTTGACATAGAGGTTCAACCGATAAAGATCTTCGTAGAATATGTAGGAACCAATATGGTCATCCAGGTCCGCTATTGGTTATTGGCCGTAGAGGTGTCTCGGTCATGTCTACATAGTTCCCGAACCCGCAGGGTCTGCACGCTTAAGGTTTGGTGACGTTTTGGTAGTACAGAGTTATGTATGGTGGTGACCGAAGGTTGTTTAGAGTCCCGGATGAGATCCCGGACATCACGAGGAGCTCCAGAATGGTCCGGAGGTAAAGATTGATATATAGGAAGTCCTATTTTGGTCGCCAGAAAAGTTTCGGGCTCATCGGTAGTGTACCGGGATCGCCGGTAGTGTACTGGGAGACCATCGGGAGGACCCAAGAGGATACATGGGCTGTGGGAGGTTGAATACCAGCCCTTAGTGGGCTGGTGGAAGTCCCACACAAATACCATGCAGCTGGAAAGAAAAGCCCAAAAGGAAAAAGGTGGAAAAAGGCAAAAAAATGTCTAAATAAGGAAGGAGTCCTAATCCTAATAAGATTGGAGTAGGACTCCTTCACCTCCAATTTTGGCCAGATCTTGAGGGTTTGAGGCTGCCTCCTCCCCTCCCTCTGTACTATATATACTAGAGGATTTAGAGGGAAAAGCTAACCCTAATAGCCACGTGCTACCCGTTCCTCTAGTGCATAGTTTCTCCTCTAGTTCGGTTTTCTGCAGTGCTTCGGTGAAGCCCTGTCGGAATAGTTCCACCACCATCGCCGGAGCACTGTCACGCTGCCGGAGAACTCTTCTACCTCTCCGCTCCCTCTTGCTGGATCAAGAAGGCAGAGATCGTCATCGAGCTGTACGTGTGCTAAACGTGGAGGTGCCATCCGTTCGTCGCTAGATCGGAAGGACCGTGATCAAGATCGCGGGACGGGTCGTGATGAGTTCGCGGGACGGATCGTGATTGGATCGCTGGACGGATTGTGATGAGATCGCGGGATGCTCGGCGATTTAGATCGCGAAGACGTTCGACTACACCAACCGCGTGTCTTAACGCTTCCCGCTTAGCGATCTAGAAGGGTATGTACATCCACTCTCCCTCTCGTAGATGCTCATCACCATGGATAGATCTTGCGTGTGCGTAGGAAATTTTTTGTTTCCCATGCAACGTTCCCCAACACATCCCTGCCTGCAATTGCATGTGCACCTGTCAAACTACAACTGGTCTTTATTTTCTCATTGGATGGTGGGAGAAGGGGAAGGTAGTTGCATGTCGAACTCTAGGCATGCAATTGCAAGCGTCACCCCCAACTGCAATTGCATGTGCATCCACCTGACTACAACTAGCATTTGTTTATTCGGAGGCGGCGGCAGCAGAGGGTGAGTTGCATGTTTGACACTAGGAATGCAAGTGCAATTTCATGTCCACCCTCTCAAGTGCAACTGACATCCTTTTATGTCATTGGATGGTGAGAGAGGGATGGGGTAGCTGCATGTCTGACACTGTACATGCAACTGCAATTGCATGTTTACCTGCTTGACTGCAACCGACCTTTATTCGTTGGTGGGCGGTGGTAGAAGAGGGATAGTTGAACTCTCACACTAGGCATACAACTTCAAGTGTGCCCCAACTGCAGTTGCATGTGCACTCATCCGACCGTAACTGGCCTTTCTTTTTTTGCAGGACGAGGGAGATGGGGAGGGTAGTTGCATGTCTAACAGTAGGCACGCAATTGCAAACATCGCCACCAACTGAAATTGGATGTGCACCCACCCGACAGCAACTAACCTTTGTTTTGTTGGACGTCGGGGGAGGGAGAGGGGGAGTTGCATGTTTGACACTAGGTATGCAACTGCAAGTTTCGTTCTCTACTGCAATTGCACGGCCACCCTCCCTACTGCAACTGACCTTTTGTCATGTGAAGGATGGCGGGAGAGGGAGGGTAATTGCATGTATGACACTCGGCACATAACTGCAGTGTCACCACTGACTGCAATTGCATGTCTAGTTACCCCACTGCAACTCACCTTTGTTTTGTCGAAGGGCGGTGGCGGGAAAGGGGCAACTGCATGTCTATTTTTTACCAAGAGTGTGGAGGGACTATTTCATTGTTGTTTTTATTATATTACATAAAAAGTTATAACATCTTTTTTTTGTTACTTAAATCAGTTATAATGAAGTAGCCAAAGTTTCCTATCTATTTTTGTTGTCCAGTCACCTTGTTTACATCTGATAGTATATAATAATTTTTTGTTAGACTTTTTGTATCTGTTGGACAGTATATTTTCAAGCTCTATAGGAATTCATTTTTTGTATATTTTAAACTCTGTAGAAACAGGTTGACGAAGGTTTTAATTCATGTAGCAAGTCATTTTTTCTCTTGCAAAATTGTTCAGACATCATAACTAGTAGCTGCTGGGCATTTGTTCCGCTTATAATTTTTTGTTTGGATTTTGATTTTCGAAATGCACATTTATCCAGTCTCAGAATGGTGTAGCTAGCAAATTGTGTGCCAGCGCATGATATGCTGAATTTCTATCGGTTATAACCAGTAGTAGTAATTCTCTTGTGTTAAAAATCATAGCAACTGTTTTATTTTTTTTATTTTGTTTTACAAACACTGGTTTATAGCTGATGGGAATTTCATAATCACATAAATTTTACAAAGCTACCGAAATTTTCCAGCAAATCAGCACACATATGCATAGTTGATGTTTTTTCTTACTTATTTTTCCCAAGCGTACAAAACAAGCACACAGACACACACAACGAGTTGAGTGCTTCTTGGTACAAAGAGCAAGCACATAAACACATATCGCCTGGACCTATTCTTTTTCTGTTAAGTACCTTTTTTTGCTGTGTCAATCAAAAAAACAAAACAAATGAACAGGCTGCCCAAATACACAAATACAGTAAAGAGCCTGGCCCAAATAAAAAACAAACAAACTGAAAAACAAAAAGAAGCCCAGAACCTAAGCCAGATATAGTCCAGGCAGATGACGCGTCTTACTGTTCCTCCATCTTCACATTTGCTAATCTCTCGTATTCAAAAAAAAAAAATCAACGTGGGCTATCTTTATTGTGTTAATCTGCTGGATCATGCAGTAATTCTCGGGCGCCCTCCCACCCTGACAAATCAAATCATCATCAATTTTCTCAACAACGGCGACCTGCGAAAAGGAATGATGGCCCATCTAATAACGTGTCCCTGTCCCTTCAACTATTGGCGAACAGTGTAATACGGTGATATATGGATTGATGGAAATTACAATACGACTGACAACACATATCCCGATGCTAGTTGGATGGAGTGGATTCCGATCTGCCTGCAGACCGGCCTCTGCGACTTTTTTTCGAGGCACTTGCAGCCTAAAGCGTGTTATACACAACTGCCACACTGCTATACCGTCAGAAATACAGGTTCGGACAGCATCTGAAGCCGTACGTGCACACGTTTATCATTAAACCGATGGTTTGCATTGGAGTGAAGACGTGGTGTTCGAGCTGCTCCTTGTACACTAGCAGTAGTTTAGACATGAGGAACAGTTCACTAACAGGTTGTATGATTACGTGTGGTATATCTGGGACTAACACATTTGACTCTCGGATGTGTAGACTTCCTTTAAGATTTTTTTTAGTAATTACAAAGAGAGTAAAGAAAGGACAAATCTTTATTGGAAATAAAAAATCCAGTTGTATAAATTGTTTGACAAAATAGAAACTCCCGTTGACTTCTAGGCGGAGAAAAACATCGTAAATACAAAAAGAGTCAAAAAATATGAAACATTTTTTGAAATAAATATGACTTTCTTTGGTAGTTGTATAAAAAGTTCGGAGAAATAAAGACTCCCGTTGACTTCCCGGCTAAAAAATAAAATTATAATTATAAAAAGATTCAGAAACTTCTGGAACTTATTTGAAATAAATTTCACGAAGGAAAGACTCCCATCAATCAGAAGAAAAAAATTCTAGTTCAAAAAGTACGAATGGTAACTTATGTATAATGTTAATTTTATTTCTTCAACCGAAAATATTTTGTCATCCCAAAGTTTTTGAATATATATATTCTGAAGAATAAATATTGAAATATCCGGAAAAAAGCTGCGGCATGTTGTAAAGGTGACGGCTCCAGAAATTTACCGATTTTAATTTTTATGAATTAAAACATGTGTGGATGTATCTAAAAGGTGAACAATGATTGGTGGACAGTAAGTCATCTGATACATGGGGCAAGTAATTATGCACCAGAGGTCTAATTAAATTAGTTCGTCAGGAGTTTGAAAAAAAGTGTCGCAAGTGTTGATAACAGAGGTAACGTGTACCAGCGAAAATCACATGCGTGTCAGGGATAGTGGCCGACGAGTAGGGTTGCATCAATACGCTTGTGGGACTGAGCAAAGCAGTACAGGTCTGAGAGCATGTAATACAAACAAAAATGGTACAGAGAAAGAAAAAATACAAATGAAAGGCAAGCAATACTAATAGGCAGGTCTGAGATCAGGGCTAAATGAATGGTGAGATTCCGTCTGTCCCCAGGAACCATTGGGTATTTCCCCTCGAGTTTTCCTTTCTCTCGTCTTCAGCTCTTCTTCCCCAAATTGCCGCAGACCGTATCCTCTCTCACCTTCCACCGGCGAGCTCAAGCACCGCTCCTCTCGGCTGCACCTTCCCTGAGAGCATCTCCCTCTTTTTCCCTCCCCTCCCAACATCCTCGGGGTCATCCCTCTGCTGCTTTGAGGAGCTGCGATGCAGCGTTCTTCCGTGTCCGCCGGTGCCCCGATGCAGCACCCGTAGGCAGCGGCAAGCTGCTGGCATTGTGGCGCGGCTCTTCTCATAAGCTGTCGGCGCTGCGATGCAACATCGATGCAGCACCCCTCAACTGTTGCAAGTTGTTGGCGTTACGATGTAGCTCTCACCGGTGGCTGCCGGCGCTGTGATGGAGCGCTCATCGGTTCCGCGTTGGAACTACATCGAGGGTGCCTTGATGCTGCGTTGGAGCTTCGCCGCGCCACAGGGGCTGCAATGAAGCGTTGCCCGGGGCTGCAATGGAGCGCCACCAGGGTCATAGGCTGCAATGGTGCACCATTTGTGCTGCAATGGAGCTTCGCCGGCAGCGTGGTGTAACGTTGCAGGTTTGTCTCGCCGCCCGAGGTTGCAGTGAAGCAAGCTTCGCTGGGGGCTGTCGCCAGGGCTGCCCTCGAAACAGCCATGGATAGCACTCGGGAGGCTCCTGGTGCTGCACCAAATCGGACGTCCACCCGCATGAGATCGGACGGCTGGCTAGCTGGATGATCGGACTGATCCGTAGCAGTTGCCACCATAGAGACACTCGTTGCTGCATTGCTCTATGTCAAGATGCACGTGGGCTCTAGGAGATGAAGAACCGGTACACAAAATATCAACCTCCACCGAACCAAATGTGAAGTGTTGGCTTTACAGTCATGGAGGAGCTCCCTCACAATCTTTTTGTCCAGCTGGCTGTTACCCTTTGGGCGCTGCGGTTGGCAAGACGTAAAGCAATTCACGAAGGAGTTTTCCAAAAACCATAGTCCATACATGCTTTTATAGGAAGGTTCATTGTTAAACTTGATATGGTAAAGGACAAGACACCACCAACAACTCAGATTGTCCATATTGGAGGAGCTCGTCCGAACCGTCCCAAAAGACCACCACAGGGCTATTCGAAAATACATGTCGACGCATGTGTGCCGAGAGGGAGAGGGGGAACCACGGCAATTTTCCGGGGAGTTCTTCACTGGTCATCAGCGAAGTGGATCATGTCCGTATCAAAACCAGGCGGATCTCGGGTAGGCGAACCAGGCGAAGTGTGAGACTAGAAGCGATGGTAAAAGAAGACGAATGGGACAAGGTTTTACCCAGGTTCGGTCCTGATACATCTTCGTCGTATCTATAATTTTTTATTGTTCCATGTCAATATTCTATAACTTTCATATACATTTGGCAACTTTTTATACTATTTTCGGAACTAACATATTGATCCAGTGTCCAGTGCCAGTTCCTGTTTGTCGCATGTTTTTTGTTTCGCAGAATATCCAGACCAAACAAAGTCCAAACACGATAAAAACTTATAGATATTTTTCTGGAATATATGTGATTTTTGGAAAAAAGAATCAACACGAGACGATGCCCGAGGAGGTCACAAGCCTGCCAGGCGCGGCCTACCTCCCTGGTCGTGCCCCGGGTCCTTGTGACCAGCCCTTAGGTCGGTTGGAGCTGTCCTTTCGTCGCAAATAAGCTAATTTTCAGATAAAGATCCCTTCAAAATTTCAGACCGATCAGAGTTACGAATCTCCGGATATTTAAGAAATGGTGAAAGACCAGAATCTGGAAGCGCAGAAACAGAAGGAAACAAAGCCCCTCCGCCGCCATGGAGGCCAATGACCATAGGGGAACCCTCCTCCCATCTAGGGGGGAGGTCAGGGAAGAAGAAGGAGGAGGGGGGCTCTCTCCCCACTATTGGGAAACGTAGTAGTAAATCAAAGTTTTCCTACGTGTCACCAAGATCAATCTATGAAGAAACCAGCAAACGAGCAAGGGGAGAGTGCATCTTCATACCTTTGAAGATCGCTAAGCGGAAGCGCTACAAGAACGCGGTTGGTGGAGTCATACTCGCACCGATTCATATCGCGGTGGATTCCGATCTTAGCGCCGAACAACGATGCCTCCACGTTCAACACACGTGCAATCCGGTAACGTCTCCTTTGCCTTGATCCAGCAAGGAGGAAGGAGAGGTTGAGGGAGAGCTCCAGCAGCACCATGACGTGGTGGCGGTGGAGCTACGTGGCACTCTGGCAGGGCTTCGCCAAGCACTACTGAGGACGAGGAGGTGGAGAGGTAGGTCTGCACCGAGAGAGAGAGAGAGAGAGAGATGCGTGTCTCAAACAGCCCCAAGGGCTCCATTATATATAGGAGGAGGAGGAGGGAGGGCTGCGCCCTAGGGTTCCCCTTAAGGGGCTGGCGGCAGCCCCAGATCCCATCTGGCGTGGTGGCCAGAGGGAGAGAGGGAGGGGCGGCGTCCAAGTTGGGCCTTAGGCCCATCTGGGCTAGGGTTTGCCCCCCCTCTCCTCTTGTGATGCGTCTTGAGCCCTTGTGGAGGGCACACCAGCACACCTAGGGGTTGTTTCCCTCCCACTTGCGGCCCAAGCAGCCCTCTGGTGCGGGTGGCCCCGCTTGGTGGACCCCCGGAACCCTTCCGATGGTACCGGTACATTACCGGTGATGCCCGGAACACTTCCGGTGACCAAATCCTCACTTCCTATATATGAATCTTTACCTCCGGACCATTCCGAAACTCCTCATGACGTCCGGGATATCATACGGGGCACCGAACAACCTCCGGTATCCACATACACTATTTCCCTATAACCCTAGCGTAATCGAACCTTAAGTGTGTAGACCCTACGGGTTTGGGAGGCACGTAGACATGACCGAGACACCTCTCCGGTCAATAACCAACAACGGGATCTGGATACCCAGGTTGGCTCCCACATGCTCCACGATGATCTCTTCGGATGAACCATGATGCCGGGGATTCAATCAATCCCGTAAACAGTTCCCTTTGTCTATCGGTATGACACTGTTGGAAATACGCCCTAGAGGCACCTCTCCGGTCAATAACCAACAGCGGGATCTGGATACCCAGGTTGGCTCCCACATGCTCCACGATGATCTCATCGGATGAATCATGATGTCGGGGATTCAATCAATCCCGTATACAGTCCCCTTTGTCTATCGGTACGACACTGTTGGAAATACGCCCTAGAGGCAATAATAAAATGATTATATTTATGTATTTCCTAGTTCGTGATAATTGTCTATTGTTCATGCTATAATTGTGTTAACCGGAAATCGTAATACATGTGTGAATACATAGACCACAATATGTCCCTAGTGATCCTCTAGTTAGCTAGCTCGTTGATCAATATATGGTCACGGTTTCATGACCATAGACATTGGATGTCATTGATAACGGGATCACATCATTACGAGAATGATGTGATGGACAAGACCCAATCCTAAGCAGAGCACAAGATCGTGTAGTTCGTCTTCTAAAGCTTTTTCAATGTCAAGTATCGTTTCCTTAGACCATGAGATTGTGCAACTCCCGGACACCGTAGGAATGCTTTGGGTGTGCCAAACGTCACAACGTAACTGGGTGGCTATAAAGGTGCACTATGGGTATCTCCGAAAGTGTCTGTTGGGTTGGCACGAATCGAGACTGGGATTTGTCACTCCGTGTCACGCAGAGGTATCTCTGGGTCCACTCAGTAAGACATCATCATAATGAGCTCAATGTGACTAAGGAGTTAGCCACGGGATGATGTATTACGGAACGAGTAAAGAGACTTGCTAGTAACGAGATTGGACAAGGTATAGGGATACCGACAATCAAATCTCGGGCAAGTATCATACCGATAGGCAAAGGGAATTGTATACGGGATTGATTGAATCCCCGACGTCGTGGTTCATCCGATGAGATCATCGTGGAGCATATGGGAGCCAACATGGGTATCCAGATGTGTTGGCCATGTCTACGTGTTGGTTATTGACCGGAGAGGTGTGTTGGCCATGTCTACGTGTCTCTCAAACCCGTAGGGTCAACACAATTAAGGTTCGATGACGCTAGGGTTATAGGGAAATAGTGTACGTGGTTACCGAAGGTAGTTCGGAGTCCCAGATGAGATCTCGAACGTCTCCAGAATGGTCTGGAGACAAAGATTGATATATAGGAAGTGAGGATTTGGCCACCGAAAGTGTTTCGGAAATTATCGGTAACGCACCGGGACCACCGGAAGGGTTCCGGGGGTCCACCAAGTGGGGCCACCAGCCCCGGAGGGCTCCTTAGGCCGAAGGTGGAGGGAACCAGACCCTAGGTGGGCTGGTGCGCTACTCCCACCAGGCCGAAGGCACGGAAGAGGTGGAGGGAGGGGAAACCCTAGGTCCAGATGGGCCTACGGCCCACCTAGGGTTGCGCCCTCCTCTCCTCCCTCTCTGGCTGCCGGCCAAGCCACATCTAGGGCTGCCGCACCCTCCAGGGTGGGAACCCTAGATGGGGTGCCTCCTCCTCCCTCTCCCCTATATATATGTGAGGTTTTTAGGGCTGCCCAACACACGAGTTCCTCTCCTCTCGGCGCAGCCCTACTCCTCCCTCTCCTCGTTCTCTGTAGCGCTTGGCGAAGCCCTGCCAGAGACCACACAGCTCCACTGTCACCATGCCGTCGTGCTGCCGGAGCTCTTCCCCAACCTCTCCTTCCTCCTTGCTGGATCAAGGCGTAGGAGACATCACCGGGCTACACATGTGTTGAACACGGAGGCGTCGTTGTTCGATGCTAAGATCGGAGTCCACCACGATCTGAATCGCTACGAGTACGACTCCACCAACCGCGTTCTTGTAATGCTTTAGCTTAGCGATCTTCAAAGGTATGAAGATGCAATATCTCCCCACTCGTCGCTGGTTTCTCCATAGATAGATCTTGGTGACACGTAGGAATTTTTTTGATTTACTACTACGTCTCCCAACAGTGGCATCATGAGCTAGGTCTATGCGCAGAATCTATGCACGAGTGGAACACAAGTTGTTGTGGGCGTCGATCTTGTTAATATGCTTCCCGTTACTAGTCTTATCTTGATTCGACGGTATTGTGGGATGAAGCGGCCCGGACCAACTTTACACATACGCTTACGTGAGACCAGTTCCACCGCCTGACATGCACTTGTTGCATAAGGTGGCCAGCGGGTGTCTGTCTCTCCTACCTTAGACGGATTGGATTCGATGAAAAGGGTCCTTATGAAGGGTAAATAGCAATTGGCATCTCATGTTGTGGTTTTGGCGTAGGTAAGAAACGTTCTTGCTAGAAACCTATAGCAGCCACGTAAAAACTTGCAACTACAAATTAGAGGACGTCTAACTTGTTCTTGCAGCATATGCCTTGTGATGTGATATGGCCAAAGGATGTGATGTGATGCATTGTGATGTATGAGATTGATCATGTTCTTGTAATAGGATTCACGACCTGGATGTCGATGAGTATGACAACCGGCAGGATCCATAGGAGTTGTCTTATTTTATTGTATGACCTGCGTGTCAATCATAAACGCCATATAATTACTTTACTTTATTGCTAACGTTAGCCATAGTAGTAGACGTAATAGTTGACGAGACAACTTCATGAAGGCACGATGATGGAGATCATGGTGTCGTGCCAGTGATAGTGATGATCATGGTGCCGCGAAGATGGAGATCAAAGGAGCAAGATGATATTGGCCATATCATGTCACTATATTGATTGGATGTGATGTTTATCATGTTTACATCTTATTTTCTTAGAACGACAGTAGTAAATAAGATGATCTCTCAATAAAATTTCAAGAGATGTGTTCACCCTAACTGTGCACCGTTGCTAAGGATCGTTGTTCCGAAGCACCACGTGATGATTAGGTGTGATAGGTTCTAACGTTCGCATACAACGGGTGTAAGCCAGATTTACACACATGAAACACATGACTTGATGAGCCTAGCATGTACAGACATGGCCTTGGAACACGGATGACCAAAAGGTCGAGCATGAGTCGTATAGAAGACACGATCAATATAGAGATGTTCACCATGGATGACTAGTCCGTCTCACGTGATGATCGGACACAGGCTAGTTGACATGGATCATGTGTCACTTGGATGACTAGAGAGATGTCTATCTAAGTGGGAGTTCATTAAATAATTTGATTATATGAACTTAATTATCATGAACTTAGTCTAAAATTGTCTTTACAATCTATATTGTAGATCCAATGGACAATGCTAATGCCAACCTCAACTTCAATGCGTTCCTGGAGAAAACCAAGCTAAAAGATGATGGAAGCAACTATCCAGAATCGGTCCGTATGAGGATCATCCTCATAGCTTACAAAATATTGTATGTCCTTGATGCACCGCTAGGTGACGCACCCATTCTTCCAGCAGAGCAAGACATTGCGAACGCTTGGCATTCACGCTGCGATGATTACTCCCTTGTTCAGTGCGGCATGCTTTATACTTTAGAACCTAGGGTCCAAAAGTGTTTTGAGCAACACGGAGCATATGAGATGTTCCAAGAGTTGAAACTGGTTTTCTAAGCTCATGCCCGGGTCGAGAGATATGATGTCTCCGACAAGTTCTTCAGTTGTAAGATGAAGGAAAACAGTTCTGTTAGTGAGCACATACTCAAAATGTCTGGGTTGCACAACCGCTTGACTCAGCTGGGAGTTAATCTCCCGGATGACTCGGTCATTGACAGAATCCTTTAGTCGCTTCCACCTAGCTACAAAGGTTTGTGATGAACTACAACATGCAAGGGATGGAGAAGTCCATTCCTGAGTTGTACTCGATGCTGAAATTAGCAGAGGTCGATATCAAAAAGGAGCATAAAGTGTTGCTGGTTGTAGCGACCTGACCTGAAATGTCGAATCTCCAATGTTTCCGTACCATCCCAAGATCATGCTGGTACACACACGGTACATCAATGTATATATCAAAGGGAAATCACACAACATTAATTAAATCGAAATCTCATATCGTGTCCTTTATTACAATAAAGTGGCTGAAGGCCAACTCATGAGAATATCTAAATCTTGCAGAATCTTCAAAGGTAGATGAGTCCATCTGACTCCAAGGGCATCTCACCGAGCGTAGAGCGTATCCTCACTCCTGGTCGGAAAAGTACTCTGCAACATGATACGTTGCAGCCGTGTAGGTCAGCATATGGAATATGCCGGCAAAGTCACAAGAGAGGGGTGAAAAGTAATCATCTAATCTACATGCGTATATGGCAGGTGGGGTAGTAAATTTTTGCGTAAAGCCAATTTTCCTACATCAAGAGAGGGGCTAAGCAAAAATTATTGCTAAGTTGGTTGATTAATGAGATGGTTCCACCAACCAATTCTCATACCCAAGTTATTAATACCCACATCATCATATTAATTGTGTTGAGAGTTCCGGAAGTTTCAATTCCTTTGGCTCAAGTTGTCCATGACCGCGGACACGGCTAATCGATTAGGTTTGAGTACTTTGCAGAGTTTTGCACACATTCCCCACAAGATTTGATCGCCTCCGTTGGATTCCTCGCACTTCAGGGTGTTTGAGGAACGGATGACCAAAACATGGTCTTCTAAGGGGTTCCACCGAGACTCTGTCGGTGCCCATCCTTTCCTACCATTCTTCTTCATCTCGTAGCACCGCCTGTCCACTGTCGCCACAATATCCAACCAAGCCAGAGCCCATAATGGCTTGTGGCTGTGCAGGTAAGCCTTGGGTCTTGAAGCATCCATCCATCTCTTTGTGCCTGGGTGGACCTTTCCGCGTGAATACTGGCACATCTCCAGCATCACCTAGGCTAACCACTGATTTCACCAGGGCGTTGTTCAACCATCATCCACCCAGAGGTATATTGAAAACTTGGAAATCTTTAAGTCTTGATCATCATAGTAGGTCTTGAAATTATTATCTCACACTCTCATGAATCACACAACCAACCCCGTCTACTAATAGCATAGCAAACCTAGTTTAACGTTTCCCGGGGCCAAAGTGTCAAAGGGTTGAGGCGTGCCTACCACATGATACCACATCAAGTAACCCAATTTCCGATTAACCTACTTTGCATGCAATTGGGGAGATGGAAGAACTAACGCAATAAAACATAGGTATACATGGTCAAAGTGACTTGCCTGGTTGACGATCTTCGTACTCGAGGAACTCTAGGTAACAAGCCTCGCACTCCGGATGATCTAACGAATCAAATGAGAGTACTCAATAAGCATACAACAAAAATTGTAACTCACAAAATCAGGAATGAACTAGTAATCACTCAAGACAAAACAAGGTACAATCACAAGAAAAATAAATTGACCCATACTTTTGTTTTCTAAAAGTTTGTGGGTAAACCACTACTAATAAAATAGAACTATTGGTATTTGTATTAACTAAAACATTAGTTGGCATAAAATAAACAATAAAATATTTTACTAATAAACAGAATTAAATTCATTAAAGTTTTGTTGAGAAAAATCTTAGTAGGGTTTTAAAAGTTTTGTTAAACACTACTTCATGTACGTAATCTAGAGTTTACTAACAATAGAGTGAAATAAACTACAATATTATTAATAAAAAAATTCTCCTAACAGAAAAGAATTTACCAAAACTTTTCTTAGAAAACAGAATCTAATTACCTAAAACTTTGTTAAAAGAATTACTATTACCAACTAGTTTGTTTTTAATAAAATTAAACCTAGTTGAAAAAAGAGTAGAGATTCCTATAATAGTAAAGTATAAAACTAAGCAAATATATATTCTTATTAACAACAAGTAAATCGCCTAAAGTTTAAAGCAACAGAACCTACTAAAACATAATATAACTAATTCAGATTTAAACTAACTAAAAACTAAATTAATTAAACTATACTAACCACTAGGCAGATTCTGTTTATGGTTAAAACACTAAGAAAAATTATCCTAAAAATTCTCAAACTAAGCATGATTACAGTCCTAACTAATACCAAACAGTGCCAAAAAGATTCATACAAAAATCTATTTTTAAAATCTAGTTATTAAGATTTGAGTAGTTTGAGCAAATTTGATTAAATTCAAATTTTAAAGTTAAAATTTAAATTATAAAACTGCAGACATAAACTAGAGGTAATTAGTGACCTAATGCAAAAAGAATTAACTAAAAACCCAAAATAGTTTAAAAGTTACAACTAAAATAAAAACAGAAGACATTCTGTTAACTAAAACAAAATCAGAAAAGAAAAAAAAAGAACTAGCGGACACACCGGCTACGTGGCAAACGGTGATTGGCTGCGGGGTGTGCGAGATCTGACGAATCGAGCGGATGACCAAACTATAGAGGAAAACGGTTCGCCGTTTAGTAAGTTCTAATCTGGGTCGTTGTCTACAGATCCGACGGTCCAGAGAGGATCCGGTGACTTACAAAGGGGAGGAGGTGGTCTCCGGCGGGGACGGCGGCGGCCGGTGGTCAAAGTTGGTCGGGGAGGTTGCTCTGGTGGTCGACGAGGTCGTCGGAGAGCTTCAAACGACATCAGCGGGTCTCTGGCATGCTCTGGTGGTGTCAGAGGGGAGTGGGGATGACAGAGGCGACGGGCACGAGCTTGGAGGGGTTCGGTTATTGACCGAAGTCCGGCGAGGTGGTGCGAGGCGTTCTGGCGAGGGAGAGAGAGGACTTCCGGGGGGGAAGGAGTGCAGAGGGTGGCCGGCTACTTATAGGGCCACGGGTGGGGCGAGGGAAGGAAGGAGGAGGGAGATCCGGGGTGGCGCGATCTCCGGCGAGCTCCTTTCGACGCGAGGAGGAAGGCGACCGCGGCGTCTATGAGATCGAGCGGTGGGGTCTGCTTGCCAGAGAGAGGGAGGGCGGCGTCTGCGCGTCGGTTGGCCGACTCGGAGTGATTTCGGGAATTAACTGTTGTGGGCCGGCCCGATTTGCTTTAAAACCTTTCGTTTTCTATTTTCCAGCGAAATAAAAAGCCTTTAATACATTCAATTTAATTCCAAAAATAGGAAAAGTATATATCAAAATTAACAGAAGAATAAATGCCATTTATTGAACATTTTTATCCTGTCATTTGAATATTTTGAAAAAGATAATATTTTTCAGAAATTGCCTATTTGGTTTTAAAACCTTTTGCAAATATTTTTCGAAATAACCCCTGGTTTTTATTGCTCAAATAAATCACCAAGAAGTCCCTGGTGTGGAGTGTCATGTTCCTCCCTCTTATTTTGAACATTTTCCAAGGTTTTCAAATAGGTGAAAGCAACATAGTGAAAACTGAAAGGGACTTTCAGAAAGCCAGAAAAAGCACTTCAACTAATTCATACATTCAAGCAATGATGATGATGATGCATAGCTATAATTCATAACATTCCAAAATGAAATTTTGGGATGTTACACTGGTGAATAAGACCACTAGTTTCAAGAAAGGCAAGGCTAAGTAGAACTTCAAGAAGGACGACAAAGTTGTTTCCGCTCCCGGTAAGCAAGTTTCCAAGAAGAAGAACAAGAATGGACCGAAGCCCGAGACTGAGTGCTTTTATTGCAAGGGTACCGGTCACTGGAAGCGGGACTTCTCCAAAGACTTAGCGGATAAGAAGGCCGGCAACGTTAAAGGTATATGTGATATACTTGTTATTGATGTGTACCTAAATAACGCTCGTAGTAGCTCCTGCGTATTTGATACCGGTGCAGTTGCTCACATTTGTAACTCCACGCAGGAGCTGCGGAATAAGCGGAGGCTGGCAAAGGACAAGGTGATGTGATCGCTCTCAGCACGGTACCTCTACATCTACCTTCGGGATTAGTTTGAAACCTCAATAATTGTTACTTAGTACCAACTTTGAGCATGAACATTGTATCAGGATCTCTTTTGATGCGAGATGGCGACTCATTTAAATCTGAGAAAAATGGTTGTTCTATTTATATGAGAGAAATGTTTTATGGTCATGCACCGCTGGTGAATGGTTTATTTTTGATGAGTCTCGACGTGATGTTACACATGTCCATAGTGTGAGTTCCAAAAGATGTAAGATTGATAACAATAGTCCCATTTACATGTGTCGCTGCCGCCTTGGTCATATTGGTGTCAAATGCATGAAGAAGCTCCATGCTGATGGACTTTTGGAGTCTCTAGATTTTGAATCATTTGACACGTGCGAGCAATGCCTCATGGGCAAGATGACCAAGACTTCATTCTCTGGAACAATGGAGCGAGAAACTGACTTGTTGGATATAATACATACCGATGTATGCGGTCCAATGAGCGTCGAGGCTCGTAGTGGCTACCTCTATGTTCTCACCCTCACTGATGACTTGAGCAGATATGGGTATATCTACTTAATGAAACGCGAATCTGAAACCTTTGAAAGGTTCAAGGAATTTCAGAGTGTGGTAGAGAATCAATGTGATAGGAAAATAAAGTGCCTATGATCTGATCGTGGCGGAGAATATTTAAGTCACAAGTTTGGCACGCACCTAAGGAAATGTGGAATTGTTTTACAACTCATGCCGCCTAGCACACCTCAGCGAAATGGTATGTCTGAACGTCGTAATCGCACTCTATTTGATATGGTGCGATCTATGATGTCTCTTACTGACTTACCACTATCATTTTGGGGATATGCATTAGAGACTGCCGCATTCACTTAAAATAGGGCACCGTCAAAGTCCGTTGAGACGACACCATATGAATTATGTTTTGGAAACAAACCTAAGCCGTCGTTTCTAAAAGTTTGGGGATGCGATGCTTATGTGAAGAAACTTCAACCTAAGAAGCTCGAACCCAAAGTGGAAAAGTGCGTCTTCATAGGATATCCCAAAGTGACTATTGGGTATACCTTCTACCTCAGATCCGAAGGAAAGTCTTTGTTGCGAAGAATGGATCCTTTCTCGAGAAAGAGTTTCTCTCGAACTTGATGAGGTAATTGTACCTCCACTCGAACCGGAGAGTAACATAGCATAGGAAGTTGTTTCTGTGGAGCCTACACCGGCTGGAGAGGAAGTTAATGATGATGATCATGAAACTTCAGATCAAGTTACCATTGAACGTCGCAGGTCCACTAGGACACGTTCCGCACCACAGTGGTACGTCAACCTTGTCCTGGAGATCATGTTGTTAGACAACGGTGAACCTTCGAACTATGAAGAAGCGATGGCGGGCCCGAATTCCAACAAATGGCATGAAGCCATGAAATCCAAGATAGGATCCATGTATGAGAACAAAGTGTGGACTTTGGTGGACTTGCCTGATGATAAGCGAGCCATTCAAAATAAATGGATCTTTAAGAAGAAGACTGACGTAGATGGTAATGTGACCGTCTATAAGGCTCGGCTTGTCGCTAAGGGTTATCGACAAGTTCAAGGAGTTGACTACAATGAGACATTCTCAACCGTAGTGACGCTAAAGTCTCTCTGAATCATGTTAGCAATTGCTGCATTTCATGATTATGAGATCTGGCAAATGGACGTCAAAATGGCATTCCTTAATGGCTTCCTTATGGAAGAACTGTATATGATGCAGCCGGAAGGTTTTGTCGATCCTAAAGATGCTAACAAAGTATGCAAGCTCCAGCGCTCTATCTATGGGCTAGTGCAAGCATCTCGGACTTGGAACATTTGCTTTAATGAGGTTATTAAAGCGTTCGAGTTTGTACAGGTTTATGGAGAACCCTGTATTTACAAGAAAGTGAGTAGGAGCTCTATAGCATTTCTCATATATTATATGTGGATGACATACTGATAATGGAAAATGATATAGAATTTTTGGAAAGTGTAAAGGCCTACTTGAATAAATGTTTTTCAATGAAGGACCTTGGAGAAGCTGCTTACATATTAGGTATTAAGATCTATAGAGATAGATCGAGACGCCTTATAGGTCTTTCACAAAGCACATACCTTGAGAAGATATTGAAGAAGTTCAATATGGATCAGTCCAAGAAGGGGTTCTTGCCTGTGTTACAGGTTGTGAGATTGAGTACGACTCAATGCCCGACCATGACAAAGGATAGACAAGAGATGAGTGTCATCCCCTATGCTTCAGCCATAGGCTCTATTATGTATGCCATGTTGTGTACCAGACCTGATGTGAACCTTGGCATAAGTTTGGTAGGGTGGTACCAAAGTGATCCCGGAGCGGAACACTGGACAGCGGTCAAGAATATCCTGAAGTACTTGAAAAGGACAAAGGACATGTTTCTCTTATATGGAGGTGCCGAAGAGCTCGTCATAAAGGGTTACGTCGATGCTAGCTTCGACACAGATCCGGACGACTCCAAGTCGCAAACCGGATACATGTATGTTTTGAACG
Organism: Hordeum marinum; assembly: GCA_022496015.1. NCBI lineage: Eukaryota > Viridiplantae > Streptophyta > Magnoliopsida > Poales > Poaceae > Hordeum > Hordeum marinum. Next base: position 1,117,827 of record JAAAWK010000910.1, read on the forward strand.
GAGGGGCAGTCAGCTGGTGCAGCAGCAAGCACAACGTCGTGGCGGCATCTACATGTGAAGCGGAGTACATAGCTGCTTCGGAAGCAGCAAAGGAAGGAGTCTGGATGAAGGAGTTCATCACCGACCTAGGAGTGATTCCCATGCATCCGGCCCGATGACTATTCTAGGATAACACTACAGCTATTGCCCTTGCGAAGGAGCCCAGGTTTCACAAGAAGACAAGGCACATCAAGCGCCACTTCAACTCCATCTGTGATTACATTCAGGAGGGAGATATAGATATTTGTAAAGTGCATACAGATCTGAATGTCGTAGATCCGTTGACTAAACCCCTCTCACGAGCAAAACATGATCAACACCAGAATGCTATGGGTGTTCGATTCATCATAATGTAACTAGATTATTGACTCTAGTTCAAGTGGGAGACTCTTGGAAATAAGCCCTATAGGCAATAATAAAATGGTTATTATTGTATTTACTAGTTCGTGATAATTGTCTATTGTTCATGCTATAATTGTGTTAACCGGAAACCGTAATACATGTGTGAATACATAGACCACAACATGTCCCTAGTGAGCCTCTAGTTGGCTAGCTTGTTGATCAATAGATGGTCATGATTTCATGACCATGGACATTGGATGTCATTAATAACAGGATCACATCATTAGGAGAATGATGTGATGGACAAGACCCAATCCTAAGGATAGCACAAGATCGTGTAGTTCGTCTTCTAAAGCTTTTTCAATCTCAAGTATCATTTCCTTAGACCATGAGTTTGTGCAACTCCAGGATACCGTAGGAATTCTTTGGGTGTGCCAAATGTCACAACGTAACTGGGTGGCTATAAAGGTGCACTACGGGTATCTCCGAAAGTGTTTATTTGGTTGGCACGAATCGAGACTCGGATTTGTCATTTCGTGTGACAGAGAGGTATCTTTGGGCCCACTTGGTAAGATATCATCATAATGAGCTCAATGTGAGTAAGGAGTTAGCCACATGATGATGTATTACGGAACGAGTAAAGAGACTTGCCGGTAACGAGATTGAACAAGGTATAGAGATACCGACGATCAAATATTGGGCAAGTATCATACCGATAGGCAAAGGGAATTTTATGCGAGATTGATTGAACCCCGTGGTTCATCATGGAGCATGTGGGAGCCAACATGGGTATCCAGATCCTGCTGTTGGTTATTGACCGGAGAGGTGTGTTGGCCATGTCTACGTGTCTCCCAAACCCGTAGGGTCAACACAATTAAGGTTCAATGATGCTAGGGTTATAGGGAAATAGTGCATGAGGTTACCGAAGGTAGTTCGGAGTCCCAGATGAGATCCCGGACGTCACGAGGAGTTCTGGAATGGTCTGGAGACAAAGATCGATATATAGGAAGTGAGGATTTGGCCACCGAAAGTGTTTCGGGAATTACCGATAACGTACCGGGACCACCGGAAGGGTTCCGGGGGTCCACCAAGTGGGGCCACCAGCCCCGGAGGGCTCCTTAGGCCAAAGGTGGAGGGAACCAGACCCTAGGTGGGCTAGTGCACCACTCCCACCAGACCGAAGGCGCAGAAGAGGTGGAGGGAGGGGAAACCCTAGGTCCAGATGGGCCTACGGCAAACGGTGATTGGCTGCGGGGTGTGCGAGATCTGATGAATCGAGCGGACGACCAAACTATAGAGGAAAACGGTTTGCCGTTTAATAAGTTCTAATCTGGGTCGTTGTCTATAGATTCGACGGTCCAGAGAGGATCCGGTGACTTACAAAGGGGAGGAGGTGGTCTCCGGCGGGGACGGCGGCGGCCGGTGGTCGAAGCTGGTTGGGGAGGTTGCTCCGGTGGTCGAGGAGGTCGTCGAAGAGCTTTGAACGACATCAGCGGGTCTCCTTGCATTTGCTGTCAGCATAGCTTTTCTGTCGAGATTGAGCTATCTTGAGTCTGTCACAAATCAACTTGACTTTCTCTTCAGAATCTCGGATAAGGTCGGGACCAAAAAGTTTTCGGTCTCCAACACCATCACACATCAATGGTGTTCTGCACCTCCTTCCGTATAAAGCTTCGAAAGGGGCCATCTTCACACTGGTCTAATAACTGTTGTTGTACGAGAATTCTGCGTAAGGCAAATTGTCATCCCAACTAGACCCATAGTCTAGTGAACAAGCTCTCAACATGTCCTCCAGAATCTGGTTGACTCTCTCAGTCTGTCCATCGGTCTGCGTATGAAAAGTTGTACTGAACTCCAGCCTCGTACCCAAAGTTTCATGTAGCTAATGCCAAAACTTTGAGGTAAATTGTGTTGCTCTATCTGACAAGATACTCCTCAGAACTCCATGCAGACACACGATCCTGGTCATATATATCTTGGCTAACTTAGCATTGGTATAGGTGGTCTTCACTGGAATGAAATGAGCCACCTTGGTCAAACGATCGACCACTACCCAGATGGAATCATAACCTGAACGGGTCCTGGGCAATCCTGTGATGAAGTCCATACCAAGCTTTTCCCATTTCCACTCGGATATCGGCAAAGGATGGAGTAACCCTGCTGGCTTCTGATGTTCCACCTTTACCTGCTGACAAACATCACATATTGCAACATGTTTCGCAATATCCTTCTTCATACCTGTCCACCAGTAACTTTCCTTCAAATCCAGATACATCTTGGTGTTGCCTGGGTGTATCGAGTAAGGTGAATCGTGTGCTTCTTGAAGTATCAACTTCCTGAGCTCTGGGTCATTGGGCACATAGATTCGGTTCTCGAACCACAGAGTTCCGTGTTCATCCTCACGAAAACCTTTAGCTTTACCATCTGTCATTCTTTGCTTTATCTCAGCTATCTCCTTGTCCGTCTTCTGGGCTTCGCGAATTCTTTCGGTCAAGGTGAACTGGATCTCTAGTGTGGCAACATATCCTCTTGGAACTATCTCTAGCCGGAGCTCTCTGAGATCATCGGCTAACTCCGGAGGTAATCCTCCCGCTGTGAGTGTGTTCACATAGCTTTTCCGACTCAAAGCATCTGCTACAACATTTGCCTTCCCTGGATGGTAATGTAATCTCATGTCATAGTCTTTGATTAACTCTAGCCATCTTCTCTGTCTGAGGTTCAACTCTTTCTGCGTGAAGATTTACTTCAGGCTCTTATGATCGGTGTAAACATCACAACTATTTCCGACAAGGAAATGTCTCCAGGTCTTGAGTGCGTGCACTACGGCTGCTAATTCCAAGTCATGTGTGGCATAATTCAACTCATGAGGTCGTAGTTGTCTGGATGCATAGGCTACAACCTTTCTATCTTGCATGAGTACTCCTCCAAGTCCTTGACGTGAAGCATCACAATAAACCTGGAAGTCCTTCCGAATATTTGGCAAAATCAACACTGGGGTTGTGACCAAACGTTTCTTCAACTCCTAGAAACTGGCTTCACATTCCTCGGTCCAAATATATTTAGACTCTTTCTTCAACAACTCTGTCATGGGCTTGGCAATCTTTGAGAAATTCTCAATGATCCTCCGGTAATATCCGGCAAGTTCGAGGAAACTGTGGATCTCCTTAACTGAGGTGGGTGACATCAACTCGGTGACGGCTTAAACCTTAGCGGGGTCCACTGCTATTCCATCTCCGGAAATAACGTGTCCAAGGAATCCGACTTCCATCAGCCAAAATTCACATTTGCTAAACTTGGCATATAACTGATGCTCTCTAAGATTCTCCAGAACTAAATGTAAATGTTCCTTGTGTAATTCCTCGTTCTTGGAGAATATCAATATGTCATCGATGAACACCACGACAAACTTGTCCAGGTATTCCATGAATAGTTTTTTCATCAAACTCATGAAGTAATCAGGAGCATTTGTCAACCCAAAAGACATGACGGTATACTCATACAAGCCATACCTTGTGGTGAAAGCTGTTTTGGGCATATCCTGTTCACGAATTTTCAACTGGTGATACCGTGATCGAAGATTGATCTTGGAGAATATTTGGCACCCACTAGCTGATCGAACAAGTCATTAATCATCAGCAAAGGGTATTTGTTCTTGATAGTCACCTCGTTCAAAGCACGATAATTGACTACCATCCTCAAGGTTTTATCCTTCTTCTCCACCAAAAGTACTGGGCTCCCCAAGGGGAAGAACTTGGGCGGATATACCCTTTGTCCAATAACTCCTTAATTTTCTTCTTGATTTCTAATAGATCATTTGCGCGCATACGATAGGGTCTCTTGGAAATTGGGGTTGTTCCTAGCAGTAACTCTATCAGGAACTCAATTTCTCTATCTAGTGGCATACCTGGTAATTCTTCCGAGAATACATCCGGAAAGTCTTTTACCATAGGTACTTCCTCCTGAACAACTCCCGTGAGGGAATTTAATCGAGCACTCATCTGTGTGCATCGAGATACATACTTAATCCTCTTGTTCTCTTGGGTGGTGAGGAAGATAGACTTGCTGGGATAGTCTAGATTTCCTTCTTACTTGGTCATCCAATCCATGCCTAGGATTACATCCAATCCCTACGACTCTAAGACGATGAGGTTAGTGGGAAAAACATGGTTTCCTATATTGAGCTTCAAGGCATGGCATCCTATCCCTGCCATCATCATACCTCATGGGGAACTGACCTTAAATGGCTGACTAAGGGTTTTGGTGGGCAAACCATACTTTTCCACAACTACCCTTGATATGAATGAATGAGTTGCACCGGAATCGTGGTTCATCCGATGAGATCATCGTGGAGTACATGGGAGCCAACATGGGTATCCAGATCCCGCTGTTGGTTATTGACCGGAGAGGTGTCTCGGTCATGTCTACGTGTCTCTCGAACCCGTAGGGTCTACACACTTAAGGTTTGATGATGCTAGGGTTATGGGGAAATAGTGTACGTGGTTACTGAAGGTAGTTCGGAGTCCCCGATGAGATCCCGAAAGTCACGAGGAGTTCCAGAATGGTCCAGAGACAAATATTAATATATAGGAAGTGAGGATTTGGCCACCAGACGTGTTTCGGGAATTACCGGTAACGTACCGGGACCATCAGAAGGGTTCCGGGGGTCCACCAAGTGGGGCCACCAGCCCCGGAAGGCTCCTTGGCTGAAGGTGGAGGGAACCAGCCCCTAGGTGGGCTGGTGCGCCACTCCCACCAGGCCCAACGGGCAGGAGAGGTGGAGGGAGGGGAAACCCTAGGTCCAGATGGGCCTAAGGCCCACCTAGGGCTGCGCCCTCCTCGCCTACCTCTCTGGCTACCGGCCAAGCCCCATCTAGGTCTGCCGCACCCTTCAGGGTGGGAACCCTAGATGGGGTGCTTCCTCCTCCCTCTCCCCTATTTATATGTGAAGTTTTTAGGGCTGCCCAACACACGGGTTCCTCTCCTCGTTCTCCGTAGCGCTTGGTGAAGCCCTACCGGAGACCACGCAGCTCCACCGCCACCACTCCGTCATGTTGCCGGAGCTCTTCCCCAACCTCTCCTTCCTCCTTGCTGGATCAAGGCATAGGAGACGTCACCAGGATGCACGTGTGTTGAATGCGGAGGCGCCGTTGTTTGGTGCTAAGATCGGAGTCCACCGCGATCTCAATCTCTACGAGTACGACTCCACCAACTGCGTTCTTGTAACGCTTCCGCTTAGCAATCTTCAAAGGTATGAAGATGCAATTTCTCCCCACTCATTGCTTGTTTCTCCATAGATAGATCTTGGTGACACGTAGGAAAGTTTTGATTTACTACCATGTCTCCCAACAGACACTTGCCTGAGATTGGATCGTCGGTATCCTATGCCTTGTTCAATCTCGTTACCGGCAAGTCTCTTTACTTGTTCTGCAACACATCATCCCGTGGCTAACTCCTTAGTCACATTGAGCTCATTATGATGATGTCTTATCTAGTGGTCCCAGAGATACCTCTCAGTCACATGGAGTGACAAGTCCCAGTCTTGATTCGTGCCAACCCAATAGACACTTTTGGAGATACCTGTAGTGCACCTTTATAGCCACCCAGTTACGTTGTGATGTTTGGCACACCCAAATCATTCCTACGGTATCCGGGAGTTGCACAATCTCATGGTCTAAGGAAAAGATACTTGACACTAGAAAAGCTTTAGCAGACGAACTACACGATCTTGTGCTATGCTTAGGATTGTGTCTTGTCCATCACATCTTTCTCCTAATGATGTGATCCCATTATCAACGACGTCAAATGTCCATGTTCATGAAACCGTGACCATCTATTTATCAACGAGATAGTCAACTAGAGGCTCACTACGGACATGTTGTGGTCTATGTATTCACACATGCAGTACGGTTTCCATTTAATACAATTATAGCATGAACAATATACAATTATCATGAACAAGGAAATACAATAATAACCATTTTATTATTACCTCTAGGGCATATTTCCAATAGTCTCCCACTTGCACTAGAGTCAGTAATCTAGTTACATTGTTTTGAATCGAACACCCATAGAGTTCTGGTATTGACCTTGTTTTGCTCGTGAGAGAGGTTTAGTGAAAGGATCTGTGACATTCGAGTCCGTATGTACTTTACAAATATCTATATCTCCTTCCTGAATGTAATCACGAATGGAGTTGAACCGGCGCTTGATGTGTCTTCTCTTCTTGTGAAACCTAGGCTCCTTCGCAAGGGCAATAGCTCCAGTGTTGTCACATAATAGAGTCATCGAGCCCGACACGCTGGGAATCACTCCTAGGTCGGTGATGAACTCCTTCATCCAGACTCCTTCCTTTGCTGCTTTCAAAGCAGCTATGTACTCTGCTTCACATGTAGATGCCGCCACGATACTTTGCTTGCTGCTCCACTAGTTGACTGCCCCTCCGTTCAAAGTATACACGTATCCAATTTGCGACATGGAGTCGACCGGATCTGTGTCGAAGCTAGCATCAACGTAACCCTTCACGGCGAGCTCTTCGGCACCTCCATATACGAGAAACATGTCCATGGTCCTTATCAGGTACTTCAAGATATTCTTGACCGATGTCCAGTGTTCCGCTCCGGGATCACTTTTGTACCTCCCTACCAAAATTATGGCAAGGTTCACATCAGGTCTAGTACACAGCATGGCATACATAATAGAGCCTATGGCTGAAGCATAGGAGATGACAATCATCTTTTCACTCTCCTCTGCCGTGGTTGGGCATTGAGTCGTACTCAATCTCACACCCTGTAACACAGGCAAGAAATGCTTCTTGGACCGATCCATATTGAACTTCTTCAATATCTTGTCAAGGTATGTACTTTGTGAAAGACCTATGAGGCGTCTCGATCTATCTCTATAGGTCTTGATGCCTAATATGTATGCAGCTTCTCCAAGGTCCTTCATTGAAAAACTTTTATTTAAGTAGGCCTTTATGCTTTCCAAAAGTTCTATATCATTTGCCATCAACAATATTTCATCTACATATAATATGAGAAATGCTATAGAGCTCCCACTCACTTTATTGTAAATACAAGGTTCTGCATAAACCCGTATAAATCCAAGCGCTTTAATCACCTCATTAAAGCGAATGTCCCAACTCCGACATGCTTGCAGCAGCCCATACATGGAGCGCTGGAGCTTGCACACTTTGTTAGAGTCCCTAGGATCGACAAAACCTTCAGGCTGCATCATATACAGTTCTTCCTTAAGGAAGCCATTAAGGAATGCCGTTTTGACATCCATTTGCCAGGTCTCATAATCATAAAATGCGGCAATTTCTAACATGATTCGGACGGACTTCATCATCACTACGGGTGAGAAAGTCTCATCGTAGTCAACTCCTTGAACTTGTTGATAACCTTAGTGACAAGCCTAGCCTTATAGACGGTCACATTACCATCTGCGTCAGTCTTCTTCTTAAAGATCCATTTATTTTCTATGGCTTGCCGATCATCGGGCAATTCCACCAAATTCCATACTTTGTTCACATACATGGATCCTATCTCGGATTTCATGGCATCAAGCCAGTTGTTGGAATCTGGGCCCGCCATTGACTCTTCATAGTTCAAAGGTTCACTGTTGTCCAACAACATAATCTCCAGGACTGGGTTGCCGTACCACTCTGGTGCGGAACGTGTCATCATCATTAACTTCCTCTCTAGTTCGTGCAGGCTCCACAGAAACAACTTCCTGTGTTGCGCTACTCTCCGGTTCGAGTGGAGGTACAATTACCTCATCAAGTTCTATTTTCCTCCAACTTACTTCTTTCGAGATAAACTGTTTCTCTAGAAAGGATCCATTCTTGGCAACAAAGACTTTGCCTTCGGATCTGAGGTAGAAGGTATACCCAATAGTATCTTTGGGGTATCCTATGAAGAAGCACTTTTTCGCTCGGGGTTCGAGATTCTAAGGTTGAAGTTTCTTCACATAAGCATCCCATCCCCAAACTTTTAGAAACGATAGCTTAGGTTTATTTCCAAACCATAGTTCATATGGTGTCGAATCAACGGACTTTGACGGTGCCCTATTTAAAGTGAATGCGGTAGTCTCTAATGCATATACCCACAATGATAGCAGTAAGTCGGTAAGAGACATCATAGATTGCACCATATCCAATAGAGTGCCATTACGACGTTCAAAGACACCATTTCGCTGAGGTGTGCCAGGCAACGTGAGTTGTGAAACAATTCCACATTCCCTTAGGTGCATGCCAAACTCGTGACTCAAATATTCTCCGCCACGATCAGTTCGTAGGCACTTTATTTTCCTGTCACGTGGATTCTCTACCTCACTCTGAAATTCCTTGAACTTTTCAAAGGTTTTAGACTTGTGTTTCATTAAGTAGACATACCCATATCTGCTCAAGTCATCAGTGAGGGTGAGAACATAACGGTAGCCACCGCGAGCCTCGACACTCATTGGACCGCATACATCGGTATGTATTATCTCCAACAGTCAGTTGCTCGCTCCATTGTTCCGGAGAACGGAGTCTTGGTCATCTTGCCCAAGAGGCATGGTTCGCATGTGTCAAATGATTCAAAATCAAGAGACTCCAAAAGTCCATCAGCATGGAGTTTCTTCATGCGTTTGACACCAATATGACTAAGGCGGCACTGCCACATGTAAGTGGGACTATCATTATCAACCTTACATCTTTTGGTACTCACACTATGGACATGTGTAACATCACGTTCGAGATTCATCAAAAATAAACCATTCACCACCGGGGCATGACCATAAAACATTTGTCTCATATAAATAGAACAACCATTATTCTCAGATCTAAATGAGTAGCCATGTAGCATGAAGCGAGATCCAGATACAATGTTCATGCTCAAAGTTGGTACTAAATAAAAATTATTGAGGTTTAAAACTAATACCGAAGGTAGATGTAGAGTTAGCGTGCCGACGACGATCACATTGACCTTGGAACCATTCCCGACACGCATCGTCACCTCGTCCTTTGCCAGTCTCCGCTTATTCCGTAGCTCCTGCTTGGAGTTACAAATGTGAGCAACTGCACCGGTCTCGAATACCCAGGATCTTGTACGAGCACTGGTTAGGTACACATCAATAACAAGTATATCACATATAGCTTTAATGTTGTCGGCCTTCTTATCCGCTAAGTACTTGGGGCAGTTCCGCTTCCAGTGACCGGTACCCTTGCAATAAAAGCACTCAGTCTCAGGCTTGGGTCCATTCTTGTTCTTCTTCCCGGCAACTTGCTTACTGGGCGTGGCAACATCTTTGTCATCCTTCTTGAAGTTTTTCTTACCCTTGACTTTCTTGAAACGAGTGGTCTTGTTCACCATCAACACTTGATGCTCCTTTTTGATCTTGACCTCCGCTGATTTCAGCATCGAGTACAACTCAGGAATGGACTTGTCAATTCCTTGCATGTTGTACTTAATCACAAAGCTCTTGTAGCTAGTTGGAAGCAACTGGAGGATTCTATCAAAGACCGAGTCATCCGGGAGATTAACTCCCAGCTGAGTCAAGCGGTTGTGCAACCCAGACATTTTGAGTTTGTGCTTACTGACAGAACTATTTTCCTCCATCTTACAACTAAAGAACTTTTCGGAGACATCATATCTCTCAACTCGGGCATGAGCTTGGAAAACTAGTCTCGGCTCTTGGAACATCTTATATGCTCTATGTTTCTCAAAACGCTTTTGGAGCCCCGGTTCTACACTGTAAAGCATGCTGCACTGAACCAGGGAGTAATCATCACAACGTGTTTGCCAAGCTTTCATAACGTCTTGTTCTGCTGGGAGAACGGGTGCGTCACCTAGCGGTGCATCAAGGACATACAATCTTTTGGAAGCTGTGAGGATGATCCTCAAGCTATGGACCAAGTCTCCATAGTTGCTTCCATCATCTTTCAGCTTGGTTTTCTCTAGGAACGCGTTGAACTTGAGGGTGACATTAGCGTTGGCCATTGGTTCTAAAATATAGTTTGTAAAGATAATTTTAGACTAAGTTCATGATAATTAAGTTCACATAATCAAATTATTTGATGAACTCCCACTTAGATAGACATCTCTCTAGTCATCCAAGTGACACATGATCCACGTCAACTAGCCCGTGTCCGATCATCACGTGGGACGGACTAGTCATCCAGGGTGAACATCTCAGTGTTGATCGTATCTTCTATACGACTTATGTTCGACCTTTCGGTCTTCCGTGTTCTGAGGCCATGTCTGTACATGCTAGGCTCGTCAAGTCAACTTAAGTGTATCGCGTGTGTAAATCTAGCTTACTCCCACTGTATGCGAACGTTAGAACCTATCACACCCGATCATCACTTGGTGTTTCGAAACAACGATCCTTAGCAAAGGTGCATTGTTAGGGTGAACACATTTCTTGAAATTTTATTGTGAGATCATATTATTTAGCTACCGTCATTCTAAGCAAATAAGATGTAAGCATGATAAACATCACATGCAAACAATATAGTGACATGATATGGCCAATATCATCTTGCTCCTTTGATCTCCATCTTCGGGGCACCACGATCATCACCGTCACCGGCACGACACCATGGTTTCCATCATCATGATCTCCATCATCGTGTATTCATGAAGTTGTCTTGCCAACTATAACTTCTACTACTTTGGCTAACGTTTAGCAATAAAGTAAAGTAATTACATGGCGATCTTGATTAACACGTAGGTCATACAATAAATTAAGACAACTCCTATGGCTCCTGCCGGTTGTCATACTTATCGACATGCAAGTTTTGAATCCTATTACAAGAACATGATCAATCTCATACATCACAATGCATCACATCACATTCTTCGGCCATATCACATCACAAGGCATATGCTGCAAAAACAAGTTAGACGTCCTCTAATTTGTTGTTGCAAGTTTTACGTGGCTGCTATAGGTTTCTAGCAAGAACATTTCTTACCTACACCAAAACCAAAACATCATATGCCAATTGCTATATACCATGCATAAGGACCCATTTAATTGAATGTGATCCAACTAACATCGGAGAGACAGACACCCGCTAGCCACCTTATGCAACAAGTGCATGCCAGGCGGTGGAACCGGGCTCACGTAAGCGTACGTGTAAAGTTGGTCCAAGACGCTTCATCCCACAATACCGCTGAATCAAGATAAGACCAGTAGCGGCAAGCAAATTAACAATATCGACGCCCACAACAACTTGTGTTCTACTCGTGCATAGATTCTACACATAGACCTAGCTCATGATGCCATTGTTGGGGAACGTAGTAGTAAATCAAAATATTCCTACATCTCACCAAGATCAATCTATGGAGAAACCAGCAAATGAGCAAGGGCAGTGTGCATCTTCATACCTTTGAAGATCGCTAAGCGGAAGCGTTACAAGAACACGGTTGGTGGAGTCGTACTCGCAGCGATTCAGATCGTGGTGGATTCCGATCTTAGCGCCGAACAATGGTGCCTCCGCGTTCAACACACGTGCAGTCTGGTGACGTCTTCTATGCCTTGATCCAGCAAGGAGGAAGGAGAGGTTGAGGGAGAGCTCCGGCAGCACGACAGCGTGGTGGTGGTGGAGCTAAGTGGCACTCCGGCAGGGCTTCGCCAAGCACTACGAAGGACGAGGAGGTGGAGAGGTATGGCTGCGCCGAGAGAGAGAGATGCGTGTCTCAAACATCCCCAAGGGCTCCACTATATATAGGAGGAGGAGGAGGAGGAGGAGGGAGGGATGCGCCGTAGTGTTTCCCTTAAGGGGCCAGCGGCAGCCCTAGATTACATCTGGCGCGGTGGCCAGAGGGAGAGAGGGAGGGGAGGCGCCCTAGGTGGGCCTTAGGCCCATCTGGACTAGGGTTTGCCCCCCTCTCCTCTTGTGCTGTGCCTTGGGCCCTTGTGGGGGGCGCACCAGCCCACCTACACTAGTAGAAAAAGGCCCATTTGTCCCGGTTCTAGAGGGCCATTTGTCCCGGTTCCGGAACCGGGACTAAAGGGTCGTTACTAATGCCCAAAACCTTTAGTCCCAGTTTGCCCACCAACCGGGAAAGATGGGGCTCCACGTGGCCTCTGCGGCTTGCTCGGGCAGGAGGGTCTTTTGTCCCGATTGGTAGCCCCAACCGGGACCAAAATGCATCCACGCATCAGCAGTTCTGGGGCTGGGTTTTTTTTTGAGAGGGGGGGATGGGGTTTTTGTAGTATTAATTTTGGGGTTTAATATATTGTGTTAGCTAGCTAATAGAGAGAGGTGTCCTCTCTTATCTCCGTCCTTGGTCGAAGCTACGTACTATACGTATAGAGAGGACTCGACATGCTAGCTAGTAAGCAAATGAAGGAATTAAACCATTAAGTACAGAAGATCGTCATGAACATATACAGAGAGAAGTGAGATTGTTCGAACAACAAGTTTTCGTATATCTATCCGACGCTACTGGCTACATATATACAATATAAGATCTCTTAAAATACCCTAACATATGAAATCAAGTTCCATATGGTATTCTCCCTCTTTCCTGATGACGTGTTCAAGGAAGAATCCCGCCAATTCCTCTTGAATAGCTATTATGCGATCTTCTGGTAGGAGTTGTTCCTGTAGCTCCCAAAGCTAATTCGAAGAAGGGGGTCAATACATATATATGAATCAAACTCAACAGAAATGATGGTAATAAAATAAATTTTTGAATATTATTGCTTACGCACATGAAAATCTTTTTTAGAGTAGACGCCCTGCTTAGAGATCGTCGCGTTGTAGATGAACTCGCATACGTAGTATCCACAAAGATTAGTCCCTGGTTGCTGCCACAACCACTTTACAAGAAATAGAGGTCAATCAAACTGATAATCAAGCATTATATAAATGGTATTGATGAAACTAGCTAGAATCAATATAATGGGAGATGCATGAACTAGCTAGTAGTACTTACTTTCGGGCGTGTAAATTTCAGCTCCTTCGGCAGTCCTGGAGATTTTGTGGTGAACAGTATCCAAACCCTGCCAGACATAGAAAATAATTATTACTTGATATCAGGAAATGAACAAAGTTGCCAAAATGGTGCGATAATGATCGATTGAACTTACTTCTTAAGCATTTCAGTGATGATCGCATACGCCTTGGGATCTTTTCGTCTTGAGTCTAAGACGGTTACTAGTCCCTCCTCAAGCATAATCTCAATAAAGTGGAAGCCGCGCACGCATGCATAACTCATCAATTACATTACTATAACCTCGAGTAAATAAAGGAAAACCGAATATGCACAATATAACACTCACTCGAAGTTGTAAGGAAAGATTATTTTTTGTTTGTTTTGATGTTGAAGCAACGATTGTAGCAAGTTGGCCTCGGCTTGTTTGGGATTCTTTTTCATCTCCAATTGATCAAAGAGATTTAGGTTAATGGACCCAATATTATAGATTTCTCTTTGCTTGCATTCGACGATCTTCAATCTACATGATATAGTGAATTATATGTACATGCAATGAAAGAGCTGAGCTATATATAGAGACTTAATTAACGAAGTAGTACTTACAGAGAGTAGCAAGTGACAATTACTTTATCAATGGACTTTTGATTGAAAAGCTGGAATAACTCCTCAAATGGAACACACAACACATCAATTCCAACGAGGTCGTGCTTGTCTTTAACCATAATCATCAAATTATCCAACCCAGAGTTCTTGCAGGTGTCCATGTACCACTGATGGAATTTTCACATCATCGTTGGTAGCTATTGATCACGTCTGACGAGAGGATACCCGTGCCAGAATTTGTGTTCGTCCACCTCCAGTGTATCAAAATGTGTATCGTCGGGCAGGTAATCAGCAGGATTGGTACCGGGCACCATCCCATCCGGCAGATTTGTGACGACGATATCGCTAGACACTTGCAGCAGGGAGCACGATTGTTTCGCCTGTTCGCCGAGCTGGGGAATTTCTTCCCTATTGCAATTTGTTGTTCTCTCCTTTTGTCAGTTGCAGTGGTTTCGGACCGGCGCACTTCTTGCACTTTCTTTTTAAGAACGCGGACATGGTTGTCATCCAGCGGAGCCGGTGCTGGTCGCTTCAGGGCATCCAAAGTGCGCTTCAATTTCACCTCATCTATCTTCTCCTCCAGAGGTGGATTTTTCTTTTTAAAAAAGGCATCCACTTCACCTTTAGAGATCTTCGCGTTTTCCTCATGGCTCCTCTCGTATGGTAACGGCTCAAGAGGCTTGAGAGATGATGGACCATATTGGTATGGCCTCCCGCCACTGGTTGTAGTGCTAGACGCCGAAGCAACGACTATTATTTTCCTTTGTTGCTTAAGAGGCGCCAGAGCAGCCAGAGCGGCGGCGGCGGCTCTCTTCTTCTCTTGGTGACGAGGTGGAGGAGGAGACGGGCTGCTCGGATGCGCCGACGCAGGCGGAGAAGGAGGTGGAGGAGGAGGCGTGCACCGATCACTCGCCGAAGGAGGAGGCGGAGAAGGAGGCGTGCCCTGATCACTCGCCGGAGGAGGAGGCGGAGGAGGAGGCAGGCCCTTACTCACCGGAGGAGGAGGCGGAGGAGGAGGCGGGCCCTTACTTGCCGGAGGAGGAGGAGGCGGAGGCGTCGTCCAGTTCGAAAGCTTGATGAATTCCTTCGGCCATAGACATGAAGTCCTCAGAGCATTCTCTAGGAGAGTTTCCCCTTTGCCCGTAGGGTAGTGAAGTTCGAGCTCCTCATATCCCTCCACTATTTCTTCGACCATGATAACAACATAGCCTTGTGGAATCGGACGACGGTGAAAAGTTCCGTTGGGTTGAAGAGGTGCAACATGGCCGATAGCCTCCGTGGGTTTGAGGTGCATCATCAATTGCTTCTTAAGGTGGCAATCGTGAGACTCCGTGATTTCATCCGCGGGGTACCTAGGAGCCGTCAAATCAGGCTGCACAATGAGCTCGGTGGAAGCCATGCTGCTTCTCCGCTGAGATGGCGGGGTAGCTTCTAGGGTAGCTTCGTCAGCTCGATGCCTCTCCTCTAGCGCTTGTACTCTTGCATTCAGGTTCTGTATTTCGCTTTGCTCCTATTTCCTCTTCCTCTCCCTGCTTTTGTAACAGCCTGCATCGGGAAACCCATGCTTCCACGGAACGGAGCCTGCCGTGCCCCGTGTTCGTCCTGGGTGCTCAGAATTCCCGAGGGCCATTGTGAGCTCGTCGTTCTCTCTGTCGGGAACGAACGTCCCTTCCTCCGTTTTGGCGATTAACTCCTGAAGCTTGGTGATCGGTACTGCCAGTTGTTCGTTCGTCCAACAACACTTCCTTGTTTCAGGGTCCAAGGTTCCCCCAACCCCGAAGAACCAATTCCTTCCACGCTCTGGCCAGTTCAATGTCGCTGGTACGATCCCTTTGTCAAGAAGGTCCTTTTCAGCCTTGTCCCACAACGGTCGGGCTTTGTGGTAGCCACCTGACCCCGTGCGATGGTGATGCTTCTTCTTTGCAGCATTTAGTTTGTTTATCACTGATATCTTCTTACTGTTCTCTAATGTCTTGTGGGCCACAAATGCGGGCCACTGTTCTCTTATCTTCTCAAATCGGCCCTCGAATATCGGAGTCTTATTTTTGTCGACAAACTTTGTTTTTAACTCATTCTTCCACCTCCTAAATAGATCTGCCATCTTCTTAAGAGCACGAGTCTTGACCTTTTGCTCTATAAATGGCTTTTTCGGATGCTCCTCTTCCGGTAGGGTGAAATTTGCCTTCAGCGCGGTCCAAAGATCATCTTTCTGTCTATCGGTGACAAAAGATACTTCAGGGTCTCCTGCCTTCGGCTTATTCCATTGGTGGATGGTGATCGGGATCATGTCCCTAACAAGAACCCCACACTAAGCAGAAAATGCATCCTTGGTCCGACTGGGTTCAATTGGTTGGCCATCTCTATTGATGCTGGTGATCGTGAACCTTTCATCCAGGCGAAACTTTTTCTTCGGGCCTCGTCTCGTTACCGAAGTTTGGCTAGATCCGGTTACGGAGGGATAGAAAAGAAGAAAGAAGAGAGTTAATATGTGTGCACATACCAAAACAATTAATGCATCAATTAGCTAGTCAGCACAGGCTTAATTATTATATATACCTTGCCGGACTTTCCAACAACTCCTTCCTCCGTTCGCTCACCGGAGCCGTCATCACGGTCTCCTTCCTCCGTTCGCTCACAGGAGCCATCATAAGCATGTCGTTCAGAAACTCGAAGAGATAACGTCCTTCCCGGATGATGTCACCCACCAACAACGGTCCTTCACGGATGATTTCCCCCAACATCTCTTCTTCTTCTAAGTTTCTTTGACGATCGTCCATAGTTTCTGCAAAATATTAATAACAACATGACACTTAATATACAAACATGATATAGCATGGATATATTAGTGTGCCAAACATACAAGTTTTGCCAAAAAAATGGGGGCATGTGTTGACACCAGATTTTGGCACGACAATAAACCTATATAAGATGGCGCCTAGAGCCAAACAACCCGTGCAAACGATGTCTGATGGAAAACGTGACTAGGGGTGAAACCGGATCGGATTCGGACGGATAATCTCTCATGTTGAAGTTATCAGAGAGGGGGTATATCGGAGAGGACGTGACTAGGGATGGAAAACGTGATGGGCCTCGAGAGTTGGTCGCCCAGATATCGAGATGGGGGTGAACACATTACCTTAGTAACTTAGAAAAAATGTTATCGAGGGGGGGGGGTATATCGACCCCCCCCTCATGTCGAAGTTATCGGAGAGGGTGTATATCGACAATGACATACGTTCCGGATCCGTTGGAAATCTCTCGAGGAGCCGATGCCAACGTGATGATAGGGGGCCGGGGTGCTCCCGTGGCCTTGTTGATAGATAGTGCCGATGCCAACGTGATGATAGAGCCGATGCCAACATTTTCATTTAACAAAAAAACAACTTCAAAAAAAAGACTTGCTTCGCCAACATGAAGATATACAGACATGAATATATCAAAAAAAGATTTGCTTCGCCAACTTGATGATAGAGCCGATGCCAACTTGAACATATACACACATATACATGAACATATATATATATACATGAAAAAACATATACACATATACATGCCCGCAAAAAACTACACATATAGATGAAAAAAACAGAGCACACGCGGCGCTGCCGGCCGGCGACCATGTAGCAGTGGAAACGGGGAGCAGGGGACATTGGAAGGGGGTCTCACTTTGGGGGAGTGCGGTGATGGCTTGATCGGTGACGAGGCCGGTGACGAGGATGACGGGCTCGGGGGGGCAAGGGAGCGACAAGGACGGCAGGCTCGAGGCCGGCGACGAGGACGGCACGCGGCGAGGTCGAGGGCACGGGCAAGGGCAAGGGCGAGGGCACGGCAAGGTCAAGGGTGTCAGCGAGTACGATGGCGGGCTCGAGGCCGGCGACGAGGACGGCGGGCGGCGAGGGCGAGGGCGAGGGTGAGGACTCGGGGAGGGGAGCGCGTCGGTGACGGCGAGGGTACGGTCTGGCAGCTTGACGGCGAGCGCATCGGTGACGGTGTCGGGGATGCCGGCGATGAGGACGGCGGGCTTGGGGAGGCGACGACGCGGCGACAGGGATGAGGGCGACGGGCTCAGGGCAACTGTTGGATGAAAACTGAAATTTTCTAAGTGTTTTCTTATATACAACAAGCATTGGTCCCGGTTGTTGGCACCAACCGGGACTAAAGGTGGGTATTGGTCCCGGTTGGTGCCACCAACCGGGACAAAAGCCTTGTTCTTGGTGCAGTGATAGTTTAGTCCCACCTCGCCGAGCGAGGAGCGCACATACTGGTTTATAAGCGCGGCTGAACTGAATATCTCGAAATCCTCTCTACTGTAGGAAGTGCATGCCTAATTGTCTCTGCCTGTTGGGCCTACTTGCCCCGTGGACCTGCGTCCTGGCCCATGTATATTGGGTTACTAGTCGTATGCAGGCCATGGTGGCTTAGTAGGTGGGCATTTTTTATTTTATTTTTTTGCATATTAAAAGTTCTTAACAAAAAATAGTTTATGGTGGCTTAGTGTGTTTTACCATTATATTCTTTTTTCTATTAATTTTTTGAACAAACAATACTTTGATAATTTTAGTTGCATAATTTCCATTATTTTTGTTTTGTTTTTTTCTTTATTTATTTTTGCTTATTTTTGCTTTATTTATTTCCAGTGTGTTTTATCGTTATATTCCTTTTGCTATTAATGTTTTGAACAAAAAATACTTTGATATTTTAGTTCCATAATTTTTATATAATTATAGTTTCAGAAATACTAGAGGTTTATAAAAGCTTTTTACTTGATTCTTTTTTAAACTCCACTCCCACGATGTTTTGAAAGAAATTAAAGAGCACTTCAAATGAACTCACAAAAGGTTGAAAGTTGGCATGGTATCATCATTTCACCCACATAGCATGTGCTAAAAAGTTGAGAGGGTTACGACAAAAATTGGATGCATTTCATGCACAAAATGGACAATCTCTTTCAAAGTATCACGGTTTCGGACAAAAACTCATCTGTTACAAAGGGATTTCATTTTTTGAACTTATTTGAACTCCATACTTTTTGTGTGTTCAAAATGCACGATTCAAAGCCACATCATAGTTTGCCCCTTCTGACTTGATCAATTGGTATTTTTCATGCACTTGCTGATATTTTTGAGCTAAGTGACCCTGAAATTGATAAGCACTTTAAATGAACTCTCAAAAGGTTCAAAGTTGACATGGTATCATCATTTCACCCAAAAAGCATGTGCTAAAAAGTTGAGAGGGTTATGACAAAAACTGGATGCACTTCGTGTACAAAACGTACCATCTCTTTCGAAGTACGAGGGTTTCGAACGAAAACTCGTCTGTTACAAGGGCATTTCATATTTCTAAACTTATTTGAACTCAAGAATTTTTGTGCATTCAATATGCACCATTCAAAGCCACATACTAAAATTTCAACCCTTTCTGACTTAATTTGCTATTTTTCATGCATTTAATGATTCATTTTGAGCTAAATGACCCTGAAATTTGAAAGCACTACAAATGAACTCAGAATAGGTTAAAACTTGGCATGGTATCATCATTTGAACCACATAACATGTGTGCAAAAGTTGAGAGGATTACAGCAAAAATTGGATGCACTTCGTGTACAAACTGGACCATCTCTTTTGAAGTACAAGGGTTTCGGACGAAAACTCGTCTGTTACAAAGGCATTCCATTTTCTAAACTTATTTGAAGTCAAGAATTTTTGTGCATTCAATATGCACCATTCAAAGCCACATACTAAACTTTCAACCCTTTCAGACTTCATTAGTCTTCACTTTTTCTTCGCTTGTGTCCTTTGCTTATTGATCCGTAACCATGGATATTCTTCATCGCTTAACATGGTGCTTGGATTAGCCTTGACTTTGAAGGGAGGAATTTCATGAAACTTTTCATAATCTCCAGACATGTCTGTCTTGCCCTCCAATCCCATGATGTCTCTTTTGCCTGAAAGAACTATGTGGCATTTTGGCTCATTGCATGATGTATTCGCTTCCATATCTTTTCTTTTTCTCGGTTTGGTAGACATGTCCTTCACATAGAAAACCTGCGCCACATCATTGGCTAGGACGAATGGTTCGTCTGTGTACCCAAGATTGTTCAGATCCACTGTTGTCATTCCGTACTATGGGTCTACCTGTACCCCGCCTCCTGACAGATTGACCCATTTGCACTTAAACAAAGGGACCTTAAAATCATGTCTGTTGTCAAGTTCCCATATGTCCACTATGTAACCATAATATGTGTCCTTTCCCCTCTCGATTTCTGCATCAAAGCGGACACCGCTGTTTTGGTTGGTGCTCTTTTGATCTTGGGCGATCGTGTAAAATGTATTCCCATTTATCTCGTATCCTTTGTAAGTCAATACAGTTGAAGATGGTCCCCTGGACAACGAGAACAGCTCATCAGAAATAGTGTTGTCACCTCTGACACGTGTTTCCAACCAATCGCCTAAAGTCCTGATGTGTTCATGTGTAATCCAGTCATCACACTCCTCCAGGTGTTTGGAGCGCAGACTGTTCTTGTGTTCATCGACATACGGGGCCACCAAGATAGAGTTCTGTAGAACTGTGTAGTGTGCTTGAGACCAAGAATGTCCGTCCCTACATATTATTGAGTCCCTTCCAATCGTGCCTTTTCCAGTCAGTCTCCCCTCATACCGCGATTCAGGTAGACCAATCTTCTTAAGGCCAGGAATGAAGTCGACACAAAACCCAATGACATCCTCTGTTTGATGGCCCATGGAGATGCTTCCTTCTGGCCTAGCGCGGTTACGGACATATTTCTTTAGAACTCCCATGAACCTCTCAAAGGGGAACATATTGTGTAGAAATACGGGGCCCAGAATGAAAATCTCGTCGACTAGATGAACTAGGACGTGCGTCATGATATTGAAGAAGGATGGTGGGAACACCAGCTCGAAACTGACAAGACATTGCGCCACATCACTCCTTACCCTTGGTAGGATTTCAGGATCGATCACCTTCTGAGAGATTGCATTGAGGAATGTACATATCTTAACAATGGCTAATCGAACGTTTTCCGGTAGAAGCCCCCTCAATGCAACCGGAAGCAGTTGTGTCGTAATCACGTGGTAGTCATGAGACTTTAGGTTCTGAAACTTTTTCTCGGCCATATTTATTATTCCCTTTATATTCGACGAGAAGCCAGACGGGACCTTCATACTGAGCAGGCATTCAAAGAAGATTTCCTTCTCTTCTTTGGTAAGAGCATAGCTAGCAGGACCTTCATACTGCTTTGGAGGCATGCCGTCTTTTTCGTGCAAACTTTGCAGGTCCTCCTGTGCCTCCGGTGTATCTTTTGTCTTCCCATACACGCCCAAGAAGCCTAGCAGGTTCACGCAAAGGTTCTTCGTCACGTGCATCACGTCGATTGAAGAGTGGACATCTAGGTGTTTCCAGTAGGGTAGGTCCCAAAATATAGATTTCTTCTTCCACATGGGTGCGCGTCCCTCGTCGTCATTCGGAACAGATAGTCCGCCAGGACCCTTTCCAAATATTACTTGTAAATCATTGACCATAGCAAGTAAGTGATCACCGGTACGCAATGCGGGCTTCTTCCGGTGATCTGCCTCGCCTTTGAAATGCTTGCCTCTCTTACGACATTGATGGTTGGTCGGAAGAAATCGACGATGCCCCAGGTACACATTCTTCCTGCATTTGTCTAGGTATATACTTTTGGTGTCAGCTAAACAGTGCGTGCATGCGTGGTATCCCTTGTTTGTCTGTCCTGAAAGGTTACTGAGAGCAGGCCAATCATTGATGGTTACAAACAGCAATGCATGCAGGTCAAGTTCCTCCTGCTTGTGCTCATCCCACACACGTACACCGTTTCCATTCCACAGCTGTAAAAGTTCTTCAACTAATGGCCTTAGGTACACATCAATGTCGTTGCCGGGTTGCTTAGGGCCTTTGATGAGAACTGGCATCATAATGAACTTCCGCTTCATGCACACCGAAGGAGGAAGGTTATACATACATAGAGTCACGGGCCAGGTGCTGTGATTGCTCCTCTGCTCCCCGAAATGATTAATGCCATCCGTGCTTAAACCAAACCGTACGTTACTTGGGTCATCTCCAAACTCAGCCCGGTACTTTCTCTCGATTTTTCTCCACTAGGACCCATCAGCGGGTGCTCTCAACTTCCCGTCTTTCTTACGTTATTCATTGTGCCATCGCATCAACTTGGCATGCTCTTTGTTCCTAAACAGACGTTTCAACCGTGGTATTATAGGAGCATACCACATAACTTTGGTAGGAACCCTCTTCCTGGGGGGCTCTCCATCAACATCACTAGGGTCATCTCGTCTGATCTTATACCACAATGCACCACATACCGGGCATGCGTTCAAATCCTCGTACGCACCGCGGTAGAGGATGCAGTCATTAGGGCATGCATGCATCTTCTGCACCTCCAATCCTAGAGGGCATATGACCTTTTTTGCTGCGTACGTACTGTCGAGCAATTCGTTATCCTTTGGAAGCCTCTTCTTAAATATTTTCAGTACATCCTCAAATCCCTTGTCAAGTATACCATACTTTGCCTTCCACTTCAGCAATTCTAGTACGGTATCGAGCTTTGTGTTGCCATCTTCGCAATTGGGGTACAACCTTTTTTTGTGATCCTCTAACATCCGATCGAACTTCAGCTTCTCCTTTTCACTTTCACACTGTCTCCTTGCATCAACAATGACCCGACAGAGATCATCATCGGGCACATCGTCCGGTTCCTCTTGATCTTCAGCTTCCCCCGTTGCAGCATCACCGTATTCAGGGGGCTCATAGTTGTCATCGTACTCTTTTTCTTCGCCGTCTTCCATCGTAACCCATATTTCTCCGTGCTTGGTCCAAACATTATAGTGTGGCATGAATCTCCAATGGCATAATGATACCAAGCCTCGCTATGAATGACATATTTTCTAATCTTTCTAATCTTCAAGCGCATTTCATCCATCTTGATCTTGTGACCATCTACGACATCCGCAACATGCAACTCCAATATCATCTTCTCTTCTTCAACTCTTTTCTTCTCTTCTTCAACTCTTTTTAATTTTTCTTTTAAATACTCGTTTTCTTCTTCAACTAAATTTAACCTCTCGACAAGAGGGTCGTATGTAATATCGGGTTCACATACCTCCTAGATAAAGACATCTATGTCAAGTAAGTGTCGGCATAATTACCATAAACACTAAACAAGCAAATAATTATAAAAGATAATATATACCACATCCGAATCATAGACAGGACGAGGGCCGACGGGGGCGGATACCAAAACCATCGCACTATATAATAATAAGAAATAATACAAGTAAGAAAATTAGACAATTATCTATCTAATCATATAAGTAAGAATTTTTTCTTTTATAAAGAAGATAAGAACAAGAGGCTCACCACGGTGGTTCCGGCGACGAGATCGGCGCGGGCGATCGACGACGGTGAAGATGGGGATAGGACATGACGGACCGCTAAATCTGGACAAATCCTGAGGAAAATGGAGCTTGGAGGTCGAGTTTGGAGAGAACAAAGCTTAAGTAGTGTGGCTCGGGCATTTCATTGAACACCTCATGTGAATAAGAGGTGAGCTAGAGCAGTGTGGGCCAGGATAAAACAGAGCAGTGTGGCTCGCAGGCGAGGGGTATATATAGCTAATTCATTGGTCCCGGTTCGTTTCTAGAACCGGGACTAAAGGCCATCCTTTAGTACCGGTTCCAGCTACGAACCGGGACCAATGGTTGTGGGCCAAGAGCGATGTGCATTGGTCCTAGTTCGTGTCTGGAACCGGGACCAATGGGTCCAGACGAACCAGTACCAATGCCCCACAAGGCCCGGCCGGCCCCCTGGGTGCACGAACCGGGACGTATACCCCCATGAGTCCCGGTTCGTGACTGAACCGGGACTAATGGGCTGGCCAGCGCTGAACCAAAGCCCTGTTTTCTACTAGTGCTAGGGGCTGGTTCCCTCCCACTTGCGGCTCAAGTAGCCCTGGTGCTAGTGGCCCCACTTGGTGGACCCCCGGAACCCTTCCGGTGGTCCCGATACGTTACCGGTGATGCCCGAAACACTTTCGGTGACCAAATCCTCACTTCCTATATATGAATCTTTACCTCCGGACCATTTCGGAACTAATCGTGACGTACGGGATCTCATCCGGGACTCCGAACAACCTTCGGTAACCACATACACTATTGCCCTATAACCCTAGCGTCATCGAACCTTAAGTGTGTAGACCCTACGGGTTCGGGAGGCACGTAGACATGACCGAGACTCCTCTCCGGTAAATAACCAACAGTGGGATCAGGATAGCCATGTCGGCTCCCACATGCTGCACGATGATCTTATCAGATGAACCACGATGTCGAGGATTCAATCAATCCCGTATACAGTTCCCTTTGTCTATCGGTACGACACTTGCCCTAGATTCGATTGTCAATGTCCTATACCTTGTTTAATCTCGTTAACGGCAAGACTATTTACTCGTTCTGCAACACATCATCCCTTATATAACTCCTTAGTCACATTGAGCTCATTATGATGATGTCTTACCGAGTGGGCCCAAAGATACCACTCCGCCACACGGAGTGACAAAATCCTAGTATCGATTTGTGCCAACCCATCAGACACTTTCAAAGATACCCGTAGTTCAGCTTTATAGCCACTCAGTTACGTTGTGATGTTTGGCACACCCAAAGCATTCCTACGGTATCCAAAAGTTGCGCAATCTGATGGTCTAAGGAAACGATACTTGAAATTAGAAAAGCTTTAGCAGATGAACTACACGATCTTGTGCTATCTTAGGATTGGGTCTTGTCTATCACATCATTCTCATAATGATGTGACCCCGTTATCAACGACATCAAATGTCCATGGTCATAAAACCATAACCATCTATTGATCAACGAGCTAGTCAACTTGAGGCTCACTTGGGACATGTTGTGGTCTATGTACTCACACATGCATTACGGTTTTCCGGTTAATACAATTATAGCATGAACAATAGACAATTATCATGAACAAGGAAATACAATAATAACCATTTTATTATTGCCTCTAGGGCATATTTCCAATACCCCTCTCTCTCGGTGGCACTAGAACGCCACCGGGGCCATTATCGTGACGGCGATCTACTCCAACAACTCCGTCATCTTCACTAACACCTCCATCAGCTTCCCCCATCTATCTACAGAGGTCCACTCTCCTGCAACCTGCTGTACCCTCTACTTGAACATGGTGCTTTATGCTTCATATTATTATCCAATGATGTGTTGCCATCCTATGATGTCTGAGTAGATTTTTGTATTCCTATGGGTTGATTGATGATCATGATTCATTTGAGTTGCATCTTTTATTATTGGTGATGTCCTATGGTTCTCTATGTGTCACGCAAGCGTGAGGGATCCTCGTTGTAGGGTGTTGCAATTTTTTCATGATTTTCCTATGGTGGGTTGCTTGAGTGACAGAAGCATAAACCTGAGTAGGTGGGTTGTTGCATATGAGAGTAAATAGGACTTGATACCTTATAATGCTATGGTTGGGTTTCGACTTAATGATCTTTAGTAGTTGCGGATGCTTGCTAGAGTTCCAATCATAAGTGCATTTGATCCATGTAGAGAAAGTATGTTAGCTTATGCCTCTCACCCATATAAAATTGCAATAATGGACCGGTCTAGTTATCGATTGCCTAGGGACAATTCCGCAACTCCTACCACCACTTTTCCACACTCGTTAAACTAACTTAGTTGTTTCTTTATCTTAGCAAGCCCTAGTTTTTATTTACGTGCTCTTTATTATCTTGCAAAGCTATCCCATGACACCTACAAAGTAATTCTAGTTTCATACTTGTTCTAAGTAAAGCGAACGTTAAGCGTGCGTAGAGTTGTCTCGGTGATCGATAGAACTTGAGGGAATATTTGTTCTACCTTTAGCTCCTCGTTGGGTTCAACACTCTTACTTATCGAGAAAGGTTACAATTGATCCCCTATGCTTGTGGGTTATGAAGTCATTTTTGTAGCACCGCTACCGGGGAGCAATAGCGCGGGGTGAATATTCTCATTTGTGCTTGGTTGCTTTATCACTAAGTAATTTTTATTTTTCTGTTATTAACTTGTTTTCTATCTTTAGATATGGGTTGGAAACGTAAAATACCAAAAAATAGATGTACTTGCTGCTCCAAAAGTTGAGGAACCAGTAGCGTTCCGTACCACCGAAGAATATTGCTTGGGTCATCTTCAATCCACTTGTGCTCGTGCTGAAAACCCAACTAGCTTAGTTGAGGGAAAATCATTAAATGAGCATGCTCATTATGTGCGACACCGCATATCTCAAAAAGGGAAACTCTTGTGGCATCAAATTAATACTTTGTGTTGCTATGCTTGGAATCTATGTGAAATTTATGACTTTACTTGTTGCTCTACAGAAGCTAAAAAACACATTCCCTACCAATGTGTGTTTAAGGATAATGAAATATTATCCTCTTATGCCAAGGAGGCCTATTGCTATAATGATGTTGATCAAATTGAAGAATTTGTTGCTTTCAAGGGTGCCTATGAAATTGATTCTTTGATTGAAAAGTATGACACTACTCTTTACGAATTTGAAAAATTTGTCATACTTAAATATTAGGATGAAAACTATGCTTCTAATGCTTATGTTAAAGAGTTTATTGAAAGAATGACCACTACCTTGGAAGAGACTAATATTTTGCAGGAATCTATGGAAGAGGATGTTGCTGAAATTGTAAACTCATTAGATGAAAAAGATAAGGTGGAAAACGATGAACAAAAGGAGGAAGAGCGGATTAGCTACTTGTGCCCACCTTCTAATGAGAGTAACTCTTCAACTCATACATTGTTTAATTTCCCTTCATGCTTACTGATGGATGAATGCTATGTTGATTGCTATGATCCCTTGGATTCTTTTGAAATATCCCTTTTTGACGAACTTGATGCTTTCTATTCTTGTGGCGATCATGCCAATATGAATAGTGCTTCTGGAGATGAACTTGGTATAGTTCCTTATGTTAAACGTGAAATTGTTTCTATTGCACTCACACATGATAGTCCTATTATCTTTTTGAATTCTCCAAACTTCACTATATCAGAGAAGTTTTCATTTATTAAGGATTATATTGATGGGTTGTGTTTTCGTATTGCACGTGATGATTTTAAGGAATAGAATTTGTATGTGCTTGCTGCTCCTACTTGCAATTATTATGAGAGAGGAACTACATCTTCACCTCTCTATGATCCCAATATGATAAAATTGAAAGAAACTGTTTATACTATGCATTGGCCTTTACTTTATGTGCACGAATTGTTCTCTTATGACATGACGATGCATAGGAAGAGAGTTTGGCTTTGTTGTTACATCATATATGTTACTTTTGTTGGGGAACGTAGTAATAATTCAAAATTTTCCTATGTGTCACCAAGATCAATCTAGGAGATGCTAGCAACAAGAGAAGGAGTGGATCTTCATACCCTTGAAGATCTGTAAGCGGAAGCATTGCAAAGAACGCGGTTGATGGAGTCGTACTCGCGGCGATTCAAATCGCGAAAGATTCGATCCTAGCACCGACCGGACGGCGCCTCCGCGTTCAACACATGTATAGCCCGGGGATGTCTCCATCTTATTGATCCAGCAAGGGGGGAGGAGAAGTTGAGGGAGAGCTCCGGCAGCACGACGACATGGTGGCGGTGGAGCTCGTGGTTCTCCAGCAAAGCTTCGCTAAGCACTATGGAGGAGGAGGAGCTGTAGGAGTGGGGAGGGATGCGCCAGGGGCAAGGATGTGGGGGTGCGGCTGCCCTCCCACCACCCCTCTATTTATAGGCTGAAGGGGAGAGGGGGTCAGGCCCCCTAGATCCATCTAAAGGGGGGCGGCCAAGGGGGAGAGGGAGCTTGCCCCCCAAGTTGGTGGGAGGCTCCCCCACCCCTTCGGGTTCCGAACCCTAGGCGCATTGGGTCCTTGGGGGCACACTAGCCCACTAGGAGGTTGGTTTTTACCAATATTCAGCCCACGTGGTCCTCCGGGGCAGGTGGCCCCTCCCGGTGGACCCCCGGAACCCTTTTGGTGGTCCCGATATAATACCGATAAACCCCAAAACCTTTCTGATGACTGAAACTGGACTTACCGTGTATAAATCTTCACCTCCAGACTATTCTAGAACTCCTAGTGACGTCCGGGATCTCATCCGGGACTCCGAACAACTTTTCGTAACTGTTGGGGATATAACCCCGTGGTAAGACCCGCCTAGGAGGGGCCGGGTCATACCTGGCGGCTCGTTATCAAGTGGGCTGAAAGAGGAAGGCTAGCCTGGACGGCGGCTCACCAGATGGGCTGACACGGTGGCCTAGAGACAGAAAGAGGGCGGAAGACCCGGGCGGGAGAACCGTCCGGAGACAACTTGCTAAGGGAGGCAAGGCGACTTAGGTACAATGTGAGACACATTGTAAGAGTCAGGTTGGGACTCATGTAGCCCGGGGTCTTGACCTCCTGTAAATAGGCGAGACCCGGGGACGTCTTAGGTAAGAAAACCAATCAATTAAGAGCTAGGTAAAGCGAATACGCTCCCTTGTAATCAATACTCCAATCAATACACAAAAAGCAGGACGTAGGCTTTTACCTCTTTCCGTGGGGCCGAACCTAGGTAAACCCGTGTGTTTCATCCCATTCAACCCCTTTGAATCCACCGCCTCAGCGATGGACTCGAACCTAAGTCTTCGGTGTTGGCAGACGTAGTAGTAAATCAAAAAAATTCCTACATGTCACGAAGATCTATCTATGGAGAAACCAGCAACGAGAGGAGAGAGATTGCATCTTCATACCTTTTAAGATCTCTAAGCGGAAACGTTACAAGAACGCGATTGGTGGAGTCGTACTCGCAGCGATTCAGATCGCGGTGGACTCCGATCTTAGCACCGAACAACGGTGCCTCCGCGTTCAACACACGTGCAGCCCGGTGACGTCTCCTACACCTTGATCCAGCAAGGTGGAAGGAGAGGTTGGGGAAGAGCTCCTGCAGCACGACGACGTGGTGGCGGTGGAGCTACGTGGTACTCCGGCAGAGCTTCACTAAGCAGTACGGAGAACGAGGAGAAGGAGAGACACGGCTGCGCCAGAGAGAGGGAGAGAACCGTGTCCTTGGCAGCCCCAAGATGTGATCTGGCCGCCGGCCAGAGAGGGGAGAGGGGAGGGGTGGCGCCCCACATGGGCCTAGGGCCCATCTGCTCTAGGGTTTGCCCCCTTCCACCCCTTGATGCGCCTTCAGACCCTTGTGGGGGGCACACCAGCCCACCAGGGGCTCGTTCCCTCCCACTTGCGACCCGTGCAGCCCTCTGGGCTGGTGGCCCCACTTGATTGACCCACGGAACCATTCTGGTGGTCCCGGTGCACTACCGGTGATGCCCGAAACACTTCCGGTAACCAAAACTTCACTTTCTATATATCAATCTTCGTCTCTGGACCATTCCGGGACTCCTCGTGACGTCCGGGATCTCATCCAGGACTCCGAACAACTTTCGGTAACCATGTACACTATTTCCCTATAACCCTAGCATCATCGAACCTTAAGTGTGTAGAGCCAACGAGTTTGGGAGATACGTAGACATGCCCGAGACACCTCTCCGGTCAATAACCAATAGCGGGATCTGGGTACCCATGTTGGCTCCCACGTACTCCACGATGATCTCATCGGATCAACCACGATGTCGGGGATTCAATCAATCCCAGATTCAATTCCCTTTGTCTATTGGTATGATACTTTCCCGAGATTAGATCGTCGGTATCTCTATACCTTGTTCAATCTCGTTACCGGCAAGTCTTTTTACATGTTCCGTAATACATCATCCCGTGGCTAGCTCCTTAGTCCCATTGAGCTCATTATGATGATGTCTTACCGAGTGGGCCTAGAGATACCTCTCCGCCACACGGAGTGACAAATCCCAGTGTTGATTCGTGCCAACCCAACAGACTCTTTCGGAGATACCCGTAGTGTACCTTTATGCCACAAGTTATGTTATGATGTTTGGCACACCCAAAACATTCCTACTGTATCCGGGAGTTGCAAAATCTCATGGTCTAAGGAAACGATACTTCACATTGAAAAGCATTAGCAAACGAACTACACGATCTTGTGCTATGCTTAGTATTGGGTCTTGTCCATCACAACATTCTCCTAATGATGTGATCCCGTTATCAACGACATCCAATGTCCATGGTCATGAAACGTGACCATCTATTGATCAACGAGCTAGTCAATTAGAGGCTCATGAGGGACAAGTTCTGGTCTATGTATTCATAGATGTATTATGGTTTCCGGTTAACAAAATTGTAGCATGAATAATAGAAAATTATCATGAACTAGGAAATACATTAATAACCATTTTATTTTTTCCTCTAGGGCATATTTCCAACAGTCTCCCACTTGCACTAGAGTCAATAATCTAGTTACATTGTGATGAATCGAACACCCATAGCATTTTGGTGTTGATCATCTCTTGCTCGAGAGAGAGGTTTAGTCAACGGATCTATGACATTCAGATCTGTATGCACTTTACAAATATCTATATCTCCCTCCTGAATGTAATCACAAATGGAGTTGAAGCGGCGCTTGATGTGTCTTGTCTTCTTGTGAAACCTGGGCTCCTTCGCAACGGTAATAGCTTCAGTGTTGTCACAGAGTAGAGTCATTGGGCCTGACGCATTGGGAATCACTCCTAGGTCGGTGATGAACTCCTTCATCCAGACTCCCTCCTTCGCTGCTTCCGAAGCAGCTATGTACTCCGCTTCACATGTAGATGCCGCCATGACGCTTTGCTTGCTGCTGCACCAGCTGGCTGCCCCTCTGTTCAAAATATACAAGTATCCGGTTTGCGACTTGGAGTCGTCCGGATCTGTGTTGAAACTAGCATCGACGTAACTCTTTACGACGAGCTCTTCGGCACCTCCATATATGAGAAACATGTCCTTTGTCCTTTTCAGGTACTTCAGGATATTTTTGACCGCTGTCCAGTGTTCTGCTCCGGGATCACTTTGGTACCTCCCTATCAAACTTATGGCAAGGTTCACATCAGGTCTGGTACACAACATGGCATACATAATAGAGCCTATGCATGAAGCATAGGGATGATACTCATCTCTTCTCTATCCTTTGCCGTGGTCGGGCATTGAGTCGCACTCAATCTCACACCCTGTAACACAGGCAAGAACCCCTTCTTGGGCTGGTCCATATTGAACTTCTTCAATATCTTTTCAAGGTATGTGCTTTGTGAAAGACCTATGAGGCGTCTCGATCTATCTCTATAGATCTTAATACCTAATATGTAAGCAGCTTCTCTAAGGTCCTTCATTGAAAAACACTTATTCAAGTAGGCCTTTTTACTTTCCAAGAGTTCTATATCAATTCCCATTATTAGCATGTCATCCAAATATAATATAAGAAATGCTACAGAGCTCCCACTCACTTTCTTGTAAATACAGGGTTCTCCATAAACCTGTACAAACCCAAACGCTTTAATCACCTCATTAAAGCGAATGTTCCAACTCCGAAATGCTTGCACGAGCCCATAGATTGAGCGCTGGAGCTTGCATACTTTGTTAGCATCTTTAGGATCGACAAAACCTTCCGTCTGCATCATATACAGTTCTTCCTTGAGGAAGCCGTTAAGGAGTGCCGTTTTGACGTCCATTTGCCATATCTCATAATCATAAAATGCGGCAACTGCTAACATGATTCGGACAGATTTTAGGATCGCTACGGGAGAGAAAGTCTCATCGTAGTCAACTCCTTGAACTTGTCGATAACCCTTAGCGACAAGCCGAGCCTTATAGGCGGTCACATTACCGTCTGCGTCAGTCTTCTTCTTAAAGATCCATTTTTTTTCAATGGCTCGCTGAT
The DNA here is from genome assembly GCA_022496015.1 of Hordeum marinum. NCBI lineage: Eukaryota > Viridiplantae > Streptophyta > Magnoliopsida > Poales > Poaceae > Hordeum > Hordeum marinum. The sequence goes on from JAAAWK010000910.1 coordinate 1,149,646, forward strand.
CAATAGGCAAGTCCACCAAAGTCCATACTTTGTTCTCATACATGGATCCTATCTCGAATTTCATGGCCTCAAGCCATTTGTTATAATCCGGGTCCGCCATCGCTTCTTCATAGTTCGAAGGTTCACCGTTGTCCAACAACATGATCTCTAGGACAGGGTTGTCATACCACTCTGGTGCGGAACGTGTCCTATTGGACCTTCAACGTTCAATAGTAACTTTATTTCGAGTTTCATGATCATCATCATTAACTTCCTATCCAGCCGGTGTAGGCTCCATAGAAACAACTTTCTGTGCTGCGCTACTCTCCAGTTCGAGTGGAGGTACGATTACCTCATCAAGGTCTATTTTCCTCCCACTTACTTCTGTCGAGAGAAACTCTTTCTCGAGAAAGGATCCATTCTTGGCAACAAAGACTTTGCCTTCGGATCGTAGGTAGAAGGTATACCCAATAGTCTCTTTGGGATATCCTATGAAGACACCCTTTTCCGCTTTGGGTTCGAGCTTCTCAGGTTGAAGTTTCTTCACATAAGCATGGCATCCCCAAACTTTTAGAAACGACAGCTTAGGTTTCTTTCCAAACCATAATTCATACGGTGTCGTCTCAACGGATTTAGACGGTGCTTTATTTAAAGTGAATGCGGCAGTCTCTAGTGCATATCCCCAAAATGATAGCGGTAAGTCGGTAAGAGACATCATAGATTGCACCATATCCAATAGAGTGCGATTACGACGTTCAGACACACCATTTCGCTGAGGTGTGCCGGGCGGCGTGAGTTGTGAAAAAATTCCACATTTCCTAAGGTGCGTGCCAAACTCGTGACTTAAATATTCTCCGCCATGATCAGATCGTAGGCATTTTTTTCCTGTCACGTTGATTCTCTACCTCACTCTGAAATTCCATGAACCTTTCAAAGGTTTCAGACTTTTGTTTCATCAAGTAGACATACCCATATCTGGTCAAGTCATCAGTGAGGGTGAGAACATAACGGTAGCCACCGCGAGCCTCGACGCTCATTGGACCGCGTACATTGGTATGTATTATTTCCAACAAGTCAGTTGCTCGCTCCATTGTTCCGGAGAACGGAGTTTTGGTCATCTTGCCCATGAGGCATGGTTCGCACGTGTCAAATGATTCGAAATCGAGTGACTCCAAAAGTCCATCAGCATTGAGCTTCTTCATGCATTTGACACTAATATGACCGAGGCGGCAGTGCCACATGTAAGTGGGACTTTCGTTATAAACCTTACACTTTTTGGTACTCACACTATGGACATGTGTAACATCACATTCGAGATTCATCAAAAATAAAACATTGACCAGCGGGACATGACCACAAAACATTTCTCTCATATAAATGGAACAACCATTATTCTCAGATTAAAATGAGTAGCCATCTCGCATCAAGCGAGATCCGGATATAATTTTCGTGATCAAAGTTGGTACCAAATAACAATTGTTAAGGTTTAAAACTAATCCCGAAGGTAGATGTAGAGGTAGCGTGCCGACGGCGATCACATCGACTTTGGAACCATTCCCGACGCGCATCGTCACCTCGTCCTTTGCGAGCCTCCGCTTATTCCGCATCTCCTGCTTGGAGTTACAAATGTGAGCAAATCTATCGGTATCAAATACTCAGGAGCTACTACGAGTGCTGGTTAAGTACACATCAATAACAAGTATATCACATATACCTTTAATGTTTTCGTCCTTCTTATCCGCTAAGTACTTGGGGTAGTTCCGCTTCCAGTGACCGGTACCCTTGCAATAAGAGCACTCAGTCTCAGGGTTGGGTCCATTCTTCTTCTTCTTCTTCCCGGCAACTTGCTTACCGGGCGCGGCAACAGCTTTGCCATTCTTCTTGAAGTTCTTTTTACCCTTGGCTTTCTTGAAACTACTGGTCTTATTCACCATCAACACTTGATGGTCCTTTTTGATCTCGACTTCTACTGATTTCAGCATCGAGTACAACTCAGGAATGGACTTCTCCATACCCTGCATGTTGTAGTTCATCACAAATCTTTTGTAGCTAGGTGGAAGCAACTGGAGTCATCCTGTTGTCCATGGTCATGGTCATGAAACCGTGACCATCTATTGATCAACAAGCTAGCCAACCAGAGGCTCACTAGGGACAAGTTGTGGTCTATGTATTCACACATGTATTACGGTTTCCGGTTAACATAATTGTAGCATGAATAATAGATAATTATCATGAACTAGGAAATACAGTAATAACCATTTTATTATTGCCTCTAGGGCATATTTCCAACATTCGAACATCTGCCGTGATAAGACCAAGGCAGTTAGCACCCACCACGGGGCTAGCGCGCGGTGGTGTTGAGTTTTCAAAGGGCTCTCTACCAGGGATCGAAGGATACACCGTCGGCTTGATGACGAAGAGTCGACGCGGTAAACACTACATCGATGACTCAGGATGGGGTCCGGAGGCCTGCTCACTCGAGTATGGGTACCTGGTCCCCATCATAGGATGCACATGTTCATCAGCAAGCTTGATGGATCTAAACCCGGGCCAGACATCTGCGCCGACCTCGTCAAGCCGGCCCGGCGTGCAAGGCCTTCCCGGGTTCAACCTAGGTGGAAGAGTGTTTTCGTTGGCTTTACGCAGGACAGAGAAGATTCCGTCTCAGGAGGGGAAACCTTGGCTTTCTTGGACGAAGGATCTTCCAGCGGGGACGTGGATTCGATCTACCAGCTTCACGATGGCGGATTAGGGGGCTATGCCATTGGAAATAGTATTCTGGAGCGCTACTACCCACCGACTCGAGCCGCCATGTTCATGGCAGGCCCGACGCCGGCTTCCAACAACACGACATCTGGAGCAGTAGAGGGAGCGGCCACCCCCGAGGCTGATCTTCCTAAACCGCCAGCTCAAATCTTGCTAGAACAAATGGATGAGTTATTGTTGACTCTATATGAATAGTCGTGATGGATTAACAATATTACGAGTTTCAAGAAGCTATGTATCTGTTTGCATTACAAGGGCGATTGGATAAAGAAGCGGAGCATGTTAATGGAAGCCCGACGAACTCGACGGGATTCAAGTGCGGTAACTACGAATCTGACAGGAGTTGATAGAGGTACCTCTTGGATGCGGTCGAGGTTGATGCAGCGGCCAAGGTCGATGACGACGATGAGGTCCCACCGGCACATTGGAGCTCAAGAAGCGCAGGCACCGTGAGGAGGAAGAAGAAGGGTGGCGGCGTAGAAAAGGAAAAGACCCCATCATGGCCCTATTTAATGGATGGATGGCATACAGTGTGCACAAGAATTGAGGAGGCGAAATGATGACTGACCAAAGCGGACGCCTCAATTTTTGGGCCGACCGTTTAATGAGAAGATCTGTTGCAAACGTTACAGAATATTTTTAGCATATACGTGGGTGACATCATGGCGGGTTATGAATTCTTTTGTTTTCAGGTGACAAGGATGCTAGACTTGCTACGGAAAAAAGCATAGATTGGCATGAGACAGCTCAAAGCAATCTGGGGCCTAATGTCAGGGATATAACCCCATGGTAAGACCCGCCCAGGAGGGGCTGGGTCATACTTGGTGGCTCGTTATCAGGTGGACTGAAAGAGGAAGGCTAGCCCACACGGCGGCTCACCAGATGGGCTGAGACGGAGGCCCAGAGATAGAAAGATGGCACAAGACCTGGGCAGGAGACCCGTCCAAAGACAGCTTGCCAAGGGAGGCAAGGCAACTTAGAGACAGAGTCAGACACGTTGTAAGAGTCGGTTTGGGACTCGTGTAACCCGAGGTCTTGACCTCCTATATAAAGGTGAGACCCAGGGATGGCTTAGGGAAGAAAACCAATCAATCGATAGCTAGGTCAAGCAAATACGCTTCCTAGTAACCGATACTCCAATCAATTCACACAAACCAGGACGTAGGCTTTTACCTCTTCCCGAGGGTCCAAACCTGGGTAAACCCGTGTCTTTCGTCCCATTCAACCCCTTCGAGTCCACCGCCTCAGCGATGGCCTCGAACCTAAGTCTTCGAGCATCTTCCATGATAAAACCATGACATTAGCCACATACAATTCCCATTACAACTCTTGCATCACTGAACCTTAAGTGTGTAGACCCTATGGGTTCAGGAACTATGAAGACATGACCAAGACACCTCTCCGGACAATAACCAATAGCGGGATCTGGATACCCATATAGGCTCCCACATTTTCCACGATAATCTCATCGGATGAACCACGATGTCGGGGATTCAAATAATCCCATATACAATTCCCTTTGTCCATCGGTATGTTACTTGCCCGAGATTCGATCGTCGATATCCCTATACCTTGTTCAATCTCATTACCGGGAAATCTCTTTACTCCTTCTGTAACACATGATCCCATGACTAACTCCTTAATCACATTGAGCTCATTATGGTGCTGTATCACCGAGTGGCCCCAAAGATACCTCTCTATCACACGGAGTGACAAATCACAGTCTCGATTCGTGCCAACCCAACAGACACTTTTGGAGACACCTGTAGTGCACCTTTATAGTCACCCAGTTACATTGTGACATTTGATACAACCAAAGCTTTCCCACGGTATCCGGGAGTTCCACAATCTCCTAATGATGTGATCCTGTTATCAACTACATCCAATGTCCATGGTTAGGAAACCATGCTCATCTACTGATCAACGAACTAGTCAACTAGAGGCTCACTAGGTACATGGTGTGGTCTATTGACTCACACATGTATTATGGTTTCCGGTTAATACACTTATAGCATGAACAATAGAAAATTATCATGAACAAGGAAATATAATAATAACCATTTTATTATTTCCTCTAGGGCATATTTCCAACAGTCTCCCACTTGCACTAGAGTCAATAATCTTGTTACATTGTGATGAATCGAACATCTATAGAGTTCTGGTGTTGATCATGTTTCGCTCATGAAAGAGGTTTAGCCAACGGATCTGGGACATTCAGATCCGTATATGCTTTACAAATATCTATATCTCCATCCTGAACGTAACCACGAATGGAGTTGAAGCGGCGCTTGATGTGCTGTCTCTTCTTGTGAAACCTTGGCTCCTTGGCAATGGCAATAGCCCCAACGTTGTCACAGAAGAGAGTCATCAGGTCCAATGCATTGGGAATCACTCCTAGGTTGGTGATGAACTCCTTCATCCAGACTCCTTCCTGCGCTGCTTCCGAAGCAGCTATGCACTCCGCTTCACATCTAGACACCGCCACGACGCTTTGCTTGCAACTGCACCAGCTAACTGCCCCACCTTTCAAAATATACATGTATCCGATATGTGAGTTTGAGTCATCCCGATCTGTGTCGAAGCTAGCATCGACGTAAACCACTTACGACAAGCTCTTCGGCACCCCCATAAATGAGAAACATATCCTTAGTCCTTTTCAGGTAAATAAGGATATTCTTGACCGCTGTCCAGTGTTCTATTCCGGGATCACTTTGGTACCTCCCTACCAAACTTATGGCAAGGTTCACATCAGGTCTGGTAAACAACATGGCATACATAATAGAGCCTATGGCTAAGGCATAGGGGACAACAATCATCTTTTCTCTATCTTCTGCCAAGGTCGAACATTGAGCTGTGCTCAATATCACACCTTGCAATACATGCAAGAACTCCTGCATGGACTGATCTGTTGGAAATATGCCCTAGAGGCAATATATAATTTTTTTATAATTATACTTGCTTGTTCACGATAATAGTTTTTTATCCATGCTATAATTGCATTGATTGGAAACACATTGCATGTGTGGGTAAATAGACAACACTGTGTCCCTAGTATGCCTCTAGTGAACTAGCTCGTTGATCAAAGATGGTCAGGGTTTCCTAGCCATTGACATGAGATGTCATTTGATAAACGGGATCACATCATTAGAAGAATAATGTGATGTACAAGACCCAAACTAAAAAATGTAGCATATGATCGTGTCAGTTTATTGCTACTGTTTTCCGCGTGTCAAGTATATGTTCCTATGACCATGAGATCATGCAACTCACTGATATCGGAGGAGTGCCTTGTGTGTATCAAACGTCGCAACGTAACTGGGTGACTATAAAGGTACTCTACAGGTATCTCCGATGGTGTCTGTTGAGTTGGCATGGATCGAGACTGGGATTTGTTACTCCGTGTGACGGAGAGGTATCTCGGGGCCCACTCGGTAATGCAACATCACAATAAGCCCTGCAAGCAATGTGACTAATTGTTAGTTGCGGGATCTTGTATTACGTAACGAGTAAAGAGACTTGCCGGTAACGAGGTTGAACTAGGTATGGAGATACCGACGATCGAATCTTGGGCAAGTAACATACCGAAGAACAAAGGGAACGTTATACGGGAGTAACTGAATCCTTGACATAGAGGTTCGACTGATGTGGACGTCCATGTCCCGCCATTGGTTATTGACCGTAGAGGTGTCTCTGTCATGTCTACATAGTTCTCGAACCACCAGGGTCAGCACACTTAAGGTTCGATGACGTTTCGGTAGTGTAGAGTTATGTATGGTGGTGACCGAAGGTTGTTCGAAGTCCCGGATGAGATCCTGGACATTACGAGGAGCTCCAGAATGGTCCATAGGTAAAGATTCATATATAGGAAGTCCCAGTTTGGTCGCTGGAAAAATTTCGGGCTCATCGATAGTGTACCGGGAGTGCCGGTAGTGTACCGGGAGACCTCCGGGAGGGGTATTTCGACCCTAGAGGGACCATGGGCTGCGGGAGAGCATTAACCAGCCCTTAGTGTGCTGGAAAATCATCCTAGAAGGCCCATGGCGTAGGAGAGAAAAAGGCTAAAGGAAAAAGGCAAAAATCAGCCAATAGGAGGCAATCCTACTCCAACTAGGATTGGAGGTGGAATAGGATTCCACCCTCCTCCTAGCCGGCCGAACCAGGCATAGAGGCCTTGGCTGCCTCTCCTCTCCTCTCCGCCTATATATACTAGTGGAATAGCTAGGGTTTTGGCAGAAATTACAGCCACGTTCTACCCGTTCCACCGGTGCTCCTCTAGATTATGTTTCCGCAGTGCTTAGGCGAAGCCCTACCGGAATTGCTCCACCACCACCATCACTGGAGCGCCGTCACACTGCCGGTGAACTCTCTCTCTTCTCCACCTCCTCTTGCTGGATGAAGACGGTGGAGATCGTCATCAAGCTGCACGTGTGCTGAACGCAGAGGTGTCGTCCGCTTGGTACTAGATCGGAAGGATCGTGATCAAGGCCACAGGACGTTCGTCATGGGATCGTGGGACGGATCGTGACGAGATCGCGGGAAAGTTCGTGATTAGTTCGCGGGATGGTTCGTGATTAGATCGCGAGATGCTCGGCGATTTGGATCGCGAAGAAGTACGACTACACCAACCGCGTTTCTTAACGCTTCCCGCTTAGCGATCTACATGGGTACGTAGATCCACTCTCCCTCTTGTAGATGATCATCACCATGCATAGGTTTGCGTGTGCGTAGGAATTTTTTTGTTTCCCATGCGACATTCCCCAACATGATCCATATTGAACTTCTTCAATATCTTGTCAAGGTATGCGCTTTGTGAAAGAACAATGAGGCGTCTTGATCTATCTCTATAGATCTTGATGCCTAATATGTAAGCAGCTTCTCCAAGGTCCTTGATTGAAAAAGACTTTTCAAGTAGTCCTTTATGCTTTCCAAAAGTTCTACATAATTTCCCATCAACAATATGTCATCCACATATAAAATGATAAATGCTATAGAGCTCCCACTCACTTTCTTGTAAATACATGCTTCTCCATAAGTCTGTATAAACCAAAATGCTTTGATCACCTCATCAAAGCGAATGGTCCAACTTCGAGATGCTTGCACCAGCCCATAGATGGAGCGCTGGAGTTGCATACCTTGTCAGCATTCTTAGGATCGATAAAACCTTCCGGCTACATCATATACAATTCTTCCTTAAGGAAACCGTTAAGGAATGCCATTTTGACGTCCATTTGCCACATCTTATAATCATAAAATGCGGCAACTGCTAACATGATTCGGACGGACTTTAGCATCGCTACGGTTGAGAAAGTCTCATCGTAGTCAACTCCTTGAACTTGTCAATAACCCTTAGCGACAAGACGGGCCTTATAGACGATCACACTACCATCCGTGTCGGTCTTGTCCTTAAAGATCCATATATTTTCTATGGCTTGCCAATCATCGGGCAAGTCCACCAAAGCCCATACTTTGTTCTCATACATGGATCCTATCTCAGATTTCATGGCTTCAAGAAATTTGTTGGAATCCAGGCCCACCATCGATTCTTCATAGTTTGACGATTCACCGTTGTCTAACAACATGATTTCCAGGACAAGGTTGTCGTACCACTCTAGTGCGGAACGTGTCCTTGTGGATCTACGAAGTTCTGTAGCACGTTGATCTGAATTTTCATGATCATCATCATTTACTTCCTCTCTATTCGGTGCACACACCACAGAAACATTTTCCCACGCTGCACCACTCCCCTGTTCGAGAGGGGGTACAATTACCTCATCAAGTTCTACTTTCCTCCCACTTACTTGTTTCGAGAGAAACTCTTTCTGTAGAAAGGTACCATTCTTGGTAACAAAGATTTTGCCTTCGGATTTGAGATAGAAGGTAAACCGACATAGTTTCCTTAGGGTATCCTTTGAAGACACACCTTTCCTATTTGGGTTCGAGCTTTTCAGGTTGAAGTTTCTTGACATAAGCATCGCATCCTGAAACTTTTAGAAACGACAGCTTAGGTTTCATCTCAGCGGATTTATACGGTGCCATATTTAAAGTGAATGCCACAGTCTCTAATGCATATCCCCAAAATGATAGTAGTAAATCAGTAAGAGACATCATACATCGAACCATATCCAATAGAGTGCGATTACGACGTTTGACACACCATTATGCCGAGGTGTGACAGGCGGATGAGTTGTGAAACCATTCCACATTTCCTTAAGTGTGTGCCAAACTCGTGACTCAAATATTCTCCTCCACGATCAGATAGGAAGAACTTTATTTTCTTGTCACGTTGATTCTCTACCCCACTCTGAAATTCCATGGACTTTTCAAAGGTCTCAGACTTGTGTTTCATTAAGTAGACATACCCATATCTGCTTAAGTTATAAGTGAGGGTGAGAACATAATGATAGCCACCGCGAGCCTCAACACTCATTGGACCGCATACATCGGTATGTATTATTTCCAACAAGCTGGTTCAACATCTGGAGAACAGAGTCTTATGCATCTTGACCATGAGGCATGGTCCACACATGTCAAATGATTCATAATCAAGAGACTCCAAAAGTCCATCTACATGGAGTTTCTTCATGCGTTTGACACCAATATGACCAAGGCGGCAGTGCCACAAGTATGTGGGAGTACAATTATGCCCCTTACATCATTTGGTATTCAAACTATGAATATGTGTAACATCAGGTTTGAGATTCAATAAAAATAAACCATTGACTAGCGGGGCATGACCATAAAACATCTCTCTCATAAAAATAGAACAACCATTATTCTCGGATTTAAATGAGTAGCCATCTCGCATCAAACGAGATCCAGATACAAAGTTCATGCTCAAAGCTGGTACTAACTAACAATTATTGAGGTTTAAAACTAATCCTAAAAATAGAGGTAGAGGTAGCATGCCGACGATGATCACATTGACCTTGGAACCATTCCCGACGCGCATCGCCACCTCGTTCTTCGCGAGTCTCCTCTTATTCCGCAGCTCCTGTTTTGAGTTACAAATGTGAGCAACCGCACCAGTATCAAAAACCTAGGAGCTACTACAAGCGCTGGTAAGGTGCAGATCAATAACATGTATATCATATATACCTTTGACGTTGCCGGCCTTCTTATCCGCTAAGTACTTGGAGCAGTTCCGCTTCTAGTGATTGGTTCCCTTGCAATAAAAGCACCCAGTCTCAGGCTTGGGTCCACTCTTCGGCTTCTTCCTGGCAACTGATTTACCTGGCATGGCAACTGCTTTGTCGTACTTATTGAAGTTCTTCTTACCTTGCCGTTGTTGAAACTGGTGGTCTTACTCACCATCAACACTTGATGTTCCTTTTTCATCGCCACCTCCTCGGATTTCAACATCGAATATGACTCAGGAATGGACTTCTCCATCCCTTGCATATTGAAGTTCATCACAAAGCTCTTGTAGCTAGGTGGAAGCGACTGGAGGATTCTTTCAATAACCGAGTCATCCAGAAAATTAACTCCTAGTTGAAACAAGCTGTTGTGCAACCAAGACATTTTGAGTATCTGCTCGCTGACAGAACTATTTTCCTCCATCTTGAAAAGAACTTGTTAGAGACTTCATATCTCTCGACCCAGGCATGATCTTGGAAAACCATTCTCATCTCTTGGAACATCTCCTATGCTCCGTGTGTTAGGAGACGTAGTAGTAAATCAAAATTTTCCTACGTGTCACCGAGATCTATCTATGGAGAAACCAGCAACGAGAGGGGAGAGATAGCACCTTCATACCTTTGAAGATCGCTAAGAGGAAGTGTTACAAGAATGCAGTTGGTGGAGTCATACTCACAGCGATTCAGATCGCGGTGGACTCCGATCTTAGCATCGAACAATGATGCCTCCACGTTCAACACACGTGCAGCCCAGTGACGTCTCATATGCCTTGATCCAGCAAGGAGGAAGGAAAGAGTGGGGAAGAGCTCCGACAGCACGACGGCGTGGTGATGGTGGAGCTGTGTGGACTCTGGCAGGGCTTTGCCAAGCACTACGGAGAACGAGGAGAAGAAGAGGCAGGGCTGCGCCAGAGAGGGAGAGAAAACCGTGTTCTTGGCAGCCCCAAAACCTCACATATATATAGGGGAGAGGGCGGAGGAGGCACCCCATATAGGGTTCCCACCCTAGAGGGTGCGGCAGCCCTAGATGGGGTTTGGCTGCCAGCCAGAGAGGGGAGAGGGGAGGGGCGGCGCCCTAGATGGGACTAGGGCCCATCTGCCCTAGGGTTTACCCCCTTCCACCTCTTGCTGCGCCTTGGGTCCCTTATGAGGGTGCACTAGCCCACCTATGGTCTGGTACCCTCCCACCTGTGGCCCATGCACCCCTCCGGGGCTGGTGGCCCCACTTGGTGGACCTATGGAACCCTTCCGATGGTCCCGATACAATACCTGTAATTCCCGAAACTCTTCCAGTAACCAAAACCTCACTTCCTATATATCAATCTTCGTCTCAGGACCATTTCGGGACTCCTCGTGACGTCCGGAATTTCATTCGGGACTCCGAACAACCTTTGGTAACCATGTACACTATTTCCCTATAACCCTAGCGTCATCGAACCTTAAGTGTGTAGACCCTACGGGTTCGGGAGACACGTAGACATGACCGAGACACCTCTCCGGTCAATAACCAACAGTGGGATCTGGATACCCATGTTGGCTCCCACGTACTCCATGATGATCTCATCGTATGCACCACAATGTCGGGGATTCAATCAATCCCGTATTCAATTCCGTTTGTCTATCGGTATGATACTTGCCCGAGATTCGATCGTCGGTATCTCTATACCTTCACTACTAGAAAAAAGGCTATTAGTGGCGCACCACATATTGCTATTAATGGCGCACGATGGGTGCGCCACTATTAACATGCCATTAGTAATTGTTAGTAATGGCGCACCTCTGATGCGTCATTGGTAATCCCAATACCAGTGGTGGTGCGCCACTACTAACCCTTAGGTGCTCCACTAGTATTCCCTCCAGGTGCACCACTAATAGCCTTATTGGTGCACCACTAGTAATAAAGGAAGGTGCGCCACTAATAAGGGCTGAAATGTGCCACTAGTAATGTAATTGGAAAACAAAAAAAATCCAAATTTATAGAAAACAACCTATAAGGAAAAATAATTTAAAAACAAAAAATGAAATAGAATCATAATTTTAATTATAGTAAGAATATTACAATGTATTTACAAGTATCCAATAAAAGTAAAATTGCAAGGAAATAAAAGAAAATCCAAAAACTAATCTTTTCTTCTTTTTCTTGACTTTATCCCTGCAAAATGTAACAAAATAAACAGATAGGAAGAGAACTAAATCAAATTGAAGAACATAAAGAGGAAGTAAATCAAATAGAAGAGCAAGAAGATGAAATCGAAGATGGGCAAGAGGAAGGGCGTTGGAACCCACTGGGGTCAGACCTTGACGAATAGCAGAACAGCTCCATGACGCTGGCATCGGTCTCCTCTTCCCGACGTGGACCTGGCCGCCGCCAGGTCGGCCGATCTCCCTCTCCCTCTCCTCCTCCTCCTCCTCCTCCTCCTCCTCCTTCTCCTCCTCGAGCAGGACAAGGCCAGCGCCCTCCTACCGTCCCGTCCACGCCCATGGTGACCTGCAGAAAAGGAAGGGAAGGTGGGGTGAGGTGAGGTCGTCCTGTGCCAGCAGCAGATCGAGACGTAGAAAACCAACCGCAAGAATTGGATGCGGATGCGGATGGACGGACGGCAGCTCGGTCGCCATGGCAGCGGCTTAGTGGATGTTGGAGGGGGTCGAAGGAGGAGGTGAGCGGAGGGAGTGGAAGGAGGAGGAGGCGGTGGCAGAGAACGATGGTCATGGTCGGTGTGCGTCTCGGTGGCGGCGGCGGGCTGGAGTTGCGGGAGAGGAGGGGGTCACCGGTGGCGGGGCTGGAGTTCCGGGATAGGAGGAGTTCATCGGTGGTGGGGCTGGAGTTGCAGGGGAGGAGGAGGTCGTCAGTGGCGGGGATGGAGTTTGGTGCGAGTGGGTAATCGGGCAGACGAGGTATGTTAGTTGGGGATTTGAGGGGAGTGATATTTTCATTTCCAACTCTGAACTCTACGGCCGCCAATACGTAAAGATAGCAATGGCGCATCTCTTACTGGTGCGCCATTACTAGCTAAAACTAGTAATGCCGCACTTTCCCTAGTGCGCCACTGCTAAGTCTGGGAAGGGGTGTGGGGTCAGAAAAAACTTAGTAGTGGCGCATCATGGGTGTAGCGCGCCATTACTAGTTAAAACTAGTAATGGCGCACTTTCCCCTGGTGCGTCACTACTAACTCTGGGGAGGGGCGTGGGGCTAGGACAAAACTAGTAATGGCGCACCACACACAAGGTGCGCCATTAGTAATATGGTCATTAATGGCGCACCCATATCTGGTGCGCCACTGCTATATAGTAGTGGCGCACCACATACATGGTGCGCCATTAATGTCCATATTAGCTATAGCCGTTTTTGTAGTAGTGCTTGTTCAATCTCGTTACAGGCAAGTCTCTTTACTCGTTCCATAATACATCATCCCGTGGATAACTCCTTAGTCACTTTGAGCTCATTATGATGATCTCTTACCGAGTGGGCCTAGAGATACCTCTCCGTCACACGGAGTAACATATCCCAGTCTCAGTTCGTGCCAACCCAACAGACACTTTTGGAGATACCCGTAGTGTACCTTTATAGCCACCCAGTTACGTTGTGATGTTTGGCACACCCAAAGCATTCCTACGGTATCCGGGAGTTGCACAATCTTATGGTCTAAGGAAACGATACTTGACATTGAAAAGCTTTAGCAGACGAACTACATGATCTTGTGCTATGCTTAGGATTGGGTCTTGCCATCACATCATTCTTGTAATGATGTGATCCCATTATCAACGACATCCAATGTCCATGGTCATGAAACCATAACCATCTATTGATCAACGAGCTAGCAAACTAGAGGCTCACTAGGGACATGTTGTGGTCTATGTATTCACATATGTATTACGGTTTCCGGTTAACACAATTGTAGCATGAATAATAGACAATTATCACGAACTAGGAAATACAATAATAACCGTTTTATTATTGCCTCTAGGGCATATTTCCAATAGTCTCCCATTCGCACTAGAGTCAATAATGTAGTTACATTGTGATGAATCGAACACCCATAGCATTCTGGTGTTGATCATGTTTTACTTATGAGAGAGGTTTAGTCAACGGATCTGCAACATTCAGATCCATATGCATTTTACAAATATCTATATCTCCCTCGTGAATGTTATAACGAATGGAGTTGAAATGACACTTGATGTGTCTTGTCATCTTGTGAAACCTGGGCTCCTTCGCATGGGCAAGAGCTCTAGTGTTGTCACGGAATAGAGTCATCGGGCCCGACGCATTGGGAATTACTCCTAGGTCGGTGATGAACTCCTTCATCCAGACTCATTCCTGTGCTGCTTCCGTAGCAGCTATGTACTCCGCTTCACATGTAGATGCCGCCACGATGCTTTGCTTGCTGTTGCACCAGCTGACTGCCCCTCCGTTCAAAATATACACGTATCCGGTTTGCGACTTGGAGTCATCCGGATCTATGTCGAAGCTAGCATCGACGTAACCCTTTACGACAAGCTCTTCGCCACCTCCATATACGAGAAACATGTCCTTTGTCCTTTTTAGGTACTTCAGGATATTCTTGACCGCTGTCCAGTGTTCCGCTCCGGGATCACTTTGGTACCTCCCTACCAAACTCATGGCAAGGTTCACATCAGGTCTGGTACACAGCATGGCATACATAATAGAGCCTATGGCTGAATCATAGGGGATGACACTCATCTCTTCTCGATCCTTTGCTGTGGTCGAGCATTGAGTCATACTCAATCTCACACCCTGTCACACAGGAAAGAACCCCTTCTTGGACTGATCCATATTGAACTTATACAATATCTTTTCAAGGTATGTGCTTTGTGAAAGACCTATGAGGCGTCTCGATTTATCTCTATAGATCTTAATAACTAATATGTAAGCAGCTTCTCCAAGGTCCTTCATTGAAAAACACTTATTCAAGTAGGCCTTTATACTTTCCAAGAGTTCTATATCATTTCCCATTATCAGTATGTCATCCACATAATATATAAGAAATGCTACAGAGCTCCCACTCACTTTCTTGTAAATACAGGGTTCTCCACAAACCTGTACAAACCCAAACGCTTTATTCACCTCATTAAAGCGAATGTTCCAACTCCGAGAATCTTGCACCAGCAACGAGAGGGGAGATATTGCATCTTCATACCTTTGAAGATCGCTAAGGGGAAGCGTTAGATGAACACGGTTGGTGGAGTCGTACTCGCAGCAATTCAGATCCCGGTGGACTCCGATCTTAGCACCGAACAACGGTGCATCCGCGTTCAACACATGTGCAGCCTGGTGACGTCTCCTACGCCTTGATCCAACAAGGAGGAAGGAGAGGTTGGGCAAGAGCTCTGGCAGCACGACGGCATGGTGACGGTGGAGCTGCATGGACTCCGACAGGGCTTCGCCAAGCGCTACGGAGAACGAGGAGAGGAAGAGGCAGGGCTACGCCAGAGAGGGAGAGAAAACCGTGTTCTTGGCAGCCCCAAAACCACACACATATATAGGGGGGAGGGAGGAGGAGGCACCCCATCTAGGGTTCCCACCGTAGAGGGTGAGGCAGCCCTAGATGGGGCTTGGCCGCCGGCCAGAGAGGGGAGAGGGGAGGGGCGGCGCCCTAGATGGGCCTAGGGCCCATATGCCCTAGGGTTTGCCCCCCTACACCTCTTGCTGTGCCCTGGGACCCTTGTGGGGGCGCACCGGCCCACCTAGGGGCTGGTTCCCTCCCACTTGTGGCCCACGTAGCCCTCCGGGCCTGGTGGCCCCACTTGGTGGACCCCCGGAACCCTTCTGGTGGTCCCTGTTCAATACCGGTAATTCCCGAAACTCTTCCGGTAACCAAAACTTCACTTCCTATATATCAATCTTCATCTCCGAACCATTCCGGGACTCCTCATGACTGTAGGGAGACGTAGTAGTAAATCAAAATATTTCCTATGCTTCACCAAGATCTATCTATGGAGAAACCAGCAACGAGAGGGGAGAGATTGCATCTTCATACCTTTTAAGATTGCTAAGAGGAAGCGTTACACGAACGCGGTTGGTGGAGTCGTGCTCGCAGCGATTTAGATCACGGTGGACTCCGATCTTAGCACCGAACAACGGTGCCTCCGCGTTCAACACACGTGCTGCC
Organism: Hordeum marinum; assembly: GCA_022496015.1. NCBI lineage: Eukaryota > Viridiplantae > Streptophyta > Magnoliopsida > Poales > Poaceae > Hordeum > Hordeum marinum. The sequence goes on from JAAAWK010000910.1 coordinate 1,165,655, forward strand.
CGGTGACGTCTCCTATGCCTTGATCAAGCAAGGAGGAAGGATTGGTTGGGGAAGAGCTCCTGCAACACGACGGCGTGGTGGTGGTGGAGCTGCGTGGTACTCCAGCAGAGCTTCGCTTAGCACTACGGAGAACGAGGAGAGGGAGAGGTATGGTGTGCCAAGAGGAAGAGAGAACCGTGTGTCTGGCAGCCCTAAAACTCACCACTATATATAGGAGGAGGGGAGGGGAGTGGCTGCGCCCTAGGGTTCCACCCTAGGGGCTGGCGGCAACCCCAGATCCTACCTGGGCGGCGGCCAGAGGGAGGGAGTGGGGCGGCTGCCCTAGGGTGGGCCTTAGGGCCCATCTGCCCTAGGGTTTCCCCCTCCTCCCATTTCAGCTGCGCCTTGGGCCTGGTGGAGGGGCGCACCAGCCCACCTAGGGGCTGGTTCCCTCCACCCTCGGCCCATGCAGCCCTCTGGAGCTGGTGGGCCCACTTGGTGGACCCCCGGAACCCTTCCGGTGGTCCTGGTACACTACCGGTGATGCCCGAAATACTACCGGTAACCAAAACCTCACTTCCTATATATCAATCTTATTCTCCGGACCATTCCGGGACTCCTCATGACGTCCGGGATCTCATCCAGGACTCTGAACAACCTTCGGTAACCACGTACGCTATTTCCCTATAACCCTAGCATCATTGAACCTTAAGTGTGTAGACCCTACAGGTTCAGGAGATACGTAGACATGACCGACACACCTCTCCGGTCAATAACCAACAGCAGGATCTAGATACCCATGTTGGCTCCCACGTACTCCATGATGATCTCATCGGATGAACCACGATCTCGGGGATTCAATCAATCCCATATTCAATTCCCTTTGTCTATCGGTATGATACTTGCCCGAGATTCGATCGTCGGTATCCCTATACCTTGTTCAATCTCGTTACCCGCAAGTCTCTGTACTCGTTCCATAATACACCATCCCGTGGATAACTCCTTAGTCACATTGAGATCATTATGATGATGTCTTACCGAGTGGGCCTAGAGATACCTCTCCATCACACGGAGTGACAAATCCCAGTCTCGATTCAAGCCAACCCAACAGACACTTTCAGAGATACCCGTAGTGCACCTTTATAGCCACCCAGTTACGTTGTGATGTTTGGCACACCCAAAGCATTCCTACGGTATCCGGGAGTTGCACAATCTCATGGTCTAAGGAAACGATACTTGACATTGAAAAGCTTTATCAAACGAACTACACGATCTTGTGCTATGCTTAGGATTGGGTCTTGTCCATCACATCATTCTCCTAATGATGTGATCCCGTTATCAACAACATCAATGTCCATGTTCATGAAACCGTGACTATCTATTGATCAACGAGCTAGCCAACTAGAGGCTCACTAGGGACATGCTGTGGTCTATATTACGGTTTCCGGTTAATACAATTGTAGCATGAATAATAGACAATAATCACGAACTAGGAAATACAATAATAACTATTTTATTATTGCCTCTAGGGCATATTTCCAACACCGTGTTGCTCAAAACGCTTTTGGGGCCCCGGTTCTAAGCTATAAAGGATGTCGCACTGAACCAGGGAGTAATCATCACTACACGACTACCAGACATTCATAGCGTCTTGAGTTGCTTGGAAAATGGGCGCATCACCTAGCGGTGCATCAAAGACATATAGTTTCTTGGAAGCTGTGAGGATGATCCTCAAGTTACGGACCCAGTCCGTATAGTTGCTTCCATCGTATTTCAACTTGGTTTTCTCTAGGAACGTGTTGAAGTTGAGGGCAACATTAGCGTGGGCCATTGGATCTACAAGATATATTGTAAAGACAATTTTAGACTAAGTTCATGTTAATTAAGTTCATCTAATAAAATTATTTAATGAACTCCCACTTGGATAATCATCCCCCTAGTCATCTCAGTGATACATGATCCATATCGACTTGGCCGTGTCTGATCATCACGTGAGACGGACTAGTCATCAATGGTGAACATCTCCAAGTTGATCGCATCTACTATACGACTCATGTTCAACCTTTCGATCTCTTGTGTTCTGAGGCCATGTCTGTACATGCTAGGTTCGTCAAGTCAACCTAAGTGTTTCACGTGTGTAAATCTGGCTTACACCCGTAGTATGTGAATGTTAGAATCTATCACACCCGATCATCACGTGGTGCTTCGAAACAATGTTCCTTCGCAATGATGCACACTTAGGGGGAACACATTTATTGAAATTTTAGTGAGGGATCATCTTATTTATGCTACCGTCGTTCTAAGCAAATAAGATGTAAAAACATGATAAACATCACATACAAATCATAAAGTGACATGATATGGCCAATATCATCTTGCGCCTTTGATCTCCATCGTCGTGGCGTGGCATGATCACCATCGTCACCGGCACGACACCATGATCTCCTTCATCATGTCTTCATGAAGTTGTCTTGCCAACTATTACTTCTACTACTATGGCTAACGGTTAGCAATAAAGTAAAGTAATTACATGGCGTTTTTGATTAACATGCAGGTCATACAATAAATTAAGACAACTCCTATGGCTCTTGACGGTTGTCATACTCATCGACATGCAAGTCGTGATTCCTATTACAAGAACATGATCAATCTCATACGTCAGATATATTTCATCGCATCCTTTTGGCCATATGACATCACATAGCGTACCCTGCAAAAACACGTTAAACTTCCTATAAATACATCACATACGTGGCTGCAATGGGTTTCTAGCAAGAATGTTTCTTACCTACATATGCCGATTGCTATTTACGCTTCATAAGGACCCTCTTCATCGAATCTGATCCGACTAAAGTGGGAGAGACAGACACCCGATAGCCACCTTATGCAACAAGTGCATGTAAGGCCGTGGAAGCAGTCTCACGTAAGCATACATGTAAAGTCGGTCCAGGCCGCTTCATCCCACAATGCTGTCGAATCAAGATAGGACTAGTAATGGCAAGCAAATTGAGCAAATCATCGCCCACAACTACTTGTGTTCTACTCGTGCATAGAATCTACGCATAGACCTAGCTCATGATGCCACTGTTGGGGAACGTAGTAATAATTCAAAATTTTCCTACATGTCACCAAGATCAATCTAGGAGATGTTAGCAATGAGAGGGAGGGAGTGAATCTTTGTACCCTTGAAGATCGCTAAGCGGAAGCGTTGCAAATAACGCGGTTGATGAAGTCGTACTCGCGGCGATTCAAAATCGCAGAAGAGCTCATCCAAGCGCCAAACGAACGGCGCCTCCGCGTTCAGCACATGTACAGCCCGGGGACCGTCATTCTTGATCTAGCAAGAGGGGAGAAGTTGAGTGAGAGCTCAGGTAGCACGACGGCGTGGTGGTGGTGGAGCTCGAGGTTCTCCGATAGAGCTTCGCTAAGCACTACGGAGGATAAGGAGGTGTAGGTGTTGGCGAACGTCGCATGGGAAACAAAAAATTTCCTCGTCACACGCAAACCTATCCATGGTGATGAGCATCTACGAGAGGGAGAGTGGATCTACGTACCCTTGTAGATCGCTAAGCGGGAAGCATTAAGAAACGCGGTTGGTGTAGTCGAACTTCTTCGCAATCCAAATCGCCGAGCGTCCCGCGCTGCAATCACGAACCGTCCCGCGAACACATCATGATCCGTCCCGCGAACTCATCACGATCCATCTCATGATCTTGATCACAATCTGTCCCGCGAACTCATCACGATCCGTTCCGTGATCACATCACGAACCGTCTCGCGATCTCGATCACGGTCCTTCCGATCTAGCGCCGAACGGACGGCACCTCCGCGTTCAGCACACATGCAGCTTGATGATGTTCTCCACCGTCTCGATCCAGCGAGAGGAGGTGGAGACGAGAGAGAGTTCACCGGCAGCGTGACGGCGCTCCGGTGATGGTGGTGGAGTAATTCCGGCAGGGCTTCGCCTAAGCACTGCGGAACTACGATCTAGAGGAGAAACTATGCACCGGTGGAACGGGTAGCACGTGGCCGGAAATTCTGTCCAAAAACCACCCAATCCACTAGTATATATAGGAGGAGAGGAGAGTATAGGAAGCCAAGGCCTTTGGGTGGGCCGAAATAGGAGGTGGGAAGCAATCCTACTTCACCTCCAATCCTAGTTGGAGTAGGATTGCCTCCTATTGGCTGATTTTCCACTTTTTGCTTTAGGACTTTCTCTCCTGCGCCATGGGCCTTTGTGTCTGTTTTCCCAGCCCACTAAGGGCTAGTTATTATTCTCCCACAGACCATGGACCTCTTGGGGTCGAAATACCCCTCCCGGAGGCCTCCCGATACACTACTGGCACTCCCGATACACTACCGGCACTCCCGGTACACTACCGATGAGCCCGAAACTTTTCCGGAAACCAAACTGGGACTTCCTATATATTAATATTTACCTCCGGACCATTCTGGAACTCCTCGTGACGTCCGGGATCTCATCTGGGACTCCGAACAAACTTCAGTCACCAGCATACATAACTCTACACTACCGAAACGTCACCGAACCTTAAGTGTGCACACCCTGCGGGTTCGAGAACTATGTAGACATGACCGAGACACCTCTACTGTCAATAACCAATGGCGGGACCTGGACATCCACATTGGTTCCTACATATTCTACGAAGATCTTTATCAGTCGAACCTCTATGTCAAGGATTCAGTTAATCCCGTATAACGTTCCCTTTGTTCTTCGGTATGTTACTTGCCCGAGATTCGATCGTCGGTATCTCCATACCTAGTTCAAACTCGTTACCGGCAAGTCTCTTTACTCGTTCCGTAATACACGATCCCGCAACTAACAATTAGTCACATTGCTTGCAAGGCTTATTGTGATGTTGCATTACCGAGTGGGCCCTGAGATACCTCTCCGTCACACGGAGTAACAAATCCCAGTCTCGATCCATGCCAACTCAACAGACACCATCGGAGATACCTGTAGAGCACCTTTATAGTCACCCAGTTACGTTGCGACATTTGATACACACAAGGCACTCCTCCGATATCCGTGAGTTGCATGATCTCATGGTCATAGGAACATATACTTGACATGCAGAAAACAGTAGCAATAAACTGACACGATCATATGCTACGTTTGTAGTTTGGGTCTTGTCCATCACATCATTCTCCTAATGATGTGATCCCGTTATCAAATGACATCTCATGTCCATGGCTAGGAAATCTTAACCATCTTTTGATCAACGAGCTAGTCTACTAGAGGCATACTAGGGACATGGTGTTGTCTATGTATCCACACATGTATCTGAGTTTCCGATCAATACAATTATAGCATGGATAATAAACGATTATCACGAACAAGGAAATATGATAATAACTTAATTTATTATTGCCTCTAGGGCGTATTTCCAACAGTCTCCCACTTGCACTAGAGTCAATAATCTAGTTCACATCACTATGTGATTCGCATTGTTATGAATCTAACACTCAATGAGTTCTGGGGATCGATCATGCTTTGCATGTGAGAGAGGTCTTTTATAGTCAACGGTTCTGTGATATTCAGATCCATGTGTACTTTGCAAATCTCTATGTCGAACCGTAAACACTCCTACCACAGTCCACTTGGTACTGCTTCCAAATGGCTGCTCCACTATATGTATCCAGATTGCTACTACTAGTCATCCGGATTAGTGTTAAAGCTTGTATCGACGTAACTCCTTACGACGAACTCTTTATCACCTCCATAATCGAGAAACATCTCCTCAGTCTCTTAGTTACTGAGGATAATCTTGAGAGCTGTCCAGTGATCCACCCCTGGTTCACTCTTGTACCCCCTGACGGACTCATGGCAAGGCACACACAGGTGCGGTACACAGCATGGCATAATATAGAGCCTATGGCTAAGGCATAGGGGACGACGTTCTTCCTTTCTCTTTCTTCTGCCATTGTCGAGCTTTGAGTCTCACTCAACTTTCACACCTTACAAATCAGGCAAGAACTCTTTCTCTGACTGATCCATTTTGAACTCTTTCAAAATCTTGTCAAGGTATGCACTCATTGAAAGTCTCATCGAGCATCTTGATCTATCTCCATAGATTTTGATGCTCAACAATTAGGTAGCTTAATCCAGGTCTTCCTTTGAAAAACACTTTCCAAATGACCGTTTTATGCTTTCCAGAAACTCTACATTATTTCTGATCAACAATATGTCATCCACATATACTTATCAGAAATTCTATAGTGCTCCCACTCACTTTATTGCAAATACAAGTTTCTCGTAAACTTTGTATAAACATCAAAAACTTGATCACCTCATCAAAGTGTATATTCCAACTCCGAGATGCTTGCTTCAGTCCATGGAAGGATCATCGAAGCTTGCACACCTTTTAGCATCCTTAGGACTGACAAAACCTTCTGGTTGTATCACATACAACCTTTCCTCAAGTAAACCGTTAAGGAAATGATGTTTTGACATCCATCTGTCAGATTTCATAATTAAAAACGCAACAACTGCTAACATAATTCCAACAGACTTTAGCATCGCTACGAGTGAGAAAGTCTCATCGCAGTCAACTCTTTGAACTTGTCACAAACAACTTTGCAACAAGTCGAGCTTTACAAATAGTGACATTTACCATCAGTGTCTGTCTTCATTTTAAAGATCCATTTGTACTCAACGACTTGCCGTCCAACGAGCAAGTCTACCAAAGTCTATACTTGTTTTTTCATACATGGATCCCATCTCGGATTTCATGGTCTCCAACCATTTGTTGGAATCCGGGCCCATCATCGCTCCTCCACAGCTCGTAGGTTCATCGCTGTCCAACAACATGACCTCGACGACAGGGTTGTCGTACTGCTTAGGAGCAGTACACATCCTTGTCGACCTACGAAGTTCGATAGTAACTTGATCCTGAAGCTTCATGATCATCATCATTAACTTCCTCTTCAACTAACATAGGCTTCACAGAAACATCTTTCTGCGCTGCGCTACTCTCTGGTTGAACAAAGGTTTAACAACCTCATCAGGTTCTATCTTCCTCCCACTCAATTCTTTCGAGAGAAACATTTCCTCGAGAAAGGATCCGTTTAAGCAACAAACACTTTGCACTAGGATCTGAGATTGAAGGTTCACCCAACTGATCTTAGGGTATTCTATGAAGATGCATTTGTCCGCCTTGGGTTCGACCTCATTAGGTGAAAACATTTTCCACACAAGTGTCACAACCCCAAATATTAAGAAATGACAGCTTAGGTTTCTATCAAACCATAATTCACATGGTGTCATCTCAACGGATTTAGATGATGCCCTATTTAAAGTGAATGTAGTTGTCTCTAATGCATAACCCCAAAATTATAGTAGTAAAATGACAAGAGACATCATAGCACGCACCATGTCCAATAGAGCATAACTATGATGTTCGGACACACCATCACACTATGGTGTTGCAGGTGGCGTTTAGTTGTGAAACAACTTTCACATTGTCTTAAGTTGTATGCCAAACTCGTGACTCAGATATTTACCTCCACGATCATATCGCAGTCATTTTTATCTTCTTGTCACGATGATCTTTAAACTTCACTCTGAATTTGCTTGAACCTTTCAACGATTCAGACTTGTGTTTCATTAAGTAAATATACACTATATCTACTCAAATCATTAGTGAAGGTAAGAAAATAACGATATCCACTGCACGCTACAAGCCTCACTAGATTGCGTACATCAACATGTATCATTTCCAATGAATCACTTGCCCGCTCCATCCAACGGGGTCCTTTAGTCATCTTGCCCAAGAGGCATGGTTCGCATGTCTCAACCGATTTGAAATCAAATGAGTCCAAATATCCATCACCATGGAGTTTCTTCATGCGCTTTATACCAATATGACATTTTGCGGCAGTGCCACAAGTATGTGGTACTATCATTATTTAACTTTGTATCTTTTGACATCAATGTTATGAACATGTGTATTACTACGGTCAAGATTTCAACAAACCATTCTCACTGGGTGCATGACCATTGAAGGTATTATTCATGTAAACAGAATAACTATTATTCTCTGACTTAAATGAATAACCATATTGCAACAAACATGATCTAATCATGTTCATGCTCAACGCAAAACACCAAATAACATTTATTTAGGTTCGTCACTAATCCTGAAGGTAGAGAGAGCGTGCGATGTTGATCACATCAACCTTGGAAACATTTCCAACACACATCGTTACCTCACCCTTAGCTAGTTCGCCGTTTATTCCGTAGCTTTTATTTCGAGTTACTAACATTTAGCAACCGAACCGGTATCCAATACCCAGGTGCTACTAGGAGTACTAGCAAGGTACACATCAATAACTCGTATATCAAATATACTTCTGTCGATGTTGCCAGCCTTCTTATCTACCAAGTATCTAGGGTTGTTCCGCTTCAGTGACCTCTCACCTCATAATAGAAGCACTTAGTCTCGGGTTTGAGTTCAACTTTGGGTTGCTTCACTGGAGCAGCAACTGACTTGCTATCCATGAAGTTTCCCTCCTTGCTCTTGCCCTTTTCGAAACTAGTGGTTTGATTAACCATCAGCACTTGACGCTCCTTCTTGATTTCTACCTTCACGGTGTCAAACATCGCGAACAGCTCAGGGATCAATACTTCTATCCCTGGTGTATTATAGTTCATCACTAAGTTCTAGTAGCTTTAGTGATAGTGACTTGGAGAACTATATCAATCACTATCTTATCTGGAAGATCAACTCCCACTTGATTCAAGCGATTGTAGTACCCAGACAATCTAAGTACATGCTCAACGATTGAGCTATTCTCCTTCATCTTACAGGCAAAGAATCTTGTTGGAGATCTCATATCTCGCAACACAGGCACGAGCCTGAGATCACAATCTCTGCTCCTAGAACATCTCATATGTTCTGTGACGTTCAAAACGTTTCGGAGCCTCAATTCTAAGCCGTAATGCATAACGCACTAAACTATCAAGTAGTCATCGAAATGTGCCTGTCAGATGTTCACAACATCTATAGACGACGCTAGAGGGGGTGGCGCATCGAGCGGTGCATTAAGGACATAAGCCTTCTGTGCAGCAATGAGGACAATCCTCAGATCACGGACCCAGTCCGCAATATTGCTACCAACATCTTTCAACTCTATTTCTCTAGGAACACATAAAAACACAAGGGAGCTACAGCGCGAGCTAGTAATCTACAACATAATTTGCAAAGACACTTTGACTATGTTCATGATAATGAGTTCAATTAATGATATTACTTAAGAACTCCCACTCAAATTGACATCCCTCGGGTCATTCGAGTGATACATGATCCAAATTCACCAACTCAAGTCCGATCATCACGTGAGTTAAGGTGGCTTCAATGGTGAACATCATTATGTTGATCATATCCACTATATGACTCATGCTCGACCTTTCGGTCTCTTGTGTTCCGAGGCCATGTCTGTACATGCTAGGCTCGTCAAGTTTAACCCGAGTGTTCTGCATGTGCAACACTGGCTTGCACCCGTTGTATGTGAACGTAGAGTCTATCACACCCGATCATCACGTGGTGTCTCAACACGACGAACTTTCTCAACGGTGCACACTCGGGGAGAACACAATTTATCTTGAAATTAAGTGAGGGATCAACTTATAATGCTACCGTCGTCCTAAGCAAAATAAGGTGCATAAAAAGTATTAACATCACATGCAAATCATAAGTGACATGATATGGCCATGAACTTGTGCTTTTGATCTCAATCTAGAAAGCACTGGCATGATCTCCATCGTCACCGGCATGACACCATGATCTCCATCATCTTGATCTCCATCAACGTGTCGCCATCGGGGTTGTCACGCCCTGCATGCTTCTACTACTATTGCTACCGTTTAGCGATAAAGTAAAGCATTACATAGCGCTTAATGATTGACACGCAGGTCATACAATAATTAAAGACAACCCTATGGCTCCTGCCGGTTGCCGTATTCATCGACATGCAAGTCGTGATAATCTATACATCACATGATCATCTCATACATCACATATATCACATCATGTAGTTGGCCATATCATATCACAGCATACCCTGCAAAAACAAGTTAGACGTCCTCTAATTGTTGTTGCATGTTTTACATGGCTGCTACGGGTATCTAAAAAGAACAATTCTCACCAACACATAAACCACAGCGGTGATACACTAATTTGCTTTTCAACCTTCTCAAGGACCGCCTTTGTCGAATCCGATCCAACTAAAGTTAGAGAAACTGTCACCCGCAAGCCATCTAGGCCACAAGTTGCGTCGAGAGAACCGGTCTCTCGTAAGCGTACGAGTAATGTTGGTCTGGGACGCTTCATCTCACAATCCCGCTGAACCAAAATACGACCAAGGGAGGAAGAAATCTAAGCATCAACGCCCACAAACCTTTTGTGTGCTACTCGAGATCTCATCAAACCATCAACCTAGCTCATGATGCCACTGCTGGGGAACATCACATGGGAAACAAAAAATTTCCTACTCACACGCAAACCTATCCATGGTGATGAGTATCTACGAGAGGGAGAGTGGATCTACGTACCCTTGTAGATCGCTAAGCGGGAAGCATTAAGAAACGCGGTTGGTGTAGTCAAACTTCTTCCCGATCCAAATCGCCGAGCGTCCCGCGATCCAATCACGAACCGTCCCATGAACACATCATGATCCGTCCCGCGAACTCATCACGATCCGTCTCACGATCTTGATCACGATATGTCTCGCGAACTCATCACAATCCGTTCCGTGATCACATCACGAACCGTCTCGCGATCTCGAGCACGGTCCTTCCGATCTAGCGCCGAACGGACGACACCTCCGCGTTCAGCACACGTGCAGCTTGATGACGATCTCCACCGTCTCGATCCAGTGAGAGGAGGTGGAGAGGAGAGAGAGTTCATCGACAGCGTGACGGCGCTCCAGTGATGGTGGTGGAGTAATTCCGGCAGGGCTTCGCCTAAGCACTGCGGAACTACGATCTAGAGGAGAAACTATGCACCGGTAGAACGGGTAGCACGTGGCCGGTAATTCTGTCCAAAAACCACCCAATCCACTAGTATATATAGGAGGAGAGGAGAGGAGAGGAAGCCAAGGCCTTTGGGTCGGCCGAAATAGGAGGTGGGAAGCAATCCTACTTCACCTCCAATCCTAGTTGGAGTAGGATTGCCTCCTATTGGCTGATTTTCCACTTTTTGCTTTAGGACTTTCTCTCCTGCGCCATGGGCCTTTGTAGCTGTGTTCCCAGCCCACTAAGGGCTGGTTAATATTCTCCCACAGCCCATGGACCTCTTGGGGTCGAAATACCCCTCCGGAGGCCTCCCGGTACACTACCGGCAATCCCGGTACACTACCGATGAGCCTGAAACTTTTCCGGAAACCAAACTGGGACTTCCTATATATGAATCTTTACCTCCGGACCATTCCGGAGCTCCTCGTGACGTCCGGTATCTCATCCAGGACTCCGAACAAACTTCCGTCACCACCATACATAACTCTACACTACCGAAACGTCACCGAACCTTAAGTGTGCAGACCCTGCGGGTTCGAGAACTATGTAGACATGACCGAGACACCTCTACGGTCAATAAACAATGGCGGGACCTTGACGTCCACATTGGTTCCTACATATTCTACGAAGATCTTTATCGGTCGAACCTCTATGCCAAGGATTCAGTTAATCCCGTATAACGTTCCCTTTGTTCTTCGGTATGTTGCTTGCCCGAGATTCGATCGTCGGTATCTCCATACCTAGTTCAACCTCGTTACTGGCAAGTCTCTTTACTCGTTCCGTAATACAAGATCCCGCAACTAACAATTAGTCACATTGCTTGCAAGGCTTATTGTGATGTTGCATTATCGAGTGGGCCCCGAGATACCTCTCCGTCACATGGAGTAAGAAATCCCAGTCTCGATCCATGCCAACTCAACAGAAACCATCGGAGATACGTGTAGAACACCTTTGTAGTCACCAAGTTACGTTGCGACGTTTGATACACACAAGGAACTCCTCCGATATCCGTGAGTTGCATGATCTGATGGTCATAGGAACATATACTTGACATGCAGAAAAGAGTAGCAATAAACTGACACGATAATATGCTACGTTTGTAGTTTGGGTCTTGTCCATCACATCATTCTCCTAATGATGTGATCCCGTTATCAAATGACATCTCATGTCCATGGCTAGGAAACCTTAACCATCTTTTGATCAACGAGCTAGTCTACTAGAGGCATACTAGGGACATGGTGTTGTCTATGTATCCACACATGTATCTGAGTTTCCGATCAATACAATTATAGCATGGATAATAAACGATTATCACGAACAAAGAAATATGATAATAACTTAATTTATTATTGCCTCTAGGGCATATTTCCAACAGTAGGAGGGGGAGGGCTGCGCCAGGGGCAAGGGAGTGGGGGTGCAGCTGCCTTCCCACCTCCCCTCTATTTATAGGCTGAAGGGGAGAGGGGGATGGCCCCCCTAGATCCATCTAGGGGGGTGGGCGGCCAAGGGAGGGGGAAGTTTGCCCCCCCCCCAAGTTGGTGGGAGGCCCCCCACCGCTTAGGGTTCCCAACCCTAGGCACCTTGGGCCCTTGGGGGGCGCACCAGCCTACTAGGAGGCTAGTTCGCACCCATATTCATCCCACGTGGTCCTCCGGGGCAGGTGGCCCCTCCCAGTGGACCCCTGGAGCCCTTTTGGTAGTCTCGGTACAGTACCGATAAGCCCCGAAACCTTTCCGGTGACTGAAAATGGACTTCCGATGTATAAATCTTCACCTCTGGACTATTCTAGAACTCCTCGTGATGTCCGGGATCACATCTGGGACTCCGAACAACTTTCGGTAACCACATACAATTCCCGTTACAAATCTAGTCTTCATTGAACCTTAAGTGTGTAGACCCTACGGGTTCGGGAACTATGCAGACATGACCGAGACACCTCTCCGGCCAATAACCAATAGCGGGATCTGGATACCCATATTGACTCCGACATGTTCCATGATGATCTCATTGGATGAACCACGACGTCGGGGATTAAATTAATCCCGTATACAATTCCCTTTGTCCATCGGTATGGTACTTGCCCGATATTCGATCGTCGGTATCACTATACCTTGTTCAATCTCATTACCAACAAGTCTCTTTACTCGTTCTGTAACACATGATCCCATGACTAAATCCTTAGTCACATTGAGCTCATTATGATGATGTATTACCGAGTGGGCGCAGAGATACCACTTCGTCACTTGGAGTGACAAATCCCACTCTCGATTCGTGCCAACCCAACAGACACTTTCGGAGACACCTTTAGTGCGCCCTTATAGTCACCCAGTTACGTTCTGACGTTTGATACACCCAAAGCATTCCTACGGTATCCGGGAGTTGCACAATCTCATGGTCTAAGGAAATGATAGTTGACATTAGAAAAGTTATAGCAGACGAACTACATGATCTTGTGCTCTGCCTAGGACTGGGTCTTGCCCATCACATCATTCTCCTTATGATGTGATCCCGTTATCAATGACATCCAATATCCATGGTAAGGAAACCATGACCATCTATTGATCAATGAGCTAGTCAACTAGAGGCTCACTAGGGACATGGTGTGGTCTATGTATTCAAACATGTATTGCAGTTTCCAGTTAATACAATTGTAGCATGAACAATAGAAAATTATCATGAACAAGGAAATATAATCATAACCATTTTATTATTTCCTCTAGTGTATATTTCCGAAAACTTTGTGCACACTACTAAATTACAAATCTTTGTTAATTAAAATTGGCTTTGATATCCCTTATTATCCGGATGGATCCATTACTTGAGCACTAAATGCCTAGCTTAATGGCTTCAAACAAAGCGCTGCCATGCAGACAACCCGGAAGTTTTAGAGAGTAATTTCATTCTTTTGTGTGCTTTTATATAGTTTAAAAACAAAAAAATAAAGTCGGGAAACCTAAAACCTTTTCAAAAAGAAAAGTGAAAGTGACAAAGATGAGCAACATTGAAGTGGGGGCTAACGCTGAGCTTTGTTCATGCCCATGGAAACTTTGTGAATCTTGATTACAGAAACTTTTCAACAAAAATAATTATTCCGTTGTACAAATCCATTGTATTATAAAAATAATGTGCGAAGATTTGCCTTTAGGATGATTAGATTGCTTGTTTGGTGTGTGTAGTGCAAAAATAGAAACTTTGGCTTAGTGCATAAATTTACATTTTTTCCTGGAATGTCAAAGCTTCATAAATTTTAACACAGTACTGCTATGCAATTCTTTTATTTTGTCCTAATTTTTTAGAATTTTTAGAGTTACGTAAGTATGGTCAATATCCAGATTACTACAGACTGTCCTGTTTTTGACATATTCTATTTTTCATGCATTGTTTTGCTCGTTTTGATGAATCTATCGATTGTATCAGTGGTATAAGCCATGGAAAAGTTATATTGCAGTAGTTACAATGCAAAGAATAAATTGGTTGGCAACTGTACTTAAAGTGGTAATTTTACTTATTATACTAACGCATCTCACGAGGGTTTTGTTGAGTTTTGTGTGATTGAAGTTTTCAAGTTTTGGGTGAGATCACGATGGATGAAGGAATAAGGAGTGGAAAGAGACTAAGCTTGGGGATGCCCGAGGCACCCCAAGATAATATTCAAGGACTCCCAAGAAACTAAGCTTGCAGATGCCCTGGAAGGCATCCCCTCATTCTTCTAACAACCATCAATAATTTTGCTTGGAGCTATATTTTTATTCGTCACATGATATGCATAAATCTTGGAGTCATGTGATTTTTATTTTTATTTTAACAGTGCACCATGCTGGTATGAGGAAGTCCTTAGTTTATTTATAGAAGGCTCTTTGCACCTCACTATTATCTTTTTAGTATGGCTTTATAGAATGCTTCATGTGCTTCACTTATATCATTTGAAGTTTGGATTGCATGTTTCTCACACATAGAAAACCGCCATTTGTAGAATGCTCTTTTGTCTCACTTATATTTGTTAGAGCATGCGCATATCTTTTATAGAAAGAATTACACTCTCATGTTTCACTTATATCTATTTAGAGAGTTAATAGGAGTTGGTCATTCACATGGTTAGTCATAAAATCCTACATAAAACTTGTAGATCACTGAATATGACGTGTTTGATTCCTTGCAATAGTTTTGCGATATAAAGATGGTGATATTAGAGTCATGCTAGTGAGTAATTGTGGATTGGTAGAAATACTTGTGCAAAGGTTTGTGATTCCCGTAGCATGCATGTATGGTGAACCGTTATGAAAGGAAGTCGGAGCATGATTTGTTTATTGATTGCCAACCTTTGTGTGAGGGTCGGGAGCGCGCGATGGTTAACTCCTACCAACTTCTCCCCTAGGAGCATGCGTCTAATACTTTGCTTCGATGACTAATAGAATTTTTCAATAAGTATGTGAGTTCTTTATGACTAATGTGAGTCCATGGATTATACGCACTCTCACCCTTCCACCTTTGCTAGCCTCTCTAGTCCCGCGCACCTTTCACTGGTGCATAAAACCCACCATATATCCTTCCTCAAAACAGCCACCATACCTACCTATTATGGCATTTGCATAGGCATTCCGAGATATATTGCCATGCAACTTCCATCGTTCCGTTTATTATGACACGCACCATCACTGTCATATTGCTTTGCATGATCGTAAGATAGCTAGCATGATGTTTTCATGGCTTGTCCATTTTTTATGTCATTTGCTATGCTAGATCATTGCACATCCCGATACACCGCTGGAGGCATTCATATAGAGTCATATTTTGTTCTAGATATCGAGTTCTAATTCTTGAGTTGTAAGTAAATATAAGCATGATGATCTTCAATATTAGAGCATTGTCCCATATGAGGAAAGGATGATGGAAGTTATGATTCTGTCACACCCTGTATTTTGGCACATTGTTGTGTTTGGTATTATAAAAATTTGGAGGCAACTAAAACTTTTGAGTGCATGCTTGTTTGATGTGATGCTTGTTTGAATTGCTTGAGCATTCAATTTTGGCCCTATTACGTTCTACTTCTCTCCACCTTCATCATCCTTGATCCAAATTCCTTGCCCTATGATCATGCCATGTGAATAGAGCTCAAAAATATTTTTATCAAAATTTAATTTCCCCAAAAAGGATTTATTCAATTTGAGTTCACTAAAACCCCTGAATTGAGGTTTGCACTACAAGTCCTCAATTTAGATGGATCTTTTCTTCCCAAATGCTTTATTTAAAATCTACTATATATAGACTTCTCAAAACCACCAAATATTATTTTTAAAGATTATTTTTATATTTTATTTAAAGGCTTTTTTTGAAGGCCAGAAATGTTTCCTAAGGGAAAATTATTTAAATGCTTTGAAAATATTTGAGAAAATTTAGGGAAACTCAGTGGACATATATTTTCCATATATGTGAGTTTCAACACAAGCGCTTGAACATATCATGGGCAAAACCCCTCAAAACCCTTTCTGTTCAGATTGAACTTTTGGGATGTTTCTATAAGAAATATTCTCAATAAAATCCAAGAAAATTCTAGCAGGTCAACACTATCCTAGGTGATGATCTTGCAAAGTTTAATCCCCATCCAAGTTGGTTTGCTTCATCAAACCAACCCAAATCCATTTCTATCCAGATTCAAATTTTGACAACTTTACATTGTGAAGTGTCTTCCATTGGCCTCAAACTTTGTGGGCATGCTCTAATGACCAATTAGTGATGATACACTAAGTGGTGCATCAAGGGTTAAAGCCTAACACCTTTAAACCTTTAGAAAACGGATTCTGTCTATTTCTTGGTTTTCCCTAAGTCCCGTTATGAACTTTCTTCAAACCCTCTCAAACTTCGTGATCACTCTTGTTTTACATCACCCCTTTACCTTGTCAAATCTCAAGATGATCCAATTTAATTTGACCCCCCTAAACATCATCAAACACCTTCTGCCAGAAATGTAAAACTGGCATTTCCACCTCAAATCCTTTTACCCTTGGGCCCTCCTTTTTACCACAGCTTCTATGGGATGCTGGTTACCTTCAGTAAAAATTTCATGGCCATGTCTCATTTGTAAGTGGGTGAGAACCCCCATTTTTACCCTTTGGTCCACCTGGCAGGACCTCTTTTCCCTCTCTCCCTCTATTCTAATCCCTCCCCAGAGCATCCAAGGGCCTAGCCCAGATAGTTTTCTTCCCCAGGATCCCCTCGACATGGGTGGATGCGTAGACGGCGCGAAGAGCATGCCATGGCCTGCAATAGCCGCGCTCCAGAGTGCGCAACAGTGCCGACCAGCACTATAGCCGCTGGCCACTGCATGGCCCTGGCCGCCTGGAGCCTCCCCCTGGCACCGTCTGGTCGGCCTCGACGTCTGCAGCCCCGCAAGCAGTCGGCCCCCTCCTCTCTCTCTCCTTCTCCCTCCTCCGCCCGTGCCCACCGCCGCCCGAGCTGGCCAATGCGAGAGTGTTGGAAATATGCCCTAGAGGCAATAATAAAATGGTTATTATTGTATTTCCTGGTTCATGATAATTGTCTATTGTTCATGCTATAATTGTGTTAACCGGAAACCGTAATACATGTGTGAATACATAGACCACAACGTGTCCCTAGTGAGCCTCTAGTTGGCTAGCTCGTTGATCAATAGATGGTCTCGGTTTCATGACCATGGACATTGGATGTCGTTGATAACGGGATCACATCATTAGGAGAATGATGTGATGGACAAGACCCAATCCTAAGCATAGCACAAGATCGTGTAGTTCGTTTGCTAAAGCTTTTCAATGTCAAGTGTCATTTCCTTAGACCATGAGATTGTGTAACTCCCGGATACCGTAGGAATGCTTTGGGTGTGCCAAACGTCACAACGTAACTGGGTGGCTATAAAGGTACGCTACGGGTATCTCCGAAAGTGTCTGTTGGGTTGACACGAATCGAGACTGGGATTTGTCACTCCGTGTGACGGAGAGGTATCTCTGGGCCCACTCGGTAAGACATCATCATTATGAGCTCAATGTGACTAAGGAGTTAGTCACAGGATGATGTATTACGGAACGAGTAAAGAGACTTGCCAGTAACGAGATTGAACAAGGTATAGGGATACCGACGATCGAATCTCGGGCAAGTACCATACCGATAGACAAAGGGAATTGTATACAGGATTAATTGAATCCCCGACATCGTGGTTCATCCGATGAGATCATCGTGGAGTACGTGGGAGCCAACATGGGTATCCAGATCCCGCTGTTGGTTATTGGCCGGAGAAGTGTCTCGGTCATGTCTACGTGTCTCCCGAACCCGTAGGGTCTACACACTTAAGGTTCGATGACGCTAGGGTTATAGGGAAATGGTATACGTGATTACCGAAGGTTGTTCGGAGTCCCGGATGAGATCCCGGACGTCACGAGGAGCTCCGGAATGGTCCGGAGGTAAAGATTGATATATAGGAAGTCCAGTTTTGGTCACCGGAAAGTTTTCGGGCTCATCGGTAGTGTACCGGGAGTGCCGGGAGGGTGCCGGAGGACCCCCGGGAGGGGTGTGACGACCAGAGGACTTCATGGGCTGTTAGATAAAGTGTGTCAGCCCTTATTGGGCTGGGAAATACTTTTGCTAAAGGCCCATGTGGCTGGAGATAAGGAGATAAGGCAAAAAGGATTTAAAAGGAGGAGATCCACCTCCCTTGTGGGAGGTGGACTCTCCCTTTAATTCGGCCGGCCATCTCCTCTTTGGAGTAGAGGCCAAGCCAGCCCTCCACGTCCCTCCTCCTATATATACTTGAGGTTTTGGATGTTTTGAGATAAGATTTGATCTCTCTCTCTCACGGCAAAGCCCTACCTCTCTTCTTCCTCCTCCGCAGCGCTTAGGCGAAGCCCTGTCGGAATACCTTGCTACTCCACCACCACCACGTCGTCGTGCTGCTGTTGGAGCCCTTCCCCAACCTCTCCTTCCTCCTTGCTGGATCAAGGTGTTGGAGACGTCACCGGGTTGCACGTGTGTTGAACGCGGAGGTGCCGTCCGTTCGGCACTTGATCGGATCTACCGCGATCTGAATCGCTGCGAGTACGACTCCATCAACCGCGTTCTTGTAACGCTTCCGCTTAGCGATCTTCAAAGGTATGAAGATGCAATCTCTCCCCTCTCGTTGCTGGTTTCTCCATAGATAGATCTTGGTGAACGTAGGAAAATTTTGATTTACTACTACGTCTCCCAACAGTGGCATCATGAGCTAGGTCTATGCGTAGAATCTATGCACGAGTAGAACACAAAGTAGTTGTGGGCGTCGATTTTGTTAATATGCTTGCCGTTACTAGTCTTATCTTGATTCGACGGTATTGTGGGATGAAGCGGCCCGGACCAACCTTACACGTACGCTTACGTGAGACCGGTTCCACCGCCTGACATGCACTAGTTGCATAAGGTGGCTAGCGGGTGTCTGTCTCTCCCACCTTAGTCGGATTGGATTCGATGAAAAGGGTCCTTATGAAGGGTAAATAGCAATTGGCATATCACGTTGTGGTTTTGACGTAGGTAAGAAACGTTCTTGCTAGAAACCTATAGCAACCACGTAAAAACTTGCAACTACAAATTAGAGGACGTGTAACTTGTTTTTGCAGCATATGCCGTGTGATGTGATATGGCCAAAAGGATGTGATGTGATGCATTGTGATGTATGAGATTGATCATGTTCTTGTAATAGAGTTCACGACTTGCATGTCGATGACTATGACAACCGGCAGGAGCCATAGGAGTTGTCTTATACTATTGTATGACCTGCGTGTCAATCATAAACGCCATGTAATTACTTTACTTTATTGCTAAACGTTAGCTGTAGTAGTAGAAGTAATATTTGGCGAGACAACTTCATGAAGACACAATGATGGAGATCATGATGATGGAGATCATGGTGTCGTGCCGGTGACAGTGATGATCATGGTGCCCCGAAGATGGAGATCAAAGGAGCAAGATGATATTGGCCATATCATGTCACTATATTGATTGCATGTGATGTTTATCAGTTTACATCTTATTTGCATAGAACGACGGTAGTAAATAAGATGATCTCTCAATAAAATTTCAAGAAAGGTGTTCACCCTAACTGTGCACCGTTGCTAAGGATCGTCGTTCCGAAGCACCACGTGATGATCGGGTGTGATAGGTTCTAACGTTCGCATACAACGGGTGTAAGCCAGATTTACACATGCGAAACACTTAGGTTGACTTGACGAGCCTAGCATGTACAGACATGGCCTCGGAACACGGAAGACCGAAAGGTCGAACATGAGTCGTATAGAAGATACGATCAACATAGAGATGTTCACCATGGATGACTAGTCCGTCTCACGTGATGATCGGACATGGGCTAGTTGACATGGATCATGTATCACTTGGAAGACTAGAGAGATGTCTATCTAAGTGGGGGTTCATTAATAATTTGATTAAATGAACTTAATTATCATGAACTTAGTCTAAAATGTCCTTGCAAATTATGTCGTAGATAGCTCGCGCTGTAGCTCCACAGTTTTATTGATACAATCCTAGAGAAAAGTAAGTTGAAAGTTGATGGTAGCAATAATGTGGACTGGGTCCGTGATCTGAGGATTGTCCTCATTGCTGCACAGAAAGCTTATGTTTTTTATGTACCGCTAACTGCATCACTCCCTCAAGCGTTGTCTGTAGATGTTGTGAACATATGACAGGCACTTTTTGGTGACTACGTGATAGTTCAATGCGTCATGCATTACGGCTTAGAACTGAGGCTCCAAAACGTTTTGAACGTCACGGAACATATGAGATGTTCTAGGAGCTGAGATTGTGATCTCAGGCTCGTGCCTATGTTGAGAGGTATGAGACCTCCAACAAGATTCTTTGTCTACAAGATAAAGGAGAATAGCTCAATCGCTGAGCGTGTGCTCAGATTGTCTGGGTGCTACAATCACTTGAATCAAGTGGGAGTTAATCTTCCAGATGAGATAGTGATTAATGCAGTTCTCCAAGTCACTGCCACCAAGCTACTAGAGCTTCGTGATGAACTATAACATGCCAGGGATGGATAAGATGATCCCTGAGTTGTTCGTGATGTTTGACACCACGAAGGTAGAAATCAAGAAGGAGCATCAAGTGTTGATGGTTAAGAGAAACCACTAGTTTCAAAAGGGGCAAGGGCAAGAACGGAAAACTTCAGGAATGGCAAGCCAGTTGTTGCTCTAGTGAAGAAACCCAAGGTTGAGCCCGAACCCGAGACTAAGTGCTTCTGTTATGAGGAGAATGTTCGCTGAAGCGGAAAACCCCTAGATGCTTGGTAGATAAGAAGGCTGGGAATGTCAATGGAAGTATATTTGATATACGTGTTAGTGATGTGTACCTTGCTGGTACTCCTAGTAGCACCTGGGTATTGGATACCGGTTCGGTTGCTAAGTGCTAGCAACTCGAAATAAAAGCTACGAAATAAACGGAGACTAGCTAGGTGAAAGGTGACGATGTGTGTTGGAAGTGTTTCCAAGATTGATGTGATCACCATCGCACGCTCTCTCTACCTTCGGGATTTGTGATAAACCTAAATAAATGTTATTTGGTGTTTGCGTTGAGCATGAACGTGATTAGATCATGATTAGTGCAATACGGTTATTCATATAAGTTAGAGAATAATGGTTATTCTATTTACATGGATAATGCCTTCAATGGTCATGCACCCACTCGGAATGGTTTATCGAATCATGATCGTAGTAGTACACATGTTCATAACGTTGGTACCAAAAATATATAAAGGTAATAATGATAGTACCACATACTTGTGGCACTGCCGCTAAATGTCATATTGGTATAAATCGCATGAAGAAACTCCATGATGATGGATTTTTGACTCACTCGATTTCGAATCGGTTGAGACATGCGAGCCATGCCTCTTGGGCAAGATGACTGAGACCCCGTCATCCAATATGATGGAGCGGGCAAGTGGCTTATTGGAAATAATACATGTTGATGTATGTGGTCCAATGAGTGTTGAAACACATAGTGGATATCGTTGTTTTTCTTTACCTTCACTGATGATTTGAGTAAATATGGGGATATTTACTTAATGAAACACGAATCTGAAATGTTTGAAAGGTTCAAGGAGTTTCAGAGTGAAGTTAAAGATCATCGTGACAAGAAGATAAATGTCTATGATATGATCATGGAGGTGAATATCTAAGTTACGAGTTTGGTATGCAATTTTAGACAATGTGGAAATTGTTTCACAGCTCACGCCTCCTGGAACACCATAGTGTGATGGTGTGTTCGAACGTCGTAGTCGTGCTCTATTGGATATAGTGAGTACTATGATGTCTCTTATCGTTTTACCACTATCATTATGGGGTTATGCATTAAAGACAAATCCATTCACTTTAATAGGGCACCATCTAAGTCTGTTGAGATGACACCGTGAGAATTATGGTTTGACAGAAGCCTAAGCTGTCATTTCTTAATGTTTGGGGCTGCGACGCTTATGTGAAAATGGGTTTTTCAGCTAGCGAGCTCGAACCCAAAGCAGACAAATGTATCTTCATAGAATACCCTAATGAGACATTGGGTATACCTTCTATTTCAGATCCAAGCGCAAAAGGTGTTTGTTGCTAAGAATGGGTCCTTTCTTGAGAAAGAGTTTCTCTCGAAAGAATTGAGTGGGAGGAAGATAGAACTTGATGAGGTTGTTGAACCTTTGTTTCAACCAGAGAATACCGCAACACAGAAAGATGTTTCTGTAGAGCCAACTTAGTTGAAAAGGAAGTTAATGATGATGATCATGAAGCTTCGGATCAAGTCACTATCGAACCTCGTAGGTCGACAAGGACGCGTACTGCTCCTGAGTAGTACGACAACCCTGTCTTGGAAATCATGTTGTTGGACAACGATGAACCTACGAACTATGGAGAAGCGATGGTGGGCCCGGATTCCAACAAATGGCTAGGAGCCATGAAATCCGAGAAAGGATCCATGTATGAAAACCAAGTATGGACTTTGGTAGACTTTCCTGTTGAATGGCGGGTCATTGAGTACAAATGGACCTTTGAGATAAACATAGACGCTAATGGTGAAATGTCACCGTTTATAAAGCTCGACTTGTCGCAAAGAAGTTTCCGCCAAGTTCAAGGAGTTGACTGCAATGAGATTGTCTCATCTGTAGCGATGCTAAAAGTCTATTAAAATTTTGTTAGCAGTTGCTGCATTTTTCGATTATGAAATCTGGCAGATGGATGACAAAACAAGGTTTCCGTAATGGTTTCTGTGAGGAAAAGTTGTATGTGATACAACCATAAAGTTTTGTCAATCCTAAGGATGCTAATAATATGCAAACTCCAGCGATCCTTCTATGGACTGGAGCAAGCATCTCGGAGTTGGAATATATGCTTTGATGAGGTGATCAAAGTGTTTAAGTTTATACAAAGTTTATGAGAAACTTGTATTTGCAAGAAAGTGAGTGGGAGCACTATGGAATTTCTTATAAGAATATGTAGTTGACATATTATTGATCGGAAATGATGTAGAATTTCTGGAAGAGCATGAAGGGTTGTTTGAAAAGTTTTTTTTTCAAAGGAAGACCCAGATAAAGCTACTATTTTATTGAGCATCAAGATCTATAGGGATAGATCTATTCGCTTGATAAGTTTTTTCGACGAAGACATACCTTGACAAGTTTTTGAAGGAGTTCAAAATAGATGGGTCAAAGAAGGAGTTCTTGACTGTATTGTAAGGTGTGAAATTGAGTAAGACTCAATACCCGACCACGGCAGAAGATAAAGAAGAGATGAGTGTCATCTCCTATGCTTTAGCCATAGGCTCTATAAAGTATGCCATGCTGTGTACCGCACCTGTGTGTGCCTTGCCATGAGTCTGTCAAGGGGTACAAGAGTAATCCAAGAGTGGATCACTAGACAGCGGTCAAAGTTAGCCTTAGTAACTTGAGAACTAAGGAAATATTTCTCGATTATGGAGGTGATAAAGAGTTCATCGTAAAGTGTTACGATGATGCAAGCTTTAAAACCAATCCGGATGACTCTTAGTAGAAATCCAGCTACGTATAGTGGAGCAGCCATTTGGAATAGCTCCAAGTGGAGCATGGGAGTAGTATCTACAAATATGACATGGAAAGTTTGCAAGGTACACACGGATCTGAATGTCGCAGACCCGCTGACTAAAAACCTCTTTCACGAGCAGAACATGAACAAACCCCAGAACTTATTGGGTGTTAATCACATGATGATATGATCACATGGTGATGTAAGTGTTAATCACATGGTGATGTGAACTAGATTATTGACTCTAGTGCAAGTGGGAGACTGTTGGAAATATGCCCTAGAGGCAATAATAAAATGGTTATTATTGTATTTCCTGGTTCATGATAATTGTCTATTGTTCATGCTATAATTGTGTTAACCGGAAACCGTAATACATGTGTGAATACATAGACCACAACGTGTCCCTAGTGAGCCTTTAGTTGGCTAGCTCGTTGATCAATAGATGGTCTCGGTTTCATGACCATGGACATTGGATGTCGTTGATAACGGGATCACATCATTAGGAGAATGATGTGATGGACAAGACCCAATCCTAAGCATAGCACAAGATCGTGTAGTTCGTTTGCTAAAGCTTTTCAATGTCAAGTGTCATTTCCTTAGACCATGAGATTGTGTAACTCCCGGATACCGTAGGAATGCTTTGGGTGTGCCAAACGTCACAACGTAACTGGGTGGCTATAAAGGTACGCTACGGGTATCTCCGAAAGTGTCTGTTGGGTTGACACGAATCGAGACTGGGATTTGTCACTCCGTGTGACGGAGAGGTATCTCTGGGCCCACTCGGTAAGACATCATCATTATGAGCTCAATGTGACTAAGGAGTTAGTCACAGGATGATGTATTACGGAACGAGTAAAGAGACTTGCCAGTAACGAGATTGAACAAGGTATAGGGATACCGACGATCGAATCTCGGGCAAGTACCATACCGATAGACAAAGGGAATTGTATACAGGATTAATTGAATCCCCGACATCGTGGTTCATCCGATGAGATCATCGTGGAGTACGTGGGAGCCAACATGGGTATCCAGATCCCGCTGTTGGTTATTGGCCGGAGAAGTGTCTCGGTCATGTCTACGTGTCTCCCAAACCCGTAGGGTCTACACACTTAAGGTTCGATGATGCTAGGGTTATAGGGAAATGGTATACGTGATTACCGAAGGTTGTTCGGAGTCCCGGATGAGATCCCGGACGTCACGAGGAGCTCCGGAATGGTCCGGAGGTAAAGATTGATATATAGGAAGTCCAGTTTTGGTCACCGGAAAGTTTTCGGGCTCATCGGTAGTGTACCGGGAGTGCCGGGAGGGTGCCGGAGGACCCCCGGGAGGGGTGTGACGACCAGAGGACTTCATGGGCTGTTAGATAAAGTGTGTCAGCCCTTATTGGGCTGGGAAATACTTTTGCTAAAGGCCCATGTGGCTGGAGATAAGGAGATAAGGCAAAAAGGATTTAAAAGGAGGAGATCCACCTCCCTTGTGGGAGGTGGACTCTCCCTTTAATTCGGCCGGCCATCTCCTCTTTGGAGTAGAGGCCAAGCCAGCCCTCCACGTCCCTCCTCCTATATATACTTGAGGTTTTGGATGTTTTGAGATAAGATTTGATCTCTCTCTCTCATGGCAAAGCCCTACCTCTCTTCTTCCTCCTCCGCAGCGCTTAGGCGAAGCCCTGTCGGAATACCTTGCTACTCCACCACCACCACGTCGTCGTGCTGCTGTTGGAGCCCTTCCCCAACCTCTCCTTCCTCCTTGCTGGATCAAGGTGTTGGAGACGTCACCGGGTTGCACGTGTGTTGAACGCGGAGGTGCCGTCCGTTCGGCACTTGATCGGATCTACCGCGATCTGAATCGCTGCGAGTACGACTCCATCAACCGCGTTCTTGTAACGCTTCCGCTTAGCGATCTTCAAAGGTATGAAGATGCAATCTCTCCCCTCTCGTTGCTGGTTTCTCCATAGATAGATCTTGGTGAACGTAGGAAAATTTTGATTTACTACTACGTCTCCCAACAGAGAGCTCACACGCGCGCGCCTCCCCTCCTCTATCCTCTCTCCCCCTGGCATGGACCGACCCCAGGAACACCCCGCAGGGCCTCCCCTGTTCCTCCCGTGGCCTGTGGTGAGCACCCCATGCTCACCGGCGCACGGCGTCCTCGGTGGACCGGCCCCCGCCTATATAAGGCACCCCCGAGGCCCTCTCTCCCTCTCTGCTGCTTCTCTCTTCCCCCAATAGGCCACCCATGGAGCTCGAGCTCCTCCCCTCTTTCTGTGCTCGAGATCGAGCCGAAGCTCGCCGCGGCAGCTCCACCATGGATCTCCGGGTACGACCCCGCTCCGGTTCCCATTTCTCTCCCATTGCTCCTCCCTTGCTCCCCTGCTTCGATTCCCCCTCATTTCCGCTTTCGTTGCGGAAGGAAACGGCCCCGGCGACCTCCTCCTGAAGTTCCTCCCCCACGGCCTCCTCACCGCCGGCGACCCTGTCCTCCTTCGCCCTCCGCTCCACCTCCAGGAGACCGGCGGGTCCTCCCCGAACTAGTTCTGACCCTGGCCTCCCCACGCCGTGGACTCCCTCGCCGACGGTGAGCCGCCCCCCTCTCGGAAGCAAGGAGGAAGACGGACCTGACAGTTGGTCCCCACCTGTCAGCCTTTCCTCCCCTCGCCCGCGGTCTCTCTCCTCTCCCCTGAGCTGCTGGCAGCCGGGCCCCGCGCGTCAGGTTTGAACTTGACTGCGCGTGCGGCCGGCCGGCTGGCCAGATGGGCCGGCCCAGCCCTGGCCGCCCCGGGCACAGGGTCTGGTGCCCTTTTTCCTTCTTTTTCTTTTTCTGGTGGATTTGTAAAAATTCCACAGAGCAAAATATTTGCCCAATGCAATTAGTTTCTCCACCATAAATCTTAGAATATTGTATAGAATTTAATAGTGCCATCTCTGCAATTTATTGAAAGAGTTTTTATCATTATTTTATTTAAAACCTATTAAAAGCACCTTTTTAGCCTCTGTTGTTATATTTCTGAAATAGTCTTCACAGAGAAATTTATTGTAGATATTTTTAATATGACTTTAGAAAGTTAACAGGATAGGTGAACATTTTTGATAGGTAGAATGAGTGCTCTGTTTGCATGCTTGTGTATTTATTGTCGTTATTTCCGCATCGATAGATTGCGCCGTTGACGGAGAAGTTGGACTCGAAGACTTCGAAGACCCCGGAGCATTTGTCAAGCCAGGCAAGCAGACCTTTGTCCATATCAAGAAACTATTTTAACTTGCATGTCATAGCACTTTACTTCCGGCATTATCAATCATATGATGTGGTGGTTTCCCCTTTGGTGGGATGCCTCCGGTGTTTTCAGTGATACTAGCATCGAGCATGACCCTACCACTTTATGAGGGTTGTGCGGGTGGGAGTAGTTAGGTTGCTAGTAGTTGCTACGCAAAGTGGGATGGGACTTACTCATGATGATACCGAAAGGTGTGCGTTTTCAATACTCTTTCGAAAACCCCGTCGGGTGTCACTAATGCTCGAGGGAGATGATGATGAGATGGGTGACCGCTTGAGAAAGAAGTGGTGTACCGGAACAAATGGGTGTGTGTTTTCGTAAACGGATTAGATTTAAGGTCTGCTGACCGTCCCAACATTACATGCGCAACCACGATACCCCTTATGGGATGAGGCTTTGTTGATTACCTTGGTGGGTACTGGCAAGGAGCCCGCATTACTAGTGGCGGGAGTGGCATGGTCACTCTCGATATGGGGTCGTACCGGTATGTACGATCATGCGCTGTCTTTACAGGCACCGGGCACACCGTTGGTCCCCTCATGGATGGTAAGGTTTGAGCAAGGCTCGTGTGATGTACATCATGAGGGCTGGGTACCAATCGACTGGACTCTTTGTTTAGTATCGCCGGCGGAAAGGCATTGTTCGGGTGCTTACCTCGGGTACGTTAAATAGCACGAGTCGTGGATGACATGAAAGTTCCCCGAGTCTTGTGGGTAAAGTGTGCAACCTCTGCAAAGTGTAAAACTATTCGAATAGCCGCGTCCGCGGTCATGGACAGTTGGATGTCCTTCTTAAACTACGTCCTGGTGTTTTTGTGGAACATTGGTGTGAGTTTGGGTGTGTTAGTGACAAGAGGTCACCTGCGTCAAGTCCGATGACTTGGCATGAGAAATGAACTAAGTTCGATGACTTAGCGTGCACATGATGTATTCAACTGATACCCGTGATGGTATCGACAGTGTGCCATCATGAATACTTGCTTAGTTGTTGATGCATACTTACTATTACTTGGTCATGTCGCTTGCATGCAAAATCAGTTTTTCGCAAATCACCTATAGTGCTATATCATGCACCATTATTGCCTCGTTCCACTCTTGGGTTGCTTGCGAGTACATTCAAAGTACTCATTGGCTTGCCACTGGTTATGTAATTGGCCAGGCATGGAAGAACAGGAGTATGTTGAAGATTTGTTTTTAGACGAACATGCGAACTAGGACGCTTCCCAGTTACAATGCCTGTATGTTAAGGCAGATGGCATGGGTTCACGCTTTCGACAAAGAATTCTGCTGCTTGTTCTAGATTTAGTGTTTGGCCCGAGTGGCCCTATCCTTGTAAGACTGAGACCTTCGTGGTCATCATTTGTGTAAGACGTTAAGTGTGGATGTAAGACTCTTTTTCTCAGCTTCTATGTGTTCAGTGAGAATTGATCTCTGGGATCACTATACACAGGCATTCGGTGATGTTGACTTATGAGTCGGGGTCCCCACAGAGCTGATATCAGAGCCATCCTGACTGTAGGAGGCCCTTAGTTAGCATGGACATTAGTAGGATTAAAGCCGTTTTCAAAACTACACCTAGCTTTGGAACTTAGAAATTCTACACTATTTACTCTCCTATGCTTCACACAACACTTTGCTGACTATCCTCTTTTCAAACCTTTGTAGATGGCCGTCGTGCCGGAAGCCTTGCTGACATCCGGCTTTCCCTTACTCCTTGGGGATAGCCAGTTTCGCCAGCCACCCATTTTCCTGTACCACGAGCACTAGGTCGATGCTGTCACGAAGGAGTACCATGTGGATGTGGTCATGAAGGCAAACGACTCCCCGACCAGTTGGTTCTTTGAAGGACCACGGATGGAGACCATGATACTTGCCATCGAGACAGGTGCACGCAAGGCACTCCTTCACCTTCAAGACATCATTCCAGAGATGGCTGATGCGCCCGCTACTCTCTACCTTCCCTTCAGGAAGGATGACTATGGCGAGAGTTGGACGCTGATTCTGGCCAAGGTGGATGGCGCATCACTCCGGTTCCAGACCTACTTCAGTTTCTCTGCCGATAGTCTGGTTCACAACATGGTGAAGGAATCTGTGAAGCTCCGCGAGGAACTTCACCACACCCGGGGGCTACTTCGACAAGCCAAGACCAAGACAGACAAGATCAAGAAGGATGGAGCCCCCGAGGGACGACCAGCTGTCGCTTATCGAGGAGGAGTACCCCCATCCAGTGATGCACCTGCACGTAGTCGTCTCATGAGTGCGAAGGAGTACCGTAAGCTCTTCTCCAACCCGTGCATAAGGCGTCGTCGGGATGGGCCTCCTCGTTCCCCGACCTCGTCGACCGGGAGCGATGCTCATTCCGAGGATGAGCCAGAGGAAGACCAAGAGGAGCGTCACTACGAGACCGAGCACTCCACCACCTGAATCCGAGAACCCCTAGGGTAGGATCAGACATGTATCCCTCATGCGTAGTTGAGTCCATGTAATAGTTCATATGAAACCATGTGTGCTTGTTGTTTGTTTCGTTGTTTGTGTGTTCCGATGCAAGTCGCGCTTTTGCCTTGGGCAACATGTAAGCGACTACATCGCCTATCTTAATATATGTTGTTGGTATTTTGACCTTCGATTCTTCACACTTGCACTCGACCGACCCCCTCAGGCGCGCTTTGTGGTTTTGCTTATCCTCTTATCAACCCCATTTGTTTGACTTGGCTGCTCCAAACAGGATGGTGACTGCTACCCGCAACAGCTCCTTCACCAACCCCAAGGCCGGCAACTTGAGCCAGCAGCAGGGTGATGGTGGGGCTGCCCACGCTGGAGAACACCAGGAGCAGCCTCTAGGCGACATTCCCCTGCCACAACCTCCGCCGGAGAATATGACCATAGCTCAGTTTCTCCAAGTTCTCCGGGAGGAGCGCCAGGCCAACAATGCTGCTCTCCAGCAGATGGCCCGGGCTCTCGTGAACAACCACCAACAGGGTAAGAACGGCAATGGCCGCTCCACGCTGTCCGAATTCATGAGGAACTCGCCCCCGTCCTTCACTGAGACTGCTCAACCATTGGATGCTGACGACTGGATCCGCACCATCGAGGACCTCCTTGCACTGGTCAATTGCAATGAGGATCGTGAGAAGGTACTTTATGCCTCTCACTGCCTCGGAGGTACTGCCCGAGCTTGGTGGGATGGATTCAAGGTCATGCAAGGAGAACGTGCTATCACATGGAATGACTTCAAGGAAGGATTATCAAGAAGAGATAATTCCGAGCGCTGAAGCAAGGAAGTGCTCTGTCAAGGAGTACCCACAGATGTTCAACCTGCTGTCAAGGTATGCACCTGAAGACGTCAGCATGGAGGCTGCCAAGAAGGAACGCTTCATGGAAGGACTTCAGCAAGTTCTGCAGTATCAGCTCATCATCTACGACTACCGCACCTTCTTTGATCTGGTAAACAAAGCCCTCATGTTGGAGGACAAGCGTTGTGCCATCGACGACACTCGCAAGCGCAAGATGATTAGCAAAGGAAGCTCAAGCAACTAGAAGCCTCGCCCATGGCAGCCAGCCCCAGCTAAGCCAACCTATCAGCCACAGTAGGCTCGACCTCATGCGCCTCGTCCGAGCTACCAGCCTCAGAAGTATGCCAATCCCAGGCCAGCCTACAACAGCAACCCCAATAACAACAACGGCGGCAAGAACTTCAACAACAACCCTGGGCAAGTCACCTGCTTTGGATGTGGTCAGTCTGGACACATATCTACGCTTTGTCCCAATAGGAAGCCTGATGCACCGTGCCCCAATGCGCCAGCTCAAGGTCAAGCCCGTGGAGCACCGCCAAGAAACCGACCTTCCCGCAACCAGCCTAACAATGGCAGGGGTCGTGTAATCACGTCACCACAGAGGAAGCCCAGGAAGACCCAGACGTCATACTGGGTACGTTCCTCGTCAACTCAACCCCAGCAACAGTATTGTTTGTTTGTGGAGCTTCGCATTCTTTTGTCACCCAAAAGTTTGCACTAGAGAGTGGCATGGAGCCTACACCCTTGGGAAGTCGTATGCTGATAAAAAAACCCGGTTCGGTTATGAAGTCTGGGTTAGGGTGTAAGGGGGTGAAGGTTGACATAAACGGGGTAGACTTCCTAGTAGACCTTATAGTTCTGGATTCACCAGTCTTGGATGTTATCCTCGGCATGAACTGGTTGACTAAGCACCAAGGCTTACTAGACTATGCGAAGAGGATTGTTACGATGACCAACAGACAAGGAGTGGAAGTCAAGTATATCCCCAACCCTGTCTCCACGCAAGCCCCTCAAGTTAACTGCCTCTCGGGAGTTGAGTTGGATCAAGTGCCAGTAGTATGCGAATACCTGGATGTCTTTCCTGGTGAGTTGCCCGGGATGCCTCCTGACCGCGACATTGAGTTCATCATTGAGCTTACGCCCGGATCAAGGCCCATCTATAAGAAGGCCTATAGGATGGGATCCGAGGAGTTGGCTAAATTGAAGAAGCAACTGGCAGAGCAGCTCAGGAAAGGATTTATTCTCCCTAGTGCCTCTCCTTGGGGATCGCCTGTTCTATTTGTGTCAAAGAAAGACGGCACCATAAGACTTTGTGTCGATTACCGTTCTCTCAATGCGGTCACAATAAAGAACAAGTATCCACTCCCCAAGATCGAAGACCTATTTGATCAGTTGAACGGAGCCAAGGTGTTCTCCAAGATCGATCTCAGGTTTGGGTACTATCAGCTGAAGATCAGACCCCAAGACATCCCAAAGACGACATTTGTGACCCGGTATGGCCTGTATGAGTACACGGTCATGTCATTCGGATTGACGAATGCCCTGGCCTACTTCACGTACCTCATAAATAAAGTCTTCATGGAATACTTGGACAAGTTCGTTGTTGCTTCATTGATGACATCCTTGTCTTCTCCAAGTAAGAAGAGGAGCATGAAGAACACTTGAGGTTGGTCCTAGAGAAGCTTCGGGAGCACCAGCTTTATGCCAAGTTCAGCAAGTGTGAATTCTGGCTGCACAAAGTTGGATTCTTGGGTCATATGTTGACTGCGGAGGCACTATCAGTAGCCCCTGGCAAGATTGAAGCCGTGACTGAATGGCAACCCCCAACCATAGTGAAGGATTCTCAAGCATCGCCCGACCAATGACCCAGCTCCTGAAGAAGGACAAGAAGTTCGAGTGGACCGCTATGTGCGAAGAAAGCTTCCACGAGCTTAAGAAGAGATTGACCCCAGCCCCTGTTTTGGCCACTCCCGATATTCACAAGGAGTTTGTGATTTATTTTGATGCATCAAGAACCGGGCTTGGAGGTGTTCTGATGCAAGAAGGCAGAGTCGTAGCATATCTTTCCAGACCGCTACGCCCTCGTGAAGAGAACTACGCAACTCATGATCTAGAGTTGGCAGCCGTGGTTCATGCCTTGAAGACATGGGGGCATTATATGTCACAACCCTAGTAAGAGTCATAGGCTAGTAATGTGTTTGCATCATCATCATCATCTATGCATCAATATGAAATGGGGAGAAGAAGAAAACCCCACCCACTTAATGAATTATAGGATTTCTAGATAAATGAAATTTCAACAAATCCAAAATACCCATAAAAATGTCCCCTATGTCTGATAAATAGGGACATGGATATACCAGGGGACATTTTATTATTTGAACATTTAAAATAATTTGAATTAATGGTTTACATCCTTGGAAAATGACAAATAAAGCAAATATCATTATTACTGTTTCCAAAATAATCTGAAACTATTATTATAAGTTTGGAATATTCAAACTACAATTTAAAAAATATGTGGGTCATTTTATAAAAGTCATTGGACCTGCAAAGGAAATAAATAAATATTAGAAAATAGAAACAGAAATTAAAAAAAAAAGCCAGAAGGGGCTTACCTGGCCCAGGAAGGAGATGGCCCAGCCCACCAGGGCCAAGCGGTCATCTTCAACCTCTGCCAGTAGGCAGAGGCGAAGTGCCGTGCGGCGCCGGGAGGCCTCCACCTCCTCCCTGCCTGGTCGCCCGCCTGGAGGCCCCAGGGCGCGCCAGCTCGCCGTCGCCGAGGTCTTCTCCCTCTCTCTCTCCCGTGGCCGCTCTCTCCCTCGCTTCTCTTTTCCCCTATCTTTGCCGAGCTTCGCCGTCGACGCCGCTCGCCGTAGCCGCCGTTCTGGCCACCCCCTCTCCCCTCCGAGCCCACCAATATACTCGCCGCGACGCCCTCGTCCTCTCCGTGGCGTTAGAAGGACCCGAGAGCCCTCGAGGCCGCCGCCGCGTCTGTCTTCAACCTCGGGACCCGTCGGAGCTCGTCGCCGTTCCTGCCGTCCTCGGTCGTCCCCGAGCCCGCTGACCAACCAAATCGACTCGCTGTGAGCTCCCCGTACTTTTCCATCTCTCTCCGTGGCCCTCTTCGCCCTTAGCTGCCATCCCCGAGCTCGCCCGAGCTCCGGCCGCCGCCAAAATGGACATGGCCATAACTCTGGCCACCCCAGCCCCTCCTGACCTCCAAGTGGTCTCCGCACGCCCTGCCGCCATGCCTACGCGATTCCGGCGAGTTGCCGCCGTCGTTTTGGTCGTCGCCGGCGAGTCTCCGGCGCCGTTGACGCGGCAGGGTGATTAAGCTAACCCCCCCCCCCCCCCCCGCGCTAATTAATCCCCCTCCAGCCACTGACAGTGGGCCCCGTAGCGGGGTCAACGCCCAGTCAGCACGGGATTAGCCCCTGTGTCTATGACATGTGGGTCCCGCGTGTCATTTTGACCCAGATCGGTCAGTTGACCAGGTTGATGTCATGCTGACGCATGGCTGACGCAGTAAATCTATTTTCTGTTTTAGAATAATTCCAGAAAATGTTTAAAACTTTGAAAAATCATATAAATTAATCTGTAAGTCAGATGAAAATAATTTATATATGAAAATTTATCAGAAAAATCCAATGAATCCAATGGTGCTACTCTCATGCATGATAGAGCAACCTAAATAGGTGAACTTGGACATTTTAA